>JANBXA010000398.1:19102500-19811250 GCA_030556225.1 Cricetiscus sungorus
TACTCAATCTTTATATCCAGAAAGTAAATTTGAAAGACTGGTTTTTAGTACACTCTTGGACTTTGTGCTAACTTATCTTGGTTAAATTACAGTTCCAGCAATAAAGAGACATCATTTTGCAAGTAATTAAAAGATGACTCATTCTAATTCTAAATCCAAACCACTGCTGACTTTAACTCAATACTATTGTTTAGTTTTAAAAGCAGATGAGGTGCTAATTACTTTGAGATTTTGTACTTAGTCCTTTCAAATCCTTCAGTGGTTATATGATCTCGTGAATACCAAGGTAATAAAATCTTCACACTTTAATACAAATATGTGCTCTGAGTTATAAGGCAGCACCCAATTTGGTGATGGAAAACCAGTGAGTTGATGTTTGTCAAATTCTCATAAATATGGACTCCATGAATTTTCCATGAGAGAAGATTCATTATTTGAAAACATTGATCAGATATGTTATATTGAATTATTTCCTGTACTTTCATTTCTCAGTGTATTTGAAAAATACTGTCTTACTTTTTCTAAGCCTATATTTCTACCTCAAGTTCAACTTTTGCTTTGAATGTTCATGATGCTAACTTTTGCAAAGAAATGGTAGCATAATTAATATTTTAATCATAATATTCTCTGAACAATTTATCATAAAATAGTCATCTGTTATTATTCAATAGTATATATTTTTGGAAGTAAAAGCTAAACTTTGAAAACTTCCATGTGAAGAATATTTTACATTACCAATTTAGAAACTGTTTGTAAGCCTATGTTATTCTAAGTCTATAGGCCATTATTTAGTTGTATTAATAATGTTTCATATCCCTTAGAATATCCATTTCTAATATACAATTAAGACAGAATAAAAAACTACATGAAGTACATATATATATATACATATATGTTAATTAACATTTTTTTTTTAAACTGAGTTATGAGAGGCTCTGGAATTATAATACAAGTACATATCACACACTGAAAACTTGCTAAAACTGAAATAGTTTTAGAATAAAATATACATCATAAGTTGTTAAGGAACAGAAGATTGTTAACCAAATTTTCCTTCATGACTTTAAAATTATACACTTATGGGAAAGAGCTACAACTTACTGATTAAGAGTGATTTGTGGCCTTCCAGTCCCTTCTCTGAGTCTACTGAGGACTGGGGACTGCTCACTGGGGAACCCATCCCAGCTGAATAGCCCATCCAGAGTCTGCCAGCATTCTAGTCTCCCACCTCCACCATGGGAGAGGGTAATAATTGGCCTGTTTCCAGCCCACCTTCCTGGCCCTACTTAGAGCCTCTTCAGGCCTGGGAACTGAGCACACACAGGGGAACCATGCCTATCCAGAGTCCTCGAGTGTCCTAGTTCCACCTCCACCAACAGGGAGATCCCACCCTCCAGTGTCCTGCTCATATCCTCCTGAGGACTGAGGACTGAGCACAGGGTAACTGGTCCCAGCTGACCAGTACATCCAGAGTCTTCCAATGTCAGAGTCTCGCCTCTACCCACTTGAAGAGGAGAGTCATCAGAATACTGGACATGCTTGCACCCACCTGAAGAGAACCTTTGTCCAGTACACAAAAGAAACACTGGATGTTTCTAAATGATCCTAAAAACAACTTTAATATGATCATTTCTGCAGCATCAATAACCAGACCTCATGAGTGTTGGGAGAGCCAAGGCCAGACTGAGTTTCTTTTGTGACAAGAACTGTCAGATCTTGTGTAACACAAAAATCCCTGCCTTAACTGCTATCAGCTCCAAGTCCCCTAGAGACAATGCACTATCCCAAAGCTGCATAAAGTCTCTGATCTGGACCATGAAATTCTACCAGCCTCCTGCTGAAAGAGGAATAATTCAAGTCTTATTGACCTCTACTATCTGATGATCCAAAATATTGGTAAAGTTTACAAAAGACAAGGCCCCACCAGGTATACATTGAGGCCATTGAGGCAGTTGACCCCTACAGAGACATTTGCATAAGAGAAATGACAAAGCATGAGCAGGAGGCCTGCTACACCAACCCAAAACCCCAAATTGTTCCTGAAGTAAGGCAGTTTGTTGATTTAAGTTAAGGTGTCCAAACTGAATATGAGTGTCCAGGCAGGGCATTCTGCATAGCTAGAGCTTCGCTGATTCTGCCCTCCAGCTGGTTAACAGTCTCTGCGTTGGTGGGGGTCTGAGCAACAGCAATCCCTGCAAGGGCAGCAGCAGTCATTGACACAGCAATGGCAGGAATGATGGTGACAGTAATCTCAAAGTCCCTTCTTATCCGTAGAGGATAATTTCTTCTCCTCCATGTAGGTCTTCAGTCACCATGGGGGCGAGGACGGGAACTCGAGCTACCAGGGTGCCAGATTCCCTAGGACACCAGGCATTGCTTAGAAATCAAATTCTAGGAGAACAATTGAGAGTTTTCCCTCCCCCAAGTACCCATTAGGGATGGAGTACAAAAGGCCTATGCAAGTCATAATTTTCTAGGGAGCTTCCAGCATAGATAAGGGCAACATAGTAGCATTTTCCTGTTCCAGCTGGAAGTTTATGGTATAGGACCTCTCTAAGTCCCAAGCAATTGCTCATGCTGGCATTGGAGGGAAAATCAGCAATGGAAGCATTACTCAAAACTATGCATGACATGGAGAATGACCCATTGGGCAATTGAGAAACATTAAGCACTCTCTGGAAGCAAAAGCTCCCCTGTGTAAGAAAGATCATATTACTCAGTATTGAAGTTTCCAGCAGCACATTGGCAGCCAGTAGTCCCAGCGAATGTTCTCTCTTGACTAACTGGCATCAGGTTGTGGGGGTTCCTCACCAAGGCCCAAACCATTTGTTCCTCCATGGTCCAGAGATTCCAGTAAAGCAGGACTAGATTCCTGATCAGGATCCACAGGGAGAACATGTCGTTCTGGTATCCAAATAAGTTTTTCTGTTCCTGGGGAAAAAACAGCCCCTCTGACCTTAACTAATAGGGGTGGTGGGTGGTTGCCATTGTCCTGTAATTATGTCTTTTCATCTAACCCATCCCAATGTTTGAGAGGGTTTGTTCCAATGTCTCTCCATGGCAGACAAGTTATTTTTATCTACAGTCAAAAAAAATTAAAATATAAAATATGGTAGAAAATTGAGAATTGGGGGAGGTCCTATATTCCTCCTTTTTATTTTATTAAAATGTTGTTTAAGGTGGCATGAGTGCTTTGCACAATGGCTTGTCCCGTAGGGTTGTGTGGGATGCCAAAGGAGTGATTAATATGATGTTCCTTGCCAAAATATCTCCTAGACTTCATATGGCATTTGTGTACCACATAAGCTACTCCTTTAAAATAAGGATTTAACACTTTGGCTGGGGAAACAGGTAAATGCAACCATAACAATGGTCCTCCTTGCCATAAGACAGAAGTTGGACTATGCTGTGTGGGAATCACAAAACTCTCCTATGGATTTTTTTTTCTTTTTTCTTTTTTTCTTAATAATATAATTTAAAAAATTTTACATGTCAATCCCAGTTTCCTCTCCCTTCCTCCTTCCCTCCCTTCCTCCCTCTTACTCTCTTTCACCCCTCACATGTACCCTGGCCACCCTCCACTACCATCCCCCCACCCCCATTCCACCGGTAGGGCTACACTATCCAGGTTCGGTCATATACATCTGTCAAGTCATTTGAAGTAGGGATTAGGACTTCTCTCCTAAAGGCATGCACCACTAATGTCTGGCTTGACAATTCATTATTACATTAGTGCTCAAAAACCTTATTGCTGGGTACATTTATTCTATACTCACAGCAAATTCATTGGTTTTTGCTTTCTCTTCCTTGGCGCTGCTAAATACAGGTTTTGAATCCTGTTCCTTGTCTCCCCAGTGAAGCCTGTACTCAACTGTTTTGGTAATACCCCTCATATTTTCCATCAGATTATTTACAGTTCACATGTCTTCTGAGATAATCCCAGTTAAACTACAACAGGACATGAATTCCTGAGGATAAGACGCTGAAGCCTGGCTTTCTCTTAATGATCTGATGCAGTCCTTCATCTTGTCACATATGGGAGTTAGGGAAACAGCCAGGTCTATGGAGTCTACATATGTGTGACAACCATCAATCAAGATAGTGACAGTACTGACCAATGACAATCAGAACAGTATAGACCCATGCTCAGAGGATATTATAAATCCTTTTGACAATAGCTTTCTCCTCAGCCAAGGATAATAATCTCTGCTTTTATTCCTGCTTTAAATCTGGCCTGTGCTTCTGGTAAACTTAAGTAGTTGGATAGCCAGTGTATTTTTCAAGGCCTGGGGTGAATTTGTTAACAGCAGTGTACAATTTCAACAAAATATAGGGAGGAAAGCCCTTTGTCTCTGTAGCCAGATTAGTAGAACTTTTTGACAGTGTGGTCCCTGTTTTGCTGGAAGACATATTCAAAGCCAAATACCTTATGAATTTCTTCAGAAATTTACCAACTTCATGACATCATGCTTGTTAAGGAAAGAAGAAACCAGTGCCACCTTCCTCCCTTAGTCTTCTTCCCTCGGTGCTGCTGGAATGTATGAAAAATGGGGTTATCTTAAAATCCCTATTCCAAAATTTCATGAAATAATAGAAAGAACATGCATGGAATTGTAAGAAATAATAACTATAGTAACTACAAAATAAATATACTCTTCATGGAAAATGTATCTTAAATAAATGGTGGAGTATTGGGTCTTTCAGGGTCAAGCAGGAACTGAGAAAATCTAGAACTCATATATCTTATATATCAGCTTTACATTAAATATTGAAAGGATGTGCCTGTGTCATGACAACATGGCAATTTCAACCTTCTTTCACGAAACTCAGTGGAATTAGAGTAGTAACCATTTCTAGAATGTAAAGGAAGGGAAATACAAAAACATCAGGAACTAAAATATAGAGGACAGGACGTAGGGCTTCTAATTTGGAAAGAGGCAAGAAACTGAAATCATATCCTTGATTTCACCAGCCCTTAGTCCACATAAAGTGGCCTAAGTCTACCATTTCTGAGACATCAGGGAACAATTCCATTATACTGCAGCTAAAGGCACTGCTCTCCACAAACCTAGCAGAATTAACAACCAGGAAACACATAGTCACTTGCTCCTTCACTTCTGATCTTTGAAATTTTTTAATGGTCATCCTCTATAAGAATTAATATTTATGTTTATTTAAGAAGTTTGTTGGTTTAGTAAGGTAATATTTGTAGGCTCTGCTTCAAAATCAATGACTTCACTAGAGTATTCATTTCAGTTTCATGCACAAGGTATAGTTACTTGTTGAGCAGTCATTAAATCCACTTGGAGAGATGCTGTTTACCATTAAGGTACCTATGTTACTATTATGTCCATACAAATATCGTGCTTTGCTAAGACATTGTTTTATTTCATAGGCATCATATATTGGCAGGGCTCTTGATTACTGTCCATCTTTAGAAGCCTGAATATTGTCTATAGGTACCATTAAAGCTAGTTTTCAGGCAGAAATCCTACAGATAAAAATTTGTCAGGATCAGTTCCTCTGTGATCTCAAAGTACATGGTGCTTTCAACAGTCTAGGAGGCAAGGTACACAGTCCTGTATGATATATCTATCACAGAATTCCTGTACCTAAAGCTTAGGGGTAATAGTGGAAGAGGGGGTCCAAAGATAATAAATGCATGAAGAACATGATTTTTGCAGTGAGATTTCATCTCTAAGAAATGTGAGAAACTGCAAGCATGAACTTTGTCTACCTTGATGCCTAAATAGGAGCTCAATTAGATGAGGCCAATGAACATGCTGAAATGAAAAAAGGGAAAGTTTTCCTATGCTTTCACAGCAAAAGCTGGAAAATGGTAAGGAGGGTAAAAATGTTGTAAACACAGTACTTAGGTAGAAAATTCTTAAAAAATGATACTTTTGCATACAGGCAGATTTAGTATACAATTTAGGTAGTGAAACTAATCATTACTGCTTATGTACAGATCTAAACATGGACAAAAGATGTAGTTTGAGAGTAGAAATAGGTTAGTATGGAGTTCAGAACAACGTTCTAGCATATTTGAAAGAATGAACTTTTTTGCTACAAACATGAAATAAAGTTAGTGGCTTTCAAGGCTTTGTAATTCATCAGAAGAGAAAAATCTAACCTTTAATCACAGACATTTGGACTTTAATAATTTGTCGATATTATTATATTATATTGATGGAAAGGAATGAGAAATGACACACTGTATTTTGTCAATATTGCTATGAAAGTAATTTTATGTAGGAAGACTACTATTCTGATTTAATGTTCTGAAAAAAAACAGCTGATAAGTTAAAATATCCCAAATACAAATGTATTTTATGTATTTTATTATTAGACAAATTGTACAGAATTGCAAGTATACATATGTGTGTATAAAAAATTTGGTGAAATTTTAACCCTCACTAAAACTATATGCAAATTTGCTTATCTTCTACATTAGTAGTTCACAGAATTTTCATTCTGCATTGGGAAATAATAAACAAATATTACTTACTTGAAATAATGCTATCACCATCTAATTCATTTCTCAACCAAAGATTCCATGAGATTAAATATAATGGCATTTCCAGTACTTGTTTAGAGCTATCCATTACAATACTGTTTTACATTCAGTGAAGGTCACAGTAAATTATAGACAATAAATCCAATATTTTAATTGTAACAAAATAATTTTGATTGGAATTTTTTCTATTTGTTTCATATTCTTTAATTCATGTAGAAATTTCAGTCTGTCTTTAATATAGTATTTTAACAGAGTATCTATGTTATAGTCCACCAAATGATGATTACTTTTGAAACAAAAACTAAAATTATAATTTTATGGCATTTCCTTATATCTACCTGAATGCAGACCCCCTAGTTATTATATTCTATGAGATGTTGGATGAGGAAAGCAGGACATACTTTTAAAGAACTACTGGTCTAAATAAATGGCTATGTGTCCTCGTCCTCTTGGATTCTAGAGTCACCATGACAACCAAGAAAGTGGGGGAGTTTCTTAGCAACCAGTAACACTAATGAAGAGATTACCAAACTTTATTTCAAAAAGAAATCTTGGAAGGACTTCAGGAAATGAAATACATTTATACTCAGACTCATTTATGGAACACACTGAGAAAATTTTCACAAAACTAGAAGATAGAATATTTCATATTTAAGAAATACTAATTGAAAATCTTAGCAGATATTTCAACATTATTTTTAATAAAATATTTATTAAATATGAAAATATATTAAAGCATCAGCATTTTTATAACTTGATTGAAGCAAAACTAAATGTATCATAAAATCTATGATGCTATGTTTTGTCATTTTGGGTTGGTCAGGTTTTAGTTTGGCTGAATGAATCATAATTTCTAACATAGATGGTAATAATTATCTTTCATTTTAGAGGTTTTTCTTTTGATTTGAGAGGCATGCACTGGTCATACCAACTCCATAAGTTTACAATGACTAAAAATTCTTTCTTCACTGAAAGAAAATTCATCAGTAATTCATTCTTTCCAAGACATACACTTTGACAAATGGCCCATGCATGGTTTCTCAGGATTTCAATTATGTAATACCCAACTGGATCTCAAAGGCAGGCAAAACACATATATAATATTATTATGCTGTTTAAGTTTTAATGAATTGTCTAAGTCATATTTGGTATTTTAGTATATACATGATCTTATTATTTCAAGTATAATTTCAGGTCCTCCCATGCATTAATTAGCACATAGTTTTATAAACAAGACAGTTTGATCACCACTGCCCTCATTTTTGTATCATAGCATTCCTCAATAATGAAGATGTATATCTTCAAAACCAACATAATATTAATAACAATGGAGAATTATACTTTATAAAGATAATAATATTCAAAATAAATCGCAAAATTAAAATCCTTAATTTAAGATGAATCAATTGAGACTAAATTTTAGTTAACACAGATTACTGAATACAAGTATCCATTTTACTTTTACGCTCTTGACTGGAACTAACTGAACCTAAACAACTCATCCTCAGGACAACTTAAGTTATTAAATCAGTAAGTCCCCTTGTTTTTCATCATTTATAGCTGTCGGTTATTTACATGTTTTGAGCAAATAGATTATTGTGATAAGGAAATAATTTAATATCCTTTATAATGCATTCAAATAGGCCCATGAAATTAGGAAATTCTTTGTTTTTCCTTGCATATGTTGTTATAAATAGTTTGTGTTTGTTATTGTCTATGATATTCATGAAAATAAGATATTCTCAGGTGTAAAATCAGGTTGTCTTATACTTAAACAATTATGTTAGTTGAACTAAGGTATAGGAAATGCTTATATTTCAAACTATTTAGTTTAAGGATTTCTCTTTAAACATCAGGAAGGAAACTTGAAGCAAATATAAGACTAACCAAAATTTAAGGACTATATACAATTATGAAGGAAATGCATATTTTTTCAGATGGAGTTATTAATTTCACAACATATGTCAAAGTATTTTATCTTATAAATAGCTATTTTTCAATTTAAAAATCACTTTTAAAGAGCATTAAAAAGCATTTATTTTGTAATATGTTTGTTGCTGGCTTTTCTGAGATTTAGATCTTTCTGTGTCTCACAGACTGAAATTGAGCTGTTAGCTGGATTGACCCCAATCTAAAGAGTATAAAATTTTCTTTGTTTGGATTTTATAGCAACACATGATCACACAGGGCTGAGATTGTTTGGGATTCCTTCCTTCATTCTTTCTTTCCTTCCTTCCTTCCTTCCTTCCTTCCTTCCTTCCTTCTTTATTTCTTTCCTTCCTTCCTCATTTCCTTCCTTTTTTCCTTCCCATTGTTTTTATGTTTCCTCTCATCCTGTTTCCTTTTTCCTCCTTCTTCCTTTTCTTCACCATCCTTATCTTCCTTTTTTATTAATATTATTTTCTCTTAATTAATAGTAGCCAATTGTGTCTATTTTTTTAATCAGTGGCTTCCTAATATTTATAGCATCACTCTGACCATATGCAATTAGTACTGTCTCCTAGAATTTACCCAAAATCTTTTGACACTAACAAGGAAAAGATCGTTTTGATTTCTAGTATCATGTTAATGAACTGTGCCCTTAGTAGTACCTTCCTGTCTTAAGCTTAACTAGAACTGTGACATCACTTTAATAGACAAATCAAACACTAGAAATTTATGCAAGAACAGTCCATTATGAGTTAGTGTACAATGGTACTTACTTGGAAAAATGTCCTGTTTAATATTATATTTCAGTGATAAAGCATCACAAGCAGAGAAAATCTTATTTTAAAAAAAAAGAAAGCATTAAATTGGGGCTGGCTAACAGTTTCCGAGAATTGGTCCATTATCCTCATAGCAAGAATACAGTGTCATGATGGCAGGCCTGGAGCTGAGTTTATGTCATTTGCCATAGGTAGGCAGGAAGTGAGGCAGGCAGAGAGAAAGAGAGAGAGAGAGAGAGAGAGAGAGAAAGAGAGAGAGGGAGGGAGGGAGGGAGGGAGGGAGGGAGGGAGGGAGAGAGAGAGAGAGAGAGAGAGTGAAAAAGAGAGAGAGAGAGAGATCCTAGCTTTAGTGTTTGAAACTCCAAAGACTAACCCAAGTAACATACCTCTTCTAACAAGGCCCTATCTGCTCCAGCAGTGCCACAGAACTGAATCATTTCAAAGAGTTTTACTACCTGGCGAGCGAGTATTCAAGTTTATGAGACAGAGGATTTTGTTTCATTCAAATTATCAAAATACCCATAACTATAACACTGGAGAATATTATTTAAATACCATCTGAACATGGGGGTCAAATTTGGGAACTTCTAACTTCTGTTAAAATAAACAGAGTGAGAAGAATATATTTGTATAATTGATATATCAGTGGTATATGTCCAGAATTAAATGACATGTGATATTTTCTTAATTTACTGCATTTATTTTGTTTTTAATATTCCCACTTCATGCTTTCAAAATGAATTAAATATTCTAATTAATTAGCTTTGTAACTCTATTTCTCCATTATTTCTGAATAGCATAAAATTAATCTTTTTAATGGGATATATAAAAGCATTATTTCAAAAAAATCAATATATAATTTTTGACATAAACAGTGAAGACTTTGTTTCTTCTATTAGTTGTGTCTTCTCACACAACTCACTGATTCTGTTATTAAGAGAAAATGATGGTTTTTTTCTTTTATTTAAAATAATTATAATATTTTACTGCCACATACATCAAAAATTGTCAAAGGAAATATATACCTTTAGTGTAGCTTAAACCTCATGTGCATAGTACTGATTTAGAGTTTTTGGGATTCCTCATTATTCTATCAGAAACTGAAATTTATAATCAATCTGGAGTAAGCAGACTTCAATTTTAAGCTTTCTTTACAGCAATAGCAAAATCACTGCTGTAATTAAGAAAAAGAAAGGCTATATTTTTATTACATGAGAATAATTAAAAGATGACAAGAGGAGGGGGAGAAAGAGAAAGAGGAAGAGGGAAGAGGTGTAGGAGTAGGTGAATAATAATTACCAAGTTCTACATTACAAGGGTGAATCCAGAAAACAATGGAAGTTGAAAAATTTTTTTAAAAAATTGACAAAATTTGGGTCTTAAGTCCTACTCTGGCCTTACACAGTGATGGTTGCAGAAGGGTGAAGAATATTTTAGGAGTAAGGTTGAAGTAACAAGAAACTGCAGGCAATTAGGAACCTTTGGTGCAATTACACACATGTATCACTTTTGGTATTACTAGAAAGGTGACTTTGTGAGTCTGGAAGTTGTCTAGTTGGAGTTTATTTTTCTCTGAAAACCTGTAGAGAAAATTGAAATATTTCACAAGTTATATATTAAAGTGATAAAAGCCTTGATCATGGGTGTTGGAAGAGATTCTTACTTGGTGCTTGCTGTATGAGTTGTTATTTCTTGATAATATTGAATTAACAGCTTGAGAAAGCCATTCTGACTTCAATGTAAGAAAAGGCAATGCAGTTGACCAAAGTGCTCTCTAATAGGTGGAAAGTTTTTGTAATTGTAATGTTTGTGTCTATTTCTCTGTTTGGATACTAGATGACAACTTCATCTTTATGTGCACATTAAATCTGTCCCAAAAGTAGTGAGATTCATTTAGAAACCTTTTTAAATTTTTTATTTTTATATTATTTATTCTAATGAAATGTTATTTTCCATGAAACTACAATTAATATATTCATTATAATTGGAAGAATTGTGATATATTATCTGTCGCTGTCACTTAATGTTTATTTTATTGCATTATTTTGTGTCTCACCCTCTCTCATTTTACACACACACACACACACACACACACACACACACACACACACACACACTTTTTTAATTCTTCTTGGCAAGATACATGTATTTTTAAGTATTTTTTCTTAGTTAGTAAATATTTCAGTATGTTTGTTATACATTTCACTTCTTAATAACAAAAAATGAATCAAATAAATATATATTGTAAAACAAGAGGAAACAAAAGTAAAATATTACTTGTCATAGATTTATCCATCATGGATTTGATTACACTTTGTTAGGATAGTTAGATTGCTCTCCTCACTTTTCTGTGATTACAATATATACAACACCATTTGCTATCGGAGTGAGACTGAAATCTAAACCAATTTATCATGCAAAATCTTAAGGTATAATACTCATGAACATCTTTCAGTACTGGTTTTATTACTGTTGTAAAATTACTAGGCAGAAATTGAAGTGGAGAAATGATGACCTCCAGAATAAGATATCCCAGGGAGAGAATTAATGTCAAGATAATTACATGGTTCACAGTCAAGGCTGTATGGTTATTAGCAGCTCCAGAGAAGCTAATTAAATAAGTCAAAAGTGTGTTTAAGTCAGTTAAGTCAGAGGGACGCTATGACTTCTGAACAAATAGGTAACAACTCAGAGCTGAGGCTACACTCATTAATCAAAGGAACTGAATGTTCACACAGCCTAAAATCACATGCAGTAGTATATGTCAGTTAGTCTCTCTTAAGTTTGATATGAGCAAACATTACATTATTATTACTAAGAATAATTCACTCAGATAGTTGGATAGGTTTTTCATTTCATTATTTTATAAAGATAATTTTTGAAAATTATTTAATTTTAGCAAATTCTTACTCTTTTTATCAATAGATATAATTTTTAAAAAAATCAAAAAGATTAAAAAAAACAAACAGCAAAGTTCTTATATGAATCCAATAAAACAAGCAGAATATAAGGTGCAACCAGACCTTATATAAGGTGAGCAGATTTAAGAAAGAATTGAACTAAAATTTACTCACTGATAACAGAGTGAAACAATAATATATTGACTTAATTCACTGTCTACGTACTATCCAAGATGTAAAACATAAATACATTTTACACCAGTAAACTAGTATCCCACTTAGGTTTTATTTCAATTAATTGTTTCTATACTTAAAAATTTTGATGACATATTTGATGACATTTTCTATTAATTACACATTGTGGATTGTATTTCCTTCTTTGGCTTTCAATTGTTTTAAAATGAACTGTTCTGAACAGATAGTTTTCATAATTTGATAAAAAATTAAACAAGATATATTAATTCCCCAAAAAACTCTACCAGGGAATTCCTACAGTGATAAACACCTTCAGCAAACTAGCAGGATACAAAGTAAATTTAACTGAGATATAGTGGGAGGGCTTTGATCAATGTGATATGCCAGACTTTGTTGACTACACATGGGAAGCCTTACCCTCTCTGGTGAGTGGAGAGGGTGGGGAAAAGTAGGAGAGGAAGAGGAAATGAGGGAGTGTGAAATGGGATTGGTATGTAAAATAAAAAACTATTTTTTAAATAAAAATTGATAAAAATAAACAAAAATAATTTAGGTTCTTTAACAAATTTAGGTTCATCACAAAATGTCTAAACCATCAAAAATGTAATTCCACCTTGCTCAAGGCTATTTCAACTGGAAATTAAAAAGACACCTTGTGACTTGCTGGAACTTAGTAAACAGAAATTATATGTGTAGCATTTTGTGAATTTTTCTTAAAGAATCTCATATACAAGAGAAAAAGAACTGAATACTCAAAGAATCTGATTATGGCAAGATTTCTGACAATTTTAGGGCAAGAAACATTAAAATTGCATGTAGTTAAAACCACAATGGTTATGCTTAATTTCAATGAACATACCATCCAGAAAAATTCTCTGATTTTCAGCAAATTAATTGCTGCTACTCTTCTGAACTTTAGCTACCTGCTATTAACTCAGTAGGAAATTCTAAATTCTAACTTACCCTGAAGTCAGTGACTCACAGAAATCCATGAGCTCCTCCTTCTAATAGAAAGAACAGATAATTCCCTCCTTCCTTCTCTAAACATAAGGGGCTGAACATGGCATGTAAATGGTAGGTGTACTTTTGGGCTCAATAGTTCACTTAGATTCATGAAAAGTTAAAAAGTCAGCAGTAAATACAATGTTTTAGTTTTAATTGTTAGTTTGTACCCATACTAAATGTAGACTGCTTTAGGTACAGATAAATAGCAGAGACAATATATTTAAACAAAACTTTCAGGAATGGGAAAAATAAACTGATTTTGTCCAATTTAGAGTGGCACCCACTGAACAGGGATTGTGTTTTCTTACTGTTAACTGTCCATGATATAATCATCAAACACGGATTTAACAAGTGGTATCAGAAGTTCTTTGCCTCTCTAAAATGGAGTTCCCACAAAGAAAAAAAATCACACCAAGTTAAAGAAACTGTAGATCCCTTTATATATTTCTAAATTTCTGACTATAGATACATGTAAAATGGAATACACACAGTCAAATAATAACAAGTTTTTAAACTCTTTCAGCTTTTATTTATAGTATTATAGTTTAATACATGTATATATAATTATAGTGTATACATGTATACACTATATTTATAGTATTTAGTTAATCTTATTTGTTTAATACATGTATATATAATATATATGCCATTTCCTACCTAAATCCCCCAATTTGATTCCCAAGACATTTCTGTTCATATTTCCTATATTTTTAAAAGTAATCAAAATTTTATATTAAAACATAACTAATAATTTTCCCCTTTCCCTCCCCTTTCTATAATCACTTCATGTACATCTTCATTGCCTGAGATGAATGAGAGGAATGAATGGGATAAAGAAAAATGTTGTGGTCTTTACTCTTCTTAATTTTCACTTATTGTTCATCTCTGAATATAGTTTTCAATATGTTTTTCACTTATTTTAAAATTTAGAATGTATTCTGGGAAGATGGTGAGCTTCTATCAATTCCAAAGCTCAAATCATGATCAAACAGGAAATGAATTTTATAACAAATCTTGTTTTGCCATTAGACACTTAGTTGTGGTCACCATCAATCTTTGGAATACATTCTATTCTTTATGAATTTCTCTTTTTCATTAACTTTAAATTTCATGGGACTGCTTCCAGGCTGGAACAATTAACTAGACTATACAAATGCATATCACAGATATTTGGCTCATAAAATTTGCTTTCTTATTGTTTTAAGGTGATAGTATATTTTGCAAAAGCAATAATCTCAAATTTTGTATTCTAATACTTTCAACCTACCTGTTTAACAGTAACCAAAGGCACATGATTTGTAACCACGTGTTTATATGACTCCATTTGTGTTCAAGTATGTGTATGTATTTAACTCTATTTCCTTCCTCTAAATTTCCTGGTGTTCAATACCATAGTGTAAGTAAGAAAAACATTTTCTAGATATGTGCCGTATAATGTCAACCTGTAAAACATAACACTGTACACATGCTGTGATATACCTTACAATAAATTTGTTGTTTTGACACACTGGTATGCACTAATGGGGGTGCATGTTGAAGAACTGATTGTCACTCATGGGAAAGACTAGACAATTAGAGCTAATGGTAGCAAAATGATATTTAATAGATTAAAGTTTGAGATGGAAGGAAAATTACATGTGTAATTATAACTGGAAATATCTTTTGTTTAAGCAGTTTATATGACAAAATGTTTGCATGAAAGAATATTTGCTTTAGCATCTCATGTTTATACTGTTATTTGTTCATATAGTGATCCAGGGACTTCTCAAGAAGTTTCATAATTTAAGCTTTCTGATACTTGAATCATGATATTTGCAATAATAACTGTCCTCATACACTTCAGTAAGAGGGTTTACTCTGAAAATATGTACTATATTATGAAAAGAAAAATGCTTACGTGTAAATGTCAAAAGTTTTTTTTAGTTTCGTCCTTGAACAGTATCATGATACCATCTGGACAACTGGAAAGAATACTCATTTCATAGGTATTTAAGTAACATTTGTTTAATATAATCTGTTATTCTCAGAGATCACAATAACAATTAATGAGTAGTCCAAAATAAAATCTATTATCTCAAGAAGATGAAATTAGTTAAATAATCTTAATCTCTTTATATTTTATTATAAATCATCTTATTTTAGTATCAATTCCATTTTCCTCTCCCTCCCTTGTCTTTCACCGACCTCCCCCCATCCCATCCCCCATCCATTCTCCAGGGAGGGTGAGGCTTTCCAGGAGGGATCATCAGAATCTGTAAAGTTATTTGGAGTAGGTCCTAGGTAACTAGGCTGAAAGGGATTGTGCTCCTGAAGTCAGCTCATGCACTAAGGATACATCCTGCTTCCACTGCCAGAGGCCCCACAGACTGCACAGTCATCCTAGGTGATACCAACATTTATGGGGTCTAGTTCAGGCCCATATTGTTTCCCCAGCTTGTTGACTATAGTCCCTGTGCTCCCACTTGCTCAGATCAGCTGTTTCTGTGGGTTTTCCCAGCCTGGTGTTGACCACTTTGCTTATCACTCCTCCTTCTCTGCAACTGGTTTCCAGGAGTTTGGCTGTGGGTGTCTGCTACAGTTTCCATCAGCCACTGGATGAAGGCTCTAGGATGGTGGTTAAGGTAGCCTCTCAACTATTGCTTAGATTCCTTGTTGGAGTCATCCTTGTGGATCTCTATACAATATCCTAGTGCTAGATTTCTCTTTAAAACCATAATGGATCCTTCTATTGATCTGTCTCTTTTCTTGCTTTCCTCCATTCCTGTCACCATTCAATCTTCCTGCTCCCTCATGTTCTCCTCCTCTTCTTTCTTCCCATCACCCCCCATGTTCCCAATTTGATCATGGGCTCTTGACACTTTCCCCTTCACCAGGGAATCATATATGTCTCTATTATGGTCTTCCATGTTTTTCTGGAGATGTGGATTATAATGTGGTAAACCTTTGAAATATGTCTAATATCTGTATATGTGTGAGTACATACCATGTTTTTCTTATGGCTCAGCCATTAAAGGCTAGGCTCACAACCAAAAGACAATCTTAATCTTAATTATTGTAATTAAAATAATCTAAATATAACTATTAAACATTCATATTACATGATACCTCATTAATTTATAACAATTTAATTAGCGAATGCATAAACTATGTGCAAATAAATACATCATCTATGAGGAAAACCATACTGTAGATTTTTATTAGATTCGTCATTTAAAAAGAAAACCAAGTTCTTAAATTTACATTGCATGATTACTGTACAAAAAAAGAATATTGCTTATGTGAATTTAAAATATGTCTGCATAACAAAGTTCATAATAGAAATAAACTATGAAAAATTCACACAATAAAATAACTTTGCCAAGCTACCTTATCAAAATATACATACAATAAAAAGTGCAAAGCTGTAAAAAAGTGAAGTATTAACACTAGTTTCCCAGCAGACTAGCACTTCAATTTTATTTTCAGACATCTTTTTATAAGATTCAGATTCACTTTAATCCCTTTACTCCTAACCAATGAACTAGAACTCCAGCACCAAATTCACCTTTTAGAAAAGCAGATAATATTCTGGTAACATCACTCAGCAGTTAAGAGAGTATTTGCTCTTGTAGAGGACAACTGTTTGCTTCCTAGAACCCATGTGCTGTATCTTAATTGCTTATGAGTGTAGTTCAGGGCATTAGATGCCCTCCTATGATTTCTTCCAGGTCCCATAAACATATACACCAGCAGAAACAACATTTAAATGCAGATACATATAATTTGCATTTTAAAATAAATTATGACAAATATATATGGCATAATATTCACCACACCAAGGAAGGGATGTAACATGTAGTTCTTTGACAGTGAGTCCTGTAGCCTCTTCAGCTCCAAATAAACACACAAGACATATATTAAGTATGAATCTGTTGGCCGATGACTAGGTCTTCTTATTGGCTATGTCTGTCTTCAATATTTACCCATTTGTACTAATCTAAGTATTTCCACATGGTTTTTATCGCATCCTACTTTCTGATCTCACATGGCATCTCTCTTTGCCTACCTTTCCCAGAATTCTCTTCATCTTCTACTCCCACATATCTTTCTGCCTCATTGGCCAAACAGTGTTTTATTCATCAACCAATAAAGGAAACATATAAAGAAGGACAAACCTAAAAATAATAGGCATAGAGGAAGGTGAGGATCCCAGCTCATATTCATATTCAACAAAATCATCAAGGAAAACATTCCCAATTGCCACACCAGCCCCTGTGGACAGTGTAGCGATGGTTGAGAGAAATGTCAATGGCTACCTGTCCATAGGTTTGCATATATGTGGTTACTCCTCCTGGAGAAAAGTGGTCCAGGTCCCTGCAGATGATTGTTTGGCTGGCTGTTTGGAATGGGTGCTAGATGTATTTTGTGCTATGATAACAATATTGCCTTTTATTCATGGATATTTTAGCCTATAGCTCCACTGGTAATTCAGAGAAGCCTAGAGAACACTTACATATAGTTCAGGAACTGAAAGAGATACAGATCAGCAGTCAATAGATGGATATTGCCTGCTGTGCCTTCAGATACAGATCCTAAGGCACCCGTTGTGACTTCAGATGTCAGACCAAGGCCTGGTAAATCCATTAGGGCTAAAGCTGTAAGAATTTGCCCACAATGAGACCCTGCCTGTAATTAGCCCACCCACAACAAACCTGCTGTGGGATTCACAACAATACTCTAATTTGGGATCTTAGGGCCCCTAAATCAATACTATTAAAGTTTACTATCCAGAGACAAAACTCAACAAATCAAATCTCTGATAAGCTGACCACAAGCCAAAATAAACAGAGGCTCCCAAATATGCACTTACTTAAAAGTATTTACGATCTCATACTTCAAAGGGAATTGCTGACATCTATAGAATGTCTGTTTATCTTTAAACTGTGACCAAAGATCTGTTCTTTGAACTTTCTGTATAAAAACCTGATATTTTGAAGTAAACTTTGCAGCAGTTCGCAAACCTCCTAAAGTGAGTTTTTGTCTGTCTGTCAAGCCAAAGCTACTCCTGACCTGATTATCTGAGTCTTGGTCTCCACGCAGATCTGTTACCCACTGAGCAGTCTGCAGCACTCCACCAAAGGGACTTGTTTTAATTTCCACAGTATCTTCTTCCTCATTACAATAATAATATTATTATTATTAAGATAATATTTTATCCTCCTACAACCTCATGGAAATAGAAATCACATTACAGATTATTGTACACATAGCTTCCTCATTCTATATTATGGTCTTAAAGTATTGTTGAAAATATAAGTCATTCAACAGCTTCCATTGTTGTATGAATCCATAGAATTTGTACATCTATGCAATTGAATTTAAGGAGTTCAGGTCAGTGGTTAGCTGTGGGTGTCTGCTTCTGTTTCCATCAGCTACTGGATGGAGGATCTAGGATGGCATATATAGTAGTCATCAATCTCATTTAAATATAAAATGTTAATTTAATATAATTTAATTAATATATTTAATAAATATCATTTAAATATCATAAACAAAGAATTTGTACACCTATCCTTTTATTTGTTAGTGTTCAGATTTGTATGCACTTGTAAACTTTCTGGGGAGTATACATGTTTTAAATGTTGTTCCTGCCTTTGCTAAATATGTGTGAGTTGCAATTTAGAAGAGCCTTCTGGTGTTTTGTTTGTATTATGTATTTGACATCACTTTAAAAATCTTAGATGATTAGCAACTGGTTATAGTAATTTATTGTTGATATATTTATTTTAAGTTGCAATAATAATGACATTAAGCAGGAAGTAGATTAATTTTAATGTTTCTTTGTATGTCTGGGTTGCAATAATATGGTGGTATATCAGCTACAGACATATCACCACTCTCATAACATTAAGTAAACTGTCGCAGAGTCTCCTTTCAGGGCATTCTTAACTTTTCATTTGATTTTGTAGTATTTATAATAGGAAATTTGGAGAAAAATTTACTTTTGTCTAATTTTAATATCTTACAAATAGCAAAAAAGTGGATGTTGAATAAAGCAATTGAAAACATTTTTGAGAGGTAACTGGTCATTTCAGTAATAGAAAAAAAACTGTGTAGAAATACTGTCTGCTGATCATGATATATAGTGTAAACACATTATTGATTGGGTGATATTTATATACCACTTTAAAAGAAGGTTAGGTTTTTAACAATGAATAATTTAAAATCACTAACTTAACTATTTTAATTTGGAAGAATATTTAACTTAAATTGTTTTAAATAAATACATAAAAACTCTTTAGTGGGAATGAATAATCAACCTGTTACAATTAAGAATATACGTATTGTCCTGGCAACAGCCTGGGTTGTTAGTGGATTTTATTTCTTCTTTCTTCTTTTTTCTTTCTTCTACTTTTCTTCCTTCCTTCCTTCCTTTTCCCTTCTTTCCTTTTTCTTTCTTCTTCCTTCCTTCCTTCCTTCCTTTCCTTCTTTCTTTTTCTTTAAATAGACTTATTTTACATCTGGACAACAATTTCCCTCTCCTTTACTCCCAATCTGTCCCACCATCTCCCCTCTGTTCCCACTCTCCAATCTACTCCTCTTCAGATTCTGTTTAGGAAAAGGAAGGTCACCATGAGTAGGGAATCCCTTAGCCTACAACTCAATTAAGTGAAACCCATTGCCTCTACAGAAAGCCAAAAGTAAAACCAGGAAATAAAAAAATACAGCATGGTCATATATGCTGTTTTGCCACCAGAAGAAAGGCATATATTATGCCTGTTATCTTTGTTGGTTCATTATGAACAATTCTTGCTTTCTCATAAATGTCCTGACTTGGATAATGAACTTTATAACTATCCTAATTACATTTCAGATAGGCTGATGAAAAATATATCAAGGAATCTAATTATTGATGCCAATAGTTGCATAATTATGGTATCATCCATTGAAGTATGGGCAACAAATGAGTGTTCATGTCTATAAAGTAGAATGAATCTCCCATTTTAATCAACCATCAACTGCCAGCAGCCATTCTGACAGAATTATGGTCTTAGTGTCCTCTTAGTGATCTGAACTGGGATTTTGACTGACATGGTCTTACACAGACCTTTTCCATATGTGTGGGTTAATGTGCACATACATATGCAATACCTAGGAGTCAGCATTTTATATCCCTTCTCACCATAAACCACTTTTACCTATTTCTACACTAACTTTAATGAAATTCCCTTGATTTAGTGTAGGTTTATATAAATGACTCACTATGGCTGAGCAATCATAGTTATTTGTATTATTTAATTTGAACAGTTGAGATTTTTTTCTTTTTTTCTTTTTATTATTACTTTTTTTGTTTTACATATTGATCATCCCAGTTTCCTCTTTCTCCCTTTCTTTCCCCCTCCCTTTGTCCTTTCCTTCCTCCATACCTTGCTCCCATGCCCCCTGACCACCCTGCCCAGGGAAGGTGATGCCTTCCAGGAGGAATCAACAAAATCTGTCTCAGTTGAGATTTTCTATATTAACAACTACCCTGTTAAAACATTAACTTCCCTGAAAAGATGGGAGATAGCCAAATCCATTGATTAAAACATATATTTTTGTCGGGAAACTATACTGTATAATCATTTAGCAAAAGAAGATTTTTCTAGCAGAACCTGTGATATTCCCGGTTATGTGCTTTTGATTTGGCTTATGGTAACAGAGATAAAATCTTTCCTATGGAGTAGTGTTAATACCCATTCTGAAATCCATTGGCACTCCCTATAAATATCATATCATTATTTCACCAAGGACATAACTTACCAATTATGTTACTATTGTATCATGCATGGGTCAGAGAACATTGATGTCTGCCCTCGTTTGCCCTATTCCTGCACCATGAAAGATACCCAGCAGAGACAATTTCCTGGTCAATTACAGGTAGATTTCTCTATTTTCGGCAAGCCAATTATGTGATGCTGTCGTCATTAAAGTTTTATTGTCTTGTTATAGTGTGTAAGGGAATACTTGCTAGGGCATGCGTTGTTTTAAATGCCTCTGGAATGATTTTTGTATGACTCTTACATAATTATAATTGAATGTGCAGATTTTGAAATTGATTTCTTTATTGGTATTTCCTATTTAAGGAATATGTATAAGGTTTTCCTTCTTTGAACCTTATTCCCAGAAAAGAATATCTGCTTCCCCACCCATCTGTCCAAAAGGCAGAGAGTCCTTCTGGTAGTATTTGAAACTTTTCTGATTCTCTGAATATTGCCACAAAAGTCAGTTTCAAGATTAATTTTTATGACCTCAAATGATGAATATCCATCTTCCTCATTTGTGCTGTGATGGGAGCCAGAATATACAAGGAACATTTCTGAAACCTGATGAAAAAGCAAATGCATTATGAATTTGGTGTTCTTGTTCAAAGGTAAACTTGGAAAGGCTCTGTCTCAGACTGTAACATGGGTCTCAGAGGAGTCAAATTTTCCTATGATGGGAACCTAGCTTTCTCCCATGAAAGGCTGTGTTTATCAGTCTTTAGTCAGCTGTATTTGAGATATCCTGTGTTGTCTTTTCTATTATTGTCTGACTTAGTTCTCTGGTGCTCTTGGCTCATTTTCCCTGGTAGAACTATGTAAGATACTATATACTTCTTAATGAACTTGTAAAGCATATGTTATCAGTTTAGGCACATCTTCCCTGTCCCAGGTATCTGTCTTAATTATTTCTCATCCCTGGTCCATCCACTCAACACCTTACTGTTAAGAACCTTATTCATATGGGATCTTTTCCATAATTCTAGTGATAACTTTTGGTTGTGGTTGATGCCTTATTTTTCTAATTACTACATTTGGCATCTCTTTTTCCAGTTGATGATTTACACTTTTCCAAATTGATTTGTTACTATTTTACTGGCTGCTATAACAATTTCTCTATAGAAAGAACTCTTAGCAATATACCACCATACTTCAAAACAAACACCAGGCCGACTTTGTGCTATCTTGTCTTAAGTAATTATTATGAAGATTTGTTTCTTCAGTCCTTAACTGATACAAACTGTAATATTTTTAAGCATATGTCTATAGCAGCATGACTACTATAAAAATATTTTTTCTGTATATTCATCTAAACATACAAAGTATTTCTTCTATTTCTTTGAATTGTACAGTATGATCTTGTCATCTATAAAAACCATATTGTTTTTACACAGCAAAATTTGTTCTTTCTTTCTGATAGACTGGCATTATTGATCACTTTCTTTATCTGTAAAGTATGTTATACCCTAGACCTCTAATATCAACCACACTAATTGTAGCTCACTGTGGATCTATTCTTTACATTGTCTTGACTGAAAGAATGATTTCATTGTTGTCATTCCTTCCTAGTTTCTTTTATAGGATAGGACTCCACTAAAATTATGCAGTGTTCATTACTCTCAATCAATTTAATATGAAATCTTTATCTTTTAGTATACATCACCCTGTTAGATTTGCATAGTTAAAGCTTAGTTATCAATTATTCTACACTACACTCATGTGTTTATTGTTATTTCCTTTGGAGATTTCAAATATAATGAATATTAATCACTTACAGAATTCCTTTGAAAAATCTTCCCAAAACATTGCTTGAAATGTGTTCAGGAATCATCTTCATTTTCATTTGAATTACTTTTTTTCCTAAAATCAAATGTAGTTTTTCAGCATGTTTTCTAATTTATTACACTGTATATGTACCTCATTAATAAAATAGAAGTAAACATTCATCACAATCAGGGGCTAATCAAAAGCATTCCTTACTTTAGACTTTCTATAGAAGAAGCTGTCAATTCCCTCTTTAATTCTAATTCTTATAAAAAAGATCACAGTAAGTAGTGAACTTGTATCATGGCATTTAAGTTGCCATTCAAAATGAAGGTTGTACATTAATCAAGTTGTCAATCCCGAAACCTGCAATATGTACTTTAATATGTATTTGTTTGAAATATTTATTCTATGGCAAGGTATAATATCATATAAACATTTCTTTCTAATATATTTATGCCATGAATAATAGAAAGTCATTTGTCTTTCAATCATAGCTTCAATTTGAACCAGGAATAGATATGAATTTTATATGCAAATGAAGAAAACTCAAAAGATAATTGGATTTCTTTGCTCTATAATGGAGTTCCCACTTAATATCTTATTTCAATTCTAAGCTAAATATGTAGAAGGCTGTGTCAATGAGAAGTTACTCTTTATTGACATTGTAGGGAACAAAAGACTTTATTGTCAAATTTCTTAATGTTAAATTTTATAAAAAAAAATCTGATGCTCTGAGTTTTATGCTTATACTCCTGCCAAATATATTGTTTGAAATGAGATGGATTCCAATTGAAAAGAACATTACTGAACATACAGAACTATTATCAATATAGAATGCAGGATACCAACATGGGTGATTTTGCATTAGGCAAAATTCAGTGCTTGATTTTACAAAGTTTTCCAAATGATGAAGAGAGCATAAAGACAATAGCACAGTTTCAATATTCATCATTAGATGATTGTGAAGCTGCTCTCCATAATTTGTGATTGTATTTTAATTTAGTTTTAAAACATATATGATGGCTGCCTAAGTATGGTATAATTTATCCCTACATTAAATATTAATTTAATTTTTCAGGAAATCTAAATTCAGTGTTTTTACATCCAATTTCATGTGTTATACTATACTGGACATATAATACTATAGAGAATAGCTAAAACAGATCAAGTCTTAGAAAAAGCAATACACAAAACTTACTGCTTTTTTTAACTGCAGAAATCATATAGAAGACTCAGAGCCTTACTAGTAACCCTATGGAAGACAACCTTATTCTTTATAACTTTCTGTTAAGGCAGGTTTTTCCTCCCCGCCGTCCTCCCGGTCCTGCTGCCATGGTCCCGCCTCCACGTGAGCCCCAAATAACACTCAGAGACTCTGTATTTGATACAATCCTTTTGGCCAGTTACCATTTTTGTTTATGGGCAAACTCTGTCTTAATTATTAACCCATTTCTAATTATCTAATTATTTCCACGTGGCTCATCTTATCCTGGAGCCATGGCTGGCATCTTCTTTCCTCCTTGCTCTACATCTTGACTCCCCCTTACTACTTCCTCTTTCCTCCTCCTGGTCTCCTATTGTTTCCTATTGGCCACAGTGCTTTATTAACCAGTATGAGAAACATATATACAGAATAACATCTCCCATCAACTTTCCATTTAAGCTTAACTTTTTTTATTATTTTTTATTATTAATATAATTTAAAAATTGTACATGTTGACCGAGTTTCCTCTTCTTCCCTCCCTCCCTCTCACCCTCTTTCCACCCTCACATGCAGACTGCCTCCAACTAACAATTTGAGCAACCATGGAAAGGCTACCATATATCTTAACTTTCTAAATGTAATGTATTTTGTTTTTGATACACTTGCTTATCCAAGCCTCTCATCTTTGCTTGTATAAAATTAAATTTGTAGTACTTCAACAGTATACTTGATATATTGCTTTTTCTGATATACTGATTTGTGATACATTTCACAATTTTATGGGGTAAATTTTTGTAAATTATGACAGTTTCTGCTCAGGAACATAAGGGTTATATAGAGTTACAACATGGGACAGAGTCATATTTGAATTAGGAAACAAACTAAGGGTCAATATAACACTTTCCCTAACTACCTTTGTGTCTTTTACAAGGAAATCTACCCCAAAGATTATACCAACTTTGTTAGTTTTCGTATATCAGGTCAGTAACATTGCTTTGGAAATTACAAACTAACACAGACTATATTATGTCAACTCACATGTCAAATCTTTTTTATTTCAATTTTCTTTTATTTCCTTTTTTCTTTTTCTTTTTTTAATTTTTAATTTTACATATTGATCCAGTCCCTCCCTTTCTCCCTCCCTCCCTCCTTCCCATGCCCCCCTGCCTGACCACTCTTCCATCCCAACCCCATCCACTCCATTGAAGCTGATGCCTTCCAAGAGGGATCAACAAAATCTGTCAAGTCAAGTCTTAATCAATCCCATGTCCTAATAGAAACATGTTGTCCCAATCTGATCATGTACCTTCTTCATCCTTTCCACACAGAGAACTTTCAATGTCATAATAATTTTAAAATCAGTCTAATGTACAAGGAACATCATTAGGAGAAATTTTTTGTTCTCTAATTTCAAGGAATCTACCTTTAATTCTTCTTTGCATAGAAACTATCTTCTTAATGGTTATCCTTATAGTGGGTTTGAATATATTTGCTTTTTTACAGAAGCTAACCCATACTGATTACATAGCCACATTCAAAAAGCTATAGTAGGGGGATACCATGAACCTTCACAGGGACCTAATACTATTGTTTACCTAAAGTGTTATCATGTCAGAATCCCTGATAAGTATTATTTTATATAACTATAGACCATAGCTATTATCAGATTAGTTAGAGAAACTTCTTTTCCCAATGCTGATTGCAGAAACTTATGGCTACAAAGCTTCTTGAGAAAAAGTGACAAATGAGTGCTGAGCCCAAACAAGACATGTATATCAAGAATCAATGTAGAAGGGGATAAAATCAATGTAAGTTCTTATAGATAAGAGATGATATACAAATGCCAGCATTGAATTTACAGTGATGGGAGATGCTTCCAAAGGCTCTGGATAGGCACTGGGTCATTCAACAATCATGTTTGGCTGGGTAGGTGCTCAGAAAACCCTTCTACTTACTACTTATTTGCTACAGATTCGGGTATATGAAGTTTCTTCTGTCTCCACCAGTTTCCAGTGAATCATGAAACAAAGCCAAAAGCTCCAAATTTTGGGAAAGGACTGATAGGGGAAGGGGAGTTCTGGATAGAAACAGGAGGCCGAGATGTGACAATATAAGGGAAGAATAATTAATAGCACTATAAACACAAATGACAGTTGTCAACAATTGTAATGAAAAAGCATGCAAAGAAACTTTCTTTAAACTATCTCTCAGAGAAAAGGAAAAAGGAGAAGAAATAAAACAAAGAGAGACCCAGACGGGCTTGCCATGAAACTCGCACTCATTCTGTATAGATATGCACTGAATGTTGTGCTTTTCTGTTTTCCCAGTCCTACAATTGATGGAAAGCATACGTCCTATATTGCGTGTATACCTTTTAAGTCTCCTTTAAAAGATAGAATGATATTCCCAGTTCTCTCATATTTAAAGACATGGCTTAGAAATGCAGGAGGTAGGTATGTAAGTCATTCCTTTTAATTATATATTTGCTGAATTTGTCTTTTGCTGTTGGTTACCTTACGACAACACCCCTTGAGAAGGGGGTGAAAAGACACAGCACCAACAACTCAGGCATTAGGAGTCAGTGAGGAGCAGAGCATGCTGCAGACTAGTTTATTAAGGAAGTTATGTTTACACCAGCTTTTATACCACTTCCCGGGTTCCCATTGGCTCAGATGCTGACTCTGCAGTGTTGTCCTTTTCTATTATCTCTGAGTCAGGTATCTCTCCATCAGCAGTCTCTGGAAATAGAGATAGCCTTGGCTCAGGAAGTGCCTGCCCCAATGCTCATGCAGACTGGCCTGGGCAACTGTGACTTGTGTAAACTGGTCAGCAGTTTCTCCTACATGATTTGTCTGACAATCATTGGAAACCTTTCTTTAGAGGGGTCAGAGGGGGATCAAAAAAAAAAAACTTTAATGAAGTGGAATGCTTGTGTTCGAATAAATTTCCTCATACTAGAAATAATAGTATGTAACCTCTACAGGTGATGGGCTTCAAATTCACAGAGTTAAGTATCTGCATGGTGGAAAAGCTGTAAATATCAATCTTGATATTTATTTATATTAACCTAAGAAATGAAATTGCCATTTGTCACTGTTCTCCCCAAACAGAAGTAAAATGAAAATGCTTTTATGCAGTCTGGAGTGTCAGAGAATGGGTCTGAGATCAAAATTAAAATGCTGGCCAACAAGAAACTGTCAGAGTAAGATGTGAAAATAGTCCCTGTCAGTCACAGTTAAATACACAAAAATTAAATATTCTGTTATTATTGGAAATTTGATTCAAACCTAATTAGCTCAAGGTTAGAGCAATTGCCTAGCTTACACAATATTGAGTTCGAGTCTCAGCAATAAACTGAGAGAGAGAGAGAGACAGACACAGAGACACAGAGACAGAGAGACAGGAAGAAGAGAAAGAAAGAAAGAAAGAATAAAAGAAAGAAAGAAAGAAAAGAAGAAAGGGAGGAAGGAAGAAAAGAAGGAAAGGTAGCTAATAGAGTTAGTTGTTTTGAGGGCTGGGAAGACAGTTAACGTCTGTAAAGTTTTTGACAAACAGGCATGACTCTTGAACTGAATGCCTACAATTCTTGGAAAATAAGGTTGGTGTGCTGAAGGTAGGATTGAAGTCTCAGAATTGGGAAGAGATAATTGGATCTCAGACATAGCTAGCATATCCACCCTGCCTTATCTGTATGTCTCTGTAGTGATATATTCACTTTGTCTGCTACTGTGGCACTGACCTATTGGTGGGTGGAGACAGGGGCAAAAGTGACCTTGGAATTAGGGTTAAGGAGGCACCTTGGAGCACTCTCTGGCTGGCCAGAGGCAAACAGTAGAGGATTCAGAGGCATCCTGGGGAACAGGGACCTGCTGGTGTTCATCTGTCTATTTTGTAAGTCCTTTTTCCTCAAATAAACATCTATTCAGCCTATTTGTTTATCCCGACCCTTATTAAACCAAGATATGTCTCAGGCAAGTGTGAGACAAAGTCTCAATAAACAAGATGGACATTGGCTCAGGAATATCATTAGATTATCGCTGTCCAGAAAGCTCATCTGCAGACATATGTGTCCACACACAGCAAACACTCCCCCTCTTACACACGTACACACTATACATTCACACACAACACAAATACAAACACACAGAAGACAGAAAAACTTAGATGAAATATATTGGAATCAACTAATTGTTGTTTATTAATGAATCTGTATTATTTGTTTTCAATTTTCATTATAATTGTGACTGGTTTATTCATGTAAGTATATAAAAAGGGAAATAATAACGTTTTTAATTTTATACTTGCTAAAATTGTGAATATGTTTCCAGATTTTAAAGTATTTAAGGAAATAATCACATCGTGGGAATGATATATTTAGAATGAAGAAGGTTAAAGAATCTGATTGAAATGATAAAAGTACATGTGACTTGGACCCAGTATATCTGTTTTTTGTTAAACTTTGCAGTGATTTTTATTTTAAAAATAATTGGGAACATTGGGAACAAAAACTTTTACCAATTAAATACAAAATAATACTTAATTTTTATGTTATCTCAGTGAAAACTTAAACATTGGAACTATTTCTGTGGGAGAAACCTAAAAGTCCCAGAGAATTGTGCAATGAATTCATTTGGCATACAATATGCAGGAGCACATTGCACAAATCCATTTGTTTGTTTTCAAGTTAAGTTACCAATGGGCACATTGCATTAAGCATAACTCATCAAAGTGTTACAATTATATAGACCAGCTGTAGAGCCTTCTGCTTGTGAATCTTAATTACAAGATATAACTTAGACTAGTAATAAGTATACATAAAAATAATTCCTCATTCATTTTGCCCTGTTATTTCTATGTGCACACAAATTAGCCACTAGAAGAATATAATTGTAGAGCTGTTGGCAATTTCAAGAACTAATAAATTATGAACTACCATACTGTACATTAATTATGAGCATAATAAATAGCTTATTGTATTCTCTAGAAAAAATGTTTTATATAACTTATAAGATAAATGAACTAGTTTTAATAACTAAATGAATAGTGTTAATTTATAAAATTTCAGTATGAAGTAAAGTATCACTAGCTGTAATAAGTTAGAAAAATAACCAAAGAAAATGTACTATTTTATGTTATAATCATTAAACACTACCAATATTATACAGTTCCATTTGACAGAACAAATTTCTTAATCTGTATACATGTAGAATATCTTAAAATATAGTATTTTGGCAAACCTTTCCAATCAGAAATAATAGTTGTGCCTTAGGGAAAAAAACATGTTAATAGGCAAATTTTAAATTACATTTCTATTCCATATGTGATGTGATTCTAATAAATCATTTCCTGATAAAATATGTAGTACAGTATGGAGATGATTTTCAAGATATAGAACACAGTAATAGTGCTGAGTCCTGGTTGGAAGTGTATCTAAACATTTATAGGTTAGTAGTCAAGGTGAAGACAAGTTAACATAAAAAATTTCAAACATTTGACATGACTAAGTGAAAACGACTCACTTCTGTCTTGTCTCATGTCATAGCAAGTACACTTGAACACACACACACACACACACACCGCAAACTGATAACATGTAAAAAATTAAAAAGATCAGTAATATACAAAGTTTAATTAGGCATTCTTTTAATCACAAAATGTACCAGGGGATCATTCCTGCATATACAAGGTGAGAAAAATGTACTTTAAAATGCAGCAAAGAATAGTCTATAACTAAAGTGCACATTGCAGATACTAATTTCCTTTGACACTAATGTGCATGGATAATTTTGTCAGCACAAATTTATCCTGAGTTCAGAGTAAAATATTTTCAAACCTTAAAGTATATGAATATCTGTTACATAATAGTTTTTCCCATCTGCCTAGTCCCACTGTTGCACCAGCCCCAAATCAGACACAGACACTGTATTAGATGTAAAGCTGTTGCCCTATTACTAGCCTTTCTTATTGGCTAGCTCTGTCTTAAATATTAACCCATTCATATATATCTAAGTATTTTCACATGGTCTTATCTAATACCTAAAACATAATAGAAGGTAAAAATACCTAAAATAATATAGTCAGTCATAATTGTAATATGAACAATCTACAGATATAAATAAGATAAATATATAATTTCAGGAAGTTCATTTTAATACTGAAAACCAATAACATGATAATAAATTCCTCCTTATGCTTTCATCATCTTAGCCTTTTTGATTTGAGTAACTTGAAATCACAAAGTTAATCCAATTGGCAATTCTTCAATTGTTGGGGATGGTCTCTTTCTCTCTGCATTTATTGTTTAGTGTGTAGAAAACAAATGATTTGTTTTATTTCTTTTTTTGGGAGATTGGGGGTTTCAGGACATGGTTTCACTATGGCTTTGGAGGTTGACCTGGAACTAGCTGGTCTCAAACTCACAGAGATCTGCCTCTGCCTCCCAAGTGCTGGGACTTAAGGGGAACATACCACCACTACCTGTCTAAAATACAGATGATTTGTAGAAGTCTATTCTGTAGCCCTCAAAGTTGCTGATTTTTTAAAACTCATTTTATAAATTCACTGATAAAATTATGTGGGTCTCTTATGTATAAAATGTCACCTACAATTGGAAGTAGAATGGTTTCTTGTTTTACCCTTTCTATCTCAATGTTTTTCTCTTATTTTATTGTTTTAACTAATGCTGTAAGACTAATTTTGAAAAGACTTGAATTATTCAACACCCTTTTCTCATTCTTGACTTTGGTAGTATTGCTTCAATTCTTCTCCTTTTAGGAAGAATTTGCTTGCTACTTTCTCCTATATTTCCTGAATTAGGTCAGAGGCTGTTCTCTTTTGTCCGCCCTAATCTAGGAATTTTATCATGAATGCATGTTTTATTGTTGTTGTTTTTGTTTTGTTTTTCCAGAAGCTAGTTTTACATCTATTTAAAGCAAATAGTCAGCCATTGATATTTAACACAATTCTTTTGATATAGGCTATTTTTGAAATACTTGTTAAGTATACTTACTTATTAATTGTGTATCTGTGTGTGTGTGTGTGTGTGTGTGTGTGTTTATTTGTGTCCATGGAGGTGAACATTGTCTGATATCTATGTTCATGTGAAATCAGAGGGTGACCTACAGGAGCTGTTACTCTTTACACCCTGTGGGTTTCTGAGATCAAAGGCAGTCTCGATGGCTGAGTAGCAAGAAACATTTTCATCAGAGACACCAGACCAAACCTAGAATGTTTTTAACTACAGAATTCGGGCAGTTTATTTTTATCCACATCACCCTCTAAAGATAAAAGGAAAATAAAAAACGACATTATAAGATTGTTAACTTGTAGTAACAGAAACATCAAGGAAAAGATGAACTGATGACTTATCAATAATATTTCCTCTCTGCCAATGATGACTTTTTCCTTTCTGCTGGCATAAAATAAATAGAATTTGTTCCAACAGTAAAAAAAAAATTATGTATAGTCTAGCAGGCTGAAAATTCTCCATTTTAAACCTTTGCTGAACATTAGAGCATTTACTCAAGCTATGAGAATCTAGACATCTAATTCTAAGGAAAAAGTTACCAATTATTTTTTTTAATTCTTACATAAGATTTATATAAACGTTATCCTTTTACTCTTATAGTCTAAAATGCACTTAGTGTGCCTTTCCTTGAGAGAACGTAAGGAACATTTGTTTTAAAATTGGTGTTGATTGCCTCACAAGGAAATATTATGCCTTGACAGAAATTGTTCATGAGTTAGCACATTTTGTATATTTCAATTTTGTACTTTAACAAATTCATAAATGTGTATAATGCATTTTGTTGACCCTTACTTAAGATCTCCTATCTCTCCCCATTCCTGTCACCATTCCCATTGTTCACTAACTCCCTTCACTGCATTCATAACTTTTAGTTCTGTTTTATGTGACTTAGTGAATTAAACAACTCTCTATAAGGTTGTGTTCCTTCTGTCCGTTTTATTCCTTATCCTCCTTGACTTCCTTCATCTATTTTCTATTAGAATGACAAAGTAAAGTTTGCTTCTCCCAACTTCCCGTTTTGTGATGGATTTTCCACACCCAGGCCCATTTATATACCTTTGGGCCCAAGAAACTGCTTTGTTCACAAATTTTTGCTGCTGGGTAGGCTACTCATTCTCTCTCACATTATGCCTGCCACCATCTTTTACACCAAGAATTATTTTGTGAAATCTTCTCCACACCTCTCCTCTCCTTTCCACTCCCTAAAACTCACTCTCTCCAGGAACCTATGTAGCATAGACCAATTTTTACATTTCTAACTGCATATTTTGTCTTCTTTTTTTTTGCCTAATGCCATTTGTGTGATGAATGTTTCTTCATAATTCCTTTGTAGTGATGTAAAAACTGTGCACTAATTACCCTAAATATCCTTATAATATTTTTCATATATGTTGCCAATTTTATAATCATTTTTGTGCAACAAAGGTTAGGACACACCAGTAAATGCTCAATTTTGTAAATTCAGCATAGTCTGTAATATCAGGATATCACATTAACAAAATAATTGCATTAGATAAAGGAGGTTAAAAATTGATTGCTAAGTAGCAAAGAAAATAATTTAACATAATCTGTATTTTCTGTATGTATTCATAATATACAAATGCTCAGTATATAAAATTAAAAGTAAATATCCTTTATAAACTTATTTTTAATTAACTAAAATTATATTCCTTTATTGAATAGAAGTGTAGAGTTCTTTTATTTAGTGTTGGACTCAAAATAGTTAACTTGACTCCTTCATGTAACAGTTTTTTGCTTCTGAACAAATCTGGTTTACAGAGAAGCTGACAGGTTTAAAAATTTAGAAAAATAAGAGTTTGGAATCATAGCCACATTTTAAAAATCCTTGGAATCCATTTAAGGAACAATCTTTCTTCTAAATTACACACTTCCCATTGTCCACAACATACTATTCATTCTCATTTCTTTTGAATCTTAGAAAAAGTACATGGTGGTTTGTTAAGAAGAAAATTTGCAGAGAAAACTATCTGAGTCATTGGGAAAAGCTTAAGTAAAGGGATCTAATCTGCAAAATACTTTGTATTCTAGTCATTGATGTGGTATATAATCATGAACTGTATGCAGCTAAATGAGTCTGTTGTCTGGCTGTAATGAATATCTACATCCATCCTAACAGTTAATGAGGAATAAATGACTTATTATCTTTGAATTGCTGCATCTAAATAGCTCAGCAACAAAAACAGAATATTAAAATGTGTAGCTAAGATAGATCATAAATGATAATGAACTCACTCAGTTCATTAATTAATTTTTTAAGTATGAAAAGGTTCACTTCCTGAGTTTAAAATCACCAGTTGTATGAATTCATGCACAATGATACATTTTAAGGTTGCATTTTCAAGTAAACATGACTACAAATGCTTCATTTGTGTGTATTTATGGATATATACATATACATGTATTTGAAAATATTTTAAAAGGACAGCTTATGCAGGTTCCTCAGCAGTCAGTCTAGAGTCAGTGAGCTCCCATTTGCTTGGGTCAGCTGTTTCTGTGGGTTTCCTCATCATAGTCTTTACCACTTTATCCATCATAGCCATATTATGTCTCCTGCCTCACTTCCATGGGACTCTGAGAGACTGGCCCAGTGATTAGGTGTGGGTCTCAGTATCTATTTCCTCAGTTACTAGATGATGGTTCTATGATAACAAAGTATTAATCAATCTGTTTAAGGGGAAGGGCAGTTAAGGCACCATCTCAACTATTGCTTAGATTTATAGCTGGGGACATTATTGTGGATCTGGACATTTCCCTGTTGCCAAGTTTCTTGCTAAAGCCATAGGGGCTCCATCAAGGTAGTCCTTTCCTTGTTATTCCTCTCTGTCCTTCCCCCAACTTGACCTTCCAGATTTTATATGTTCTCCTCCAGCCTCTCCTTCTTTCCTCTCTACCCTCCTCTGATGCTCCCAATATACTGAGGAGATCGTTTCTAACTCCCCTTCCAACACTAATCCATGTATGGCTCCTGGGTTGTGGAATGTAGGCTGGTTATTCTTTGCTTTATGCATAATACTCACTTAAGAGTGAGTATGTATGATTCTTGTCTTTCTGCACCTGGGTTATCACTCAGAAGAATTTCTTTTTTCTAGGCCGAATTAGGCCCTCTGAATGTGATTCCAGTATCTACTCACAATGCTCACTGTTTTCCCTTTCCTCCTCTTTGGAATAATAATGTATATTGCATATTGGATGTATATGATTTGCTTTTTGATTTTGATATCATAGGGCTTACAGTTAAAGGATTGCCTTGAGTTTAGGAAAAGACATGTGACTTATTTCTCTCTCTCTCTCTCTCTCTCTCTCTCTCTCTCTCTCTCTCTCTCTCTTCTTTTTCTACGAGAATATTTTTGCCAATGACTTTAGCAACTAAAATACATCAGTTGAAGAAAAATAACGTGTAGTTAAATATTAACAATTATCTCCTCACCTCAAATAAATAAACACAAAATTCATTACATATATTTTTTGAGTAAGAAAACCATGCAGCTTTTATTTTAAATGGTAAGTCAGCATGTTGTTTTGCAAATACATAGTCAATACATTAACAATATTAATTGCCAAGGATGTAGTCTGGCAGAAGTGTTCCAAGACAGCATAACAAAGAACACCACTTTTCACTGAACAGCTGTTCATTAAGTGTTGAGACACATGAAAATACTGAAACCCATTGGATTTAGCAAGGTCACTTCAGAGAGATGTCTATAGCAAATGAAAGCAGACATAAAATAGAAACATTCTAAATAAATATTTTAATAACAAATCTCAAGGAAGTAGAAAATCATATTAACTAAACTTCACGTCAATAGGAGACAAATAATGAAGATAATGTCAGAAATAAAGAAAACACAGTAAACAAAAATTTAAGTTGATAGGAACAAGCAAATCTTTCATAAGCTGAAAAGGCTAAATATATGAATATCAAAATTTGACAGGGAGAAAACTGAAACAATTAAAATGTGATATAGAAATAAGATATTAACAATTGAAGACACAGGGATAGAAAACATTTTTAGAAATTATTTTTAAAAATATATGGTAATAAAGTAGAAAATATGGAAGAAATACAGACATTTCAAGGCTTAGATATCCCTACCAAAATCCTCAAAACCTGGGTTTTAATAATCTTTATAAAAAAACAAGTATTTGGGAAGGGGTCTGCAAACACCTCACCCTGTAGTTTAGTGATTCACATGAGGCTAGAAGAAAGTATGGTTCAACAAAACTAGGTAATTGTTCTTGGTTAAAACTTCAGGTATGATATTGAGCAGTATATTTTATTATTTAAGTCTTCACAATATGGAAAAAATTACTGGTGATATTTAACTCAATCCTGTGTGCAGAGTAATTCTTAAAACATGTCTACAATGACACTCTCTCTAAAATGCATGTGTCAAAAAGATGGGTTATTATATAAATTTACCACATGTGATATATTAATGGTCTGAGGAGGGATCTGGTGTGGCATATGTGCAAAAAACAGTTTTAATTACCTAATATCCAAACTATGCCACTATATAGGACTGAAGTTGGAGACCTGGAGGCCTTGTCAAAACTGAGTGTTGAGAAGATGTGCCATACTGAAAAGGAAGGGACAAAAAATAAGAACATCTTTGATGAACATAAATTCAAAAATTTTTCACAAACTACTTGGATTTTTAACAAATACAAAAGCAACAAAAATGAAAAACAAAATTTGTTAAAATATCATATATTGCTTGTACATAAAGTTCTAGCTAAAGAAATAAGACAACCAAAGGAGATCAAGGGGACACAAATTGGAAAGGAAAAAGTCAATCTTTCACTATTTGTAGATGATATGATAGTTTACATAAGTGACCCTAAACTCTACCAGAGAACTCCTACAGCTGATAAACACATACAACAAACTAGGAAGATACAAGATAAATTAAATAATATCAGTAGCTCTAGTATATATATATATATATATATATACATATATATATATATATATATATATATATATTAAAGTGGCTGTGAAAGAAATCAGAAAGATTACCCTTTACTGTAGCCACAATCAACATAAAGTATCTTGGGGTTATTCTTACCAAACAAGTGAAAGGCCTATATAGCAAGAACTTTGTGTCTTTAAAGAAATTAAAGAAGATACCAAAAATGGAAAGATCTCCCATGCTCTTGCACAGGTAGGATAAACATATAAAAATGACAATCTTGCTAAAAGCAGTCTACATATGCAATGAAATCCCCATGAACATCCCAGTACAATTCTCCACTGAACTTAAAAGGATAATAATCAACTTTATATAGAAAAATAAAAGAGGAGGATAGCCAGGTCCTGTCGTAGACTGATTCCCATTTTCCTGAGGAACCACCATACTGATCTCCAAAATGGCTGTACTAGTTTGCACTCCCACCAACAGTGAAGGAGTGTTCCTTTTTTTCTACATCATTTCCCACATAAATTGTCATTGGTGTTTCTAATTTTAGTCATTCTGGAAACCCTGTACAATAAAGAAACTTCAGGAGGCATAACCATTCCCACTTTTAAGGTCTACTGCAGAGTTATAGTCCAGAAAACAGCCTGGTATTAGCAAAAAAATTGAGAAGTAGAACAATGGAATTGAATTGCAAACACTGGCATTAATCCACACTCCTACAAACACCTGATTTTGAACAAAAAAGCTAAAAGTACATAATGGAAGAAGGAAAACATCTTCAACAAATGGTGCTGGCACAACTGGATGATGGTGTGTAGGAGACTTCAGATAGACCCATGTTTATCGCCATGCACAAAACTCAAGTCCTAATGGATCAAAGACCTCAACATAATTCCAGCCACACTGAACCTCTTAGAAGAGAAAGTGGGAGGTACCCCTGAACTAATTGGTACAGGAGACTTCTTCCTGAACATAACTCTATTAGCACAGACACTGAGATCAAATTAATAAATGAGATGTCCTCAAACTGAGAAGCTTCTGCAAGGCAAAGGACACAGTTAAAAAGACCAAATGGCAGCCCACAGACTGGGAAAATAACTTCACCAATCCTACAATTGACAGATGGCTGATCTCCAAAATATAAAAAGAATTCAAGAAACTAGACACCAAAACACCAAATATCCATATTAAAAAATGGTGGACAGAACTGAATAGAGAACTCTCAATAAGGAAATCAAAAAGGCTGAAAGCAACTTAAGAACATGCTCAAAGCCCTTAGCTATCAGGGAAATGCAAATCAAAACAACTTCGAGATACCATCATACTCCTGGTTCCTCAGGAAAATGGGAATCAGTCTACCACACGACCTGGCTATCCTCCTCTTAGGCATATACCCAAATAATCCACATCTACGCAAAAAAAGCATGTGCTCAACTATGATCATAGCAGCATTGTTTGTAAAAGCAAGGACCTGGAAGCAACCTAGATACCTCTCAACAAAATAATGGATAAAGAAGGTGTGGCCCATTAACAGAATGGAATACTACTCTGGGGAAAAAAAGAATGGAATCTTGAAATTTGTAGGCAAGTAGATCAACCTTGAAGAAATCATATTTAATGAGGTACCCCGGTCACATAAAGAGGAACATGGTATGTACTCACTCATATATGGATTTTAGACATAGAGCATAGGATCCCCAGCCTATAATTCACACCACCAGAGAAACAAGGATACAAGAAGAATTCTAAGAGATTCATAAAAAGTCCCTTACAGAAGAGGAAAGGACAAGATCTCTTGAGCATATTGGGAGTGGGGGGGGGCAATGAGTGGAGAGGGAAGTAGGAGGAAGAGAAAGGGAGAAGAGGAAAGTACATGGGACTAGGAAGACTGAGTCAGGGGAGAAATCAGTAAAGAGAAAGAGAGAGAGAGAGACTATAAAAGATGGAACCATTAGAGGTTTCAAGAATAGAGAAATATCCAGAGATCTATAAGACTGACCCCAACAAACAATTTGAGCAACAATGAAAAGACTACCACAAATGCACCTCTCTGGTAATGAGATTGACAACTAAATTATCCACCATCATAGAGCTCTCATCCAATTGCTTATGGAACCAGAAGCAGACATCAACAACTAAACATTGAGCCAAATTGGAATCCAGATGCAGAGATGGAGGACAAGACTAGATTCCATAAATACATAGATACAGCTGACTTGAACAAGGAGGAGATAATGGGCCCCAAGACTGATAGCTTGGAATCAAGCATGGGACTGACTCAGACTTTCTCAACATTGGTCTCAGCTAGAAGCCCTAAGCAGTCTAAGGGACCTTGGACAGTAGAACCAGGATGTATCCCTGGTGCACAAAAAGACTTTGGGATCATATCCCCCATGGAGGGATACTCCCTTAACCTAGTCCTAGTCTCTAATCCAAATGACTTGAATGATTTAGATGACCCCTTCTGGAAGGCATCACACAACATGTGGAGTGGGGGGGGTTGAGATGGGAGGGTGTTCGGGGGGGCCTGAAATGGTGGGAGAGTGGGAAAGAGGGAGGGTGGGGAAGGAGAGGGAACTAATAACAATTTGTAAAATAAAAATAAAATTAAAAAAAATGAAAAAAATCATATATTGCAACCAAACATTTCTACATTGGCTCAATAAATATCATAAGCCATATAAAGAAAGTAAAGATAAAAATCACTCAATGGTCTCAGAAGACACAAAATAAGCATTAGGAAATGCATCTCCCCATAGAAAAATAGATCAAATTTCACGACAATAAAAGTCCAAATTCATCATCACACTGCATGGGAAAAAATATGGGAACACTTTTGAAACAACTAGGAAAATACAACAGTATTAATTGTCATTGGTCTTAATCATGGTAATGCTGAGTGTTCAGAAACATGATCCTATATGATAGATAAAAAGGAAACAAACCAAACAGGAGCCTCTAAACCAACAGAAGCAAAGTTCAAATGATGCAGAGATACTGATGCTACAAGTACAGGTCCAACAAGGTTTTGCCCTGACCCTCTGCATGCATATATATATATATATATATATATATATATATATATATATATATTATATGATTACAATTTTTGATCTTATTTTATTCTTTAATGTGTTAAAAAGTGAGTCTATATTTATGAGAGAGAAAGAAATCTATTCTCACTAAGATGAAAATAAATATTTAAGAAAAGATTTATTTGCTACTGACACACCAAGACAGTGGGGACAAGTTATTAAGTTTGATGTTAAATATTCAGACTTTAGCTTAACCATTTGCAGAATCTGATGCCCTTATGTGTCAGGTGAACAAAGCAACATCCTTTTCATGTGGGTTTCTTTTCTTGATATTTTATACCAAACAATTGACAGACAGCCCAGCATACATCAGACTAGCAGGTCAAATGAAGTACTGGCAATTGAATGATTATTTTATTTAAAAAAATCATGTAATTCAACATGGGAACATATTAATGCATTATAAATTACATCTTAGAATTTGCAAATGTGCATCTACCTTCAGCAAGATGAACAATTCTATAACATACCTTCCTTGAGATAAAAACAACAGTCTATCCTTCAGTAAAGCAGTTGACTTCTATTCTTATCAAGAGTTCACACTGTGACTCTCTTTTTAAGTAAACAATGAACCAGAAATTTAAGGGTATACGTCTTTCAGTAATTGATCATTTTTTTTAGTCTACTTGAATGTGAAAAGTCACTTGACAGATAGCTCCATGTGTGTTCTTAGTAAAAAGTGATCTTGTGAAATTTTTGTTGTCAATCTTTTATATAGATCAAATTTATGCTATTATGTGTAAGTTTGTAAATCAATGAATGAACATTTTATTCTTGCAAATTGCAAAGTCTATGTTAGGATTTTTCTTGTTATAAATACAAAATGGGAATAAAATAAAAGTACTGTAAAGCAAGTAAATGTGCAGATGAAGGGATATTTTTAATGCTTTGTAAATTGAAGATTTTACATTAATGACAAATAGTTGTTTTAAAAACACAATATGCCTGAGAAATAATAATTTGTATATAGCTATTTATAATGAGTCAACAATATAAAATAATTCCAAAAATCACATACTAGAAAGACAAGTGCCCTCTGAGTTGTCAAATATATAATATTGATATAAAGGATATTTTTTAAAAATTCCAAAAATATTTGAATTAAGAAAAATCACTGAAGTTTTTTGAACTGTGTAACAATGATAATGAATTTTCTCATGAGAAAGATGAATGAAAAACATTTGAGATCTTTTGGGGATATACATTGATGCCCTGTGTTCCTAATTTTGTATTCAATGAACAGGTATTAGTAAACATAGATTTGGATCAGTAACATTGATAAATATTGCCACAAAATGGTTTATCACATTTTCTATAAGTCAAGATTTTAAATACAAAAATTATCATGAATTTAAAAATGACACTAGTGCTAAGGTTATGTGTAAAATATAACATATTGTAAAAAATGTTTCAAAAGAAAAAGCAAAAACTAAAACAAAATGTAAGCAAATCTAGAAACTGAAAAAAGACTTACTAATGTTTTATGGTCTAGATATTTAAATCTTTTTTTGTCAATGAGTAAAGATAATCTTTCACAGAGCAATTAGAAATTATTCATATATGCTTCTGAATTATTTGATTCCAACAATATCATTTGTTAAAATTTTTTGCTTAACAATCAAAAATTCATCTCACAATGGTAATGCAATGTCACTACTCAATTTTCTACATACCTGAAGCTATCCAATGCTTATAAATAACACAAATGCCATTTGTTAATATTTCATACATAATAAACTCTACTATTTATAGTGAAAACCCTCTAAGAATTAAATGATAACCTTTAAATTCTGAAAAAATATCAATTGTTCAATATATTGGAACATATTTTACTTAAATCTATTTAAATTCCTTTTTTTTCACCAGTGTAACAATACGGTAAAGAAAATGGTGGTGATTGCTGCTTGTTTAGTGTTCTCTAATGAAATCACAACATGCAATTTATGCTTGGGATATTTTTGATAATTCCCTACTTAATTTATTAAATTGTGAAGTATTATTTCTTAAAAAGTAGCATAAATACCAACAAAATTAGACCTGGTTTGGTAAACAAAAATACATTCCCTGAATGTAGACATAACTCTGAACTACCCACTATCTTTTGGTAGAAGATATACTTTTAGGGTTTAATGCAAGGGCTAAACTTTTACTAATGGTCTCATAAAATATTATTCCAAGAAATTAATGTATAAATTTTTATCAGCCATACTTATCTTTGTTATGTTCTGTTACTGTAAAGAATGAAAAATGATAAAATTGCTTTAACTGTTTGATAGCCTCTAAATATAATGTCAGTGTCACCTTAATATATAATCTAGAAATAATATGTATTCAAACAAGGTAGAAACTATTTGTTTTTGAAAATATTTGAAAACATGTCCACACAAAAACTGAACAAAAACAACTGTCACAAATTCATTAATATATATTCATCCTTAGAGGCAACCAAACTAATCTCCTTAAATAATAGTCATTAAATCAACTCTGCATATACAAATGCTAAATTATTTATCACAATAATTAAGTAAATAGAATCAATGCCATTGAATCCACTAAATTTTGAAAGATGTACATCTTTGAATCAATAAAGCCAATTCAGAATTTGCATTTGAAATAATTATAATGACAAAGCATCCAACACTAACAAAAATCATGCATTTCTCTCTGTGGGCCCTAAGAGTACATATTTTTCAAAGAAATACTTTGACCATCCTTTCTGCATGAGCTTAGTATTTATTTATTTATTTATTCATTTATTTATTTAATAATTCATTTTCATTTCATTTGTGTAACTGTTTACCTGGTTGTATTTCTGTGCTGTGACTTCAAATGCCAGAAAGACAACAGACTGCCTGGAATTGGTATTACAAAGAATTGGGAGATCCACTTTGGTTGTTGAAATTGCATCCTGGACCTCTGGGAGAACAGCCCAAGTTCCTAACCACTGACCTCTCTCAAGCTCCATGCTTACTGTTTTTTAATCCAAAAACAATATTGTATAGTTTCTATATTATTAAATTTTCACTTAAATGTGCTCAAGATGTTTGCTTATGATAGTTTCAATAATTAACCTGTCTTTTTCTAATGAAAACACATTTCTTTTTGGATGTCATAATCCCATAAGACTAAGGAAGGAAGATCATGAGTTTATAGTTCAACAACAACCTGAGCTATAGAGTGATCTACCTGCCTACACAGCAGGACATTTTAAATAAGCAAAGCATGATTTTAAAAGTTATATTGAATATTTGAAACAATTTTGTTGAAAACAAGAAATCTACTTTTCATTTTCCTAATATTATCCTAAAGTAAAAATTCTTTATATACAGTGAGACAATATATTAAACAAAGAAGAGGTTATTCTTCTATGTTTTAGAGATAAGACTTTGAAGCTATGCCACTCAAAACACACACGTGCGCACACCCACACATACACACACACAAACACAGACACACACAGTTTCATATAAGTATAAAACTAAATTAGAAAATTGTACAATCTATGAATGCATGAATTTTATTGTTAACTTTTGGTTTCAACAATGAATTTGCATACAACTATCTGAAAATATTTTATTTGTTGGAGGTGTGGTGTTCATCCTAAGCACACACAGACTTACTTAGGCAGTATTCCTGAGTGTTTGTTATACCCCAGTGTTCTTGTTCAGTGTTGGAAGAGAGTTCAACTAACAAATCATGTGAGAATTCTGGGTGCTTGTGATAAACTCCAAGAAAAGAAGACAAGAAGCTAGTAATCTCACGTTCTTCAGCACTGTTTTGGAATGTATTTTGGAGTGAGTTCAGCTGTTTTTAATTCATATGTCTGTATGGAATAACAACTTTTTGGCATGTATATCTTGACCTTGAGACTAAACACCTTAATTATGTGATATTTCTTAGTCATTATAGTATACATTTTGTGATTCTCTAAATAAAGTTGGCCATTGTATGTTACATTAGTCTACCTCACTTTAATATCCTACTCTCTGAGGTTCATGCAACCAACAAGAGTGGTCAATAGATCAGTACCTACATTTCTTCTTCTGTAGTACTAAGTGTAGATCTGATAAATAAATATTTTTACTTTCATTATAGTGTTGTATTCAAAGATAAAGGAATCAAGAATTAAGGTTTTAGTAACTGCTTCTGTACAATCTCACCTGCTTAATGCCATGCTTTCCACCATGATAGACATTGATCATTCGTTCATCTTAGGAAAAAGGAAACCCCAAATAAACTGTATCTTCTTTTATGTACATTTTGGATAATACACTATCACAGCAATAGAAAAAGTAACTAAGACATTCATCAAAGAGAGGACCACATGGAAGCGCATTGTCAAGGATGACCATTTGGTATTGTACAAACAACTCCAATGATCATCCTTGGGGAAATTTTTTCTTTAGATCTCAAAATTCTTTATTTACCGATAGTATTTGTGTAGGGTTGTGTATTACCTGCTTTTACCTCTGCACTTTAACATGTCTGTCAGTTTTTACCTCCTCAACTCAAGTATCAATATACAGAATAGCTCCTGTTTTTCACATATATACAGGCATACAACCCTAATTAATGAAAATGGTTACCAAGGATTTTATAGAGCAAAAGATTATATGGGAGATATGGGAGGGAAAAGAGGGAATGCAAGAGTGTAATAAAATTGAAATCTTAAATTTAATTTTAAAAGTAAGAAAAAATTAGAAAGTAAACTATAGAAATAATCAATGAGTAAAAATATGTGACTTAGAAAAATATTCAACATATTCATTATAATAAATTCTCCAATGACTAGACTGAATATTATTTCAAAATTTGTTTTCATATTAGAATAAAACCATCAAAAAGTTGTCACAAATAATTTATTGTGTAATTGAAAATAGTATTCTTATGTAGAGTTTGTTAACATTCAAAAAAAATTTTATACAACTGGCAGTTAACTTAGAGCCTCATGAATATTAGAAAATACAAGTCATAAACACAGTCATTCTAAAGTTTAGTAACATCTGAGCTAATAATGCAAAACATGTTCACAAATAACATATTAGAAACATGTTAAAATAATGTTAAAATAAGTAGAGTCATTGACTGAATACTAGCAAAAAACCCTAGCAAAATTTAAAAGTAGACAAGAAAGCAGACCACATTTTCCATAAAATATAGTTTGACTGCCCAAGTCTCTTTAGTAAGAACACCTATCCTACACTGTCATTTTTCAAAAAAAAAAAAAAAGCCAGTTCAAACTTCAGTAAAACAGTAACAGTAAGTTCTATTTCTAAAATTCTCTTTCTCATCTCATGTAAATTGTTTTTAATGGTTCTATTTCTCATCCTATATACCCGGTTTTTTGTTTGTTTGCTTTCTTATTGAAGACTAACTTTACTTTGTAGAGCATAGGATTTTCAAGTCACTGAATCATAAGTAAAACATAATAATATATATTTGATTCTATTTCAATTGGGGGGGGTAACTGCTCTGTAATTAAATGAAAGCAAGCTCATCCCACATAGAGGGATACTTTCTCAGCTTAGACACATGGGGGAGGACCTAGACCCTACCCCAAATGACATGACAGACTTTGAAGGCTCTCCATGGAAGACCTCACTGTCCTTGGGAAACAAAAATGGCCTGGGGTTTGGTGGGAATGATATGGAAGTTTGGGAGGGTGAGGAGTTAACTGGAATTGACATGTAAAACCTAGTTACAAACTTAAATCAATAAATAAAAATAATAATCATATAAATGAAGATAAAGTAAAGACAAATTCAAAAAAGGAGTTTCACTTTATGCTATAAAATTTATCAGCTGTAAAGTTGTTAAATTCCTTAAAGTAAGTTAAAATACTATATTGAAATAGTGTTCTTTATAAAAACATAAGTAATATTTATTAAAATGGGAGAATAAGTAGTCAAAATTGACTAAGTTTGTCATGCTCCAAGTTAACTATGGACTTTTGTAAGTTCCAAAGAGAAAAAAAATGAAAGAATTTAGAAATTGACCATTATAACATAGGATACTGAACCCATGATGTTAACAATGTGGAAAAAAAAATCCCTACTAAGAAATGCAGCAGGTTTATTTACGATAGGCATCAAATCTGTCACATTACTACTTTTCAGAGAATTTTCATTGAGCTTACTTTTTTTTGTCAGTTATTATCAATCATTTAAACTTTTAAAGAAATTAGAAGAGACTTGCCAGGTTAACTCTATTTTCAGGCTTTCTAAAGAGGGTATATTTAAAGCAGAAATGCTTTATTGAAAGAGTCTGTGTCATGCATATTAGATGTGTAGATTAAAACTGTCAGACACTTCCTAGGCTTTTCCTATCCTGAAGTTTATTTGAGAATCTTTATGAGCCCAATAGCGTTTCGTCATTGAATCTTGCATAAGAACCTCAGAGGATTACCTTGACATAAAGGACTATTTTACATTTGAAAAGTAAATTTTGACATCTACAAATGAATGCTCCACCTCCAGTAAAATTAAACTAAACACAATAAAGCTTCATTTTAATGTTTTTCTTCATTGCTAAACGAGTTTTCACAGAATGAGTTTAAACTCTTTGGATGAAAGCATTCATGTTGCATGTTGGATCAGTGGGTTTTTAAAATTACCCAAGCCTAATTTAAAATATATTGAAAGTTAATTCTGTTTCCTGGTTTGAAAAAGCAAACCAGTTGCTTGGGACAGAGTCATCAAGCAGGTCTTAAGTTTTTTTTATTGTTATTCTCCCCCCAAAAAATAAGTGAAATCTTTTTTAATTCAATGAAATTAATTTTATAAAATATCATAGCATTGTTTTATTATAGGACTCCATTCCCCAACATATGAATTTCAACATAAGAATGTTTTATTAATTTTACTTTAATAAATGAATAAATATTTTAAGAAATGATTATTTCCTATTTTTACAAAATAATAATATCCATAATCACTCTTCAAAATATTTTATTTGATTACAGTGTCTCTGGCAATAACTTTCTTTGTAAAAACATTTATTTATTTACAATGGACATTATTTTATATTTTAAAAACCCAGCTAACAGTAATTTTAGGCTGATTTTCAATCACTTGCATTTGTAAAAATTAATCCAGAGTCAAACATTTCAAATAAGTAACTGCAAAGGACTAATCTAAGTTAACTTGACAGATGATAAAAGTAATACTGGACTATAATTTTGTGAACAAAAGTGACACATGTTTAACTAATAAAATATAATACCATCATTAGTTTGGCCTCATAGCTGATGAATATCAAATGTAGATGAAGAAAACGGTTTACAAAATTGCACTTAAAAAAAGAAGACAGATTTCTAAATTCTTGAATCAATACCTTCTCTACCAGGTCCTCTGGTGGAAAGGAAGAGCTTAAGGAAGAGCTATCACATCAAGCCCATAAAAGTAAGAATGACATATAGCATAACCCCAATGATGTCTTCTCAATGTATAAATGTAGAAATCCTCCAGAGGCCTTCTTTTTAATTGTGGTTGATTATGATTAGTTACTGGAGACATCCTGATTTTCAAACTACAGGACCCTATACACTACTTCTTTCCAACATGCTATAGGTATTGTTATTGATGGGAATGCCCATATATATATATATATATATATATATATATATATATATATATATATGTTTCATGGGTTGATGAATAAACACTGATTAACCAGGCATAGAGAATAGGCGGGGCTACCAGGCGAGGAGAATCCTGGGTAGAGGACACAGAGAGAAGCTGCCATTGAGAGTTGGTGCTGCCAAAGGAGTAACTTTTCAGATTACAGATAAGCCACAGCCTTGGAACAATACATAGTTTAAGAGAAATTGGTTAATCATTAAGAGAGAACTACCCAGTAAGAAGCCTAAGCCATCTGCCAAACAGTGTACAATTAATAAAAGTCTCTGTATATTTATCTAGGACTGAAAGTCAAAGGAACTAGGAAGAACAGAAACTCATTCTACAAAATGGGTCCCAGACATGGGATGAGACTTTTCATGCAAAACCTGACAAAATCTTAAAAAGAGATTCTTGGTGGTGGCGTATACATAGAAACTCAGCAGAGTTGTGGCAATAAGCATGAAGCTATAAATGAAAGTAGACTCAGGAAGCCAAGGAATACAATGGGGCCAGCCACTGCTTTAATCTTATCCATTTTGTTTAGCAGATAATACTCAGGTAATCAGAAAAGGATAGATACACAGTAAAGATTGATTCAGATGAAAAAAACCTCTAAAGGGTTTACAGTGTAATTAAAAATATGTGAAAGCTTTGGAGAGAAAGGAAAAAAAATAAAGTGTTAGAAAAGAAATAGAATGGCTAGATATGGTGGCACATGCCTTTAATCCCAGAACTCCAGAACCAACAGAACCTTACTACACTGGGCTCACAGATCATTGGAGTGTTATTAAAATGACTGAGGATGAAACATTTATAGTTCTGTAAATACATATATGTAAGTTTGTTGAAATGGCTCAGTTATCAACAGTGATTGATGCCTATTCTAGCAACCTTTAGATCCACTGGACCCACACGTTGGAATGAAGGAAAGTAATTCCATACAGAAAAATGTTTTCTAACCTCCAATTTGATGTTATGACATTCATGTGTCCCTTCTCCAAATACAGAAGGAGGGAAGGAAGAAAAGAAGGAAAGAAGAAAAGGTGGGAAGAAGGGAGGGAAGGAGGAAAGGAAGTAGGGAGGGAGGGAAGGAGGGAAGGAGAGAAGGAGGGAAGGAGGGAAGGAGGGAAGGAGAGACCTTCTTGCTAGAGAGATCAGAAAGAGGTACTTGCTGCCAAGCCTGAATCCCTGAGCTTGTTCCCAAGCACCCACATTTTAGGAGAGAAATGGTTCCTACATGTTGTTACCTGTCCTCCAGGTTTTGGTTCTGCATCTACACACACATACACACAGACACAGACACAGACAAACACACACACACACACACACACACACACACACAAATTCACACACGCAGATACACACATATACACACTCAAAGATACAAAAACACACACAATAAATATAAAAATTAACACTATATAACACTTGTTTTCAAATCTTGTGTGTTATTTAGCTTTCTCTTCACTTTCTAAGAAATTCTAAAATCCTGTCTTCACTTCTTTTCATCTGTATTTGTATCTTCTCTTTTGTCTTTGTCACATACTTTAATTTACCATGACAAACATTTACCATTGTTGTAATTGTATCAATTAATAGCATGGAGGCTTCATACAAACATTTATTTCTCATTTTTTGATTCCTTACTTTGTTTTTTATCTTAGAGAATCAAAAAGATTTTACGTAACTATTTTAAAAGATTACCTTAGGTTGTCATTAGAGATTCATCAACAGACAGTAAATACAAGGAAAGAATCTACCATGAAAATGCTCCTGAGTCACATCCTTGGGCAGCCAAACACCAGACAATATTAAGGTTGTACACTCACTAAATTTGAATTCTTTTGTCATTTCTCAACAGTCAGTCTCATGACTGTAATAATAATTTACTATATTGTATACATGTAAACCTAAGATCCTGTGGGGAGATAGCATTTTCATTATATTGTGTATTTAATAACCTGTTAGCTACTTGGATGTTCCTAGATGCAGTACTGAGACCAGTCAGTAAAATATAGCAAAAAGGAGCTAATGGACCCTTTGAACTCCTAAGTAATTGGGGAGAGATAATAGACAGAAAGGTCAAATGTTTAATTTAATCATCTCTCCATGAGATCCAGGTCATACAAAATTAAATCTTACATTAACTAAGTCTAACCACATTATAAACACATTGTCTGCTTGATAACTCACCATTTTGAAATTATTGTTATTATTTAGAAAACAAATGTAAAAGTCAAAGAATGCTCATACATGACAGGTTGAAACAGTATATCATAATGCCTATCAATTCACAATGACTTGATAAACATGCATTTTTAAAAGGTGAATATGGGTGTTGTGTGGGGAAATTTTCTCACCCTTTAAAGCATGTTATAATTGATTGAAGGTGAAAAATTTGCTAAAGAAAACTAGAAAATATTGTACTTTCTCTCGATAATTCAAGCGTTAAGTGAATGAAAAAACTCAGTATCATTAATTAATATTACTCTTAAGTTCACTAAAGAAGGAATTATATGTCGGTAATATTATGGATATAGCCATGATTTTTGTGTGAAACATAGACATGCAAGATTGATTTTGATCTATGTCATAAGTTTCTGTATAGTTTCATGGTTTCCCTCCTCTTGACATTCTCTAGCTTTCTATTTCTTGAAACCCCTGAGAATTCTGCTGTCTCATGAAGTAAAACAAAATGAAATGATTTTAAGGAAATAAGCCTAATAATGTATAAGAAAAAACCCATTATTTGAATAGAATATATATATATATATATATATATATATATATATATATATATATATATACATACATATACAGAGACAGAGAGAGAGAGAGAATAATTGTGCCAAGTGTTAATTTTGAAGGGAGAACTTGATGGTGTATTCTAGCCAAATTAAAGTTATCACTACAATTACACTGAATATGTAGTAAGTCTTTAATCATGTTGGATAGTATATCATTCCTAAACTGCAGAAAGTGATGACATACATTGAAAGACCAAAAGTATAGTAAGATGCAATACTGAAAAAGATAAAATTCACAAGAAACATATAAGATTTCTGTAAGGTCAGCCATATCATTTTCTGGGATACACTTAATGAACAGTAGAAATTAATATAGATGTAGGTTAAATGTGTGTTCCATTATAAAATGTCACACGAAATGAAAGAAGGTAGATGAGCTGAGTAATCAAACAACTGCAATGTCACCCTGCTCCTGGAACAGTTATTTAAAGCTGAAGTATGAATATGGATGAAGATGTATTGACAGAATATTAACTCCACTTTTGTAGAATGTGATTTCATATTAAAGCATTTGTTCCACTTACTTTTCAATGTCATGCTTATATCTTTCATGACTAAAAGGATATTTATGTGTTTATTTGTTAGAAGTTTTGTTTATCTAAGCATATGAAATGTTAATTTGCATAGATAAAATACTGCAGGGAATATAAAACTGATTCAGCTGCACATATATTCAGAAGTGTTTTGAATGCCAGGAATAATGAACTAAATGTCTATATTCTATGATCAATTTCTGAGGAGGAGATATTAAAAAAACTGTCACTAACTATTTCAGTTGATCTCAATGGATCAGAAAGAAATCAAATCATGAAATAAATGATATAACTGCATCTAGCAGTGTAATATGGTCCTATCACCTCTCATTAAATTGACAAATTTCAACTATAATTCAAGTCTGCCAGATAGCTGGTCATTATTTACAGGTATTATTTACTCCTCAGAATTACTAACAAAGAAAATACCTTCAAAATATAGGAAATTAGAGTGTGGTTGCTCCTGTAAAGATGTATTTTGTTTGTTAGTCAATATGTCTGGAAAAGCTTTTATTTCCCCAATGCTGGTATGATTGATTTAATATTATATATATGTATGTATGCAATATATGTGTCTGTGTGTGTGAACATGCACATGAACAAAGACACAGGTGTATGAATGTGTGTGTGTGTGTTATCTGTTATTGGAAGAGAGATCAATGAGTTTCTTTAGAAAATATTTAATAATTAAGATTTCTAGGTTTGGGTGTGGTTTATTGCTGTATTTGGTCTCATTTTTGAGAGAGACCTGAAAGTTGGGTGTGTAGAAATGGAATTAGGATGTGTCAAGACTTGATGGACATGGAATTACAATCAAAATATGTTTTAGTTTAAATATTGCTTTAAAATAAAAGTATACACAATTAATTTAAAACTGAAAAGTTAAATCATTGACTCCATTTGCTCAGTGTTATGCTGAAATATCAAATGGAGGGCACAGGCCACAATGACCGCAAGCCTGGAGCCTCATTTTCTCCTTCTGCACTTTAAGGCCAGCTTTGCGTCTTTTTTTGTGGGAATGGCTATAATGAACAGAGACTTTGGAATTATTCATGACACTGCTAGCCACTTATGAGTGAGCAGGTGGGGACAGAAAATCATTGTGAAGATCTACTGCAGAAGCTGGGCAAAAAAATTAAACCTCTCCTCTTGCTTGTAGACTCTTGACATTCACTGTTAGACAGATGATATTGGGAGGGCCTTTGGACTCCACCTGACTATCTGGCATTATTTTCCTGTCATGTACATTTAATTCTATGTAGAGAGCTGTGAAGTGCCACACCTTAAAGATGGTGCTGGCTTCCACCTTCCCCTTCCCAATGGTTTACTCTGGAGTAAACAAGTCCTTATTTGGTTAAGCCTGTTCATCCTGTTTGCTTATGCATTAGAGTAGCCTATCTGCAGAGTCCACGTGGCTCACTGGGTTGGTCAGCACAAGGGTATTTAAGCCTGTGAGGGCATTTCCCTGGGGTCAGAAGAAGATTGTTCAAGGATCCTGAATAAACTGCATGAAGAAGATCTCCCCAGAGTTGTATCTTCCTAGCTGGTAGAGGTAGACTCATACAACTGATGGCCTGTATGGGGAACCTCCTCTTCAGATCAGAACTTCTTGCAGTCAGGGCAGCACTGGTAAGTTCCCAAGGTAAGTTGGGACAAAGTTAAGGCCCTTGGTAAAGAGGCAATAAGGTCTCCAGTAAGGAGCAATAAAGTTCTGTGTTCAGACAAGGCAGTCCACTGGTAAGTCCCAGGTAATTTGGAACCAAGTTAAAGACCGCAGAAAAAAGAAGCAATAAAGTCTCAGGCATTGAGCGAGAGGTTCTAATGAACCAAAAGTAAAATTTTTAAAATGGGGACATCTTAGTCTCATCCAATTTTTCTTGCTCTTCAGGAGCTACTTTTGTCAAAAAAATTTAAAATAAAGAAAAGCACACTAAAATATTCCTGAAAAAGTGGGATATCATTGCACCTTGGTTCGCAGTTTCGGGAGACCTCACGGTAGCGTACTGGGACAAGTTAGGCAAGGATCTTGATTTTGCTTGGGAACAAGAGACACTAAAGTCCGGAGTTCAACCTGTTTAGAAGTTAGTGTATAGCTGTTTTGAAGACCAGAGGTACTGTATAGAGGTGATGGAAAAAGGGAAAGCTGCGCTAGAAATGCTACAAGAAGAAAGATCAGAAGAGGTTAAGAGTACAGAAAAGTCAGATACAGAGGAAACAGATTGTGAGGAAGAATTACAGGCCTTCATAGAAAAGGTTCAGAAACAGTCCCTTAAAGAACAGAGAGGGGAAGGAAAGGAGAAATGGTGATGTAAGAAGGAGGAGGACCCTCCCTCCATTGGCACCTCCTCCTTATGGGAGTGAGGAAGGGTGAGCCCGAGGTACAGGGTGTTCCTTTTGCCCTGAGGTCTGGAAATCCATAAGAAATGAGTTAAGTCTGGCCTATCCAGTTTTCCAGGATGCCAAAGGCAATAGATAATAGGAGCCTTTAGACTTTAAGGTCATCAAGGCTTTGGCTGACTCAGTGAAAACATATGGAATTTCAGCTTCTTTTACCATAGCTCAAGTTGAAGCCCTAAATAGACATTGCATGATTCCTAGTGATTGGAGTGAGCTGGCTTGAGCACTAAGCCCCAGAGAGTATCTGGATTGGAAAGCTTTTTTAATTGAGTATGCCCATGAGCAGGCTGCAGCTAATTTGGCAGCCAGAAATGCAGCATGGGACAGGGACATGTTACTTGGACAGGGACGCTTTGACAATCAACAGACAGGATACCCAATACAAGTTTTTGAACAAGTAAATTGGATCACCATAAAAGCATGGAAGTCATTACCCAATAAGGGAGAGTGGTAACCTCACTAAGATACTGACACATGGAACAATTTTCAGATTTTGTTTGGTAGAGGCTGCAGGGAGAGTTTTGGGGATCCCTATGCTGCTATGCCATTGATTAAACAGCTTGTCTATGAACAATATACAAAAGAATGTAGGGCTGCTATTACCCATTATAAAAGTAAAGGGTTTGAAGCATGGATGAAGGTTTGCAGGGAGATAGGAGGGCCATTGACCAATGCTGGCATTACAGCAGCCATAGCTACAGCTATCTCTTTTGCAGTTGTGGGTTCAGTCACAGCTCTCATGGCTATGAGCACATTGGTGCAGACAGCTTCTAAGCTAAATGAGTTGTCCAATACTGTGGCTACCTCCTTCGATGCTCAATCCACAATTGGTGCTCAACTAAAAGGAGGTTTAATGATTGTAAACCAAAGAATTGATCTGGTGCAGGAGCAAATAGATACCTTGTGGCAGGTGGCCCAATTGGGATGTGAAATGAAATATCCAGGCTTGTGTGTTACCAGCATTAAGTATGAGAACTATACACATGCTGCTAGTTTGCCATGACAGTTGTCTAGCCATCTCTTAGGAAATTGGAGTGCTGACTTTCATGACTTAATGGTACAGATGCTAGTGGCCATCATTGCTGTGAATTCGATAGGTGTGGATGCAGGATTGGCTGAAGGATTGTCATCGTGGTCCTCAGTGGCCATGGATCATCTGAAAGAGTGGGCAGGAATGGGAGCTATGGCCGTCCTCTTGTTGCTTATCTCCTTTGCTGGCCTATGGTGCCTTTGCAAGATGAGGTTTGCTCAGAGGTGGCATGCAGCTATGGTTGTCCAGGCATTTATAGCCATTGAGGCAGGGCAGTCCCCCCAAGCATGGCTCACAGTCATGAACAAGAATTGATCCTTCACGCTCAGGTTGTATGGCTTAGCACTGCACTCCGAGTTCGCTCTGGAAGCGAGCAACTCTGAGAAGGGCAAGTCTGGTGTCCAAGGCCCCACCTCCAAGAAAAAGATATTGGACAGGTGTGGTACTGACTTGGCTGACTACTGGGATTAAGGGTCATTACAATGTCCACTGTGTTACTGGAGACCAGACCACTACCCTTGCCTGTAGCATAATAAAACAAAAAGGGGGAACTGTAGAGACTTGCGAAGTGCTGTTCCTTAAAGATGGCACTGGCTTCTGCCTTCCACCTTCCTGATGGTGAGTGCTCTCTGTAGTAAACATGTGCTTATTTGGTTAAGCCTGTTCAGCCTGTTTTCTTCTGCGTTAGAGTGGCCTATCTACAGGATCCACATGACTCACTGGGGTTGGTCGGCACAAGGGTATATAAGCCTGTGCAGGCATTTCCCCAGGGTCAGAAGAAGATTGTTCATGTAACCTGAATAAACTGCATGAAGATCTTCCCGGAGTTGTGTCTTCCTTGCTGGATGAGGCAGTTGCAACAATTCTGCACCCATACTGGATGCACACCTTCCAATTACTGTGAAGTGACAGATGAATGACAGACACCCTGTCCTGATTTTATCCATATTACCTGGAAAAGTCACATACTCCCCGATTTTGCATGGCAGAAATGAAGAACTAAAATTTTTTAGAATGAATAATCAAAATAAATGCTACAAGGATCCCTTGGCAATTGTGTCATGAATTTTATTTACCAGAGTTCTTTGTGGCCAGAATCTATGCTCAGTTGCTGGCTCAAATAAAGGATTATTATTCAAAGGATGGAATTAAACACAATTCAATCTTTTATGCTTTGATAAAAAAAAAATGCCTCTTTAGGAGAATAATCAGTACTCTTTTGATCACATAAATTTTTAGTTTTCACTTGTTTTATTCTGATTCTGATATGGGTTTCTCTACATCATCTAGATTAACCATCAACTTATTATATATTGTGCAGACTACCCTTAGCTTATAATCATCCTGATTCTGTAGCCTAAAAGGTGGGATTGACTTGCTGCATTCCTTTTCATTTGTTTTCCTTAAAGAATAAAAATGGTGTCCAATCTTGCATGACTGTGTTTTAATTTGTTATAAACATGCATGCTTTTAGTAAATTGGGTTTACTTTCAAAAGCATTTGATTTGCTGTTTTGTTCATTTCTGAATGTAACAGTAGTTTTATTTTACAATTCCTCTTCAAACATTTTATTGTAGTATATTAAGTTTTAAAAATGTAACCAGTGCTCTTTAATGAGATGTTTTAATTGTAATGAGCACACATGTTATGTCCTTTTTTTTTTGTTTGTTGTAGCACTGTGTGTGTTTTGACTATTATTTGTTTTTTCCCAAATGTGGGTTAGATATTCTCCATGATTTATAGAAAAAAAATGTATATTTTTGGTACATATTTATAATGGTCTTATCCACTAAAATTATATTATATGCTTAAAGTAAGTATAGGGATTTTTTATAATATGAATCTATTAAGAATATTGACCTTGCCTAATATTAAAATTATGGAAAATTAAAATATTCAAATAGTGAGACACAGCATCAATGGTAAACGGAATTAAAAGTATATGGTTTTAATTTTTACAGCTTGTTCAATCAATCTTTATGCATAAATCCACTCCAAATGTCATATAATCTTTTTTTATGTATACTTATATTAAACATTAAAATTAATATTTATAGGAACTTTTTAAATGTTTCTTAATCTAAGCCATTGTTTATCAAAATAAATTATAAAATTAACAAAGAGATGTCCATATTCTAGCCACAGTAGTTGATTCTAAAGAAATTATTGGGAAAAGTAATGTTTCTGAGAATGGCAAAGTTTATATTTTCATCTTCTTAGATTGTATTCATTTCAGCACTGATTTGTGGTTTTATTACTACTACTAAACATATTTTAAAACAAATGTTTCTCCTTCATTTTTTATAGTACTCCTTATGCCATTGCTATCCAATTATTTATAATTTCATCCTATGTAAAAACAAACTAAAATCTTAAGTCATTAGTGTGATTTATATAATTTATTTCAACATTACATATTGTTATATCTACAACACTTAATTTAGCCCTCTAAAGTTCACCAAAAACTTGAAATGCTTCTCTAAGTTTAAGGACACAGTTAACAATTCAAAATGGCAGCTCACAAATGAGAAAAGATGTGGTCCTAACAGAGGGCTGATTTCCAAAATATACAAAGAACACAACAAGCTAGTTACCAAAACACCAAATAATCCAATTAAAAAGTGGGGTACAAAACTAAATAGAGAATTCTAGAGGAATCTAAAATGGCTGAAAGACATGTAAGAAAGTGCTCAACATCTTTCGCATTCAGAGATTTGCAAATCTTACTCCTGTCAGAATGGCATAAAACTAAACATGAAAGACAGTTTAGGGCAGGAGAGGATGTGGGGAAAGTGGAACACTCCTCCAATGCTGGTGGGAGTACAAACTTGTACAGCCACTTGGAAATCAGTTGGTGGTTCCTCAGGAAAATGGGGATCATTCTACCTTAAGATCCAGTAATTTCATTCTTAGGCATATACCCAAAAGAGGCACATTCATACAACAAAGACATCTGTTCAACTATGTTCATAGAAGCATTATTTTTTAATAGCCAGAACCTGGAAGCAAATTAAATGCCCCTCACCTGAAGAATGTATAGAGAAAATGTGGTACATTTAAACATTGGTGTACTATTCAGTGAGGAAAAACAAAACAAAACAAAACAAACAAACAAAAAAATGGAATCTTGAAATTCTCAAACAAATTAATTAAACTAGAAGAAACAATCCTGAGTGAGGTAACCCAGTCACAAAAAGGAAAACATGGTATGTAATGGTCCCCTGGAGAAGGGAAAAGGGACAAGATCTCCCAAGAAAATTGGGAGTGTGGGGGAGGGTACAGTGAGTTAGGAAGAAGAGGAGGAAATAGTTGGTCATGAGTGAGCAGGAAGATTGAGTCAGGGAAAGAATAGAGGAGAGCAAGAAAATCAAAACCATAATAGAGGGAGCCATTGTACGTTTAAAGAGAAATCTGGCACTAGAAAATATCCAGAGATCTACAAGGATGACCCTAACTAACAATCTAAGCAATAGTAGAGAGGATACCTTAAATCCCCTGATAATGAGATTGATAACTACATTATATGCTATTCTAGAGCCTTCATCTAGTACCTGATGGGAGCAAAAGGAGAAATCCACAGCTGAACACTGAGACTAACTCTTGGAATTCAGGTGCACTCAGAGAGGAGTGATGAAAAAAGGGGTCAAGACCAGGCTGAAAAAACCCAGATAAACTACTGACGTGAACAAGGGGGAGCTCATGGACTCCAGACTGATAGCTCGGAAACCAACATAGGACAGACCCAGATTCCCTGAATGTGGTGTTAGTTGGGAGGACTGGACAGTCTATTGGGCCTCTGGTCTTTATCAGTATTTATCTCTGGTATATTAATGGGCTTCATTAGCTCATTCCACATAAGAAGATACTCTTTCAGCCTAGACACATGGGGGATGGCCTGGTCCCTACTCGAAATGATATGACAGACTTAGAAGACTCCCCATGGAAGGCCTCACCTTAACTATGGAGCAAAATGTAAAACGAGCTTGTTTCAAATTTAAATATAAAAGTTATACAAAAAAGAAATAGGTGCATGTTCATTTTATTTTGTAAAAAGGAAACACAAGATAAACCCATAGGTTTCTTAATTGGTTTATTTTTTTAATTTATTGATTTAAACTGAATTTTGGATTGCTTATGTGACCAAATTGGAGAGGAAGATACTATGAGTTGCTCTCTTTTTTCTTTTCCTCCTGATTAGTAAGTTGGCTAGAAACAAATACACGTCTATAATACAGAATTTCATACCTTAAGTCTCTTCTGATTATTCTGTTTCTGCTACTGATGAGCTGAGCACAGAAACATTTTAGCAACAAGCACATGCTTTTTGCAATGTATTAAAGGACAAACATCGAAGTTCTATTGGTAAGTTATCTTCCATCTTTTTATAGTTTTACTCACTACCTATGCACCATGGAGTCTCTAGAATCTTAAATTTTAGGTATCAGAAACTCTACCTGTAAATATAATATGCACATAGAATCTTATATAGTCACATGCATGTTTAATGTTTTATATATGACTGATAACCAAAAATAAATTTAGAAAAACATCAAGAAGGTCGAAATAGAGATAAAGTGTACTGAAGCAAACATGGATTTTTTTTTTTATAAATTCTAGGCTTTGTTCAGCTGAGTTTGTCACAGATACAAAATATGGGTGATTTTGTTAGATATGTGACTTAAGCTTTTATTAATAAATGGCATCTTAAGAGAGTAAGCAAATATTTACGTAATTAGCATTCTCATTATATTTATAATTTTTAGAATACTTATAGTCACAAAGTTTACTCAATAGTATATTAGCTTTCTTATTTACTGAATAATGACCTTACTTATTTCATGACCATTAGGAATTAGGGTTTTTCTTAAGTATGAATAGTTATTATGGTTTTGCTATTCAAGCAATTTTTGATAACTATCAAAAATATCAAATTTTTCTTAGCAGAGTTATTCAATCTCTTTGATTCTCTATCGATTGTTATCTGTTGGGTACTTATTTTATAATGATAGTGTCAGCAGATCGAAAATTATATTTTATTAATATGCTAGGCTTATGGATTGGTTAATGATACCCAAAGTACACCCATATGAACAACTGTGAAACCATAATAAAACTATGATTCTGCCTGTAGATTAATTTCATAGCAATATGTACTCACATATTATGATGAATGCATATGAAACTGGTAAAATCAGGAGAAAGAAAATATAGTAGATAATATCCATGAAAATTTCATGGTAATCACACACAAAATATAGATGTTGTAAATATTGCAGGGAGTGGGTAAAGAGTGTATAGACTATCATTGATGTCAGAATGTCTCATATTTCCTCATTGTATCTGTGATTTGGAAGGCAGGAGAAACAGCATAATAAGGAAAAATGATGAATATCTAGAGAAAAATGTATGATATGTACTTGTGAAATGAGGAGAGAAAATTACATCTACTTTTGTTATATATAGAGATAACACTATGAGTTCAAAGGGAGAAGGCAGTAATGTATTTCTACGATAAATCAAAACACAAATAGTAAAAGGTAAGATGCTTGGCACTGAAAGAATGTAAAATTTCCAGGGAAGTCATCTTTCAACATTTTTTTAAGATAAACATTTTGTTACATTTTGTTAGTATAAATGGGACATGGACTTTTTTGACTTTTGGTGGTGGGTGAATACAAAAAATATTTATAGTAAAATTTATAGTATAAATTGATTATCATTTTCTGTAGCTTCAAAGTTATTATTCTTACCAGTTATTCATGAAAATATATATATTTTAATTTATTTGCCTTTTATATTTAAATTTGAAGCAAAGTTGTTTTACATGTAAATCCCAGTCCCTTCACCCTCCCATTCTCCCCTATGACCCCCACCAAATCGCATCCCATTCCCTTTTTGCTCCCCAGGGAGGGTGAGCCCTTCCACAGGGAATCTTCAAAGTCAGTCATATCATTTGCAGCAGGGCCTAGCCCCCCCATGTGTCTAGGCTAAGACACATCTATGCGGGATGTGCCTGCCAAGTCAATTTGTATATTAGGGATAAATACTGTTACATTACTAGAGGCCCCATTGACTGCCCAGGCTTTCTAACATGCACATTCATGGAGTCTGGTTGAGCCTAAGCTGGTTTCCCAGCTATCAGACTAGGGTGCATGAGCTCTCCTTTGTTCAGGTCAGCTGACTCTGTAGGTTTCTCCAGCCTGGTCTTGACTCCTTTGTTCATCACTCTTCTAAATCTGTAACTGGATTCTAGGAGTTGGCCTAGTGTTTACCTATGTGTCTGCTTCTGCTTCAATAAACTATTATATAAAGTTTCTAGAATGGCATATAAGATAGTTGTCAATCCCATTGCCAAAGAATGGCATTTAAGATAGCCTCTCCACTATTGTGGATAGCCTCTGCACTATTGTTAGGTGGGGTCATTCTTGTAGATCTCTGCCCATTTCCCTAGTGCCAGATTTACCCTTAAATCTATAATGGTTCCTCTATTATGGTATTTCTTTTTTACTCTCCTCAATTTTTCACCCACTCAAATTTCCTACTCTCTCATGTCCTCCTCTTCCCTCCTCTACTCCCCTTCTCTTTTCCCTAACTCTCTCTTCCCTCCCACCACATGCTCCCAATTTGTTCAGAAGATCTTGTACCTGGCCTCTTCTCTGGGGAACCGTGTATGTCTCTCTTAGGGTCCTTTTTGCTTTCTAGCATTTGATGTGGTATGAAATGTAAGCTGGTAATCTTTTGCTCTATGTCTAAAAATCATATGAGAGAATACAAACTGTGTTTGTTTTTATGACTGGGTTACCTCACTCAGGATGGTTTCTTCTAGTTCCATCCTTTTGACTGTGAATTTCAAGATTCCTCCCCCCCCCAATAGTACTCCATTGTGTAAATATACCATATTGTCTCCATCTATTTTTACTGTTATTGACTTTGGGGAAATCACACTGAGATTCTTCCATTTAGCTTGATGTGTCTGTTACCTAACTATATATTGTTTTTATTATGTTTAGGTATGTTCCTGTTATACCATATCTCTCCAAGACTTTACCTTGAAGGGGTGTTTGATTTTCTCAAAGACATTTTCAACGTTCAGTGAAATGACCATGTGGTTTACTTTTCCATGGAAACCCTCAAGTCCAGAAGGTCCTGGATACATGCTCTACAAGTACAAAGAGTCTACGATGACAGACCAGGCTACTAAACCAGCGAAACTCTCAATCATTATAGATGGAGAAAACAAGATATTTAATGACAAAGCCACATTTTCACAATATGTATCTTCAAATCTAGCCCTACAGAAAGATCTGGAAAAAAAACTCCAAACCAAGGAAGTTTACTACACTCACAAAGACATAGGCAACAGATAATCCCACTTCACCAGAAACAAAGGGTAATGAAGGACAAATAAATTCACAATACCACTGCCAAAAACAAATCTAAAACAAACAAACATTAACAATCAATGATCCTTACTCTCCCTTAACATTAATGGTCAAAATTTGCCTATAAAAAGACACAGGCTAACAGAATGGATACACAGACACAATTCATCCTCCTGCTGCATACAAAAACACACAAGCTACAAAGATAGACATTACCTCAGGTTAGTGGTGGGAAAAATCTTCCAGACAAAAGGACCCAAAAAGCAAACAGGTGTGGCTATCCTAATATCTAACAAGTTAGACTTCAAACCAAAATTAATCAAAGAGATGAAGATGATCATTTCATATACATCGCAGGAGAAAGCCATCAACACAAAGACTCAATTCTGACCATCTATGCCCCAAATACAAAGGCACCCACATTCATAAAAGGAACACTACTAAAACTCAAAGCTCACATAAAACCTCCCACAATTATAGTGGGAGACTTCAACACACCACTCTCACCACTAGACAGGACCACCAATCAGAAACTCAACAAAGAAACAAAAGAACTAACAAAGGTTATGTCTCAACTGGGTTTAACAAACATCTAAGAACATTCCATTCAAACACAAAAGAATATACCTTCTTCACTGCTCCACATGGAACCTTCTCTAAAATCGACTTCATACTAGGTGGCATAACAACCTCAACAGATGCATAATAATTGGAATAGTCCCCTGTATCTTATCAGACCACCATGCTTTCAAATTGGAATTCAACAACAACACAAATCACAGAAACCCTACAAACTAATGGAAACAGAACAATGGGCAATTATACCACACCTAGGTCAAAGAAGAAAGAAAGAGAGAAATTAAGGACTTCCTAAAATTCAATGAGAATGAGGACACGACATATCCAAAATTATGGGACACCTTGAAAGCAGTCTTACAAGGGAAGTTCATTGCACTGAGTGCCCATATGAAGAAAACAGAGGATAGTCACATTATAGAATTAACAGCGAAACTCAAAGCTTTAGAACAAAAAGAAGCAAACTCACCCCGGAGGAGCAATGCCAGGAAATAATCAATTTGAGGGCTGAAATCAATAAAATCAAAACCAGGTAAACAATACAAAAAATTCAATGCCAAAAAGTGTTGCTTTTTTGAGAAAATCAACAAATTAGACAAAACTTTATCCAAACTAACAAAAAAGCAGAGAGAGAGATCATGCAAATTTACAAAATCAGAAAAGAAAGGGAACATAACAACAGACACAGAGGAAATACAGACAACCTTCAGGTCATACTTTGAAAATGTGTACTCTACAAAATTTGAAAATTCAAAGGAAATGGATAAATTTCTGGATAACTATCACTTACCAAAATTAAACCAAGAACAGACAAATAACATAAATATACCTATAACCCCCAATGAAATTAAAACAGTCATCGAAAGCCTTCCAACCAAAAAAAGCCCAGGGCCAGATGGCTTCAGTGCAGAATTCTACTAGAAATTCAAGGAAGAGCTAATTCCAATACTGGTAAAATTGTTCCTCACAATAGAGACAGAAGGCACATTACCAAACTCTTTCTATGAGACCACAATCACCTTGGAACCCAAGCCTCACAGGGATACAACTAAGAAAGAAACTACAGACCAATATCCCTGATGAACATCGATGCAAAAATACTCAATAAAATACTGGCAAACTGAATCCAAAAATACATCAGAGAAAACATCCACCATGACTAAGTAGGCTTCATCCCTGTGTTGCTGGGGTGGTTTTACATATGAAAATCTATCAACACCATATAAAAAAACAGAAAAAGAAATACCATATGATCATCACCCTAGATGCTGAAAAAGCCTTCGACAAAATTCAACACCCTTTCTTGATAATGGCTTTAGAGAGATCAGGGTTAACAGGAACATACCTAAACATAATAAGCGCCATATACAGTAAACCAACAGCCAACAACAAACTGAATTGGGAGAAGCTTAAGTTCCTCTAAAATCAGGAACAATACAATGATGTCCTCTCTCTCCATATCTTTTCAATATTGTACTTGAAGTTGTAGCTAAAGCTATACGACACAAAATGAGATCAAGTGGATCCAAATTGAAAAGGAAGGAGTCAAACGGTCTCTATTTGCAGATAACATGATAGTTTACATAAGCAACCCAATAAACTCTACCAGGGAACTCCTACAGCTGATAAACACCTTCAGCAAACTAGCAGGATACAATATAAACTCAAAAAAATCAGTAGCCCTACTTTATTCAGACGACAAAGAGGCTGAGAAAAAAATCAGAGAAAGATCACCCTTTACAATAGCCACAAAAAATATAAAGTATTATGGGGTAACGATTACCAAACATGTGTAAGACCTATACAAGAAAAACTTTGTTGCTTTAAAGAAAGAAAGAGGATACAAGAAAATGGAAAGATCTTCCTTGCTCTTGGATAGGATGGATAAATATAGTAAAAGTGGCATTCTTGCCAAAAACAATCTACAGATTCGATGCAATCCCATTAAAATCCCAGCACAATTCTTCACTGACCTTGATATGATAATAATCAAATATGTATGAAAAAACAGAAGACCCAAGATAGCCAAAACACCCCTGTACAATAAAAGAACTTTAGGAGGCATCACCATCCCTGACTTTAACTTCTACTACAGAGCTATAGTTCAGAAAACAGCCTGCTTTTGGCACAAAAATAGACAGGTAATACAATGGAATTAAATCCAAAATCCTGATATTAACCCATACACCTATGGACACCTGCTTTTGACAAAACAGCTAAAAAAAATACTATGGGGGAGGAAAGCATCTTCAACAAATGGTGTTGGCACAATTGGATGACGGTTTGTAGAAGACTGCAGTTAGACCCATGTCTATCACCATGCACAAAACTCAATTCCAAATGGATCAAAGACCTCAACATAAATCCTGCCATACTGAACCTCTAGAAGAGAAAGTAGAAGGTATCTTTGTACAAATTGGTATAGGAGACAGTTTCCTGTACATAACTCCAATAGCACAGACTCTGAGATCAACAATTAATTAGTGGGACCTTCTCAAACTTAGATTCTTCTGTAAGGCAAAGGACACAGTGGTCAAGAACAAAAGGCAGCCCACAGACTGGGAAATTTTTTTTTACCAATCCTACATCTGACAAAGGGCTGATCTCCAAAATATACAAAGAACTCAAGAAACTAGTCAACAAAACACCAACTAGCCCTATTAAAAAATGGGGTACAGTGGTGAAGACAGAAGTCTCAATAGAGGAAATCAAAGCGGTTGAAAGACACTTTAAAAGTCCTCCACATCCTTACCTATCAGGGAAATGCAAATCAAAACCAATTTGAGATACCATTTTACTCCTGCCAGAATGGCTAAAATTAGAAACACCAATGACAACTTATGATGGAAGGATGTGGTGAAAGGGGAACACTCCTCATCTGATGATGGGGGTACAAACCTGTAAAGTCATTTTGGAGATCATTATGGATTTTCCTCAGAAAAATGGGAATTAGTTTACCACAGGACCCAGCAATTTCAGTCTTAGGTGTATTCCTAAATAACCCTCATCCATGCAACAAACACATGCTCAACTATGTTAATAGCATTATTTGTAATATCAAGAACCTGAAAGCAACCTCTATTGAAGAATGGATAAACAACATATGGCCAGAATTCTGTTCTATCTGTCTCCATCTTGAGTGCCCTCTGTACTACTTCCTCTGTCCTCCTTTTCTCCTACTCCCACCTATCTTGCTTTCCTGTTGGCCAACAGTGCTTTATTCATTAACCAATATGAGAAACATATTTACAGAATTACATATCCCATCATTTCCTCTTTTCTGTATAAATATAAAAAGGGTTTTAATTTTAACATAGTAAAATATCAATGTATTGGCCTTCCTGGGTAGTTTCTTCATAGATAGTCATCAGGAATCTAGTCACCTTGTACTCTTAAGAGCTGTTAGCAAAAATGTGGCTTTCCCATGGAAAAGAAAGACAAAATTATACTCACCCCAAAAGTAACCTATACCAATTCTTTTCAACGTTATTGTTTCTTTGTTTTGTTTTGTTTTGGGCACCTTCAATACATGGTTCTTTGAAAGTTAAAAATATTTTCTTCTGTGCTTTCCAGGAGGAAATTATATTTTTGGTGTTGACAACCACTCTTAATCCTCAATCTAGAGATGATCTATGGATAAACGGTGATTCTGCTATGTCTCCCAATAAGAAAGTCTCATTCAGAACAATTGTATGGTAGGATATGATGAAAACATTCTATGTATAAAAGATAAAAACTTAAACAAAATTTTATTTTGCCACATTAGGTTATAAATAAAACACACATACACAGCAATTCCCAATTTTTTTAAAATCAAATTTCTGCTTATGTTTCTTCAACTAAAGGATTATTAGCTCCTCTTCATAGTTGAAATGTATTAAATGTGCTATTGGCATTCAGTAGACTTATTGAAAGGAATTTCCATATATATAGTCTAATTATCTTTCAGACTCTTTAACAATGTCATAAAATAAAAAATTAAACATTGTTTAAACAGTGACATTTGTGTGTAGTGTGTGTGTGTGTGTGTGTGTGTGTGTGTGTGTGTGTGTGTGTGTGTGTGTGTGTATGTGTGTGTCTATGTGTATGTGCTCCCAAAATGAATATGCATGTTAGAGGAAAATCTTAAAGCTTAATTTTTTTCTTCAATAGTGGATTCCACAAATAGTACAAGGATTGAATATGATATATTTTGTCTTTAAGATATAGTTAAATGTACAAAATATTTCATCACATAACTTTGATGTTCATTAAATTTCAAATCTTTGGAAATTACTATGTATATATCTACAATCACAAGTAGGTTTCACTTGGGAAACAAAGGCTTTAGTTATGCAAATCACAAATATGAATATACAGAATTCAATTTAATTGGTAATACACTTAGTGTATGCTAAATATATGCCTTAAAGTATTTAAAAAATTATTCTACATACTCTCAGTTTTAACAAACATTATGTAATTGTACACTTCCAGAGGAAATTAGTCTAATTACATGTTAGTACAAATTGCAACTTTCAACTCACAAACTATTAGAAATTTAAAATGATTTTCACATTGATACTCAAATTGATTCTTGATGATATAAATTATAATTAACAATGAATAGTTAAATCTGGAATATCCATTGTCAAAATCTTTGACAAATTAATTTCTGTTCTGTATCTCAAATGAGGAACAGAATGTCTGATTTCTAAGGTTTCTCATAAAACACTAAAATTCTTCTGATTTCCATAAACCATATGCCAGCTATATTTTAAGAGTCAGAGATTAAACTTCATCTTCTATCATGGGTCATAAGATACCTTGACACATGGTGCATGACAACAGTTCTATTTTTGATTCAATATAGGACATATTTTTATAGTATAGAGATTTGATATTTCATCTTGAACTTCTTAGCTATCATCCAATGAGATTCAAAAGATATTTCTCTATGATTCTTTTAGGATAAGAAATTCCTGTAATAATGTTCACTCTAATCACTTATAGGACAAACTTGTGCAGAAATATATGGCTTCAAGCTTTTCAGGCTATATTCTATCTGTTCTTTCTGGGACTGTATGCTTTGTGTATAATGGGTAAGTGAGAAAGATCTTCTAATGCATAATATTGATATTAATATAAAAAAGGATAGCCCTTCTCTCACAAACATAACCTAGGATAAGAAGGTGGGTGTCAGTGAAAGGATATTACTGAAAAAAAAATAAATTTATATAATTAAACTGGAACTAACAAGGAAAACTAAACAGAATTTGAACAAATGCAAAGTTTGACAAAAACAAAACAATTCCAACAACAAAATCTAAAGGTGAAGAAATATTAATAACAAAACCCCTAAAAGCAAGAATAAAACCTCCTAAGAGATTAGAATTTCTGAGTTCCAAACACAGAATCTGATTTTCCATAATAATGCCGTTCTGCCCTTTAACTAGACTAAAATTGACTATGTCTCATAAGATACACTAGATTGGCACTGACTCTATTTGTGTGGAGCCAAAAAGCATATGCTTGATGCATGTTTAATATAAGTAAAGTATTTAAAAGAAAAAAATGCTGAAAATGTCAGCAAGTCCTCAAAAGCACAATTTTTTGTTTTGCTATTATACACTAAGATTGAAATTACATCAGGAGAGATAGCTAGTACCAAGGACTCATCATGTCCTCTTTCAAGTCTTCATTCCTTAAGATTTCACAAACACTATGAGTTCTGGGTACATAAACCAGAATTCTAGCGCTTAGTTATGGAGACATAGAAGGCAATCATGCTGTGATTTAAGGTGAAAGGACAATCCTAATATTAACGCAAGTATCATAATAAAAATTTAAAGCCATACACACATAGATTTCTGCTGACAAAAAAAAATATAGGGTGTTCCAGTGGAATTCCATGCAGGATATTGCAACTGGGTGGATGAGGGACCTGAGACAGAAATAACTTCCAATTTCAGACACATAAAGACTTGACCATTGTGTATTATAGCATCTCACACCTACTAGCAGTCATTGAAAACAATAATTGAACTTTTCTTCCTATCCAAACAATCTCTGAATCAACAATTAATTCTTTGGGTGTTGCATGTATAAGCATAATTCATGAATAATATAAAGTATACAAGGTCTTAAGGTCGAAAGTGGGATTTTCCCTTTGGGAAACATAAACATAGAAATTATATCTGTATTTGTTACAGTATAATGTATAATCTTTGAAACATTGTAAAAGAGTATTGTGACAAACATATATGAATCATTACCTTCTCTGTCTCCATTTCTGTCTTTTTAATTTCTTTCAACCCTTTCTACATTATACTGAATCCCAACCCCCGCTCCCTACACATACATGTACACACACATTTTTGAGCAATTTGACGAACTGAATACAGTATGGAATTATATTCCTAAGTATTTATGGAGAAAAGAGAATGGAAATTATCGCTACTGTTGGAGTATTTCTAAATTTTGTACCCCATTGTGCACAAGAAAGTATTTTATTTATCCATTAAATTTCAGTATCCACCAAATATTGATTTTTACAGAATTCTTTATGGAACTCCACTATAAAAACAACTTAGGAATTTGCTATGAAGATCACACCTCTTAAAAAAATTATTTGTGATATACAATGTTTTAGTTCATTTTTATGTGACATAAATTATCTTTCTATATCCTAACTTATTCTTTGTTATTTTTGAAGAAACATTTCCATGCACTAATGCATATTTAATTGTGAATAGTTTTTAGAAAAATTCTATACTACCATAGCCTTGATGCTAACAATAGGGTACTCATTTTCAGGTATTCAAAATATAAAGACCCAGTTTAACACCTTGTATTTATTTTCTTATTTTACATATTGATTCCACTTCCCTTTGCCTCCCTCCCTCCAGCCTTCCCTCCTGTGCCCTCTGACACCCCTCCCATCCCACTCTCTGCCACTCCACCCACTCCACAGGGAGAGTGATGCCTTCCAGGAGGGTTAAACAAAATCTGTCAAGTCATTTGAAGTAGGTACTAGGCCCTCCCTCCTGCCTCTAGGTTAGGGGAGTATCTCTCCATGGAGGATGTGCCCCCAAAGTCCTTTTGTGCATTTGGGATATATCCTGGTTCAACTGTCACAGGTCCTTCAGACTTCCAAGACCTTCTAACTGAGACCCACATTCAAGGGTTCTAAGTTGGTCCAATGCTGGTTTCTCAGCTTTCAGTCTGGGGATCAATGAGCTGCCCGTTGTTCAGGTCAGCTGTCTCTGTGGGTTCTGTAGTCTGGTCTTGCCTCCATTTTCTTATCTCTCCTTTCTCTCTGGAACTGGATTCTAGGAGTTTGGATCAGTGTTTAGCTGTGGATGTTAAGACCTTGTATTAAGAAAACAATATACCAATATACTACATAATTGATACTGAACATAATAATGAATATTACTGTCTATATTCTTTCTATTACTTAGATGTTATAACATCAATATCGTATGCATAAATTTCTGAAGAAAATCCCATTTTTCATTAAATAATCATGGGAACAAACCTTTTACTCTAAGGTTGTCAAAATGATAGTATCTATGATGTTTAATTCACCCATTCAGTGAAAGTTTATTCTAAAATTTCATTTTGGGGACAGAGGCTGGCACTTGAAACAAAAAAATTTAGTTCAGGGTATTTCTAAATTCCTCATCATTTCCATGCCACATCCATACCACTAAGCCACAATTAGAACAATTACACTAGGAGTAAATTCCTTCTCTGAACTTAATGGTCTTTGAACTGAGCCTTAGTACTCTCATATCTTAAAACCCAGGCACAGACCTTGACTCAAGTGTAATATCACTAGTTTCCTGAATTTCAGGATTTAGCTCAATCAGAAACCTTATCATTAACTGGACTTGACCAGTTAATAATATTATAATAATAATAAATTTAAAAATTTATTATTTAAATAATAAGAAGGCTATAATAAATTCATAGCTTTCTTATTAATGTGTATAAATTCTTAATGAGAATATTCAGTCTTAAAAGTTTCACAAAGAAAATAAAAAATAATTACATATTATGCATTTATAAAACCTATTAGATCTGTTTCAATTAAAAATGCATATTGTTAGTGAAAAATGTGGCTCTGAAAATATCATTTAAAACATTAGGTTATTTATCACTTATTACATTGAAACTGTGCTTTTTAAATATATTTATTTATGTTTCTCTCATGAATTACAACCTGACAAGTTTTCCCTCTGTTCTGTCTTCCCATTTCCTATATCATACCTTCTCTCTTCCAGGATTCATTCATTCTTATAAAATCACTATTAAGATTATGAATTTACTGTTTTGAGTTTTTAATTAATATAAAGAAAATAATTGTATGTAATCCTTTGAAAGTATACAGTGCATTATTTTATTGCTATTTTAATGTTGCTATAGTTGGTGATATAATAAAATACCATGACCAAAAGCAAGTTTTAGAATAACCATTGTATTTCAACATTCAGTTCTATACAGAAAATTGATAATGGCAAGGAAGGCAATCATGGTTGCTAGAACATGATGCTGGGAGATTACATTAACATCAACACACAGACCTGACCCCAGTAATTTACTTCTTCTAGCAAGGACCCACATACTAAAAATTCCATAACCTCCACAAACAAGAATAGAAAGTGCAGATCAAGGGTTCAAGAATATGAGGAAATTTCTTATTTAAATCACAAATTTAACAATGAAATGCATTTCCTTACATGTTAAAATGTTTCCTTCTAAACTGTAAATATATAGGATCACTATATTTGAGAATACTAAGCCTTGAGTTTTCAAAACATAATAAAGAATGAACAATTTTTTACTTGAATAAAAATCAGTTAACAGTTTTTGAGCATTTCAAATGTTTGTCAAGATTATTTCTGATGGTATTCTTGAGTTTGTTGGAATACTCTTAAATTTCAGAACTAGATGTGCTCATATGTACTTGAGAAACATTCAGGATTCTATTTAGGAAGATTTCAGTCCAGCCATTTTTATTTATGGAACAGCAATTTTTCTTGATTCTCTGATAGCTCTCTGTTTTATGCTAACTTATTTGATAATCCTTTGGTAAAATGATAATTTTAGGTTTTTCTCTCTCTCTTTCCTGGGTGTGCATGTAACTGCGGATGGTAATGAACAACCTTGGGAATTTTTATTCATATATAATTCACCATTTATTTGTTTGTTGGCTTTTGAGTCAGGCTTCTAAATTGTTCTGCAAGTTGCCAAGTATGTTCTACTCTCTGGGTATCTAGTTCTGGTATCTGCATGTGTCTGCCTCCATCACCAGGATTGTAAGCATTTACAACCATATTGACTTCTTATGTAGGTTCTAAAATTAATTGATTAATTTAATTAATTCTCTGTGCTATTAGAACAAACATTTTCTGACTCTTTTATTGCCGTTAACCTGAATTTCATTATTAAAATAAAAAAACAAAAGTAAATCATAATCATCAATAAAAAAATGTGTGATAAGGACATATTTGTGGTTTGATATCCAGCCACTACATGAACAGAATCCATTACTTATCCACAAAATGTCCAAGATCTTGAGTCTAGACAGTTCATGGAAACAAAGGAAACAATCTACTAGTACTATTCAGCTAAAAGGATATGACAAGAAAATGACACTTTATGACTCCAGATTGCTAAATCCCCATATTCATCACTCAAATCTTACCAGTTGTAGTAAATAAGAATATCACAGAGATCCACACATGGAAAATGTACACAGGCTGAGATTTTGGGGCACTTACACCTAAATGGGATATCTTTATTAAATTCAATCCTCATTGCTCAAGGGTCTTTGGAGATTAAAGGGAGACAGAATGTAAAAGACAGACAAGGTAGAATTGTTTCAAGGAAACAGGGTCTTTAAAACACAATGTGGACTTACATAAAAACTTAGGAAGACAGGAAAAACACACACAATAGACACACATTCCAGTTCCCAGTACTGAGAAAGGGAAAAGCATATAACATACTCAAACCTAACCAGAAGCTGTTTGATACATGCTGGCACAGGGAAAATTACTTTTTTTTTCTTATGGACTATTAAAAGATGTCTAATATACTCCAAGTCAGGCTTTGTGCCCAGGAGGGGTTCAAAACAGAGCAGATTTTACAAATTTTAGTGAGTGATTTCATTTTTTTTTTTTTTTGTTATGTTCTCTGACTTACTGGGTTTTGTTTCTTTTGCTCTTTGGTTTTTGATTATGTTTACTTTCTTAATTGTTTTACAGAGAGAAAGACAAGAAGTTAAGAAGCTTGGAAGATATCAAGATCAGGCTGATCTGAGGGGAGATGGAATGAGGAAGTAAATAAATTATAGCTTATTGTATATAAGTTTTTGAAATAAACTATAATTTATAAAATATTACTTTAATGAAATGAACAATACATAGAGTAAAATATCCATTGTAAAAATTAATCTACAACTGAAGCAAAATGCTAAAACAAACTGTGATAAAATCATTATCATTACATGGAAATTAAGAAGTTATTACTATTTTACTGAGCAAGTGCCATCATTATTATAAGGATTAACATGAAAAAATAGTTTGAGAAAAAAGGTGAAATTCTGTACACAACTATCATAAAGATATTCCCTTAGAATCAAAGCTAATCTTGTAAGTAGGAAGATTTTATAATACAACATATCAATTGTCCCATTACTACTCCCAATAAATAATTCATTAAAATTTCAAACATTCATATTACATATGCTTTTCATATCAACTGGTAACATGGAACTGAGTTAAAGTTGTTCATATCCTGAAAAAAAGACTGGAGGGGGAAAATTATATTAAAGTTGGAAAAATTACTTTTATCTAACAGAAATGAAAAATAAGCCACATTTGGAAGATGGCAAAGTAGGTAAAAACTGAGAAATCAGAAAACTACTAGGTATTAATATAAATACATTCCTAGGTTTTGATAAGACAAAAATAACAATACAATTCTTATCTTTCCTTTCTCAAGAGGCAAATCAAGTGGAATATCAAATGTTTGTATAGTTTCTAGGACAACCCAGACTAACAAATACAAGACAGGCTCGTTACGTCTAGTGAAGGAGGGTTTGTTAGGTGATCTTTGGCTCTTGGAGGGGATTTGTCTCCCCAGAAGAGAAATATCCATTTAAAATTCAAAAGTATATTTATATACAGACTTCTTTGTGTTTCAGGTTTTTAAGCTAAGTTGATAATAATAAGAATATTAAATATTAGGGTTTTTTTTTGGAAAATTCTACAGTAATTTTATCCACCTTCCATGTTTATATCCCTCTCATTTGGCCTATTTAGACCATCTTTTTTCCATATAATACCAATGAGTTAAGCAATATTGTGAACAATCCTTTCTTAACAACTCCAACCTAAAAATCTAAACATGAAAATCACATTAAATCTATACCAGTCTTATGGTGGTATAACTTGAAAATTTTAGCCAGTCTTTTTACTCCTGGTTTGTACTAAATTGTGCAACATAGTGTCAATGAGACTATGGCAGGAATGCTCTTATTTTAACCTAGACAAAGTGGAAAATATTCACATGAAAATAAAGAAATAAAAAAGGAAAATGTACAGATATACACTCTGTATATATTCCAGGACATTTCATAGTTGCCGTTATCAGCTAAGACTGGGATACTAGTATATTTTTATTCACAGGCATATTGAGCAACTATCAAAAAATAAAGTACCTGACTTGAGCCTGCTGAATCTTACTAAATAACCACAAAGTATGACTGGCCTCCAGTTAATCCTGGATGCCATACTGCAAGTTGGGAGCTACTGGATGTAACCTTCCTTATGTACATTTAATCCTGAAATTCTCACTTATTTGGGGCTCTGTTTCCACTTACTCATAGATATGCTGTAGACTTCTGTTAATACATATTATACTTTTTAAAATTCATCTGACAGTTGTTTCATTTCAATTTTTCCAAACTACTTTTCCTTTACATCCCTAATGCTACTTCTTATTTCCAATGCTGAGTGAGAAGCAAAAGGTTTTACTGGTAAGTATTTTTCCATAATTCAATGTCTTGAGCGCCTTGACTTTTGTTTTGTAAATCTTTCCACAGAGCTAAGAGACAGTTGAACTGACATATGTCTTGTACCAAATGAAAAAAATGCTGAACCAAATTGGAAGTGACAAAGGAGCCTATAATCAATTACTATGATACATAAACTAATCTATATGTTCTTTTTGTTCCCAATTAATGACAAGGGGTTAATGGTCAAGGATCCACAAGAATACTTTGCAAGAATTTTCAATCAGCACTCTTCTACAAAAAAAAAAAAAAAAAAAAAGATGGAGCTGGTGAAGCTCTGTTTATGACATACAGTATTAATGAACTGGGAACTGAGATGAGAAAGAATTCTGTTCATGGTTGTTTCAGGATAATTTTGAAGAACCATGGTCTATGAAAATAAAGACCCTAAACTAAATTTCAGGCTTGCTAAAGTATATCTTTTAAAAGGCCTAAGATTTTGACTACAATTCCTATCAGGAACGACAGATTATTGGCCTTTCAATAAACTCATATGATGTGAAAAAGGAAATATCAGAGGTCCGTTCTGAGTGATGACTGTATATTCCATAATAGAGTAGATTTGTGGATTTCATTGATGCCTTTAATTGTGCTTGTTACTTTGTTATGAGTAGTTTTTCCTGCTGTCCTTGACCCACAGCTGCACCAGTCACAAATAACATGCAAAAACACTGTATTACATATAATTTTGTTGGCCAGTGACTTGTTTCTTATTGGCTAGCTCTGTCTTAAATATTAACCCATTCTAGTCTAATTTAAGTTGCAATTGTTGAATTGAATTCATTGATTTGATATAATAACCAATACATCTTGATGTCATTCTGTAAATATGTTTCTCGTACTGGTTAATGAATAAAGCACTGTTGGCCAATAGGAAAGCAAGATAGGAGGGACTAGGAGACAAGGAGGAAAGAGGAAGAAGTAAGAAGGAATCAAATTGGAGATCCCGGAGAGGTAGAATGCCAGCCGCTCTGGCTGGTAAGATGAGCCATTTGGAAATACTTAGAATAGTAAAAATGGGTTAATCATTAAGATAGAGATAGGAGATAAGAAACTATTAACTGGCCAACAGCCTTATATCAAATACAGAGTCTCTGTGTATTATTTGGGGCTGGACGGTGGCAGGACCAGACTGACGGGCTGTTGGAAAACAACTATCTACCACATCTCCCATCATTACTTCTTGTATTTTTTCAAATTTCTTGGTTCCTAAATCACTAATCCTACTTTTTCAACAGACATTTCACTATACTTTGTACTAGCTTCACAGTTGTCTTTAATGATTTGTCAAAAAATTATTTTATTTTGTGGTTCATGTAAGGAAACAGGTTAAATCCAGAGAATTATAAAGGAAAGCAGAGGTGATTAAGAATAATTAATATAAGGTAAACAATTTAAATAGATTTTTTAAATTGCACAAAAGTTACTCAACATTCAACTATACTGAGAGCAAAAAATAATAGGATAAATATTTATGTTTTATGATTTATTTTGTGTGTGTGTGTGTGTGTGTGTGTGTGTGTGTGTGTGTGTGTGTGTGTGTATGTGTGTGTGTGTTTGGTGCTTTTCCTGCTTGTTTGCCTGGGTAACATATGAATGCAATGCCCATGGAGATCAGCAAGAGAGTATCGGACTTTCTGAAACTAGAGTTGGAGATAGTTGTGAGCTTCAATATGGGTACTAGGAACGAAACCAGTGTCTTCAGTAAGAACAGTAAATAAACTTAATCACTTATATATCTATTCAGCCTCAAGAAGTATACTTATTACCTCAGTTTTATTATGCATTTCACTAATAATTTCTGGAACTTGTAGAAATCAATAACAACACATCTTTGTCTATTGGAAAATCTAATTTAAGTTGCAATGGTTGAATTGAATTTATTTATTTGACATAATAACTTGTGGTTATTTCCTGACAATTTTTAGAATTAAAGATATAGGAATTTGAATAAATGTATACTTCCTTTTATATACCCAAGTCAATAAATTATTCGGAGCAGGTAATCATATACTGAAATTTTTCAAAATGTACATAAGTACTATTTATTCCACACAATATTTCCCATATACTAGTCTACTCAGAGACTCAAGACTTGTGTATTTAAAGAGGTCATTTGTGTGTGAGTGTGTGTATATGTGTGTGTGAGTGCACATGTTTATACATGTGTGTGTGCATGTCTGTGTATATGTATATGAGCATGCTTTTATATGTATATGTGTATGGATATTTGTATATGTATATGACATTTTCTTCTCCATTCCCTCATATCTAGTTGGCCACTGGCTACCTTTTTTTTTTAATCTGTGTGAGAACAATGGTAGATTATAAGAGAATACAAGCACATTGAAATAAGACATTTATGAATAAAATTTTTAGGGACATATTTATTTGAGGCTACATTTTTCTTTTCAACTAAAGTGAGATGTTTCCCAAATATCGTGCCTCTTTGAATTTCAATCCAGTGTGACTGAAATAGTAGAAGCAGACTTACAGTCAACATGTAATATGAGCAAAGTTATATAAAAAACTTGGTTTGGATATCACTCTGGTTTTGGATTTATATGCTAATGATGCATAAACAGGTGAAATTAGATAGATTTGGAAAGGACTTGGCATATTTGGAGAAGAAATATGCACCAATGCCTCAATAAATATTGTTGGATATATTTATTCTAGATTTATCCAAAATGGATATGCTAGTCAAATATTTGCCAAGGAAAGGAAGCAGAATTTTCTGGGTATCTTGTAAACTCTCTTTTATTAACTTCTAGAATCCCTTTATAGATTGCAGACTGACTCAGTATTTGTGATGAATTACGTTTTATTATAATCATATTTAAAATTATCACAAATTTATCTAACCCAATTTTATTTTTTATAGGTTTTGGAGGTCAATAAACACAATGCCTCTGCTTACAAGCTTTAGGAAAGAATCTTTGTTTTCTGCCACAGCCCAGATACTCATGGTCAAATGTTTGTACAATAATACAGTGAGTATTTAATTGAGATTCTAGCTCTAATATAATAGGGGGTTTTAAGTTAGAAAAGAAGGGTCTCCAAAATATAGGAGGCAGTGAAGGCAGACAAGACATAAAAGGAGTTGACTCGAGTGAGTCAATGCTAATGCTGTTGGCATTCAGAAATGGATATTTTATGAACTAGAGAGAAAACAATGAGCCAAACATGATTGAATATGATTCGAAATTTGTATAGTAGTTATTATCTGGCTTGAGTATTCCGTGTCAGCCGAATGCAAGAAAGAAAATTGTTAAGCAGATTGTCATTCCAGAGAATTCTAATTCAAATTCCTACAAGCTTGCAGTTGCATACACGAGAAATGGTGTGGAATGACAAGATGCAGAGCAGACAGGAGGTTCAGATCCTAAACATCAGAGAGACACTACAATACATTGCCTAGGAAGGATATGTACAGGCATGTACACACCAAAACTCAAAGTTCCAGATTGGAATTAAATGCATTTTTTACCTATATCTAAATGTATGCACACACATACACACATACACACACACACACACATGCATGCACACATCCACACACAAACAAGCTCTCTGCTAAAAGGTTTTCTGTTGTATTTTCTTGAGGACAATTGTATAATTTTCCAATAGTTTATGTCAAATTCCTAGTTCTCTGAATTTATGGTTTCACATCAAGCCTACTGATTGTAATCAGTTGCTTTACCACTTAGAATTTTTCCTTAAATTTAAAGGATTGTACTGAATATAAATGCATATAAAAAATCCTAAGGGTACAGCTTGATGAATTTTCACACAGAGAGCCCTGCCTTGGAAGCAGCAACCAGGTCAGCAAACAGAATATTAACTGAAACCCAGGAGCCTCCTTGGGCACCTTTCATTAACCACCCAGTGCCTCAAGAGTAATCACTATTCTGCCTCTATTAGCCTTAGAAGTGTTGCCATTTTTAAAATTTATATACATTTCAAAAAGCCTCTATTCTAGGCTTTGAAATTTTTTTTATACTACTTGGAGATTTTTAAATTTGCTAGAGGTAAGTTACTTAACTCTGTGTCATAAAATTTCATTTTGTGCTGTTTTAGGAAGAGGGATGATTATTTCTTTGAAAATAGTGACTTGTAAATGTAGACTTAGAGCAGTAAATTAAGTCAGTTGAATATATGAATCTAAATGGAAGACCATATATTTAGAGAGGAAAATTCAAGCTAGAGTATACATTCCTACAATGTTTGCATATTTAATTTTTATTACAATAAAATTACAATTTGCACTTAAGTAAAGCTGTTACTATAAAATGAAAAGCCATGCAATACATCTTAATACTATTTTTCATTGTGACTACAATGATTTATTATAACACTAAAGTATAATTGTTAGCTTTTCCAGTAGCCGTTCTGAGTTGCTTCGTGAAATTGTTCAGCTTGGAATTTTAGTACAAGAGGATGACCTCAGACAAATGTTAACATTAAAATGAAAATCTGGAATCCTTTTGAGCCACTGAATTGACACAAAACCAATTATGCATCTTTATTTCAAAAATTTATACACACTATGAAAACAGCAAAGTGTCTCTGAACTGTTGCAGGTAATCTTTATTTGTTATTGAAAGATAAAACTCATTTCAAATACTCATTGTTTCAGTTAATAAGAGGCTTGTTTAAGCATTATAAAGCATCTTTATCTAATATATTCATTAGAAAAGTACTGATTGGTGAGTAAAATAAGAGTAAATGAAAATACTGGCTAAATAAACCTCAATTAAGGAGTTTTGTCTTATAAAGTTGCTTGACTGCCTTCAAAACTGGAGGGCTCGATAGAACTGGTTGCTAACACAGAGTTAACATCAATGTTAGCAGAGGTAATTAATATGAGTGATGAACACATAATAAACACTTCATTCATATGTCAAGGAACATAGAATGGATTATCTTTCTTTAGCATAAAAATGACACAATAAAACATAGTCAGTGTAGAGTTATTTAAACTAAAGTTTCATTTTGATGTGTTGATGCTTTGTAGTTAAAGGACACTTGCTGGCTGGATAGAAGGCTATGAAGGTACAATACTTGTTGCTGGAATGAATATCTGAGTTTGGATCCCTAGAGCCAATATAAACCTGGACACACTAGTGTACTTGTATAATCTCAGTACTCCAAAGACAACCCACCTAGCTAGGCATATGTAGAGTGAACAACAGGAGACACTAGATCAAGCAAGATGCAAGCTGAGAACAGACATCTCAGGTTCCCATTTCACCTCCACACATGCTTCTTGCATAGATAGGCTTGACTTCACTTCAGTACACATCCTCACTCCCAACATGATAAGTTTTAGAGAGAAATTTTCATGGGGATTATAGAACTCTACTTCTCATAAAGCTTGGGGATCACCATATGTAATGGTTTTAAGAAATTAAATATTTCCCATAACTGTCGTAGCTAGCAATAGCATTTCAGAAGGGAAATACGCATTAGAGAAGTGAAATTTAATTAAATTTACTAAGTGTTGATCAGTTGCAAAGGGAAATTTGATTTGCAAAGGGAAATTTTATGAACTAATTGTTGTTTATTAAATTTAAGACTCAAGGTGTTCAGATTTTGACAATCTTGTCTGAGCTTATCAAATTCTAAAACCATATTATATGATACCATTAATTTGGGGGGTTACATTTTTATTTATAGAGATCATTCACTCTAGATTTGTTACAAGAAGCCACTAATGATTTCAAATGGGGAAATTGAAGTCTCCATCACTTCTGTTCAGATGTAATTTGTTCTTAACCTTTCATGAGGATCACTGTGGTGATAAGGTAGATTGAATTATAACCACTATGATCAAGTAAGTTAGTACTGCAACAGTATAACATTGTTGCAATCAAGGAAAGCAAAAGGATAGTGACTGCAACAAAATAAGGACATGTTTGATGGGAAGTCTAAGGGAATTCAGCCTTGAGAGCTATTATGACAGAAAGATTTTTCTAATATTTCAAAAGTGCAGTCATTCTGCTTTGTGCTTTTTTTCTGTGATACTCCTAAGAACATCCCAGCTTTTATAAGTCTGACCATTCAATTGGGTTACTTTTTTGGTGTGCATTTCCCTACTCTTTCTTAAATCTGCTCTTGACCCTATTGCCAAGGGTTCAGCAGCTGCTTGGTCATTTTCAAGCCAAAATTGTTTTTTTCCACTTAAGGCTCAGGTACATACACCTATGACTGCTTCAAACTCCTCTTTTCTCTCTCCTGAGGACAGAATTCTTCCTATCCCAAATGATTTTTGAAAATCATATTTTATTGATACAACCAGTCAATATAGTGTGTCTGACTGGTAAGTTTATTTACTGCCCAAATCTAAACTCACTATGTTGTTCATCCATACCACAGCCTGCTTTATTTCCTATGGATATTATATATTTTACCACAAATAATGCCTATGTACACTGATAGATAACAATGACTATAAATATTCTCTCATGCATTTACTTTAGCCCATGTAAATCACCATAAATTTTAAAATCAATGTTTATTTCATTATTTTATATCTTATGCAAAAATAAATGTAGAGCAGGCCAGAGTGAATAAAAGCATTTTAATGTTTTTGCATGGTTAATCGACCTTCATCTGTGAAAACTATACTATGTATTTATGAGTTTAGTGTTCTTCCACCCTTCCTCCCTCCTTCCCTCTCTTCCTCCCTTCCTCCCTCCTTCCCTCCCTCCCTCCCTCCCTCTCTCTCTCGCTCTCCCTCCCTCTCTGTGTGTGTGTGTGTGTGTGTGTCTGTGTGTGTGTGTGTTTGTGTGTGTATGTGAATGTATTTTTGTGTAGGTTGCATGAAGACCTGAGTATTATCATTAAAACCCACATAATAAATGAAGAATCACTTCCTATAACTTGTCTTCTTAACATTATGTACATACAGAGGTACATATGTGTGCAAATTCACACACACAGAAAAACACTTTTTTTTAACTATTGCTAGGCCTTCTCTGAATTAATATTTTAATCAACATTAATTCTATTCACACAGTGTTCTTTGGTACTGCTCCTGGAGAGACATAAACAAATGTCTATCAATCCCAAAGGAAGAACAGATCACAAATTTTAGTAAGTATATCACCAAAGTCCAACTTGATGAAACAATGGATATCATTTACATTAATTATGAGAACTTTTAGAAAAAAATGACTCAAAGTGGGACATAACACCAATGCATGGGTTACAATTCACAGGAGCTGAAAATTGTTACAAACTGCTATTCTCCTCAGGTTTGAGACATCTCTATTATTTTGACTGTGTCCTTTCTTCTTAAGGAGCACAGACCCTACTGAAACTAGTCACTTTTAAGAATTTCTGTAACCATTCACTTGTTTTGTAAGACCCTTAGAATGGGGAGTCTCCCCAATTCGGTCAGTACCCAAGAACTCAATGTCCAGTCCAGTTAATGCAACACACAAGAGGTTTTAATGAACGGATACGTTCACGCAAACGGGCTCCCTCAGCACACATGCTAGAGAAGCAACATTTTCTAGGTGTGAGTACTTTTAAAGGAAAAAAACCACAAGCTTACGGTGGGGCTGGGACCCCTGTCTGCTGAGTATGTGACCACTCATGGGTTCTCTCTTTGAGGCCAGATGGTCTCACTGTTCCGATCAGCAGGACCTTAGGACCTTGGGGTGTGCTAATAATCTGGTCTGGGCAAACTGGAGTTGCAGCTATCACTGGCAAGAGGGGCAGTGTGAATTCTTGATATCCTGCTATCTTAGGGACCTGTGAGGAAAGTTGCCCTGTGAGGGAAGTTGCTGGTGCTTAGCAAATTCCAGGTAATTGATAGTGGTCTGGGTTTGCTTTCCAGGTTGGACTGTCCTTTATTTTAAGAGGGGGGTTTCCTTTAAGAGGGGGGTCTTTCAGTTTACTTCCTGAGCTTATAGAGTTTTCTTTTTTGATGGAATGTTTCATCTTCCTATAAAGTTATTTAAATATTTTAAGTAACTTCTATCTAAAATAGAACTAAGATAATTTCTATCTTACTATGAGATAATCACAGAGTAAGTCACTAAATAATAACATGTCTCGCCCCTCCACCACACAAACACACACACACACACACACACACACACACACGACATGCAACTGACACCCACACACATCATTGGGAGAGAGGGAGAGAGAGAGACAACACACACAGGGCTGGAAACAGAGACAGAGACTCAGAGAGACAGAAAAAAAATCATAAAAACACACTGAAAGTTTCCTAGGATACAAATGATTTGAATTGGCATTGCTTACAGGAATATGGAAGACAGGAATATGGAAGACCATTTATTTTCAGTATGGAAGAAGAAATATTTTCCAGTTATTATTATTAACTGTGCAGCCATTTCTAATAGAAGTGTGTATCCTCATATTCCACTTACTAATGAGGGGCACCTAATCCCATGATGTGTATATAATGGGTCTATTCTTGTACAGGTCTTTTGAAGGTAACTATACCTACACACCATTAAAAAGGGATAATAGTGGTGACAATGTGGTGACTCACATAGCAGCATGCCACCAAATATTCCACTAAATAGAACAAAGCTGACATATTCAGCTTTTGTACAAATCTATGCCTGATAAATGCAAAACTGTCTCAAATGTATCTTAAGATTCTTACTTTCCTTAAACAATACTTTAAATATTACTCTATCACAGAAGAAAATAATCTATTAATTCCTAAGTTATTTTTCTGTCTTTGCTCCAGTTTCAATCTGATGATTTAGTGTAGAACTCTGGAAATTTTTTTAATGTTTTATCTAAACATATTTTCAGTTAAGTTTTCCCACTTATATCCTTAAGCACAATTTATCTAATTATTTGCATTTTATTACCTGCTTCCACATTAAAATTCTTTTGACACCAATGTTAGGGTCCCATAAAGATGTCTCCTCTTCATCGTGCCTCAAGGTCATGGAGTTCAAAACAGTCCTTAATAAATCAAAAGACCTATAGGTCTAAGGCTTGGCTACTTCATGGTGTTTTGGTCTTGGTGCTGATATCTTATCTAAATAACAATAGACTTAGACTCAGGTGTGTTTATTCTTGACCCTCAAAGCCAGATAACAGGTGTGGTTACCAAATGCTTGGACAATTAAGGGAAGAAAAATCTGTTTTCTCCTTAAACATGATAATAGATATTTTCTACTATGTTCCCTGTTTTGTGGTGAGTACTTAAGATGGTTGAAGAATAAACTTGGAGCATTCAGTATTGACTCCATCCTTTGTTTCTGATGTTTTCTTTGCATCTTTACCTGTACTTTCTAAATCCATACTGCCCCTCTCAGGTACTCACCACGTAAATCGACTGGTTTCAAATGAAGACCCACAAAGACAGGTTCAACACAATTATGTCTGTTGAGATAGTTTCAAATGGTTTATTTTTTTCTCTCACATGTGTGTTTCTTCTGCTTGCATATGCAAATTATCAATATGCCATAAAATGTGTTTCAGCACTTGCTATATTGTGAAGGGTAATATAAGACCTATTTTATCGTACACTACAAAGTATACTAAAAGCAATCCACTTGATGAACAAGAAATGAGGATGTACATGAAATATTTTACACATATTAAATGTTAACATGTCACTATATTTGAAGAATATGGTGTGAATTTCTGGGGACTTCATAGCATCTGCATTTGCCCTGTTGGAGTATGCATGTATGTATGGATAGATGCATGGATATAAACAGATGTAGGTACACACATGTGTGTGTGTGTGAGATATTATATGTGTGTGTGAGAGTGTGTGTAAGCATACTTATAAGTTCATAAACAATTTTCAAAACAATTATACATGCTTTTTATTCTGCAGTTACATGTATTAAGACAAAACCATCATGCTTTCTGTTTCCTCTTCAGAGATATTGAAGATAGATATGTACCTAAATGAAAGGATCATTTTAAATATTGAACAAAGTATATTGGAGTTGTAGTAAGTATCCTTAAATTTTACTATGTGTGCCAAAATGATTATTAGTTGTATCATGAGTGTTTGTCCTGGTGGGCTTTCTTCCTTATGGTGTCAGACCTTAAAGCTAAGAATGAGTTGTTTACTTTTGCTTCAGAATGGCAGAAAGTAATGACAAGAATACAACACACACATACAAAACAAAACACTTAGAGAAAATGATTGTTTTTAAAAATGCAACACTTCCTCTAAGATCAGAGTGTGTATAAGCATATATTATAAACTAAAGATTTTGTGATTTCTATATGGTATCTCTACATTTTACTCATAGCTGGAGATAAGATTAAAGTAAAAGAGTAGGAAACCTTGAAAATGACACTTATAATCCTTCTTTGAAGTATCCTATGGATTATTTATATGCAATGTGGGTATTGGTCTTTTTCTTGTGATATGTGTTCTGTAATTCAAAAAGAATTTTTTTCTCAAACTTTGATATACTGAAGGATAACACAGAGGTGATGAAGAAGAGGAATGGACACTGAGACAACACACGCATTTGTCATTACTCATGAATATAGATGGGATTTTCATTTGCATATGTTTTGCTAAGATGTTCAAATGGCAAACAACAGTGAAGGTTTGACAAATTATCCAATCTAAAGTACTTCCCTAACACTTCTGTTTATCATCTAATAGTCTTAGACTAGTTATGGCTTAGAATATTTAAATGTGGCATTGTATAACTGAATACCAGAATTTTTCTGTAGAATGAAAAAAATCGTGTTGCAGAAACAACACTATAAAATAGTTTTTATTATAAAATGGTTAAAACAACTGTTTAAAAAAATAAAAAAATTCAACATTTGGCATTAAAGTTACTACAAATGGTCTTAATAGGAAAATGTTCTTTTTAACACCAAATAGTCACCAATTCAATCCAAAATAGAGTTGGTTTATGAATCAAAATTTTACTATCAATTTGGGAATTATTTATTTGCTGTCACTTAAAAAGGTTTTACTTATCTATTTTTTTTCCATCTTCATGAGACATCAACATACTTGCAGCACAGAATGCCTTTGGGCTCCCTGTGGATATCAGGTCCATCAGCCTTAATGTTATGATGCAGGAATTACAGCTTTGAGGATCATGAGTGGCACATGCACAAATATCATTGTAAGGCAAAATTGAAATGTTTGATTTCAACATTTATTAAGTAAATATATGAATCTAGTTTAATATTTTTCCTAAGATGATGCATGGGTAAATAATATTCATGGAAAATTTCTACTGATTCAATTGCCTAAATATTCATAAGACCACTGTATCTCAGTAGTGAAGACTGTGTGAGTTAACAGAAGAGACCAATGAGAGGAAATAGCATGATATATTTGAGTGGTGATATTGTTAGGATAAATATAGAATATTAAATCAGTCAGATGCATGAACACATTATAGAAGTGCTTGGTAATAGAGAATAATTTAACTGCTATTTAATTTTTAAGGAGTGGTATGACATAGACAAAAGAGAAAATAATTACTGGCCTTCAGTCATCTTAATGGCAAGACTTATTTCCCCATACTCGGTTCGTTTGCTGATCCTTGTTATTTGTTTTAAAATTCGTAATAAATCCATGTCAAGCCTAATACTTATCTTCTAGTGAAACATGTTTGAAAATAATAAAGCAGTTACACGTTTAGTTTAAAATTTATGCTAATGAATTAATTCATATTTATACTTTTATTTTCTCATTCCATTTTAATTTGTGACATAGGAAAAGGATGATGTTTCCAAATTCTTAATTGTCATGAAAAAATAAAAGGTTCTGAAATTTATCACGTTAGACTTTTCAAATGTGAACTAGGTAGGTTTTAGAAATGCATTTATAAGATATGCATCAGTATAAAAGACCCATTTCATGATAAAATATATTAAATAGTATAATGTATGAAAGGGGGAAAGAAAGTAACAAAGGGATAAGAGACTTTGTGGAAGACACATTTAGAAGACCTGAATTATAAATTTGAAGCAAGAATCCAAAGAACTATATAATTAGAAATCATTGACCAATGTGTTGTGAAAACACAGTAGGAAATCCACTATTACAGTTCCCTTAATCCCAATGGAACAAGGAAGAACATATATTAATATAAATCCTAAGGGATTAATCATAAAATTTTAATTCTGTAGCACTGTGCTTAGATTGCATAAGTACATATATATATATATACATATATATATATATGTATATTCTCTATGTGCATATTCAATTTAGGAGAAGATTCCTTCTACTGTCAGAGTGAATGACAACTCTGAACAGAAAACACCTATGAAATTCACACAATGTCACAATAGAAAATTAAGAATAGACATACTATTTCTTGATGTCTAAGTTGTTAATATATAACTCAATATTAAGAAGCTCTTACTGAATTAAGAATTTACCTATGTTTTACATATACTTAAGATTGTAGGAGAAAGGTCAGAAAAGAGCTCAAAAGAGAGCACATAAATAGTTAATTCCTTTTAAAAATCTAAATATATTAACTATGAGTATAACAGAATATCATTACCAAGAACACACTGGTAATAGCAAGTATCACTGGAAACAACAAAATCCACCACCAGTGACAAATCTCCACTGAGACCAACTTTCTCATCCTTCCCAACCAATTCCATCAAGTTGGCCTAAGTATTCAAACATGAGCCTGTTCTGATCATTCTCATGTATACCACCACCGTTTCAAATTGCCTTGATCTAAATCACCAGAAATTCAGTTCCTTCAACCCAAAGATGAATAGTCTTAAATGAAATGTCACCAAATAATGATCAAGTTTTGACAGATTTAGACTTTTAAATACAGCTCATAACAATCATTTACCTATTTTTTATTTGCAATTTTACCTTGAACATATATTCTATACAAACTAGAGGCACTATTTTTTTTATATTAATCTAAGGCATAACTGGGCTGAACTTATATTGGCTACATAATTGCCCTAGGTTTGAATGTATCATAAGTTCCAATTGTGAGTGAATTCTCATACATAAAAAAAAAAAAAATGAAGTGATCTTAATTTCAGTCTAAATACAGTGGTTTATATTTTAAGCACTAATTTTCTGGCAGCAATATATAAGTATATATATATATATATATATATATATATATATATATATATAATTAATTAATATTATATACTACACATTTTTGTGTATATATATATATATATATATACATATCATAAACGTGTATGTATTCTGGTCCTTTAAGAGGCAAATTATCATCAAGTTATGGAATTTTATATTATTTTAAGCTATTCTTTCTTTACATCATTTCATCTATTTGTCAGTTACAGTGTACTTAGCAATACTAGTAATGTTAAATTTCATTGTAAGTCTATATTTCATATTTAATATACTACTGGGGAATTAGGATGAGAAACATTCTAGAAAAAATTATGGTCTGAGTTGTCTTGATAAACTGCAAGACATGAAAACATGAACATCAAGTTTAATCACTGGAACCTACTAATAGAATCACCTCTAGTAGAGAGGAGACAGAGGCAAACATATCCTAGGGTTCACAACCCAGGTACTCTGTCTTTCTTGGTCAATTTCAAATAAATGAGATAATTAATTTAAAAAATGTAATTAAAGCAAAAGGTGGCTTGCAGCATAACAACATCCAAGGTTCACTGATTTCAGCATGGTGGTGCTTATAAGTGGACCTTTAAAAACCCATTCAATACATGTGCAAAAAGATGTAACATACAAATATTCATGAAATAAAAAAATAGTAAGTACCATAGATGATATAGTTTATAAACACAGAAAACCAATTTATAGTTTTTAATTTTTTAAATTCAACTCAGTTTTTTAAAATAGATTCAATCATGAATATAAAATAACGAGGTTGCAATTTAAATAATATGCTGGAAGAGAGAAAGACACCATGTGGCAAATTTCAACAATAGGTATTTTTTCTATTAGGGGGAAGGGATCATAAATAGGGGAAAGGGGAGTGGAGAGACACACTGAGGACAGGAGCAGTAGGAGATAGAAAACAGATGCAGAGAGACAGAGAGAAAGAGAAAAGGAGAAAGAGAACAGAGAGAGAGAGGGAAAGAGAAAAATAGAGAGAAAGGAGATAGGTGGGGCCTTTTTAAAAGGAAGCATAGTGAACAGGCCCAGGTGCTGCTCATAGTGGCAGCAGCTCAGGGCATGTCTTGTCAGAACCCTAAAGGCAGGAGAGTAAAAATGCGTAAATACTAACAATATATTACGTAAACAAAAATGATTGATATATTTGAAGATACAGTCAGCATAATACCTTTGTAATTATTATTTGTATAATTTCTGCTTACAAGTAAAACTTCATAGTATTTACATACATGTTAAGAGAAAATGATTTTAAGATGAAATTAATTACAAATTGTTGCAGTGTATACTTTCTGTCTGCTTATATACATAATTTCTCTTTTCTTATGCCTATTGATTTTTGTTAGAACTTTTCAAATTGGTTTTGACAAAGCTGTCATTTCTTAATATTCTCAGAATATATGTGTTAAAAAATGTATCTTTCCTAAACTTTATCAATGCTATCAGGTAAGTATTGTCTTCAGTAGCATTAAAAGTAACATCGTGTAATGATCATGTCAAAGCATATTATGAAGCTACAAACCATCTTCCTAGTGCTTTATAACTAACTTTATGAAGCCAATAAGCATGCAATTGCCTGCAGACTGGTAGGCAGCCTACGGTGAAAACACAATAGAATAGAAGCAAAATATTAACTACTCTTTCCCAATAAATACTTGGGGTATTTTCAGCAGTTGCAAAGGGCATATTTTAACAAGAAAATATATGTGGCATCTTTCATTTTCTTTATTGAAGGTAGATTTTGTTTTTCATGCAATACATGTTGCTCACAGATTCTATCTACTCTTTTCTGCTTCACCTGCTATGGAGATTTGAATGAAAATGGCAGCTGTAGGATCAGGCTCATAGACTTTAATGTCTTTCTGGGTTTGGGTTACCTTACTTGGGATGATTTGTCTTATTCCCTTTATTTAACTGTGAAATGACTACATTACTTTTTTTCTTTTTCTAATCATTTATTGGCACACATTAAAGTTGCTTATAATTTCTGGCTCTTAAAATTAGAGTTACAGTGAATGAGCCAGTGTTTCTATAGTAAGCCAAAATGTCTTCTGGGTATATGCACAAGAATGGTATAGCTGGATATTTAGATTATTCCATTCAGATCATCCTGTAGAATTACAATAGTGATTTGCATAATGATTATAGATGTTTGCACTTACACTAACAATGGACGAGTGTTATCCCCATTCCAGCTCTCCATCACGTTGTTGTCGTGTGCTTTAGGGAACTTAGCCATCTTGACTAGTGTGGTATAAAATCTCAATGTTAGTTTTACTCATGTTTCAATGATCGCTTAGGATATTGATCCTTTCTTTCTCTATTTAGATCCCAGTGAGGAGAGATGTCATTCTGTAAATATGTTTCTCGTATTGGTTAATGAATAAAGCACTGTTGGCCAATAGGAAAGCAAGATAGGTGGGACTAGGAGGAGAGAGGAAGTAGTAAGGAGGAGATCCAAGATGGAAGATGGAGAGAGAAGAATGCCAGTCCCTGTCTCCAGTAAGATAAGACCACATGGAAGTACTTAGATTAATAAAAATGTGTTAATAATTAAGACAAAGCTAGCTGATAAGAAACTATTAACTGGATAACAGAATTATATCAAATACAGAGACTCTGTGGGTTATTTGGGGCTGGCATGGTGGTGGGACCAGACCAGCCAGAAGAAAAAAGCATACAGCTAACATCCCATGTTTAAATTGCTTTTGTATTCTTGCTGTCCTGTGTGGTTTTTTATTTTGTTTTTGTTTTTGTTTGTTTGTTTGTTTTCTTTTATTTTTTGTTTTGGTTTCTCTTCCCCTTGCTCTCGTTTTTTCCTCTCCTCTATTTCTCCCCTAACTCAAACTTCCTAGTCCCATGTGATTCCCTATCCTCCCCTTCTCTTTCTCCTAGCTCCCACTCCACTTACTCCCCCCCACTACTAGTAGGATTACTAGTAGGATTACTAGTAGGATCCCCCCCCACTGCTGGTCTCCTGGTCCCACACTTTGTTCCTCCCTGCTGGTTGCCAGGTCCCACTGCAGTGCAAGCCTCAAATAACACGCTGAGACTCTGTATTTGAAACAATGATGTTGGCCAGTTACTATTTTCTTATCGGCTAGCTGTTTCTTAATGATTAACTCATTGCTACTGATCTAAGTATTTCCACGTGGTCATGTTATGGGAGAGCGTTGGGCTGGCATGCTATTTTCTTTTGGCTCTCCATGGTGACTCCTCCATCCTACTTCCTATTTTCTCCTAGTCTCCTAGTTCCTCCTATCTTGCTTTCCCATTGGCCAACAGTGCTTTATTCATAAACCAGTATGAGAAACATATTTACAAAATAACATCTCCCTTCAGAGGACTGTTCTTGTATTTTGTTTTGCTTACTTTTTGGCTTTCTGTACTCCTTAGATGACACTAGGACTGTGTAGTGCTGAGGCCACATGATGTATTTTTCTATTTATCTTTGCTTTTTGGTTATCATTCTTGTTAATCTCATGTTTAGGCAGTTATGTATGATTCAAGTCCAGCACTTAAGGCTCTGGGACCACTGCAGAAGGGATCTTGGGAAAACTCTAAGGTAGATGATTCAGAATTGCTTATGAGAATGTATTTCCAAGGAACTTCAGGATCTATAGCTATAGATTCTCACAACATATAATTCTTTAAAGCACCAATAGCAATAATATAATATCATGAAATCAACTATTTATTTACTTTTAGATAAGGACATATTTATTGAATTTATTGTCATAAAGTATTATTTTAAAACGAACATATTTTCTCAAAATAAAACATAATAAAACTATTATTTATTTAGCAACTGGGGGAGAGGAAATGTATATGCACAGAGTTTTCAATAGGGTGGTTATAAAAGTTTTTTAAATAATTTCTCACCATATATAATCTCATCAGGTTTAGTGGCAAATGCCCTTGTACACTGAGATATTTATCTCACTAGCTCAATAAAGTGCTACTCAGAAGAGAGTCATTATATTCTGATGACTATTAGCTTGCATTGTTTAGCAAGAAATCACTCTGTAAAACTGTTCTTCAGGACCTTGCTTAACACAGTCCTTAATTGTAGTAGAAATTTATGGAAGGCAGCACTCAGTCGCATTCTATTCTCAATTATTGAGATCAAAAATATTTATAAGATGAACATGTGTAAAATAGGACTTATTAATATTCAGTAAGTTTTAGATACATAGGCTATACATCATATAAATTGAGAGAGTATTATTATCCAACATATGAAGATAACATTATCATAAAGATTATTATTTTGAAATAGTAGCTTAACTGTGTGTTGTGGGTGTCCCTGCTAGAACACTCCCTAAGGGGAGGGGGTGAGAACAGGCACTGGGAGTCAGCGAGTCGCAGAGCAAGCTGCATACTAATTCATTAAGAAAGTTAGCCCTGCCTTTATACCCTGTAGCAAGGTCCATTGTTCTAAGAGGCTAACACTACTTAGTTGTCCTTTTCTCATTGGTGTGTCCAGTCAGGTGATCAGGAATCTCTTCAGCAACAGCCTCTGGGCAAAGTGACAGTCTTGGCTCAGAGAGGAGGTGACTCTTGGGCATGTAGACTAGTTTGCACAGGGCTAATGGGGCTCAGATAGGCTGACTAGCAGTTTCTCCTACAACTATATAAGATATACTGCATTTTTTTATGTTGTAAGATTTTGTTTGAAATATGGAAAGATGTGTCACATATGTTTATGTTCTGGAATATTACTTTAATTATGTAATGCTATGTTGCATTTTTTACGTTGTTGAAAAATTTGTTTAATTAAGTAAAGACGTGTTGCATTTGTTAACTGTGTAAATATGTGTTCCAACTGTTATCTTTCTTGTGTAAGGCACCTGATTTGTCTAATAAAATGGTAAATGGTTAATAGCTAGGCAGGAGGTATAGGTGGGACTTCTAGGCAGAGAGTAAATAGGTGGACGAATCTAAAAGAGAAAGAGAATGGGGAGGATGATGACAGGGGCCTGGCAGCCAGATATCCAACTGTCAGCCAGAATAGGAGGAAGTAGGAACGTATAAAATACAGAAAGAAAGAAAAAAAGAAAGGTAAAAAGCCCTGAGACAAAATGCAGATGAAGAGAGACAAATTAATAGAAGTTATAAGAGCTAGCAGGACAACCCTAAACTAAGTTTGAACATTCATAACTAAAAATAAATCTCACATTACTAATTGGACCCAGGCAGTCCAAGAAAGCCTATAACAGATTATTGACATAAATATAATATGTATGTTTGTTAGCGATTATTTTAAGTGGACAAAAATAGTATAGATGTCTGTAATTTCCCACAAACGTTTCTGCTTATTATATACATTTTCAAAATTAAACATTATTATTTACTTTATATATACATATATATATATATGTGTGTGTGTGTGTGTGTGTGTGTGTGTGTGTGTGTGTGTGTGTGTTTCTGCGCACTGCGTATGATAATTCTATTTTTGTTCTATGATGGGAGATCTCTGAAGACTGGTCTGCTTCATTTTGTGTTTGAGTGATGGGAGATGTCATTCTTTAAATATGTTTTTCTTATTGTTCAATGAATAAAGCCCTGTTGGCCAATAGGAAAGCAAATAGGTAGGACTAGCAGACAAGGAGGACAGTGGAAGAAGTAAGAAAGAGATTCAATATGTAGGATGAAGAGAATAAAGAGTCCCTGACCCTCTCTCCTGTAAGATAAGACCATGTGGAAACACTTAGATTAAGAAATGGGTTAATATTTAAGACATAGCTAGCAATAAAAAAACATTAGTAGCAGGCTAACAATATTATATCTAATATAGTGTCTCACCATGCTATTTGTGGCTGGTGCAGCTCCAAGGGCCAGGAGGGTGGAAAAACTGCTTGTAACATTGGAGAAACTGGAATGTTGAATAAAGTCTATGCATAGTGTTTGATTTAATAAATAACAAAGATTTATTTACAGAGGATAAAGTTGGAAAACAAGCCTTACATATAGTTAATTTTAAGATAGGAAAGCACACAATGTTGAGATAGTTCAGTAGTTAAGAGCATTTGTTGCTTATCTAGAGGTCCTGTTTTTGTTCTCAAGGCCTACATCATATAGACATTCACAGAATTTTGTAACTCCAGGTCCAGGGAATCTCATTTCCTCATGTTTAAAACAATGATACATCACACACGAAGTTTCCCCACATAAGCACAGACAAAATACCCATAACACATAATAATGAACAAAAGTTTTTGACAACAGGAGAAATAAACATAATATCTATTTAATAAATTTCAAAATTTAATGATGTATTATTCACAATTTCTTTGGATTACTATGTCTTTTCCCTTTTCTTTTTCCTATTTTACTATAAATATTTTGGCAAAACAAATACTATTTTTGATACAATTTCTAATAATGGAATATTTAAAAATATATACCTGAAAGTTTATCTTAAAAATTATAGGTCAATCCATATGCAAGTCTTTATTAAACTATAAACAACTTAACTAAACTACATTCCTTGACCAAATAAAATTAGTAATATTGCTTTTACTGTTACACTTTTTTATCTCTCCCCTATGAGATTATTTCATACCAGTAAATTACATACTCATTGGAATCCCAAGGTTATAAGATTACTCTCTGACCAAATAATACTTACTCAAATCAGAACTTGGTCACACATGAAAAGTTTATGTCTCCTTTGTTCTACATCTATTTAAATTTATCACTTCATTCATACTATACTGTTACACTTTTTTGGTATCTGTTCAAACTTTTGGTAGCCATAAAATAATGAATAAAAGGTTGTTCTAAAAAATGTGTCTTAGAACTATGGATAACTGTGCCTAGTTTTTTTTTTGCAATAAGCCCTTATTTTGAATAAGAGTTTATTTATATATATTCAACTAAATAGCACTCTCTACATGCAGAAATGATATTTAAATATTGGAAAATGTTATGACTGTATAATTTTTAAAACCTCTTTTAAAACATACCATTACATTAAGGAATATATCATTCCTTTGCTTGTGTTAGGGGAATGTAGTTTATATGAATTAAAAATTTCAGAGAAAGTTGAAAAATATTTTGAAATATTTGGAAAGAAATATCAGTGTATGCAAGATTTACTATTATATGTTTAGGGTGAACCGTTGCCTTCTGTTCATTCTTGATCTTCTAACACTTGATAAATTAAGTGTCTTAATTACCTTCACATCAGCTCATCATTATGTGACAATCTCCAGGCTAATGCCAAGGCCATAGAGACAAATGGAGATCACATCATAGTGCTGAAAGGAACAGAGGCTAAGTCAAAAAGGAATATACAATATTAATATACAATATTAATTTTGTGAAACTAATATGACTGAAAATGTCAAGTAGTAAATGTTGAACCATATATTCAAGCTGTTCAGTGATTAAAATGTTGAAAGGAAAATAGCTATCAATCTTCTCTCTATGTCTATAGTATGATCAAAACCTTAGAGTTTTGATGTCAGTAAAAATAAGACAATTTTAAATTAGGAAAATAAATTATTACCTATAAGAACCATTGCACCTATTGATTTGATTTTAACTATTAATTATTCAGTACTTGCCATATTTCTTGTCATTAATATCATCAGTAAAGAGTGCAGCTTTAACAACAGTAGCAAATTGGATAGTAGAAAACATTCTTTTAGATATATTCTTTCACAATCTAAAGCAATGTAATAATAGTATTTCAGCAAAAGCACTTTATTTAAAATTAAGAATAAGATTTCTGGTGGTTGGATTCAGTTCCCAATTTCCTGTTTATGCACCATATATATTCCATAAGACAATTGAGTTCAGTTTTCCCAGCATACATTTCACTGATTTTTTTTTCCTAGACTATGTAGATAAGATTGAAGATAGAAGATACTCTAAATTAAGTATGTAGGTAGCAGAAAGCCCAAGAGGTAGTGTGCTTTGTTTTTACAAGGAGTAAACTCAGGAAAGGAAGAAATGCACCTAACTCAGAGACCTGCAAATATTCTTTAAGCACTGAGCAGACAATAGACAGATGTTATGGTTTAGTAAAAAGCTGTTATCTCTGAGGGGAAAAAATACTATGCTAAAAATTAAAGAACAGTAATGAACTGTGGCAACTGCAGGTAGAGAAGAGTTCTGCCTCAGTGAAGGTGATAATTAAACCTGGTCTATATTCTCTTGTGGTACTTCCCAATAATCTTGAATTGTAAGTCATAAAGTTCTTTTAAAAGATATGTTACCTATATTGCAGAATGAAGTGCTCCATTGTATTTATAGGAAAACAAAAATATCTACCACTTTATCAAGTAAACAGAAAAATGCAAGAACCTGGGTGAGGAAGGCACTGTAGGAGTGGTGGTGGGGGACAGTAAAACACTAACTCATAAGGCAATGGATTTGTGTAAGCAAATCTCCAACATTAGGAGTTCTCCTACATAGGGGAAGTGCCCACAAGGTCCTTTGGTGCACCAGGAATACATTCTGGTTCCACTGTCTGAGTTCACTTATACTCTGATCAGATTTCTCTATGATGTTACTTTCATCCCTACAGCAGTGTTTGAGTCAATGGACCCTTGACACCAGCTTTTCTTTATCCATACTTTAATGTAAAATGCAGTACATTGGACAGCCCTTTTTTATTTCTTCATTGATCCCTTTCTGTTTATTTTGAATACATAGCATATTTTAAACCCTTCAGGTCATTCACCTTTATTAGGTTCAATTAAAAGTTTACTTTTTATATCTGTGGAAATAATATATTTGAGTATTTTAAAAATTAAAAATGAAACTGATATAAAAAATTAAATTCAATTTTAATTCTATCCAGTATGGTGTGTGTGTGTGTGTGTGTGTGTGTGTGTGTGTGTGTGTGTTGGGGGAAATAAAAAAGTATCTAGATAGACAATACAGTTATGTCTTATACCTACGAAATTCAAATTGCTTTTCTTGTTATGCAAGGTGAGGGACATACAGTAGAACATAATTGAACTTCCAAGGACCATAACTCTAAGAACCTGATGTCCGTCCCTAAAAGTTACCAAAATCCAACAGTTATTCAACAAGAAGTGGTAGAATCTCTAGATCCTTTGTTCCTTTCATGTTGGAATTTTGACGTGTTAATTACAGCCTATTGTTATAAAATTGAATAAACAAAAATGAATTATCTTGCCTACAGTTTCAATGTGTTAAGAGTCCATCAGAGAAGGCAGCCATGTTAATACGTGGCAGACTTGGTCTGAGAACAAGAAGCTTATATCTAATATCCTCAACCATAAGCCTTAAATAGAGTGAACTAGAAATAGTATGGACCCTTTAATATCAAAGCCTGCCCTCAGTGACTTACTCATTTTAACAAGGCTGCATCACTTACATCCTTGCAAACAATGTTAAACACCATAATCACAGTTTCAAGTACTAGAGTGTATAAGATATTTGTTTCATCTAAACTGTCACACTTATTCTAGTGTAGCAGTTGTGTAAGCAATCACCACTGAAATGAGTTATAGATGTTTTACGTCTGTGATAAACTAATATATTCTTATCTGTAGTTCATTTTTGTTTTGTTGTTTTGTATTTTTAATCTGTGCTTTTGAGGGCCTGCCACCCACCTCCCAAATAAACAAATATAAATTCATTCTTCAAGTGATAGCTTGGTTTCTAGTAAACTTTTTTTTTAATTACCCACCTAACTTTTTGTCTCCTGGCTTTTACCTTTTTCTATTCTATATATCTCTATATATCTTCTTTTCTCCTTACTCTGTGGATAACAGTATGGTTAGGTAGCTGACTCCTGACTTCTTCCTCTCCTCCTTTTCTCATGTCAAACTCTTCTTTTCTATTACTTTATTCTTTCTCACTGCCAGTCCTGCCTGCTCTTTCTCCTGCCTAGCTATTGTTCATTTAGCTCTTTATTAGACAAACATGTATTTTAGGCAGGCAAAGTAACACAGCTTTACCCAGTTAAGCAAATACAGCAAAAGAGAACGCAACACATGTTTTCATCATTAAACAAATATTCAATATTCATCTATGCACTACAAGCTATAGGCTCTTAGAATCTATACACCCATATCCCATGATGGTACTAGGGCAATTGCATGCATTCATGTGATATAAATATTTCAATTATGAGTAAACATGCCACAAATACTTTTTCTGGTCTTTGACCAGATGAGTTTCTTTGGTAACCAAAATACAGAGCATAAAATACCTCCCTTCTCTACACTGTGAGTGAAAATCTAGATCACCAAAGAACAGTTTGATACTGTGTCCAATTATCAAAATAATAGTAGTAGGTTCATTTCTAAGATTTAGGCACTACACAGCCACAAGTTCCTGTTCAGACTTAACAGTATCAGACATGCATTTCCTCCTATATAGTGGACCTTAAAACAATTATGAAGTAGTTGCATATACACATATAACGCTGTTATACCTATAAACATTGTTTGTCAAGTTGATGTTTATTGTACTTAGCATAATTAACAAGCAGGTGATACTGTTGGTGATTTTTCTTTCCCAGCATATGATCTTATGATATAATGTGAGCTAGTTAGCAGGGAATGTTTCTGATCATTCTCAGCATGATTTCTTCATATTTCGGGATCAAATTGCATGCTATCAGAAATGGGGTTATTTCTATCAGTTTATCATGGGAAACCAAAAGTATTAACAATAAACTTTATTGTTGGGGAGTCCCTTGGGCTTCAATGACCAACAACTAGAAAGAAAATATCCAAAACCCAGCACAGGGGATTTATTACTTGATAGATAAATTATGGCAAGTATATTATCTTCTGAATAGGGTAACTTCACTTAAAATAGTTTATTTATATATGGGTATGGACATTTATGTAAATATATATATATATATATATATATATATATATATATATATATATATCCATGTGAGACTTGTAAAATAGCAGGTTTCTATTAAACCACCTTTTAAATATAATTAATGTTAATTATTCTTTGTCTCTCCTCTACTCCTTGTTTTAATCCTGATCACTTTCCTCCTGTTATTCTCATAACTCAGATTAGAAAACTTGAATTCCACTAGTTCTTTACTTAGGAACTTTCTTTATCCCTTTTCCCATTGAACCCCTTCTACTTTCTTAGATTCAACATGCATCCCATATAAAAACATCAATATAGAAATTCAACACAAAGAGGCACATGAGTGGGAACATGTGAGGTTTGCCATAGAAGAGCTGGGTCTGGGGAATCTCATTTAGTATAGATTTTTTTCTTGTTTGTTGATTTACATAGAAGCTACAAAATTTCTCAGATATGAATCAACTCAGTAATGATAACAAAAAATTCAATTCCTTGACACAGTAAGATTTTATTCAACCATACATTAGTGAATACTTTTAAATTCTTTGAAAAGTATTAACTGGTTTAGGCCATGGAAGTCTACTCCCTGAGGAACAGATATGGGATGGGATGGGGGTTGGTGCTGGGAACAGGGATGGATTGGAGAGTTCAGGAACTGGAATTTATATGTAAAACAAGCTTTTTTCAAAAGATTATATATATATAATATATATAAAAGATTATGAAAAAAATCTAATAAAAGTCAGACAATTAAGGAAGAAAAAAGGAAATATCAAAATCTTTTATTAGGACAGCTACAGCAAGCTACTGGATGTATTCTTTCAAAGGTTAGGATCTCTATACAGAATTTTTAATGATATTATGTAAATATACTTCATTTATATATTTTTAAATGAAAGCAAACATACACATATAAAATATGTATGTACAAAAGAACATAATTCATACAATATTTTATTATTTCTGTGATTGTTTCTTCATGTTTTATTACTCAAACTTTTTACTTTATTATTTTTAAATATAATTAATCATATAGTGGTTTTATGGATACAAGGAAACTGCTGCCATCATAATCCAGAAGAGGCAGTCAAATACTTGGAGCTGCCATTTTAGGCACTTGGCATCATGTATAACATGAGTGATGAAACCTAAATTCATATTATCTGAGTAACAGTACATGCTCTAATAAAACTTTATCTTTGGGACACATTGTGTTACCTTTTTATCAAATTCAGTAAATCATAAAGTCTTGACTTGACAAAGCCTTTTATTTTCTGTTAGAGATTTGCTTGGATGTGTTCTACTGTCCATAATGTATTTTCCATAATGTATTTTTGAGTACATCTTTCCTTTCCTTATTATTTTCTAGAGACTCCCTGCTCTTTCGATATTCAAATGTTATTCTCTGATTTTCCTTCTGTATTCAATTTTACTTTATTTTTTTTCTATACACCAAAATTTTTATGTTAATACATTTTGCTATTGAGGAAAAATTTTGGTCTTAGAATTCAAAGTCTTGAAGCTATTAATGAAATGTGATTATGGCATCAGCAATTATTGCACTGCTGGTTATCAATATGGATAACATGTCATCATATCTCAGTTTCTTGATTGAAAGCCAAGCTATCTAATTTGAAATTATACTTACATGTATGAAAATGCAAAGCCATTACTACTCTTGCATAGTTATGTGATGGGAGATGTTATTCTGTATATATGTTTCTCATACTGGTCTCATACGTGGTTGTGGGACCATGGCGGCAGAACCAGCGGCAGCCATCAGGGAAACCTGCTGTAACATAATGGTGTCAGAACTGGGATTGAGAACTTTCGCTTAAAACTTAACAAAAGCTTAAAAAATAGTTTTTAGAAACAAAGGAACAGAGACTAGCAAGACTTCTTAGTAGCAGCATTTTCTTAGTTGGATTTGTTTTGCTGTAGACAGAGATTTGCACGGCTCCTTTAAGGGAGGTTTCCAAAATTAGCATAAGCGGCAAAAAAGCCTCCTTGCTTTTAAAGAGCTCTGTTAACAATTCATTGGTGTGTACAAGAGCTGCAATGAAGGTTTACACTATGTTTTAAAAAATACGCTGGCTTGGGAGAGAAAAAGAAACAGGATACATGGTTTAAAAAAGAAAAAAGAAAGTAGATTGAATGGGTATAATGGGGCATGCCATTAATCCCAGCACTCCGCAGACAGAGGCAAGCAGATCTCTGTGATTTCAAAATAAACCTGGTATGCACTGAATTCCAGGACAGATAAAAATTTCACAGAGAAACCTTGTCTCAAAATATGTAAAAATAGAAGTAGAAGAAATAGAGTAATAACAAAGCCACGTAAAGATGGAAAACACAGAGAGATTTTGGATACTATACGCGCTTCTGTTGTCTTTAAATTATTTGATTGCTGAGAAAATAACTACTGATAAAAGAAATGCAGCTAGATTAATTCAATTCATATATTTTAAAAATGCTTTGACTCCAAAATTCAAGCCTAAGGACAAGTTACTGGGGAAAAGGATTTCTATATTTGTTTCCACAGAAAATGAAAAGCTATGGATTCTTTCCAGACTTATATGGTTTGATCAAGCCAGATCCCCTGAAACAGCTCCTCAGATGATCCAACATTCAAAGCAGTTGAGACAAAGCCTTGCAGACTACTGCCAAGATTTCTGCGTCTTCTTTGGACCCCCATGACAGCGCCCTCTACCAGCAGGAAGTAGTTTGGAAAGAACGATGCCCAAATTCCCAAATATTGTTTATAAATGTTTGATTTCATTTAAATGGACTTGGTTATAAATGGCTATAACCACAAACAATCTTTTTAAAGGTAAAAAGGGAATTATGGTATAGATATGAATACTTTGCTTTGAAATGGATTTTCTTTTATTGATACAATTTAAGGTCAATTTTATGATATGTATATTTCTGCTCTTGTTTAGGTATTGTGTTTATATAGCTCATTGGAAAATGTAATGTATAATTTAATACAGATTATAGAGAGTTACCTATGATAGTTAAAACTTGGAGTTAAGTTAGTTAGGATTTCTAGATATGCAGAGATGAATTTAAGATGAATAGGCACTCTTCAAACATTTCAAAGACCTACAGAATATGGCATTTAAAATGGTTTAGGGTTTTTCTTGACAGGGAGGCACAACTGCTCCTGGTAACACCACCTGCATCAAAAAGGAAGATGGACATTGAAGAAACTCGTTATGAAGTTTGCTTCTAATATGGCCAGACTGGCCATTTGGACAAGGTACTGCTCTTGTCTCTGTTTGACTTTATGTTGTAGAAAGTGGACATGCAGGACCCACAGAAAGATGACTGCTGATGCAAGATGGACATTGCTACAGGATTCCTGCTTCATGGAAAAGGCAGCCAGACATTCTGCAGGACACAGAGAAAAGTGACTGACAAACTGCCTTACAGGTGGACAGTTTAAAGTTTCCTGCTTTGTTGAGGAGTCTGGAGACACACTATGGCCTATGGGCTGAAAATGGAATATTACAGAAGAACTTCGGGTGACTGACCAGGAAATGAGTTGTCTCTGTCATTTCTAGAGTTTATATATTATCCTTCTGTGGTCTTTGATGGAGTTGAAGACAGATAGTTATGGTTATAGTTTTCCTTAGTTAGGATTAAAGATAAGTTACATATAGGACTTTAGACTCACAAAGATAGGATAGATGATATTTTCTTTAAGTCTTACAAAATGTTAATGGACTAAATATTGTTAACTGTGATTCTTATTTGATAACTGTTTTATGGTATATTTTGCTATGTTAAGGTTAAACCCCTTCTTTTACTTTAGACAGAAAAGAGGAAATGATGGGAGATGTTATTCTGTATATATGTATCTCATACTGGTTAATAAAGCCCTGTGGCCAATGAGATAGCAAGATAGGTGGGGCTAGGAGACAAGGAGGAAGAGGAAGTGAGTAGGGAGGAGTCGACATGTAGCCCAGGGAGAAAGGAGGACGCCTGCTGCGCGGCTCCCCGATAAGACGACCATGTGGAAATACTTAGATAAGTAGAAATGGGTTAATAATTATGGCAGAGCTAGCCCATTAACAATAATGGTAATTGGCCAACAGGATTGTATCAAATACAGAGTCTCTGAGTGTTATTTGGGGCACACGTGGTTGTGGGACCATGGCGGCAGAACCAGCGGCAGCCGGCAGGGAAACCTGCAGTAACAGTTATGTAAATATTTTTGTCCGTTTGTGAGTTACTCTTATTTCTTTCTGTTGGGATTTTTCCCCCAGAGTCCTAAATGAAAACCATTTCTTGTATTGATAATATTTTTTATTTAAATTTGAATAAAGCTTGTTTTACATGTCAATCCCAGTTCCCTCACACTCCCTTCAGTTCCTGTCTCCCACCCAACCCCCATCCCATTCCCTTTTTGCTCCCCAGGAAAGTGAGGCCTTCCACAGGCGACCTTCTAAGTCTGTTATATCATTTATAGCAATGCCTAGGCCTTTTCCCATGTACCTAGGCTGAGAACGTATCCCTCTATATGGAATAGACTCCCAAAGTTCATTAGTATACTAGGAAAGCCATCTTTATCTTTTGTGGTAAATACTTCTAATAACATGATAACTGCAAAGTTAAAAGATTAATATTATCTGTTAAAAAATTAAAACATTATTTTTCATCTAAGACAGAAAAAGTAAATTGCTTTAAGAAAGCCATTCATAAAGATAATTCATTACATTTAGAGGTTCCAATATGTAAATTAATAGCTTTTATCCAGCATAATTTGTCCAAAATAATGCAATCTTAAGATCCATAAATCCTAGTTTGTGGATTGAATCATATACATTCATAGTTTTTAACCACAAATGAACAGAAATTCAAAAACAATTTGGCTACCCATTATTCAGGCTGACCATCCATCTGTAAAGACAAAATAAAACATCAAAACAAATTTTTACTGGATCCAACAAAATGAGTATTTTTTTTTTGCAGGGGAATTAGTTGCTAGAGTCTGCTTTAATATCTTTAATGACAAGACACTTAATAACAGTATACTGTGAGAAATTCATTCTGCCAGAATAACTTAGCTTCATGTGTTTTTTCCTTACAACTTGTCTTATATTTTGCATTTTTGGTGACTTCATATAATACAATGATATATATTATATGCATGGTATGTCTATACAATGATATATATTATATGCATGATATATCTCTCTCTCAAAGGTTATAGGCCTAGATTTGTGAGACATACAAGATCCCCAACTATGTGGAATGAATGTTGAGCCAGAACCATAATAAAAGCTTATTGTTGAGACCACTCTCAGACATAATACAGTACCAAAATAAAGGGGATAATTAAATGCAGATATAAAGAATGCTTTGATCTATTGTGAGTTTTGAAAGCTCTGTCAGCTCAAGGGCAAATAATTCCTAATCCTATCCACAGTGTTTACTTCTCTAGAAATTAGCATACTCAGTAGATTATGAAGCTCTTTGTCAGGAACTATTTCAGTTATAGCAGGTAAAGTAATATTGATTTAATAATTTAACACAATTACCTAACATTCAGAATAAATGACTGTTCATATGTATTATTTATTTTCATTGAACATACAGCCTAATTTGAATTTGCATCATAATCTCTTGTGATTTTGCATAATATGTTAGAAAACTACTACTCAATATATATTATTTATAACAAATACTCTATATACAATTACAATAGATTACATCATTTCTAATGAGTATACAAATAGCATCCGAGGTGGCATATCTTTACTTTCTAAAGAACATTTTGTAGTTAAAGTACATATATTAGCGAATATGTGGTTCCCTTTGAATCCATAATATTATTCTAATATTTTTTATATGCTACATGAATTTGAATTTATAAGCGACATAAAGTGATGTATAAGACAGGAACATTTTTAGTATTTGATTTCCTGAAAAGATGATCTAGTGATGTTGGTCACTTGCAGAGGCCATAAATGGAAGAGCACTTGGCAAAGACAAAGAAAGGAAATGTTGGAAAGAACAAAACTTGATTCGCACTGTGCTATTTTCGCTAATACAACCGAAGTTATCATATGTGACCTGGCCTTTTATGAGTGCTTTGTTTTAGTTAACATATTTTTAATGTCTACATCCAAATGTACTCATTGATACATGAAAGAAAACTAACTTTTGAATAGATAAATCATAACATAATAAAATTGGTAATTTTTGATATTGCAAATAAAATTTTAAATATAATTTTTTAAGTTTTTCATCATTCATTTTTTATTAATAATATAATTTAAAAATTTTACATGTCCATCCCAGTTTCTTCTCCCATCCTCCCTCCCTCTCTCTCTCCCTCCCTCCCTCCTTCCCTCCTTCCCTCCCTCCCTCCCTCCCTATATCTCATCCTCTTTACCCTGTGACATGCACCCTGGCCACCCTCCCCTCCCATCCCCCCACACCCATTCCATTTGTTGGGCTATGCTATCCAGATTCGATCATGTAAATCTGTCATTTGAAGTAGGGACTAGGACTTCTCTCCTTTCTCTAGTTTAAGTGGGTATACCTCCATGGGGGATGTGTCAGCAAGGTCCTTTTGTGCACCAGGAATACATACTGTTTCTACTGACTGAGGTCTCCCCCCCAGACTGCTCAGTCTTTCTAGCTGAGACCCATACTCAGGGGGTCTGAGTCAGTCCCATGCTGGATTCCCAGCTATCAGTCTGGGGGGGGGCATTAACTCCTAGTTCAGGTCAGCTGTCTTTGTGAATTTCTGCAACCTGGTCTTCTCCCCTTTCTCTGCATATGGATTCTAGTTCGACTTTGTGTTTGGTGTGGGTATTTGCTTATGTTTCCAACAGATACGAGATGGCTGTGTGTTTTATATACATGTAAGTTTTTAAACAGTTCTATGTGATAGCAAAGAATACTTTGATCCTGTTGCAACATATAATAACTCTATGCTACTCATTTTAAGAAACCACAAGCATTTTATCTGAAGAGATCTTACTATTTGCTACTCTCACAACTATGAAGTATAGTTTTACTCAGAGCATTTTTCTACATCTTCTAAAGGTTATCATTGTTGAATTTAGTAATGGTATTTGCATGTTGTAATATAGCAATCATTATTAAATTATTATCTTCATCATTCTAATGATAACATATATTCATGTTATATTATTAATATTTTATCTTATGCTCAGTTTGCATTTTATCCTTTTTGAAACTTTAAGGAAAATTTACCTATTTTAAATAAGCACAATTTGTTTTCTTTTGCAACATGTGGTTTTGATATTGTATGAGGTTTATAATAAGTGACATATCTCAGACTGTTATATTGGACTCCCTTGTGTCTTATAAGAAAGTAAACATTTTAGATGATAAATATACCTCTGTAATACAGTGTGAGTTTATTTGTGGTGTGAGGTAGGAGCCTGAACACATTGTATTGTTTAGAGAAATCCCACTGTCCAAGACATTCTTTCAGCCCTGGTCTCTCCTATCACACTATTTGAAAATCAATTCACCATATAGGCACAGCTTCATTGTTGACTTGCCAGAATTTACTATTGACTATGTGTCTGAATTTACTGACATAATAACACTAACATAAATTTTGTGACTTTGCAATATAGTTTGAAATCATACAATGTAAATCCTATTTTGTTTCTCTTTTTAAAAATTCATTGTTGCTACTCCTTGTATAATATAAAATTTATCAATATCGCATTGATAAAAATAGACACAATTAAAGCAGTACTCTTGACTGATGTGATTTTTAGATAGGATTCCCCTTCAAATTATAAAGAGACTTTAAGAGCTGTCATTTCAACGGAGTTCTCTGTCTAAATTTGTTGTGAAATGCTTCTTGTTTTACCTGGTAGTGTTTTTGATGGTTTGCTTCTTTTTCCTTTTTCTTTCCTTCTTTTTTATTTTTTCTTGGCTTGCACAAAAAGTTTTTTAAATCTGAAAGTTCAACTCACATTATTAGAATTGTATGATTGCTGGAGTGTTATGACTTGCTTGCTTCATTCAGTATAATGAGTCTTAATGTCTTTCTTTCCTAAGGCAGAAATGTACTTCTTACTTTGAAAGATTTTTTTACTTATTAATCCGTCAGCTGACACTAAAGCTTACTATCAGTTTTTGAAAGATTTGAAAAACATGACCAAATATCCATGCAAACCTCTACTTTGCATTTTGTTAGTGAAGCCGTAAGTCTATTTCCTCATTGGGTTTGCTATCATATTACATAAATGTAGTATGCCATAATCTTAGTCTATCTATATCTTCAAAAGCAATTATCAATATTGATACATTTTCTTTTCTTTTTCTTTTAGGTTTTTTTCAGACCAGGTGGCAGGGTTTTTCTGTGTACTTTGGAGCCTGTTCTGGTACTAACTTTGTAGACCAAGTTGGCATCAAATCACTGAGATCCACCAGCCTCTGCTTCTCAAGTACTGGAATTAAAGGCATGCATCACCACTATCCAGCCATCATTTTCAATAACTAATTGAAAGATCAGAGTCACATGCCACTGTCATCTTGAATTGAATTTCTGTTTTCCATTGATTTTAAATGTATTTATTTTATTTAGAAACAATCTTGTTTTACATATCAATCCCAGTTCCGTCTCCCTTCCATCCTCCCATGTCCCCTTCCAACCACCCCCATCCCACCCCAAATCCACTCACCAGGGAGTGTGAATTTCTTTAAAGATCCTGTAGTGTTGATTGTTGATTTTTGAGATTCAAGAATCAGAAAGAAGACATGTCTTTGCTAATGTTAGTAAAAAAAATTTTCTAGTTTTTATTGACTGAGGTTGTAGACCCACCATAAATGTAATTATAATCATTTAATGTGCTTGGATCATTGTCTGAATGAAAAGAAAAGAATGGGCTGTGTAGAAATATTATTTTCATCAATTCCTCACTTTGGCTCTGATACAACTGTTAGAAAAACTTCAACCATTAACTTTTAGGTATGAATATCTTTTTTCCCTCAATATTATTTTGTTGAACAATCTATTGGATGGTCTCAGATCTTCAATAAACTTTTAAATCAATGCAATATTGAATGTAATTTCCTGGATGAATGTATAAGTCATTTCTAAGCAAAGAAACAGATAAAAAGAAAGTATAAGGGGATTCAATGGCACTGGATCATGTGATCTGATATTCATAAACTACAAAAATTCAGAGGTATAATGGTTTCAGAACTGGAGACCTAATGATATAAGTTGAGACAAGTGGTTCCCAGCCTTCTTAATATTGTAACCATTTAATTCATTCTTTATGTTGTGTTGACTCCTAACCATATTATTTTGTTGGTACTTCAAAGTTTAATATTACCACTGTTATGGACCATAATGTAAATGCATGCTGTGCAGGATACCTAATATGTGACTCCCAAATGAGTCACTACCAGCATGTGAGAACCACTAGCGTAGACCCAGGAATACCCAGGCAGAAATCAACTGCCCCAGCTCAAGCAATGAAAAGAAGGAACATTATACCTTCCTTCTCATTTCTGTGTATTTAGATCTACAGTGAATTGTAAGATGAGAATTTTTAGAGGAGTCATCATTAACATTACTGAATATACAAATTAAAACACTAAACTTCTCTAAAATGCTCGCTGACACGTATGTGCAAGATTTGCTTTAAGAACATTCTGTGGACCCTGTGACACAGAATAAACAACTCTTGTTATTAGACACTGCAGTAAATATGTTTTATATGTCACACAAAGGGATACAAAAAGTATGATAAAAAATAATACTTCATGATAATTATAATCTCAGGTTAAAATTTGGGGCTTGATGATTGTATCAGTTTTACTGTCCAACTAAATTGCAGTTGATTGAAATTATTGCTTATAAACCAGCCTTGAAGACAACAAAACACCAAATGAATTTGGATTATAAATCCAAAATAGTGTACAATTTTAACAATAATTACATTCAAATGAATATAAAAGATAATAGTTGTATATCTCGAAATGCTGTTAACATCAAAATGGCAATTTATGAAAGGTAGGTTGTATTTATCAAGGAACCAAGACTGTCCAACTTATTTGAGTATAAAGAAAATGTTTTTAATATAGTGCCACTTTTTTCTTGTATTTCTGGTAAAAAACAAGTTAAGAGCAGACTGAAAATAAAAAGTCCTGATAACAGAAATTTACATAGTAAATCATTTCAAGTGTTACTGGCTCTTTAAACACAGACTACAAGTCTGGCACTTCTAATAACAGCTTGAGGTCTGTCAGACATTAGGTTTTCATTCTGTATTTCACAGTTAGTGAGAGCCCTCCTGAAGAAACTGGAGTATATGAAGACTCAATTATCGGTTGCATAATTAGCAGCACTCTTGTGTTTTTTGGGGTGAAAATTATTTGGCACTGACACAGTTCTGACCTGACACTTATTTCTTCTTCCTTCGTTAGAATTACCTCAGGTCAAGTGCCTCTGGGATATTTGTTAAACATATTCTTTGATTCAAAACAAAACTGAGTATCTTCTTTTTTTTTCCTCCAGTATATTCACATTGAATAAGATCTTGTTTTCTATTTCTGATATTTTATTTACTTAATATCCTTATATTTCTGAGTGTGGCATTTAACATTTGTCTTTATTTTTCTCTTTTGCATTCTGAACCATAACTCTCTCTTCACAGATGAAGTTAATATAAACTGATTTGTTTTATTAATTTGATATTTTGAAAATAATTATTAATAAATACTATTTTTGATTGACAACTAAAATTTAAAAAATGAAGCATAGATATGATGTCCCATGCCTGAAATCCCTGAATTTGAAGGCAGAGGCTTGGGGAATCCATGTGAGTTTGATACTGTGGTCAACATATAAAGACCCATTCTAATGGGTACCTTTAATAAGAGGTACAGAGTGAGATCCTGTCCAAAAATTGAAAATGAGAATGTATGTATCTTTTATGAGTTTTATGATGTCACAAGTTCTGGAAATCTAGCTATGTTTCTAATATAAGAATCCATTTCCCTAATGTGGATTCAGCAACAATTCCAGTTGAAGAGCTATTGGGTAATACCAACATGAGTGTATCACTCACTGCACCTTACAGATACCTTGTTATGTTGGAAATTGCCATGAATCACAGGTTTTGCAGCTAGGGCTGTTTAATTACAAATCTCTCCCAGCAGTATGCATAGTATTTTATGGTACCTTGGATGCTAGACTGCATAAGAGATTTTCAGGTCATAGACAGCTTGACTTATCCACACCCTTTGTCCAAGGGTATGGTGTCTTCATCAATATAGGCTTGCCTTCAAGGCATGAGAGAAATTCCACACTAAAATTGTTTAGAAAGTGACTTGTATTTCTTTGAATAAAACCTTGGAAAGAAATTTTCTTATATCTCTAATTGGGAGTATTGTTAGTTTAAGGTTTAGTGGTTAAATAGGCATTAGACATTTCAGGAGAATTCAGGCACTAGGGATGTCCAGAGATTGACAAGGATGACCCCAAATAACACTCTAAGCAATACTGGAGAGGCTACCATAAATGCCCTTCCCTGATAATGATGACTACTTTATACACCATCCTAGAGCCTTCATATAGTAGTTGATGGAAACAGAAGCAGACACCCACAGCTAAACACTGACCAAACTCCTTGAATCCATTTGCAGAGAAGGAGGAATGATAAGCAAAGAACAGGCTGGATAAACCCACAAAAACTGCTGACCTAAGCAAGGGGGAGTTCATGGACTCTAGTCTGATAGCTGGGAAACCGACCCAGATACCGTGAATGTGTGTGTCATTTAGGAAGCCTGGGCAGTCTATGGGACCTCTGGTAGTGGATCAGTATTTATCACTAGTATACAAATGGATTTTGGGAGCCCATCACACATAGAGGGATACTTTCTCAGCCTCGACACATGGGGGAGGGCCTAGGCCCTACTCCAACTGATATGACATACTTTGAAGACCCCCCCTTGGAAGGCATCAACCTCCCTGGGGAGCAGAAAGGGGATGAGATAGGGGTTGAGAGAAGACAGGAGAAAAGGAGGATGTGGGAACTGGGACTGACATGTAAAACAAGCTTGTTTCAAATTTAAATTTTAAAAAATTATCAAAGAAAAAAATTAAGATTATATACAACAACTAATCAAAATTGAGGCTAAAGTGAGATAATACTATTTAATTTGTATAAGTTTTGTAAATGTGAGGATAAAATGAGCAATTAAAATAGGAGATATTAAGATGCTTGTTTAAAAATGTAAAATTCAAGTAGAGTTAACTATACAATTTGATAAAATATAGAAAAATTATAATTAAAACAAGATTTTGAGTGTTATGAAATGTGCTGTGCCAGAGTAATCATTTGATGGAAATAAGTCATTGGTAAATATGTATCTTAGGTAAAAAACCTGGGAATCATTATTATAATGTGTTTAATACTTCATGAATATACTTAATATCTGAGATACTTAGGCAGGCCAGCTATACCATGTCAATATTATAAACCAGTTTTAAATATATGTATGCTACTAATCATGACTTATTTATTCTACTAAAATACCAAAAACCAGTCAAAGTATTCCTAATGGTTAAAGGGAGGGTTAAATTGTAATATAAATAAACAAGCAGCAAAACACATGAACTGCAATATCAATGCTATGCAATGTTCTGTTACTTTTTAAATAAAAATATATAATTTTGAAATATACTTTACCAGTAATATAAGAGCACATGTCTGTCAAACAAATATGATGATGAGCATATGGGTGAAACATAAATAGTCAGGACAGATTTAGTTAAGATAAAATGAAACTCTGACTAGATGAACCATCTTTAGAAAAGAAATATAGACTTTAAAGAAATAAGAACACATGTATTTTTTTTTACTTTCCTACAAATTAGGAAGCCATTTCTAAGTTATTCAAAGCCCTGGTGGTTTTTTTTGAAGATATTTAGTTAAAAATGCTTTGATCTGGGATCTGAAAGATGACTCACATATTAACATCATTTGTTACTCTTGTTGAGGCCTAGGGTTCAGTTAGAAGAACTCATATTGTGACTAACAAATGTAACTAACTATGGTTCTAGAGCATCAGAAGTACTCTTTCAAACTCCATGGAAAATGTGATCACATGTTGTACATATAGATATATTATTAGACAAAACACTCATAGACATAACATTAAGACAGTAATAACCTTGAACAATAGAAATACCTGTTGTGATTCATAGCTGTCCCCAGTATACTTGCTGAATCTTTTCTATGTCTCCTTCCCAAGGAGATCCACGTGGTACTTTTAGAGGCTTCTCTTGTTACTTAGCTTTCTGGGTCTGTGGATTTTAGTCTAATTATCACAGACTTAACCGTTAATATCTACTTACAAATGGTACATGCCATGTTTCTATGGACAAGTGGGGGCAGCATGTGAAGGGGGAGAGTACTTTGAGAGATTAATGGAGTTGTTCCCCCTGCCAGACAGTGATGTGGAATCTATTGGATTGTAGCCTATTGGAATCTTTTAGGTTCTATGACAATGTCCCTAAAAGAGGACTTCTAGTAACAGAGGATATTGAACCCGAGTCAGCCATCTACTGTAACCAGGTATGGCTTCCAGAGGAGGAACCTGGATGCCAGCCCAGCCTCCAATCAGTAATCCTGTCTGCAAGATGTACTTGGGCAATGGAGGAGCAGAATCTGTTGGAGTAGACAACCAATGATGGGACCAATTTGAGGCCCACACCACTAGAGCAAGCCCATGTCACCACATTTTCTGGATGACCAGGACACAAAGACTGCATAGCTCATATACTTATGTCAGGAAGAGAGAGAGAGAGAGAGAGAGAGAGAGAGAGAGAGAGAGAGAGAGAGAGAGAGAGAGAGAGAGAGAGAGAGAGAACAAAGAGAACATCTCTTAATGAAAGCATTTTAGATTGGTACCTAGCTCAATAGTCACTGAATAGCTACTGGTGGGATCTGATGGGAGCAAATGCAGAGAACCACAGCCAAATACCAGGCAATGAGAGCATAAATTGGGGGACTCCACAGGGTTTCTACACCTGTAGTTTTGAGAACCCTGTGAAGAAGAGTAGGAAGACATGTAGAAGTCACAGGGATAGGGGACACCAGGAGAACAAAACCCTCAGGCTTCAACTAAGTAGAGCTTACAGGGTCTCACAGAGACTGGAAGCACAATCCTTGGGCCTGGGGGATTATAAGCTATGTCTGTATGTCACAATAATTAGCTTGATGTATTTGTTACACTCCTAACAATGGGAGTGGGGGTATAGGGACTCTGTTTTCTTTGACACCTCTTCCCTTCTACTGGATTGCCTCTTCCAGCCTTAATATGAGGTTTCATGTTTTGTTATTATAACTTTATATGCCTTTTGGGGTGAATATTGCTGGCCTGCCTGCTCATTTTTTAAAGGAAACAGAGGGGAATGGATCAGTGGGAGAGGTGTAGGTAAAATTCTGTGAATTGAATTAATGGAAAGGGAAAGCTGAGGTCATGATACATTGAGGAAAATATAGAAACAGCACAGAAGTAAATGTGGTATTGAATATACATAATAATTGGAAAACTAAGTAAATGAAAAATTCACAATTCTGTAGAAGCAACTATGTTATTCATAGTGACATTTTGCTTTGTATTTGTTTTTCAATAATTAGAAGTTACAAATGAGCAACATTGCTAATATAAAGGTCAAAACAACATTTCATTGAAGGAGACCTAATTTGGGTTGCAGAAAATCTAATGCTTTTCACACTGACTTAGAAATGATATTTATCACTGCAAGATTAATTTCATTATGAGTTAATGGCTAGGAAACACTCTAAAAATTCATAGCCATTTAGTGGACAGATAGGGAGACAGGGTAAGACAAGTTCTTTTCTTTTTTTTTTATTTAAATTAGAAACAATATTATTTTACATATCAATCAAAGTTCCCTCGCCTACCCACCCTGCCCCCCACTGAAACTGCTCCCCACTTGCCCATCCCTCATTTACTCCTAAGGAAGGGTGAGTGAGGTTTTCCATGGGGGATCATCCAAGTCTGTCATATCACTTGAGGCTGGCATCTGCCCTCCTCCATGTGTCTATGCCCAAAGATAATGGGCTCCCAAAACCCATTCATGCTTCCACTCCCCAAGGCCCCATAGACTGCCCAGGCTTCCTAACTGTCACCCAGTCAGGGTACCTGGTTAATTTCTATGCTGTTTCCCCAGATGTCTGGCTGGGGTCCAAGAGTCCCCCCTTGTTCAGGTCAACTGTTTCTGTGTGTTTCTTTTCTGATTCATGGTTCCTCCTGCAAAGGTCAATATGTCCTTGTCACATCTTCAGACTAAAGACTTATGATTAACAGCCAAATAGCAGTGTTATTTTCTTCACTTTTTTGGTGTTATGTAATGTAGATATATTAACTTTTCTTTTTTCTGTTTCAGTAAAAAGTAAACAGGGAAGATTCTCAAAGGAAAACAGATACATTAAAAAAGTACTGGAGACATTGTCAGCTTTTGTTACCTAGCCAAAGGAAAATATAGCAAACTAACTAGTATTCCCCTTCTCTTTAACACACACACACACACGAGAGAGAGAGAGAGAGAGAGAGAGAGAGAGAGAGAGAGAGAGAGAGAGAGAGAGAGAGAGAGTAGGGAGAGGACTCATTATCATGTATTGAATCCAATAGAATGTTATTTTAAAAAAATTCAATGTCCACATCCTAAGAAAACCCGAAAGAGTATCTCTATTAACATAAAGAGTACCAAATTACAGAGGATTTCTCTCTCAATTTCCACTGTATGCCATGGAAACTCTCAGTTAATTGGAGGTAAATTATAGGACCAACTCACCGATTTGCATTATGAAGCTCAACCTGAAACTAGAAATCAACCATATTCTTCATCTATATTCCAAGATCCAATCACATTAATTTTATACATCACTATACAAATAATGTTATCTTTGTCTTTTTTACTAAAATTCAATGTATATATCAGATACAATTATGTCCTGAAAATGTTGATGATATTTCTATTTTTCTATATTTGAATGCATATATATTTTTATATATTGGCATATATAAATCTATATACATATGACAGAAAATGACTGTGCTTATTTTGCATTTCTCTAGTAATATATAAAAATATATGGCTAGTTTTACTTATGCTTATCACACATAAATAATAATTCTTTATCAGATTTCAAAAGCTTACTCTATGGTATTATTGTTCTACTTTGCTGATGACATATCTCTGGCTTTTTATCTTTTATTTAGTTCCTTGGATTTGAAAAAGCATATACAATTTAGATATTAGATTATTCATATACTAATTAGTTCTTTCAATTATTAGTTACATGAAAATTGCATAGGCTTTTGTGAACTTTGAATGTCATTCAACAATAGAAAATAATTGCAATATTTTGTGCACAAATATACTGGAGTAACAGGTCTTAAAGAATTTTAAAAAGAGATTCATTTTGCTGAGGGAAAAATGAAACCACACAGAACGGGTCTATATGACTTAACAGTATTTATCATCCACAGAGACACACTTTGCTATTGTAAGTGGGAAACGTAGCAGAGGAGTGATGGGTCACTCTCAACACATTTGTACAGGGTTAAATTTGGAAAGCAAATGGAATTCATTTAAGGAGTTACATAGAAATAACATTGACTTTTGAAAGAAAGCCTTCTTCCGAATTGCAACAATGTGAATAAACACATAATGTCATATATGAAAAGTGATGTAAATTACACAAAAAAAGACAGATAATAGAAGTCTTCTCAAAAGTATGTTCTCTCTCATTGTGAGGTAGTAGGAGAGAGAGAGTTGTATGAACCAGAGCTGTTCAAAAGGGAATGACATGACAGATGTTGGATTAAGTGTACCAGGTCCAGTTTTCTGGAGGAATCAATTACTGACAATTGTTGAATAATAGTTAGACTGTGATAAATAATATCATGTTGTGTTATAAATGATAAAAGATTATTTGATCTCAAAATCTGTAAATATTTGAGAAAACATAATGGCTATGTTAATAAGATTGATTTTATTTTTTCACTTCATGTACAATACATGTCTGTTGTAAAGCATGTAATTACACACAGACACACACATTTTTTATCAATTACAGTGAAGGAAAGAAAAAAGATTAATCTGAGACTATTGACTGGAGTTAGTTCAAGCAGAAAATTAAATATGAGCAAAATAAAATTGTGCTGTTACAAAAGATGTTGGCAAATTTGTTGTCATTGTGCTATGTTTCTCTTTGCTTAGAAAGTAAAATGTCATCAGATCCTTAGGGTGAGCTATAAAAGTAAAACAACAAAGAGTAATATTAGGATATTCTAGGCAAAGAATCCTAAAACAAATCTAGAAAATTGGGAAAAGTGCAGCACCAAAGAATAACTGTCATATTTGAGAATCATCTTTACATGTCTGTAGGGTGGAGAAGAGAACATTGTATTATTACATAAAAAGTGTGAATTAAGCTTGAAGTAGTTTCATATATGATAATCAACAATCATCTATTTATGTTTTATTCATAGAAGGGTAGTGGCTGTATTTTCTTTGCCTGTTGTTTACAGTTTGCAGAATAACCAGGGAATGAGGTGCTATTTGGTATCAAAGAAGGCTTAACAAATGTTTCTTCATGATTTTTCAATTGCTTTGCATAGTTTCTACTTAGTGTTCCTTTATGAGCCTGTCTGATATGAACTAATCACACAACCAAGCTTAGTGTTACTGCAAAATTGAAGCGAGAAGTAACATTTATTCAAGAGAAATTTTCAATCACATTGGTTGGAAAAGGTGAGGTGTACAGTACAAGGTCTAATCAATTCTTTCATAATTTGTGGTATTAAAATGACATTTGAGAACATGGTCATGTCAAGCAAAGCAGGATAATTCAGGATACCGTTTTTATTTTTTTTAAACTGTGTACTGAATTTTGCCCTTATACCTTTACAAAACACAACTCAGGAGGGAGAATTCAATTTTGTGCATAGATTGTTTGAGGACTAAATATATATTTTGGAACATTTGCTGGAAATCACAATAACTAGCTATTGGCAAGTATACAAATTCTTTTCAGATGCTCAGCAACTACATGGTGCAATCATTGCCATTCTAGTGTTATTTGCTCTTCACATGGCCCATAAATGAGTCATTTCTATATACTTTCTTGGAGGATTACGAGTTCTTATGAAAATTAAGTTTGATTGTGAAATGCAAAAAAAAAAATGTATTTCTGCTTTTACACATTTAGATTCTTGAAACAGAACTGCACTTACTATGTCTTTCCTGATCTTAGGGATTCAACTAAGAAGCAAATTTTAAACACTGAATTTCTGAATTTACTGTAATTAGAGCAAATATTGTTGATTGAACTATAATAGCATGTCATAGTATGGTGTGGTAATGTATTGTTTATGATCTAACAAATAAAGCTAGCCAGAAGACCAGAATGCACAGCTAGCCACACTAGTCATCCATAAAGGCCAGACACATACCTTTAATTCCAGCAGCCACAGTAGCTGGACATAGAGGCTAGGTGGTGGTGATGCACAACTTTAAAACCAGCACTAGACAGGAGTCAGTCTGTAGTCACACTGAGGATGGGATTGCCCCTATTGGTCTGGGCATTGGTAGAGGTGAGAACTCTCTAGTGGCTTGGCTGCTTGCTTTTCTGATCTTTATCTTGAACCCCAATATCTGTCTCTGAGTTTTTATTATTCACACTATAGCATGATGTCAAATATCATACTGTCTATTTCAGGTGCTGCAGTTACTTCCAGCACTCCCTAATTGATGTACAGATTAATGATAACATCATAGAAGACATGCAAACATTTGAGAGTTAATGATGTGCTCCTTTTGTAGTTGGGCAAAATGTGTGACCATCAAATCATCAACAGGATGAGCACTTTGATGGCATCTTAATCACTTCTCATTAAATTGAGTATGAAGTTTATATAATTTCTTAGTGATTATCAAAGTATTGAGGAGAAAAATAAATAAAGTAGATGCACTTATTATTTGAATTATAAATCTCCACAGAGACCAGATAAAGGGAAGTATTGAAGTGGTGATTTTCATGACATTTACTTACTAGCAAAAAACTTTTTCTTTCTTTTTTTTTTACATATAAGTTAGAAGCAATCTTATTTTATGTATCAATCCCAGTTCCCTCTCCTTTCCATCCTTCCCTGCCCCTTACCAACCCTCCAAGCCCATCCCCCTTCTGCTCCCGAGAGAAGGTAAGGCATGTGATTGGTGATTATCAAAGTGTGCTACATCATTTGGGGCAGGGCCTACCCTCTCCACCATGTGTCTAGGCTAACAGAGTATCTTATGTGGAACTGGCTCCCAAAGTCTAGTCGTATACTAGGAATAAATACTGATCCACTACCAGAGGCCCTATATACTGCACAGGCTTCCTAACTGACACCTATATTGAGGGGGTCTGGGTTGGTATTATGATGGTTTCCCAGCTATCAGACTCTGGAGTCCATGAGCTCCACCATGTTCAGGTCATCTGTCTTTGTGGGGTTCTCAGCTTGGTCTTGACCACTTTATTCATCACTCTTCCATCCCTGAAACTGGATTCCAGGAGTTCTGCTCAGAGCTTAGCTGTGGGTGTCTCTAGCAAATGATTTTTAAGGGATTTGTACATGTACTCTTTCAACTCTACCTTCAGTGAAAGAATAGGTTAAAGTATCTCAGAAACTACATTATGTATGATGATTTACTAATTACTGCCTTATAAGTTTTGCATGTTCTTCCATTTGTGGTGTCCTAAAAATATTTTAAAATCTTTCCCATGGTAAATTTTATTTATTATTTTACTTGTGAATTCATGAAAAGGATCTGCACAGTCATAAAATTGTAATTTTGTTTACTGTGTTTTCTATAATGATCCTTCTATAGCAGTACAGATTTGCTAATACATATGTACACTGGAATTATTTTGTTAAATATACTTCAACACAACTTGTTGAAAATTTTTATTAATTAAATGAAACACAGAGTATTGCTTAAGGAATGATTAGCATATCATTATACACTATTCCATTACTTAGAGTCTCACTATTTATCTTCTTCATAATATCCTTTCCATTGTTTAGTTTTAAGGCTTTGTTTCTGTTATCCTGGCATCATATCATATATTTACATATTAATTCATATTTCCATATTCCCAAAGATCAGAGCCTGGGTAGCTTATATATTAAGCAAACTAGTTACTGCATATTATAAATTAAATTACATTTACACTAGCCAATTTTACACAGGATATGAATGTATTATATTTGTTTTTAGGAAACACATTATTGATTAATAATGATATTGTTATTCTTCTTATGCTTTTATCAAATAGTATTAATTGGTAGTTTTCTACTTTCAAGTAGATTTGAATTCTTTTTATTCGATAGTATGAAATTGAGTGTTAATAAATTGAAAGTCATTAATTTTATATTACAAAATTATACTAACTTCTATTCACTTTTAATTAGTTTCTTCTGTGCATCCTGTAAGCATTAGTTTTTATTTATTTATCTTCTAATTTTCAGTAGTACTGACATCTTCCTTTCTTCCTTTCTTCATTATCTAAATTAAAATTTTTATATCACTTAAGCTGTATAAACTAATTTAAATACTTCTTGGAATATATTTTTTATTATTATCTATTATTATTATAGTTTGTAAATTTTGTTTTATTTATAATTGATTTCATATCATCATAAATGCCTACAGAGTACATATACATAGCTTGTTGGTTTAATAGAAGCAAAGCTAATTTATAACTTTCAATATTTGTTATAACTTTATGATTCATACATTAAAGGCCTCTTTCCTAGCTGTTTGGAAAGACATTATTATTCACTGCAACCACCTGCTGTGCAACAAAATACCAAATTTATTCCTGGTTACCAGCAGTGTCATTTTTACCCTTCCTGAAACCAATTTTAAGATTAGAGCTACCTAAGTGAAGAATTATTTTCTTTCAGCTTTTTAAACTTATTATTCTTTTCATGATTGCTTTTGAAAAAACACGTCAGTCAGGTTGGCTTATACCTGCAGTTAATCTTCCTTTTTCACTAATTTAATACATTAATTTTCAATTTGTTTGGCTGGATTTAGTTATAATTTACATTTCAGTTATTTCCTTTATTAATTTTCTACTTATGGATTTGTACTTACAGTTCTATATTCTCAGTCAAGACTCTTAGAATACTTATTTCCTTTAAAAGTCATTTTAATTTGTATTTCTTATTATTTAACTTTGTTTTAAATCCAAGTACTATTTGAGATACTATTTTAAAATATTAAGAAATTTCACAGCATTTGTTCCCTGATGCTTAATTTAATTTTCTTGTTTCTATATTTCTTTGTTTAGGGAGAGGTATTAAATTTGACTAAAAGTATTCTGGAAATCTATATCTAAACCAGAATTTTCCTAGATTCATTTTAATCTCTTGTTTTCTGATGTTAAGTCTGTAACCTATCATCCTTGGTTTGATGTTTATAGGTGGGTTATTGTCCATCTTAAATGAATAAACAAATATTTAATTATATGTTGTGCTGTTAGTTGCTTAGCTTGGGAGGGGGGAATCTACATTCATGATGGAAGATGAATATAAGCTGAAGAATTGCCTTCATCAAGTTTATCTGGTGAAAGTTTTGCTCATCTATAAAACAAGGCTTAGCCTACTGTGGACAGTGACATCACAAGATAGTTATCCTTGTGATGTATAATAAAAGTAGCTGAGCAAGCACATGAAGCAAAGATGTATATGGTGCATCGCTGTGGTCTCAGCATCATTTCTTGACTCCAGATTCTTGAGATCTTTTCCTGGCTTTTCTCAGTGATAAAATAAAAAAAAAATTCATGATGAAATAAACTGGTTCTCCATTTTTTTACCACTCTCACTCAGCATCTCTGAGTATCAAACATTGGAAATAGATGCACTAGAGCATATTACCTTTATACTTAATTGTCGAGTATGGAAAAGTAACCACAGTCAATTGTCTAGGTGTATGCCCAATCAAAGATAAAAACACATATACAAAAGGGAATGACCATGAACCTTGACCAGGAAGCTTGGATCAAAGTATATGCTTTCCCTTTATCTCCAATGGGTCTTGGTTTCCACAATATAAGGACTGAAAAGATGACTAGGCTTACAATCAAACTGTCTCTCTTTCAAAAATTAGAATATATATATATATATGTATATATATACATATATATATATATATATACTTGTAATATTCAATGTAATAGTCGTTATTAATTATACTAAAACACTGCTATTCATTCAATGAACAACCATTTCTTATGGTATTTACAACAATCTTAGAGCTTGTGTTTTGTAGAGAGCCACAAAGTGCCATGCCTTAAAGTGGCGCTGGCTTCCGCCCTTCCCACGGATGAACGCTCTCTGGCATAAACAAGTCCTCTTAATTGGTTAAGTCTGTTCAGCCTGTCTGCTTCCGCATTAGAGTAGCCTATCTTCAGGGTCCACGTGGCTCACTGGGGTTGGTTAGCTCAAGGGTATTTAAGCCTGTGCAGGGGTCCCCCCCCTCTCTCTCTCTCTCTCTCTCTCTCTCTCTCTCTCTCTCTCTCTCTCCCTCCCTCCCTCCCTCCCTCCCTCCCTCCCTCCATTCCTCCCTGTCTCTGTGTCTCTGTCTCTGTCTCTGTCTCTCTCTCTCTCTCTCTCTCTTGCGGGCCAGAAGAAACATGTTTAAAGGATCCTGATTAAAACTGCATTAAGAGTCGAGTATTCCTTGCTGGCGAGGGCAGGCACGTACAGTTTTTGGATTGCGATTCTTCAAAACAGCATAATGGCAGATGCACACTGACAAATGAAAATTTTATGTGTCCTACGTTATTACATTTTCAAGAATTTTTTAATAAGAAAATTAAAGGAAGTTACCAAGATATTGCTTTAAGTCTATTCATCACTATTTATTCCAAAAAATGTTCTTAAATCTGTTTGGCATAACAATATCTCAGACTTCAAGTGATTCTAGAGCTCAAAACCAAAACACAGCATTATTTACATTCATTATTTGCTTGCTTTTGAGGAAAATGACATCTGTGCCATTTTTCTTTCCAAAATACATTTATTTCCACATAAGCTGAATTTAGAGCTGTGACAGCTAATGTAGAATAATTCATACTCTGCCACATATTAAATGCTGAAATTAAATTCACCCATGTACTTATTTTTAGTAGACACATTTCATTGGTATAGACCCGTATTCGACAGTGTAAATATGTCACATTCACACAAAAATTTCTTCAAAGTTTTAACTTCTTATGGTAAATTATATAATCTATATTTTAGGGCAATGATTTCCTGAGTCTTAAAACATAGATTAATTTGTGTGTGTATAAACACATTAGCCAAAAGTATTTTGTTCACTCACAATTATCACCTTATTTTGATTTGCCTCTCTATAAGCAGGGGACTTGATAAAACTTTGTATCAATAGATAAGATCTGCTTGTAAGTTTGTTGGAATGCAGAGAATTGGGATCATGCTGCTGTTTCTTTAACATTTATCACTGGGATTAGAGCCATACGCTACCACTGCAGGCCATCAATAACATTTTAAAGTGCTTGTATGTAACAGAGTATACTTTTATTCATAGTTCTTTAACTCAGTTAACAGTGACAACATTTTTTCTACTGAGAAATATTCTGCTTTTTAGAAGTAACAGATTGTATTCATTCATATATTGAAAGATCTTTAGTTTGTTCTCAGTTTTCTTATTTAAACAATGGTCCTATAAATATTAGAGCAAAAATTTTCATGTCAAATAGCTTTGTTTTATAAACAGCATTACTGACTAAGGTTTGATTTTTTTAAGTATGGGTTATCAAATAAATTAAAATGTAGTATGAATCATTTTATACGCCACTCATATCATGTGACACACTTTCTCTTTATTATTACCAGTATTTGGTAATTTTTTTCTTACAGTAGTTTTAATTTTGTCTTAAATATTCCATTAACTGGGCTCATGATTTTTTCCCTTTTTTATGTTTTTATCATATAGCATGTTTTCAAAAATATGTTTTGCTGCCTTATACACCTGGATATTTCTCACTTGAATTTTATATTGCTTACATAAATTGTAGTTTAATAATTTTTAAAATAAAGAAGGAAGCATGATGTTTCTTCACCATAAAATACATTAATAAACAATTGAGTCTCTGAAATACTCATTCTTATTATAGTATAATTGTAAGAGCATCAGATATTTCTATGAATGTGAATGATAACATTTTCTTATTAAGGAAGCCTATGATTTGCCAGTTTGAGTGGAAGTGAACAGCACGATCGTGATGCAGATGACAGGGTGGTATATCAGTGAAATATTTGTGAGGGCTTTTTTTTCATTCTGTGATTTGGACCAGTGGATAGATGGTGAATATGATTGTTTTGTAATCATGGACACATTCTTTAGCCTTCTATCGTGCAACAAGAAAAATACCAAGCACTAATTTGCAGTTTTTCTTCTTATACACATTAAATAGAGATAAAATATAATACTACCATTTTAGACCAGCTGCTGCTATTCTTTATGAAAAGGGCCTCCATCAAAGCCACTTTCCAAAATACATGCTAATAAAATGTATTCAAATGTAAAAATAACGTAAAACTGATTGAAACTTAAGTGATTGCTGATGGCATAATGGTGATATAAATTAATTATTCAAACAATATTAAAGAATAGCATGTTTAGGAATTGTGCATTGTTTTTTGTCGTGTTTGCTTTTACGAAATCCTGGGTACTACACCATCTACACTGTTGCATGAGAATGCCCTCAAAGCAAGGATGGTAAATTGTAGTGTCTTACAGGGCATCAGAATATTTAAACATCAGTGGGCCATGTGAATAGTAGTAACTGTTCAATGTTGTGTCATAGTCAATTACAAAAGGACATAGAACAATTCCTATCTACACAGTTATATGTTAAAAACATACGAAATATAATGTAATAAAAGTACAGTACATAGATTCTTTGTGCAAATATGTTGACACTTTGATAATATAATGCAGATAATCTTTGAGTTTAATTTACAGTTCAATTACATCTTGGTAGAGTTGGCTCACAGTATTGTAAATTGCTTGATTGTGAAATTGAGAGAGTAATATTAAATACAGTAAGACATTAAATTATAATTACATTAATATGAGCATATTCAAGTTGGTACCTCTCTGTAGGCTTTTTTTGTTGGTTTGTTTTTGTAAGACTTTATCAGATAAAACCAATTTTTCCCTTGTTTTGTTGTACTTTTTAAACTCAACTTTGTCAAGTGCAAGTAGGGGGCATTAACTTTTAGAACAGTATAAAGCATCTGCTACAGATATAAGAGAGAAGGAAAATGAGTCTCTATAGACAGCTCTGGCTGCAAAGTGAATTCCATAAAGAAGGCATGCCCATTATTAACAAAATTATGGTAGAAGCTGTGAGATAATAGTCAAGTTCCCAGAATCTGGGTGTGCATAATACCAGTGCCTTGTGTACAAGAAGCTCAAATTTGAGAATTGTATCTATTGGGTTACACTTACACTTAGTATTATTATGCCACACTTTCTTACTTTTTGTTTTGTTTTGTTTTGGTTTTTTTTTTTTTTTTTTTTTTTTTGAGATAGGCTTTTGCTGTAGCTTTAGAGCCTGAACTGGATCTCATTCTGTAAACCAGGCAGTCCTCAAACTCACAGGGATTAGGCTACCTCTGTCTCCTGACTGGAGTGCTGGGATTAAAGGAGTGTGCCAACAGTGCCCGGCTTACTGTGCCACATTTTCAATGAACAAAAGGTAATAGAGAATATGATGTAGTGATCTCTATATGATATTTAAAATTTTACCTCCTTAGCTATAAGAATAAATCTATTAATCAAATTATACAACATAATCTTACCCTCTGGAAAACTGTTATAGGCTGTCAAAATGAGATGTTCTATTTGTTCTGCATCACAGAAGATCCACTTACATTGGTAACACAAGAGGAACGGTTTGTTTATTGATTTTTGGAGAAACCTAATGAAGTATCCAGACTATGTCTACTCTTAAGTAATCTCATCCTGGTACTGAGGTGTTGTCTCAGTTGAAGAGTTTGTGATACGCAAGTCTGAGATCTGTGCTCCAATGCCCAGTCAGCATAAAGGTTGTGCCTGGCATCAAGAGGCTGAAATGGAAGCACTCAAGAAAGCAGAAACAGGCATGTCCCCAGAGCTCACTGCCCAGTGTCTCAGCAAGTTGCTGGCCTCTGTATTTATCCAGAGACCCCACCTCAAAATTTACAAAGAAGAATAAGTGAGAAATAAAAACTTACATTAATCTCTGACTTTACAATATCAAGATATGCAGAAAGAATTCAATAACTAAAGTTCACTTTACACGATACCAGCTCTGCTTCCTAGTGCCTACTAAGTCTTATTCTCAGTAACATCTACATGATACACTGCTGAGATGCTCACAAGTAATAGAGTGCACTTGTTTCTTATATTTTTGATTCTGACCCATTTCATTTAACATGTTTTAAAGGTTGGTTCATTCTGCACAAATGGCCAGATTTTCAATCAATTTTTGAATATATAATGTATGTGTCACATTTTGTTTATTGTTTATTCTATGTGATTTTCTTGTTCCCAATTGTCATTGTAGAATGAAAAACAGGACAGTGAACAGGTTTTAACTCATGATTTAAGTAAGGGAGTGGTTGATCATTGTGAGACGATATGGTGGCAGAAACAGGACAAAGGTGATCACATTTCAACAACAAGGGGACAGAAAAAGCAAAACTGGTTCCAATCTCACTTTCATTTCTATTTTTATTTGGTCTGGGACTCTAGTTCTTATAAAGTTGTGATTTGTTTTCAGGGTTGGCTTCATTGGGTTAAACTCTCTATAAATTTCCTGTCAGATGCTCCCAGATGCTAATATTTCACAAAGTTCAATTCTAATCTAACTGACAATAAATGTTAACCATTTCACCTTTAACACTACTGTGACATCTAGGTTGGTTCCATATCCTTTCCTTTCTGAATAGTCTTATGGTAAACATGACCATTCAGTTTTATTTATTTATTTATTTGCATTTTGATATCATTTCTTATTCTGTAACATATTTTCTCATTAATGTGAAAATCACATTTTGAGAGTTTTGGAAATTACCAAACTCCTTCCCACAATTGCCCTGATTTATAGTCTCAGTAGCAGTATATATGTTCTTGTTATTTATTTCATCACTGAGAGTTTTTATAGCAGCAGTTCTAAAAAGATTGACTTGAAGTTTCACTATACTTCTGTATAAAATACTTTACTGATATCTCATCCTTTACTCTGAATGTATGAGTGCTAAGTTAACAGAACATTCCTCTACTGGATGTATAACATGATAGTGAATATCAATTCAATTGTATGAATGAATACTGCAGATTTCTCAGAGTGCAGAAAATAGAATATATGATGTTTGTTTTAGTTATTACTCACAAAAATTTAATTATTTCATAAGATACAGTGCACTTGGCCATAAAATATATTTTTTCGATTTTAAATGGTCAAGGGATTTTTTTATAAATATTTTATTATTTGACAATACCTAAAATGCTTTTTGATTATGTTCATTGCCTATACACACTCCTGATCTTATATATCCCTACAGTCCTTACTTCAAAAATAATTTTTCTAAACTCATTTTGTTTGGTTTGCATTATGACTCACTGTTTTTAGGCACAGTTATCTGTTAGACTATTACTGTGGAACTATATCTTTTGAAAGGTAGTTAGGTCTCCAATATATAGACTACTGAAAACAATGGTTGTCTCTCCTTGAACAGGCACCAGAGAGGTTTAGGAAGATATTTGCCTTTCTCCTCTTTGTGACTGATTGTTCACAGGCACAGTCTTATACAGGGCCTGTGCAGAAGACTGCAGCAATGACTTCATAATTCAATTTTTTAATAATGAATTATCAATATACAATTTATAAGCAAAATAATTCTATTCATTTAAATCACTCTTTTAAATCAGTCCCTTGACGAAACAGTTACAATGTACAAATATGTCTTATCGTAGTGCATATTTTAACCAATTTACTAGTGAGAAAATATTACAATTGAATCTTCCTAAAAACTTGAAAAAATAAATTGCTGAAGCATTTTCCATACAGAAAATATAATCATTTAAAACAGATCAAAATTCCTTGATGATGCACCTAAGCCTTTGAGTGAGTGTTCTCCTGTGCTGCAGCACACTTTACTCTCTGTAATTCTCTCATTATACAAAGTTTTAAAAAGTGTAATTTACTGAGATACATAAAATATTGATTTTATTTCTTTAAAGTTTCAAAAAGGTCAATGTTTTTTTTGCATCTTATGAGAAAAATTCTTAGTGAAGTAACTGAGTAAAAATATCACTACGAGCCGTAGTGGAAGCCAATAATGCAAATTGTGAATGGATATAAACAAATTGTTTTTGGAGCTCAAAACAGAGAGTTCTTTGCTGGAAGCAAGACAGTGGAAAATATAATCAACTAGCAAATTAATTAATAGCTTGGAGCTTCCTTGTAGGAAAGTTTGAAAATTGCCCTGACATGAACATGGGAAAATAGATGGAAAGTTGAGAAGCTCTGAAAGTATGTCAAAGCAATGTGTTAAAGAGAGCAGCTGGGCTCCAAACAAAGTTACTTCAGGACACTGCCTCAAACGAGTGCCTTTCAACACACTGAGATGTTTGAAATAAAATAAGATTGGGGGCTGTTTCACAAGTACACAAAACTACATATTTCATTTCCAGTCATGCTTAGTTTGGTTATTTTCTCTTCAGACAATTTTCTCAGGAAATACTCTCTCAGACATATCCAAAAGCTAATCTAAATGATTCAAATCCAGTCAGGTTAATAATGAATATCAACAATCACATGCATTAATATCAATTTGGAAATGAGTTGTTTCTGTGTCTTAGTTGTTGTAAATGATGCCATAGTAAACATGGGTATTCAGCTATGTTTCCTTGCATGCTGTGTGTGCATGTCTATACTTGTCATCAAGATTGCTACCTTACTTATATGGGTACCTTATATTATAACTCTGGAACAATCAAAAGTGTGTATAATAACTCGTAGACTAATTTATATTTCTTTGCTACTATTTATTTGTATCTACAACTGTGTAAAGCTCATATATAGAAGAACGTTTGATGATAACAAAAAATATGTATCCCGTGTAAAGAAGGCCAAATTGAAAATTGATAGTCTATAGATAGAATTTCATTGAGGTTTGTAAGCTTCATGTTGAACATAAGATATCTGTACATGCAAAACTTAATTTTACTTTATGTTTCTTTATTTTTAATTATATTAAGAATGAAAATATAATTACTTTTGTCAGGCAGATTAACTTTCAAGTACCACACAAATTTCAAAATATTTGCAGGATTTTCCCACAAAAGAGAAATTCAAATCTTAAAATATTTAAGGTAGAGTCATGATATCAAACATTTAAAAAGGGTAACAACTTATGCCAAACAGTGAAGGAAAAATACACTAGTGAGGTTAAACACTTCATTGCATGCAATATTCAGCAACACATTTAAATTATGCCCTATTACATTTTAGAGTGATAGAATGATGGCTTGGGGTGAATAAATAAAATGTACCTACTTGTCACTGTTTACTACTGATATTTAATCTCCAGTATGCCTAGCCAGAAAACAAATCTTTTCAATATTATATTTATTTGATTTCTGTTGAAGTAAATACAGCAATTCCTCGTTTTTGTTTTATTGTTTTTTTTTTTTTTTTTTGAGAAAATGTTATTATTTGTGACTGGGTTTTCATTACTATGGCCAGAGCTGTGATGGGTGTGAGTCCATTAGGGATGGTTTTCTATGACTTTTCAGAAACTTTGATAACATAAAACAAGAGGACAATGTCATTGTTAATGATTAGAAATAACTTGTATATAACATGTGTCAGGAGACATTTGTAATATCTGTACACAGAGAAGTCTTCAATTCCATACACTGTGTTACTGAGAGTGTTCACCTACTTTCCCTAATAATGCTAGCACCCATGTTGATTGGGACTGTCAGCTAACAATTTAGGCTTAAGTGTGTTTTCTGATGTCAGTAACTAACAATGTGCTACAGTTTCCTTCTTTACATAGGATGGAAGTGGCAACATTTCATTGACTTTTTTGCTAGCTGTTCAGGTATACTTTCACTTACAGCATAGTTCAGTATGACCTTGAACTATTGCTTTTCTTGCCTCTGTCTTGTAAGTACTGCAACTACTAGTGATGGCCAACAACCCAGGTATATGGAGCTGAAAACTGAATTCTAGACAAACATTCTATTAACTGAGCTTCATCTCCAGCTTAAACCCTTATATTGAACAATGGCTTAAGAAGCAAGAACTGTGAATACTCCCAATATATAAAAGGCTGGCAATATGAATATACAAATATAGATACTTATATGCAGAACTAATTGTACATATTTACATGTGAAATATATTTATATATTAACTATAGTTATATGTATTTATCTAAAACAAAATAAGTAGTGAGAATCATAACCACATGGCTTTCAGACAACCTAGCTGAGTCTGGGTTTGAGAATAGAGGAAAAATTAATCTAACACAGGAATTAAAACAAACATATTTCTTTGGAGAGCAGTTTGCAAAATGTTTGTATTTCAGAAGTTTTTCAAATATAATCTGTTTTTTTTTAAAGATAGGATATTTAACCACAAAAGCTCCATTAAAAATAAAAGGGAACTAACATTTATTATTTTTAAGATTTTAATATCCAATATCTGCTTGATTCAATCTTATGAAATAGATATAAAAATTTAGAAGATTTTCTTCCTCATTACATCAGCAACCAGGCTTAAATTTTGGGAATACTGTCTTTTTAATTTGTTTGTTTTATTTCTGTTATATTAGTAGACATGATGTTCTCTCAGGTTTTTTTGTTTTGTTTTCAGTTAATTTTGCTTCAAATTAATAGATACTACTAGATTTAGAAAATATAAACATAATGCTCAAAAAATAGAAAATAATATCATTAAGTATAATCAAAATAAGAATTCAAGTACTGTCATTCAGGTATTCCCTTGTGTTATGTTAAGACAGAAATTAATGTCTAAAGGGGGAGTAGAAACTTGCAAATTTTTCTCATTTGATGAATAAACATGAGAACATCCGTCCCAGCAGTCTGCAAACTGTTATAAGCCCTCTATATTCTCTCCTTGGTTTTTGGATTTTGAATCTGTTGATCTCTGTGTTTTCAGCACTTGTTTTGTATTTCATTTTTTCATAAGATGAATCCACCTAATTTTTGAACAAAACAAAATCTCCCTAGTGTTATGTTAATATGAAAAAATATTTTCCAGATAATTACATGGAAGAACATATTAAAATTTTGTATATGTTACAAATAACTACTTTCTGATATTTTTAAAGATCACATTTCTTTTTCATTTTTCAATTAAATGTATTTTTTAATTTTGCATAGTGAACTCTGTTTTCCCTTATTCCTTTCTTCCCATTTCCTCCAAACATCTCCCTCCAAAACCCTCCACCACTATCACTCCACCTGCAATCCATTCCTTCTCTGTTTCTGTTCAGAAAAGGGTGGCCTACCATGGGTATCAACAAAATAACAAGCTGAAGTAGGACTAAGCTCTTCCACTTATATTAAGGCTGGACAATGCAATCCAGTATGAGGAATTGGTTCTGAAAAGTCAGCCAAAGGATTAGGGACAAGCCATGATCACACTGCTAGGAGTCCTGCAAGTAGACCAAGTTGTACAACTGTCACATATATGTAGAGAGCCTAGGTCAGGCCCATGCAGTTTCCCTAGCTGTGAGCCTCAGTAAATTTTAGTCTGTTGTTTTTTTATGATAGCCTTAACGCTTCTTGCTTGTACAATAATTCTTCTTTCTCTTCCACAGGGTTCCCCTAGCTCAGTCCAAGGAGGTCTCGAAGGGAGACACATGATCTCACTGAAAAGGGTAAATAGAGATTTCCCTGGACTGGACTGGGGGGAGAGTGAAAGGTGAGGTTGGTGGCTGGAAAAAGAAGGGAGTACTGAAAAAGAAGACTTGATGTGATGACATTTGAGATGAGGTAAAAGATTACACTTTTAATGAGCAAAATAAAAATATGAGTTAATCCTTACTTCCGTATTCAATAGTTGTACCAGCCTTTGAATCACATACAGAGTAAAGCAGAAAAAGTCACCACCTTCCATTATACTTACATTATTGGGGGCCTAATTAAAGTCATATAAGTTGAAAACTATATTTCCATGGTGATGTAATTTTAAAAAAAATAATAAAAAATTAAAAATTAAAAGTGCCTTGAGAGAGAAAGACACCATGTGACAGAGTTCAAGTGGAGGGGTTTTTCATTAAGGGAAAATGATTATATAGGGGAGAAGCAGAGAGCAGAGACTGGCCTCTGGGGACAGCAGCAGCATGAAAGAGAGTCAGAGAGAGACAGAGAGTTAGAGAGAGACAAAGACAGAGAGAGATATGGAGGGAGGGAGGGAGAGAGAAAGAGCCCAGAATGGCAGGTGGGCAGGACCCTTTTAAAAGGGAATGTAATGAACAGGCACAGGTGGTACTCTAAGTGGCAGCAGCTGAGGGTGTGTCTTGTCCTAATTCCAAATGCAGGCCAGTACAGATGCTATCACATACTAACACATGATATGGGTGTGGGGGAAGTTTTTAGTGCAATGATGAGTTCCTATGCTTAGGTTGATCCTAGCTGAAGTGTTAGGGTGCCTAAACTTGGTTACAGAAAACTGGGTAATTGTCTTTGTGAGATTGAAAAACACATTCTATGGAGGAAGAAAGAGTGAGTTTTGAAGAGAGTGCTATTGCAGGCTATGTGGCATCTTTGAAAGAACAGACTGCTACTGAAGTAGGCCTCAGAAAACAAGGTAGCAGGAGTGACTTGTTTAACTAGCAGAAACTGGGGAAGTCCCAGGGAAGATGGTCAGTCCTTTCTGTGTGGCAGCCAGATGTCTCTCCATTTTAGCCTAATCATTCTTAGACATTACAGGCAGGCGAGGTGCTGTCATCATTTGTATAAATGTGGAGGAAACTTAAAAATAAATCAGTTAGGGAAACAGAGCTCCCTTCAAGCATTATTTACATCTGGCCAAGACAGACTCAACATATGTTCAATTTTTTCATTTTGAGGAGTAGACTTAGAACTGGTTTTATTGGGAAGCCCTAACCTGTCAGTCATGCTTCTGTCTCTGGGATTAACTACTCATTTGTCTTCATCTTTGCCACATTATTACTACTCTGGGATGTATGGGAAATATCCCTGTGTTTAATGGGAAGCCTTCTAGGTTTGGCACCCACATGAGCAGACACAGATCTCTTTCAGACGCACAACTTTGGGATTTTGAACCAATATTATGGTAGAAATTGCCTAGAATACTCTATTGGATCATGTTATTAGTTTTAATTTATATTCTATTATGGAGAATTAACTCATATTTCAATACCGTCTTCTAATTCTTTTGTTGTTCTTTCCAATCTTGTTTCTGGCTTTGTTTCTATTTATTTATTTATTTATTTTAAATAATAATAAGACTGCGTGTGATTTATTAGGGAACAGGGTAGTGGGCCCCTCAAAAAGTAAAAAAAAAAAAAAAGAAATACAATTCAAACAATTCTCTATTACAACTATAGTTTCTTTTTTCTATCTTTCTTTCTTTTTTTTAACCTTGATGAATCCATTTAATGTTCAGTAGATCCCTTTGGGTTTTCTTTTTCTTTTTCTTTTACTCTCTTAACATATAGGCAATAGCTAGGGCCTAGTCCCTACTCCATATGACTTGACAGATTTTGTTGATCCCACTGGAAGGCTTCACCCTCACTGTGGAGTTGGATGGGGGTGATGGGATGGGCGGGTGGTCAGGAGGCATTGGAGAGAGGGAGGGAGGGACAGAGAGAGAGAGAGGGGGGGAACTGGGATCATTTTAGGGGTTATCTTTTCTGTTTGAAATGTTTGTTCATATCAGTTTTATATCTAGCTTTCAATATTTATTAATAAGTACACTTTATTAAATCATATTGTGCTTCTTTTCTTCACTTCAAAATTATAAAATATCTTTCAATTTTTAATCTTACACTTTAAACATGGTACTTTTGGTGTCCTTTCCTATTACTCTTTACTAATATTTTACATAGTCATTTCTCCCTCCCTTTATTGCTAATAAATATATTTTCAGATGAGTTTAACTTTATTTTGTTGCATTAGTTGTTACTCTAATTTTAGGAAAAAATACAAATATTACTTTAATTAACCCTATATTATTTTTTCTTAACTAATCCTTATCTTGTTTTATTGTGTTTCTTTTTCCCTGAAAATTTAAGTGAAATTTATCTTTCCTCTTATAATCAATCTTGTCTCACAGCACTCTCTAATACAACTCACACCTATTTTTCAAGCTTTTATTAAGTTTATGCATATGCTTCACTTTGTTACATCAAATAAACAAACAAATAGTCAATCAATAAAACTGCTGATAATTTGTAGAGTAAATTTATTATGGTTTCAGGATTTAAAATTGCAAATATCAGCCAGGCGCTGGTGGCTCATGCCTTGAATCCCAGCACCCAGGAAGCAGAGGCAGGCAATCTCTGTGAGTTTAAGGCCAGGCTGGTCTACAGAGTGAGTTCCAGTGTATGCATCAAAGCAGTACAGAAAAACCCTGACTCAAAAAACCAAAAAAGAGAAAAAAGTTGCAAATATTTCCTGTGGATTTTTATTACCATCTACTGCACTCTTCCTCAATTTGTCTGATAACTACTGTAGCCCTACCTACACTGCTCACTGCTTTGTTGATTCTGTGGTGTCTCCAAGGAATCACTTCACTTGCCATGCAACTGTAGAGGTATAATGACCAGCAAGAAAGATGCAACTCTGGGAAGATTTTCTTCAAGCAGTTTATTCAGGATCATTGAGCAAGCTTCTTCTGACCCTGGGGAAACACCCACACAGTCTTAAATCCCCTTGGGCAGACCAACCCCAGTGAGCCACTTGGACCCTGCAGATAGGCTGCTCTAATGCAGAAGCAAACAGGCTAAACAGGTTTAACCAAATAAGGATTTGTTTAAGCCAGAGAGCACTCACCATCAGGAGGTGGAAGGCAGAAGCCAGCACCATCTTTAAGGCGCAGCACTTCACAGCTCTCTACATAGAGGAAATTGTGTTCTTTTGTTATTTATACTCCTCTTTTAGATATCTCATATCTACTTTTTTTTTTAACATAGAATGTAACATTATCTTTATTGTCATGTGTCTGTTTAACGATAGTTAGTTATTCTTGTCTCAAATTAGTTGTCCTATTTTGGAGATCTCTTCCTCCTCTGCTGTAAGTTAAGGTACATTGTTTTAAATGAAAATAAAACCATATGCATCCCTACTGTTTAGTATTATTTATTATACATGGATGACTTCATGCTTATTGATACTTCCATTGCAAGTCTATGTTCCTTTATCAATATATTGGAAGATTTTATTTTAAAGGCACTTTCTTAAAAAATGAATCAATCAGATATATGTGTCTAACCATTACTAAGTCACAGTAAGTTAAATGGCCAATCTTATCATTTTAGGCCAAAAAAAAAAAAAAAAAAAAAGCCTGAAAACACAGAGCCCAGCTATAAATACAGCAAACTAGGAGCCAAGCTAGCTGCGTAATCTCCATGGATTTTATGTTCTTTCCAGAAGTTCAGGAGCATATAACTGATATATTTTAATTGTTGATCGTGGAAATTTAGCTTCATCCTGTGTTTATGCACAGCCTTCCTTCCAAAAGTTTATTTTTATTATATGAGATATTAAAATTCGGCCTATGTTTTGTTTTGATCTTCAATATAGGCAAATAATTAAAACTCAAGATGCACTATCCAGTGATTATAAAATACCTCAGGCAGCTATCCACTTCAAAGCACACTTAGCTCTTTGAATTCATGCTTTGCCATCATCTCAAGCCTATATGTATTTTTTTCCCTTACTTTCCTGCCTGCAGTTAAAAGTGCTTGAAATGAAGTTTTCATCTTACTTCTTCCTCTTTTTTTTTTATTTTTTCTAGAGGCTTGGGATTTTTTTTAATATGAGGGTAGTTCAACTTGGTAAAAATTCAAATGGCCATTATAATAATTGTTCTAGCTTCACACAGTTCACCTTTTTAAAATTAAAACTTGTGGATACATGTTATGTGTGATACTCTTTTTGCATTTCTATTTTAAATTATATTTCTGAACTATTCATTTTATATTTTAGTTATCGAACACAACATTTAAAAACCTTATAATCTTAAACACATTTATTTGTAATAAAAAAGCAGCAGTGTCCTGGTGTATGTGGGCACTCAACACATGAATGAGCTGTATTTCTTTCATGATTTTGTTGCATAAATGTAAGCAGTTTTACACATATTATGTAACTGTATTGTTGTTCTCAAATATGAGCATAATAGTTAGCTGATATTCAATTGTAACTATTTATTTTTTGCTAAATATTATATTAGGTGAACATATCTAAGTATTTCCAAAAATGGTTTCTAAGAAACATTGGTGTTTTGTTTTGATGAAGCTTGATAATTATTTGGTAGTACCTGGGCAATTTTATTTCAAAACACTGTGACTGGCATTGTACAAAATTGGAATTAAGGAAAACAAATTTTGTTCATAAAGGAATCGTAAAAACAATAATTATATTAGAATTTAACAAAATGCAAAAAACACGCATGATTTAATAGCTTTATTATAGTAGAAATGGTAGCCAATCATGGACATCACCTCTTTCTTAAAACTCTAAACCAAATATGATTAAGAAAATCAAGTCAATTTCAAGATTGTTATCATGTGAAAATAATGTTATGCTTCAGTGACCAAGTTAAAAGTGAGGTTAGAGACGGGTAATTATATTCAGAATAGAATAGAAAGAAGTTATACTACTCCATATCTATTTGCACATTAGTAACAGATATTAATGGATAAAACTTTTATGAGACCTCCAATATTTGGGAGAAACACAAAACTGCTTTATTTTTCCTCAATTTTTCTAAATTGGCATTATTAAACAGGAAAATATAATAATTAAATCTTAAGTTATAGCTAAAATTTACAAATGTTAAAAGTAGTTGAAATACTCAGAATTCTAAATTAGTTCTAAGCTAGAAAACAATTATGTCCAACTCAATTTCGTCCTAGGCAGGATACCAATGCTGTTCAACGCAAGTTCTGTCCTGTACTAAACAGTGTTATCTGGAGCACAGAAAGCACTTTTCTCTTTTCCCTTTTCCTATTTGTATTTAGGTAAACCTCATTGCTTTTAGTTTTCAACTACCAAGCAATAGTTTTTCCTTGATTATCTATTTAAAAATTCCACCAGTAAAAAGAAAGCTAAAGCCTCATTTGTTTGCCAATATTTTCATAGTAAATTGTATACATAATAAGCTCAAGGCCCAGTTATTAAAGTTATAGGCAGAGAAATGTAGGATTCTTTCCATTAAGTTTGATACTATACTGAATTTAATTGTTGAAGAAATAATAAGCAACAGAAAAACCTGTGCCTACAAAATTATATTGCAGGAAAACATGTTTTTCAAATAGACAGTTATCATTTTCAAATAGACAATAGATAAATACCTAGGTATAGCTACCATTAAATATTAAGTTGATGCAACCAATCCTTAATGTTGATATTATCCTGTCCAAATCCCTAGTAAGCTTAAATTTACAATTTAAATTCATAAATTGAAAATTGTTTTTTAAATATTATTAACATTTCTTTCCTCTACTCAGTGCTATGTATCAGGAGTCATTCTATGCCAAAAAAAGTAAGTAAGTGCATATATAAAGTACATATAATCCTACATCCTACATACATTTGAGAGCTTTATAATGTGAGACTAAGGAATCAAAAAAAAAAATATTCATACTGTAAGGATTCAGTCATTATGTTGCCTGACCCTGTCACCTGGCAGAATGCACTCAGTTCAGTCCAGAGTTTCATGGTTTCATAGTTGCACACAGGTGCAAAGGACCCTTTAAAAGACAGACTCCCACACACTTACAATCTCTTTTTGCTCTCTCTCTCTCTTACTGAATCCTCTCTCTCTCTCTCTCTCTCTCTCTCTCTCTCTCTCTCTCTCTCTCTCTCTCTCTCTCTCCCCCTTCACCACTCTTCCCTTCTGTTCTCAGTGTCTCTATGTTGCTTTTTCCTTTCCCTCATTCCTCCTTCTAAAAAACACTTGGCACTTAAGCTCTGCCTGCCTGGTGTGTTATTTCTTCCTCCTCAGTTACTCTCACCTGTTGTGGAATCTGCTAGGCTCTCCCAATTGGTTGTCCCTTACCTTGGGACTCCCACGAGGGACAGCACCCTTCCCCCTTCTCCACCTTTCTCCATCTTTATTTTATAACCTATAACTCATAACCGTAACAAAGGAACAGCATTAACAAAAGAACAACACATACAATGCATTAAAATTTTAACTTTGTTTTAATAAAGTGAATATAACTAAGATGCTTTTATCTAAACAGTGAATTGAAAGTTTTTTTATGGAATAAACAAAATATGTAGGGGGGAAGCAAGTCGTGGGTTCTATAAATAAGTATGTTTGGGTAAAAAGCTTCATAATAGTGAAGTATTTTGTCACAACAATCAGGGGAAGGGGCCTCTCACCTACATATTTATTCATTCACTAAGAGGAAAGATGTTAAGCTCACATGACAGTAGTTCTGTAAATAAGGAAAGTGACCCCATCCAAACACACCTGGAGCAAGTTTGATGATCTTTGTACCTTAAGAGGTACATAATGTTTCACTACATTTTTTTTTAATAAAGGTGGGGTGAGCTCTTTCAAAGTCATCAATTATAGTACCAGTCTACAAGGACCATTCTCATGTCCTGTTGACTGAGGGAAAGAAATGTCCTCAGCTGTTTGTTCTTGTCCTATAAAGTATGTTAGCCACATCATTGATTCAAATCTATTGTTGTTAGAGATTGTTCCAAGATGCAATATGATGCTACATTTCCAAACCTTTGAAACAGCCAGGTTTGTGTGTTAAAAAAATCAAACCAAAACAAAACAAACTACACACAAAATGTTCCAGTCACTAAGAAGACATCACAGACCAACAAGAATATGAACCTTTTGACAATAACAAAAGCATATTAAGAAGTGAACACTACCAATGGAAACTTCTTATTCTATTACTAACAAATTATTATGAAGACAGTTATCTCTAACATGGGAATTCCCTATAGAAATCCACAGAGTCACATATTCTTTTGCATGTCTTTCCAAAACACAAAGTTTATCCTCCAAGTTTAGTATGGATATTAGATTACATAAAGATATCTAAAATCATTGCTTATGTTTCACCAGAATTCATAGCTATGTTATCTTTAATGGATATCATACTAGACTAAATGATTTTGGAATTAATTTGTGACAATATAAAAACAGAAATCTTATAATATAATTAAATCTAATAGAAAAGAAACCATTCTAGTAGAAATATATTATGTGACTATTATAAAATAGCCAGCATTGAGGGAGCCATTATAGGTTTTAAGAGAAATCTGGCAGTAAGAAAATGTCCAGAGATCTACAAGGATAACACCAAATAACAATTTAAGCAATAATGAAGAGGCTACCCTAATTGCCCTTCCCTGATAATGAGATTGATAAACTAACTTATAAGCAATCCTAGAACCTTCATTTAGTAGCTGCTGGAAACAGAAGCACACACACACAACTAAACATTGAGCTGAACTCTTGGAATACAGTTTCAGACAAAGAGGAGTGATAAGAAAAGGGGTCAACACCAGGCTGTAGAAAACCCACAGAAACTACTGATCTGAACAACTAGGAGTTCATGGATCCCAGTCTGACAGCTGAGAAATCAGTATAGGACCAACCCAGATTCCCTGAATGTGGTGTTACTTAGGAGGTCTGGGCTGTCTATGGGGTCTCTGGTAGTAGATTAGTGCTTATCCCTAGTATAGGAATGGACTTTGAGAGCCAATTTCACATAGAGGGATATTATACTCTCTCAGTCTGGAAACATCTAGGACATCTAGGTTTTGCTTCAAATTATATGACAGACTTAAAAGATTCCCCATGGAGGATCACACCCTCCCTGGGAAGCAGAAAGCAGAAAGCTGATGAGATGGGAGTTGGTAGGGGGAACAGGGGAAGACAGAATGCTAAAGGAAATGGGATTGACATGTAAAACAAACTTGTTTCAAATTTAAATAAAAATATATTCAAAATATTTAAATATTAAAATCATATAACTTTGAGATGCACTGTAATAAAATTGCTACAATTGTGTTTATAGACTTCCTTTAGAGAGTCATTTTTTAATGTGTCAGTGTTTATGGATCACTGATTAAGTTAATGTAAAAATAATATTAATTAAAATTATGAAAGAAGAGCCAAGAAAATTAGAACATGAGTATATTCCCAGAACTAGTGAGGCAGAAACAGGCAGATATCTTTGAATTTGAGAATATCTTAGAGTATTTAGTATATATTAGGACAACCAAGATAATATATTGAGTTTTGACAGAAACAAATAAATAATAAAGATTCTTTGAATACTTCATACTATCTTTAATCTTATTGTAGTTCTTTTTGGGGAAGAAAGTAAAGACTAAATTATGTAGGCCCTTTAAATAAAACAAAGTATTTATTTGAATATCATATTTTAATTTTATTTTATCTGTTAAATTCATGGTAAATCTTTGCTTTTAACCAGAAATGAACTTGTATGGAGAGTGTATGTGATGAACTTAGTTTTATTAATGGAAATACATATATATATATATATATATATATATATATATATATATATATATAGTTATAGTTATAATGACTATCTTAGGTGGTTGGTAACAAAAGGAACAGTTTGTCTTTTATTTTAACTTTCACATAGAGCTATGCTTTCTCATTTACATTCATTTTAATTTGCATATAGGACATTCCAGAAAGTGGTAAATAAGAAACAAAGCCAAATCCTAGAAGATATTTCACATCTTTAAAGATAAACTTGTATCTCTTTCTACTTTTATCGAGAAGCTTTTGTTGCCATGATGCAGATATAATGTTATCTCTACTGACATTGATTCATATTTTATATCTTCTTTCATTTCAAGAAAAAAAGACATAACTTCATAAATAGAGACTTTTCACTCCAAATGACCTCTCATCATATGGAAAAAAATAAAACACTGACACATAATAACATTTCCACATTTCTTTGTTGATAACATGGAAGGAATGTCCAAGTTGTATGGTTTGAGTATCACTTAATAAATGTGCTAGTGAGCATAGTGTAAAGTACGTTTATCCATGTTTTATTTATTGTTACTTTATACAGTGCCTATATTCAATTGAAGATAATTTTGCAAAATAATTTACTCTTAAACTTCCATAATCTTTCACTAAAGCAGTGTTTCTACTTATGGCTTATGAACCCTTTTGGTATCACATATCATATAGTCTGCAGAGGCAGGAGCAGAGGCTTAAGTATACAAATATGATGCATGAAATTATATTATATAATTTTATAAATATATATTTTAAAATATATAAATTAATAAATCAGTGGTGGTCAGATGCCATCTTTATAGTTGGTAAGTATTACATAAATAACATCTCACCAATGTTTGTATTTGGCATTTTTCTGAAGATATAATGTGACTTACAGTAGTTGCTTAAATGAAGATTAAATTTTTTATTTTAATATTAAATATGTCTAATAATTACCAGTCAAGAAGATTGGTCTTCACTAGAAGTGATATTTGAATAGTATTTTAGTGACAATAGCCAGTTACTTAAATACAACCTATAAATTATTATTCAGTTTGTCTGTCTATCTATCTTGAATCTGTCTTCTACCATCTATCATCTATGTAACTATCCAGTTATGAAATCACAGCAAACTTACAATATATGAGATTGTGAATTGTTTTCAATTTATTAACAAAGTGAGCTATTTCAGGAAAATAAATAAATTTTAAATATAAAAATCAGACATCCTTTGGAGGCTAAGTCCAATTTGATTCTCCAGTACCCACTCTGTTTAACCAGGTTGTCTTCTGAGAATGGTAACTCAAACTTCTGTCAAAATTCCTACAAGCTGCAGAGTACATGACTCTAAATTCATTGCTCTTCTCCTTATACCATCTGCACCTGTGTCGATAGTGAGTTACCTAAGGAAAATGTAAGTGCACTGGGTAAAAGATAGCATAGAAAGACAGAATAAACCTCAACTTAGAGCAATTTGGCATAGCTGCATACAGCTGGGAAAGTGAAAGCAGCAGATGGGTTATGTTGACTTCCTGAAATCAGAAATGAGAAGCCTTATATCTAACAAAACATTTGCACTGCTCTAAGGGAAAAATACCATGAAGTCTGAAAATTATAGCTAGAAAATCATCAGGTGGCACTCATGAATCTGAATGAGGACAACCATACAATTGGAAAGGATTCTGTGAATGCCGTTGTAGAAAATTCCCATATTGTTTAACTACAAAAATAGTGTTAGTGTAGAATACCTATTTCAGCTTAATGACTTTTCTAATTCATCTATGTATTATACAGATTCTTGCAATTATACCACTAAAGCTAAATATCTAATAAAAATTAAAGATTGTTAGTATGCATAGATTTATGTTTACTTTTCTATTTTTTCCTAATGAGCTATTGTGTTCTAATAGTAGAAGAATAATGGAAACTGACTGATACTTGATAAATGAAATTTAGAGAATTTTTTAATAATTATGTTTAAAGACTCATTAATAATCTCTAGGAGTTCCATTCCAGATAATGATGTAATTGGTATTACTTAACACTTGTTATGATAATGTTATTTTTTCATAAAATGAAATGTTATGCTACAAAACTCTGAATTTATATGAATATGTATATATGTATATATATTTAATTTGTATGTGTGTATGTTTATGTACACCAAAGAGCTATGCCAAATTCACCTAAATATTTAATCAAGCTCATGTTGTAGGCATACATATCCTCATACAAAAAGAACTACATTAAATTTCTGCAGAATGAAATCTTAATGCATAAAGAGTAACATTGTTATCCTTAATTTAATTCAACAGATAATAAAGTCTACACAGTGTTGTAAAATATTTTTTAAAATGAAGTTTCAGAGATTTAGATGCTACTACATTATTACTTGATACTCTCTATACTCCAGAATGTAAACATTATCGAATTCTCTTCTAATTTGTTGTCTTGAATGTTGTCAACTTTTAGGGTTTGAGAGGACCTGAATGGTAGAGTCCAAATGCTAAGTACTTTCCTCCCTTCTTGTGTTCTCACTGACATAACTTAGTTTTAGTTTTTTTTTCCCTTTGTTTGTTTTTTCTAAGTTTCTTGAAATTCTATAAAAAATAAGTTTTGCTGTCTTGCTGCCCTTTCATTTCTATCCCAAGAATAACTTCTACTCACACTGAGAAGGAAATGTAGAGATTATATGACTGCTTCTATAATAAAAAGTGTCAAAACACCTATTTGGCAAATTAGTTTCATATTCCACTACTGCCCATCCTTGTTTTAATGGTCATTTGGCTGTCTCAATTCTGAATCTCTACGCATTTGAAACTGTTTAGATCTTGCTAAAATTGCTCTGCTGTTCTTTCTGAAATGCTTCAAATGGGCAATCATTTGTCAAGGTGATTTTGAGAAACTGAAATAGGGGAAAAAGCCAGCAAAATTTGTACTTTGTGAAAAGAAAAAAAAAAAAACCAACCCACTTTGAACTGTCAAGCATGGCTTTCAGAAAGAGGAGTACATTTTTCTGAAGGGTGTTAAAGTGTTCTCATTTTAATATTTATAAGGAGCCAATTGCCATTTTTTAATTTTCATATTTAATTTGGTTTAAAATTAGCATAATAATGAATGTTTTACAAACATGCAAAATAAATTTTCTGCAAAGGTAAAGTAGGCTGAAATATTTTTCTCATAAATATTTCTTTAAATATCTGAATATTCATTGTCTTTTGTTATTTAATATTGACCTTAAGCATGCAAATGTATGTAAGAAAATATAAAGGTAAAATTGAAATTCCTTCATCTTTTATAGAGAAGAGAAAGTCAATCATCAGACCAACTCAATGCCTTTGTACCTTAAAGACCGTCATAGCAACTATGCTAAAAATGCAGTAAAGCGCTTATATATTATCAAAAATATCTTTTATTATTATTTTTTCTTATTTTACATATCAACCCCAGTTCCCTCTCCTTGCCTCCCTTCCTCCCATGCCTCCCTACTACCCTCCAATCCCATCCTGACCACCCTCTTCACTCCACAAGGAGGGTGATGCCTTCCAGGAGGAATCAACAAAATCTGTCAAGTCATTTGGAGTAGGGACTAGGGCCTCCCTCTTGTCTCTAGGTTAAGGGAGTATCCCTCCATGGGGAATGTGCTCCCAAAGTCCTTTCATGCACCAGGGATACATCCTGATTTCACTGTCAGAAGTCCCTTACACTGCCCAGGCATTTTAACTGAGACCCATTTTCAGGGGGTCTGAATCTGTCCAATGTTGGTTTCCTAGCTATCAGTCTGGGGGTCCATTAGCTCCCCCTTGTTCAGGTCAGCTGTCTCTGTAGGTTTCTGTAGCCTAGAAAATGTGGCTCATTTACACAATGGAATACTACTGAAAAAAAAAAAAAAAACAATGGAATCTGGAAATTCCAGGGGAATGGATGGAACTTGAAGTAACCATCCTGAGAGAGGTAACCCAGTCATAAAAAGAGGAACATGTGTACTAACTCAGGTATGGATTTTAGACATAGAGCAAAGGATCACCAGCCTATAATCACACTGCCAGAAAAACTAGGATACAAGGAGGAACCTAAGATATTCATACAAGGTCCCTCACAGAAGGGGAAAGGAACAAGATTTCCTGAGCATATTGGGCCTCAGTGAGAGTAGAGGGAACTAGGCTAAAGAGAAGGGGAGGAAATGAGAGAATGTGGGAATAGGAAGGTTATGTCAGGGGAGGACAAAAAAAGAAAAAAAGAAAAAAAAGAAAGAAAAGAAAAAGAAGAGAGAGAGAAATACCATAAAATAGGGAGCCATTATAGGTTTGAAGAGTAAACTGACTCTTGAGGAATGTCCAGAGACCTACAAGGATGGCCCCAACTAACAGTCTGTGCAACAGTGCAAAGGCTACCATAAATGCCCTTTCCTGATAATGAGATTGTTGACTAACTTATCTAACATCATAGAGTCCTCATCAAGTAGCTGATGGAAACAAAAGCAAACACCCACAGATGCAGAGAGGGAGGAGTGATAGTGATAAGAAAATGGGGACATAACCAATACCTTTCTAATGGATATATATCCATTAAACATGATGGAGTTCTTCTCTGGAATTGTAAATCTATCCAAACACTGGAGGTTGTGAGGAAATGGATCTTAAAGGAGAATATAATATTGATCATTTGTTTTACTTGTGTATTATATATTTCCTTTACTGTATGCTGAAATACCAATCCTTATACAAATATCATGTGTAACTCTTACATCTATTCAATTAAACATTATTTTTGGCACCAATGGGATTTATTAGGAAATTCAAATTACTCATAGCACAAAGATTTAATGACTATGGTGTATCCAGCCCCAATCATCACATTACAATGCAGCTGCTGTACCTAAAGCTTAAGGACAATTTTCAATGAAAGGTGCAGAAAAATCATGAGTTATAAGACCAAGAATTCTACTTGAGATTGTGTTTTCAGTTATTTCAAGGAAACTACACTCATTACATCTTTACAAAATGGCTACCTAAATAAGACATGAAGAATTCCAACAACCGTTGATGGTTGGAATATTACTGTGGTCTATTTTCAGAGAAAGAGTTACAAACCATTAAATCTTCTGAGAGAGAGGGAGAGTTTGTATATCCCAGAGATGAGGTTTTGATGAGCTAACAAATAACAAGTGATATTGCTTTGAAATATCTCATGCAGGCAACCCTGTAAGAACTCAGTAGGTTGTAATTATATATTTATCTGTTTATATGTATATATAAGAAGAATAACTAAGGAGATTAGGCCTGGAATATATGAGCTGAGGAAAAGTATCATAAGAACAATAGGAGGGAAGATAAAAAGAACGAATGATGTAAAAGCAATAAAAGAAGAAAGAACTTTATAAATAAAAGAATATTCTCCCTGTATAGAAAGTACATATTGTCTTTCTTTGGTCAGTGAGCTTATAATAATGTTTAACAATTTGCTATATAATTTTAAAAGCATCATCTTTTAGATTAATATATACACAATAAAATGTCCTACAAAACCAAAAAAATGTATGAGAATTTTACATAAAAACCACTTATTTCACGACTGGGTTATTGTCATAAATAAATAATGCATGCATATGTATTTTATTCAAATATATTTATTGTATATACACAAATGTACACATATTTCATATGAAGATGCATTTTTCCACAATTCAAGCTAAATGTTAAATAGTTATACGTTTATCATGGTGACAATGAATTTTGTTGTATTTATATTTTTATGTCAAGTTTTAAACAAATTAACTTGCAAGGTAAAAATTGTTTCTTTGTATTTAGATTTACTTGTAGCTAACTCATTTCCAATCCTAGGACATTAACATCTAACAGATGTGCTAGTGCTTAGAGGATTTCTTATGATGTGCTTGCTCCTTTAATGTTATAAGTCATATTGCCATTTGAATTACTCAAGAAATATAAACATAGTCAGTGAGAAAGGAAAGCAAAAAGTGTATATTACTACCATATAAAAAGGAAATAAAGTGTTAAAATAACTTTAATTCTGTTAGTTTACCAAATATACTCTTGAAACAACTATACCTATCTTATAAACACTATATTGTTTTAGGAAAATAAAAGTACAAAAAAAATTGAATGTTACATACTGCTGATACGCATTGTGTGAATTTATAATATTGTTCACACTGTCCTTTGATTGATGTATGTCCTCAATTTGAATTTATAATATAAATAGTATATGCAATAATATATGTACATATGTAAAAATCTTTAAATATCTGCTAATAAATACTACAACGTGTTATCTGCTGATTTGAAATACAAATCCAGAGATCCCTGAATTTGAACACTTGGCTCTGTTTGCTTTGCCATTTCCAGAAGAATAAAGAATACATTTTGGCATTGCAACCTTGATGGAGGAGTTCTAACCGTGTAGATGGGCATTGAACTTAGATATCCTGGCCCCATTTCCTGTTGTTTTTCACAGCGGTGAAGGTACAGGAGTGATGTGTTCATCCTGCTTCCTGAATATCATGCAATTTTCAACATGACAGGCTGTTTTTCTGCAGAAAATATAACTCAAAATATAAAGTCTCTCTAAGTGTCTTTAGATTATGGAACTTTACCACAGCAACATAAAGTTAATAATGAAATCTTAACAATTACTTGTGTTCTAAAACCCCAGGTTATGTGACATGTTCTATTGAAATCAGTAATTTTCATCATCCCTTACTTTTCTTCTTCAGCACTTGGTAATATCCAATTTTTAAAGTCTTTCTTGACTATTTCTTTCTCATCCTCTATATTTTTCTACTTACAATTTCCTTTGGATTTTTATCTTTTTTTTTCAAAAGTTTGCCTTTTTATTCAGCTTTTTCTGTTTGTATTAGTTTCTTTATTTGTCACACTAATGTTTTACATATAAATATTCTACTGTTTTAACTTATAACCATCTTATAACCATTTCAATTACTTTTTCTTTCTTTCTTTTTTTGTTTTGGCTGAGGTTTGTGATACACTTCTTTCTGCAGCTTTAATACATTTTTTTTATTTTACAGGTATTTAATTTCCTGTGTTGTTTGGCTAGTACTTATCATTTGCTTTTACTTTACATAGTGCTTGTCAAGAGAAATAATTACCTGTTTGTGTACTGTTAAGAATTAAGATAAAAACACTTCTAGTGTTCTATTTTGAACAAAAAATCATTGACTTTTGATCCTTTTCAACAGAATCTATTATTTGCTGAGAATGTTTATGAGTGAGAATATCAGTATATCTTATTCCATTCATATTCTTTATATATAAATTCATAATATAATCACTGACATAGAGGAACATAATATACTAACAAAATATCATAGTATAAACTTATTTTGATAGTAGATAATGTTATGTAAATACAGATTTATGACTATTTTCACCTTCTTAAATCTAAAAGATTTTTAATAAGATAATGTGCCTATGACTGGTCTGATATGTAATTTTGATTCTTATTTCTAACAGGAGTGAAAGAAACCCATATTAATCTGGGGGAAAATACTTGTCTTACTCAGAGTAATACTTCCATATCTGGGGAACTAACTCTCTAATATTACACCCAGAGCTTAAGAATACCCTCTAACAAGCCCAATTAAAAAATATCAGGAGACTACTGTGTTATAGATTGATGCCATAAATGGAGGCCTGGCTCTGGGAACTCTCCAGTGATTCACCCACAAGTGTGACCCCAACTAAGAATTTAAGCAATACTGGAGAGAATACCTTAAATGCCTTTGCCTATAGTGAGACTGATAACTGTCTTAAATGCCATCCTAGAGCCTTCATCTAGTAGCAGAAGCAGAGATCTACAGCTAAGCACTGAGCTGAACTCATAGACTCCAGTTGCAGAGAGGGAGGAGTGATGAGCAAAGGGGTCAAAGCCATGCTAGGGAAATCCACAGAAACAGCTGATCTGAGCTAGTGGGAGCTCACACATCCCAGTCTGACAGATAAGGAGCCAGCATAAGACAAAATCATGCCCCCTGAATGTGGTTGTCAGTTGTGACACTTGGGCCTCTGGCAGTGGAACTAGTATGTATCCATAGTACACAACTGAGCTTTGGGAGCCCATTCCTTGTGGAATAATACTCTCTCAGACTAGATACACTGGGGAGGGCCTAGGTCCTCTGCCAAATGATGTAACAGACCTTATCTCCCTTAGGAATGGATGAAGGGTACGACAGGGAGGTGTTAGGGGAAATGAGAAGATGGGAAGTAGAGGAAAATGGGAATTGTTTGTAAAATAAGATTGTTTTAATTAAAAAAGAATATGTTAGCATCATCATCCTTTATGAATCATGTAGCCTAGAGTATAAATCCATACTTCTTTATTGCTACATATAATTTGATATAGCATATTATCTTTTAAAGATAATTAGCTCATATTAGTATAGGTTTTATTTTTAAAACTCTGCATACCTAGACATCTGAATTCATATAACAACGTAATGACTTGATTATTCAAATCTTCATTTTAGTATAATACACATACAAATATTTTGAAATAAGGTAGTACACATTATTTTATTTTCACATACCATATTACTTCTCTGCTGATTTGATCATGAATAATGGTGAAATATTTTTAAAAATTTTACTGTTGGATACGATTATTACTTTGAGAAGTGGTTTTAACAAATAAAACATGAAAACAAAATCAGTAAAAGTATAATATATATATATATATATATATATATATATATATTCAAATAAAACTTTATATATAATTGTTTAGGAATGCAGTGATTGTTTTATGATTAAACCTATGATCCAATGCAATCTTTCATAAATGAATATATTTTCACTAGGATAAAAGGCAACCATTAATGAATTAATCTGAGATCTGAAGGCTTCACTAAATCAAATAGATACTATGTAACACTGATAAGTAGCTTTTAAATTATCCATGATTTTTCTCCCTTAAACAGCTCATAAATCATTTGGAGTGTTGATAGCAATGGAATAAATATCCAAAGCTAAATGACTCTAAAATTTCTAATGGCCAGTCTTTGTTAGGACAGGTATGCAGATAGCCAATCCCTTCATTTATTTTTCTTACAGCCTTCTGATCTTTTGAATGTGATATTTGCTAAGAAAATTATTATTGACTGTAGATAGGTGGTATGGTCATCCCCATAATATTTCATATTCACACTTTCCTCCTTATCATAATCTAAAATATGCTAGCCAGTTTAAGATATTAATAATTCTATAATCTGCATCTATACTTTATTGATTTCTTGATCAATATTTTTCTAAATGTTCATATATCATTTGAATCATTATCAATAAATCTCCCTTACATTCAATAACTTACATATAAGACATAAGTAGATATATACCAGGCATGCTAAGCCTCTTCCTGAATGTTTGTACTTACTTCATATGCCAAATCTGTTGTTCTGTCTTCATCCATTACTTTTTCTAACTCCCACTCAATGTTGACTACTATAACCCTTGTTTTCTAGCATTAGTTATTGGAGTTATTTATTTACTTATTCATTCATTTATTTATTTTGTTTTTTAAGACAGGGTTTCTCTGAATTGTTTTGGAGCCTGTCCTGGAACTTGCTTCTCACTGTATTGATCAGGTTGGATTCAAACTCACAAAGATCCACCTAACTCTGCCTCCATAGTGCTGGGATTAAAGGTCTATGCCACCAATGCCTGGCTCCATGTAGACCTTTTATTTAATAATAAAAAACATGCTTCTATTCCTCATCTGTACATTCTTGACACTTGCAAATTATTACATCTTCTCTCTCAATAGTATTTATTTTTCTTGGTAAAACATAACAGTACAAATTCTGAAACATGAGTGGTTATATTATATTGAGGGGTCAGCTCACACAGAAATTGCCTGCAAAGACAATTTACTTACATTGTGGAGAAATCAGAGTAGAAGAAGGGCATGTGTCAACTTTTATTTCTTTTAAACTCAAAAGTGTAACTTTTACTATTCTAAGTGCTAAGGGTAAAGCAATTAATTTCAATTTTGTGGCTCGTGTCACAGTAATAGAATGACTTCTGCAAATTTTCATTCCAAAAAGTAAGCATATACTTACTGAAACATGTGAGTCAAGAAAGGAAAACAGAAAAAATTTCAAACATATAAAGTTACACTAAAAGTGTTTTTTTCACAACTGAATTAATCAGCAGTTGAAATGTCAGTATTCACAAAAACAACTTTCTGTAATATTTTAAGAACTTCATGGTCTAAAGAACAATAGGATCAACTGCACTAAAAAAGTCTTGGAAACAATTTTCAACTAGATGTCTTCCTTATATCCAGGTCTTTTGTGTTGGGACTTAGATCTCACTATAGTTACTATATTGTTTTATTAAAATGACTATATGAAATAGATCACTAAATGTTCAAACATAGTGTTAAATAGAAATAAACTGGGGACTATCGGCACACTTTTACAGTTTTAGCGAATGAGTTTCTAAAAGTGGTCACAATAATCACTAGTGATTATTTTTTCTTGTCATTTCCCCTTCCACCTCTCATAGGTCCCATGAGTAGCCATCACCATCTTGATCTGTATCTCTGTCATCAGGAGACATGTATTTCGCTAATTTCTACTTTGTATGTCAGCATCTAATAATGGGTTAATAATCTTACTGCTTGATACAGGATGGAAATTGGACCTTAATAAATGATCTAACATGTATATTAAGTTAAAATACAATCTTCTTCCCAAATATCTGTCTAATGTGTATCCTCCATTATTAACTGATATTAGTATTACTTGATGTGTTCATACAAATTGTAACATCTGGATGCATGAGGTAGATACATCCATTGAAAAGGATGTATTTGGTGACTTTAGAACCAGCCCTTTATAACATCATCCTTTCATTAGCATGTAAGTGATGTGACACTAGATAGATGTTTGGAGATTATTTTTATATATATATGATTGTTACAATTAAAATAATGAGAATAAATGTGAATAGTATGTAATTTTCTGTAATTAGTGATGTATTTTTCACTTCTTGAAGGCCTGCTTTTTTCTGAATATGAAAGTGAAGAATAGTGGATTATGGGAAAAAAGAAGTTTGAAGTTTGGAGTTTGAGGAGACTGTGGATGGCATATATTGTATGAGAAAATAATCTCTTTCAATAAATAACAAACAATTGTATAAATAAGTAAGGTAGTGTATTCATCTTTAGCATTGATCATAGCTACATACAAATGATTTTAGAATTTTATAAGATGATAATATAAATAGCTAAGAAAAAATGTTTTAACTCATCAGGCTTGAAATCAACATAATCCAATCAGTTACCAATTTCTCATATCTTAATAAGGTATATCACAAGAACAGAATGTTAATATTATTAAGATTATTTGTATTAAGTCCCTCTGTAGAGATTTCTATAATGAAATTATGTCATTTGCATAGTGACAGAGGGCAGTGATTTCAGCCATCATCAGTCTGATGCAGAAAAATTGTAAATTTGAAGAAAACCTGGGCCACAAAATAACATTCGTTTTGTTTTGAACTTCTCTTTTTATTTATTCTTTGAGGCTTCTACATCATACATCTCCACCCTATTAATTTCTCCTTCACTTCATAACTGCCCTCTGCCCTTGCAAGCCCATTACCCCTCCAACGAAACAATCTTTAAGAGAAAAGAAGAAAAGAAAGAAGATTTTGCAAAAAGATTGATGCTGTAGTCTGGCACAATGAATCACTCAGAAAATCCTTTTGTTCATATATATTTACTTGCATGTGTACATTTGCAAAGGGTCTTTGCTCTAGTTTGCCGGCTTTGTCTTCTGTTACATTCTTCATTTATTTATTTATTTATTTATTTATTTATTTATTTATTTATTTATCTTATTTTATTTTACATATCCAATCTAGTTCCTTCTCCCTGCCTCCCTCCCTTACTCCTTCCATCCCGTCCTCCCTCTGTCTTTCCATCCCTCCCTCCCATGTCCCCCAACCACTCCATTTCCCACAAACTCTACAGGGATGTGGTGAGAGGTCATCAATCTAAGGGACCTCTGATAGTGCAACTAGGATATATCCCTGGTGCACAAAAGGACTTTGGGAGCACATTCCCCATGGAGGGATTCTCAATGGTTGGCCTGTTTTTTTTTTTTTTTAACATTTTAAACAAATGCCCATCTGAATAAAGTACTATTATACGCATGTTTCATATTTTAATACAATTTACTGAGTCTAATAATTGCTTGTTTGTAAATGAATTCATGGCTGACCAATTGGGATTAGACAATAAATCAGTAGGATCACGCCTTATCAGAGGATGTTATTTGTTTACAATTCTTTGTCTAAGTGGGGGCTCCTTCAGATTAACCCTTACACCTTACACATTAGCATATCTATTATTGTTGTTAGTGTTTAGGTTTTGTTTAGGCAGACATATTGTTGCAGTATTGTTTGTAGAGATTTTCTGTACTCCTGTGTCACTTATTAACTACATCCATGAAATGCAAGACTAGATATCCCCATAGCTGCAATAGTGGCTTTCATATCATGGCTGTGAAGAACAGCATTTTTTTTAAATAAAGCCCTGCTCCAAAAAAGAAAGGTCATGGCTGATGCTGGAACTTAGGCAGTTACCCAAGGTTAATGAAGTCAAGGCTTTTTAAGGAGATCCTGTTGTTCTCACTTTACCATACTAGCATAAATCCTTTACTGCATTATAAGTTCTTATTTTTATATCCATGAATGACTGCTGTTTTGTCGTCTTCAGATAAGCCTTCTTCGAGGAAAATGAAGACAGTCATAGAAAACCCTAACAGACAAACAAAAAGAACAACTAATGGTATCAGTTGGAATGTATAGTTCCAATTGATAAAGTTCCAACTGATAAATCAACAAGATAACACCTGCATGTAAGACTAGGAGAGTATCAAAAAATTGGGAGCAGAAATAGAGTAAAAGCCAGAAGACTAGAAGTTATCTATGATATTGCAGTGCTTAGAAATGCCAGAAAGTTGCAGTCACAAAAACAAATTGCTCATGATTGCATTATGTGGTTTTTTTTAAGTAAATCTATATCTTAATTATTTTAATTTTTGAGATAAACTCTCATTGTACCTGGAGATCAGCAATTCAGCTCAATTGGCTGGCCAGTGTGCCCAGAATTTTCCTTTTCCAGTATTCCTCCAGACCACTCATATGTCTACTACATGGCAATATGCTTATTTTTTTAACATATAGGTTGTATGTGAATGCAGGTCCGTATATGCATTGCAATCACTTTACTAACTGACCTATTTACTCAGTGTTGGATTTATGTTATTAATCATGAAGTATAAGCAACAGCTGAATTTATACTCATAATTACTTTTTTATAAACAATTATTTCTGTGATTTTTTCTATTAAATATTAATATTAATAATACAAGAAGTTGAAAATATCACAAATAATTGAGATTGAACTTTTGACAATCATGTCATATAAAAGAGCAACAATTCGTTTTCTATATACTTTTGTTAATAAGAGTTACTTATGATTAATATATGGTTATTGTTGCATGTTTAATATATCTTAGTCATGTTTGGATATATGAAGACCTCAGTTGATTTGAAATAATCAGTTATTTAGATGGATTAATATAGGTATTTTAGTGGGATTTGAATCTGACCATTCTACATGGAACAAACAGCAGTATCTCCTTGATGTCAGTTGTCCCCATATAATTCATGTGCTGGAGTCAGTTCTCTGTGTAGTGAAATTAAAAGTCAGCAACTAGCAGGATGAAAACTAGTAATGAGGCATTTGTTCATATTGGACATTCATGAGCATATTATGAAATAAATCATATTATTACATGTTCTATAATATCAAGGGAAAGCCTGGTCACTTTGAAATGTCTACTTTTCTACATTTTCTGTGACACTTTTTGCTCTTATCTAATTCTTCTTCACAGCCAGAAGGTGCTCATTGTACTTGGGCACTGCAGCAACCAGAATCTCCACCCAGTTGTTTTTTTTTTTTTTTTTTGTAAAGTTTGCAATCTTGAGAAATGGCATGGCAACAGGAAACAAGTTAATACAGAAAGGGTTGGTGTTCTAGCCCAATGTCATAGAAATATGACTACATGAATAAAATGACTGTACAAAATTGCAAAGTATTTTTTCTGTATAGACCATATATGTATATACATATAAATTAGTCTGAATTAGACAGAAAAGTTTATGCCTGTGCTGAATAATTTATTATAACAACTATAACATTAACAACAACAAAAATACTATGCTAGAACATGTCTAGCACAAGAACAAAATTGTGAAGATATAGGACAGAAGAGCTAAGATATCACCACCAAGAGAAGGAAGTTCAGTAACTCAGGAGACTGTTGTAATTAAAAACTGTTTCTTCAGGCAGAAATTGCACAATGTCTGCTTCATGCAACCTCTATAGTACTACTTGTTTCTTTCTGGCTTTTTAAATATGCAGTCAAAGACTTGCCTCCTTTTAATCCAGTGATTATTAATGAAGATTTCAGTGCAGCCATCTGGGAACACATCTAAGCCATGTAATGCCATGAACTATTTCAGATCAATTGGATCAAATTTTCAGAAGAGGATATTATTACTTTTAAAAGTTCCCTAGTTGATTCTCAGATATACTAGGATTAAAAGGTATTGATCCAACAGATTAAAAAGAGTTAATCAAAATAAAAAAATCCTCTGGAGTTTTGATTTAGAGAATAGTCTTCTTCAATGTATTTCAGAGAATACCACTAATTGTTTACTATGGTTATGTGAAACACATAAATACATTTCCTGAATATATAATGGATTTAACGTATCAACTATAAAATTATTAAGACACAATACTTGGAGATGATTGTAGCAACCAAGTGAAACTGCAGAAAATTGATCTTGGGAAAAACATCAAATGATTTCAAACACATTGAAACTAGGGTAATAAAATTTAAATGCAGACATTTCCATTTCATGGCAATAGTAAACATTTGAGTGAATATTTAAGTACTTAAATTATTAGAAATAAAATATCAGAGAATGAATAATTGAAATAATCCAACAAAAATATTCTGTCATAATTAAAGCAATGAGTATGAACACTAACTCTTGTTGGTCTTTCTGTGAGCAGCATATTCAGTCACAATGTCGTGGTAAAACACATAATAACATCATTCCTACTCACAGATAAATCTATGTAAAAATATGTGTCTGTATTCCTAAACTATATTCCAGAGAATCTTAAGGGTTAATAAAATATTAAAATACATCTTTAAAATATTGCACTGGCTAAATCTTTACCATATAAAAAGAGTTATGAAAGTAATTGACTATTATTCACTTTTATTTTTTTTGATAAATAATTAGATAATTAGATGTATAGTTTTTCAAAATTACCTTAATTTTGATTATTTCTAAAACATTTCAATGTCTATATTAATTCATGTCAACATGTAAATATATAAAATAAATATAAAAATAAAAATGTAATACTGTAATCTAATTGTTAGAAAATTGCATATATTTGGGACTCAGTAATCATCGGTCCTAGACTCTTGAAATACTTATTTCCATGAAGATGTTCAAGCTCCAGACAGACAATGATTTTAAATTAGGGGAAGTGCTATATGTGCACTTTCTCCATGTACATCTTTCTGGGCATTTTTACCTACTTTTATACTACTCATAATTCCTAACAAATTGTGTTTGTGTAGTAGTTGACATTCTTTAGATTTTAGAAGAAAATGTCAGAATTAATGTCTATATCCATTTAGTTCAGACACAAGTATGAAGTTTAAAAAATATATTTATTTATGATATCTAATACAGTGCAAAAAACTATGTAAATATATGATTGAGAAAATGGTGAAAAGAAAATACACACATATAGTATCGATCATTCTGCCACTATTCTGAATGCTTTCCTTCCTCTGCCCAATGGATAGCTGTGTCTAAGAAAATGAAACTGTCAAATATGTGGAATTAGTTAAAAATTGAGGTATATTTGTTTCTGTTTCAATATTTCACTCATTTTTCGCTATAATTCTTACTAAATCAATTCCAATAACACTCTTACAAAAACTATTTTCCCTCAAAAGGTTTTTAATTTTTTTCCAACATGATATCTATGACCTGTTCAAAATATTTTGAATATTAAAACAATTTTAAATGATCAAATGAATCTTCTTTAACAATCATAGTGATTTTGTGACACAAAGTTTACTGAATCAATTCTGAATTAGTAGCACAGAATTTACACCTGTCCTTGTCTCAGAGTATCGATATATCAGTGTTGATTTCTGTGCTTTCTTGTTTTTGCCCTACATAGTGTGTATTTCAGACGAACATTTTCTAAATCCAAGGCTATTATTTACACAGTAGGATTCGCTCCTCCAGCTCCAGAAGTCCAATGACCTTGTGACTCTTTTCTATGGTTGAATGGCCAGTTGTTGACTCTCCACTTTGAGTATGGGACAACATACTGTCTTTTTTTACTAGAAATGATTTAATGTGTTGTCATCTGCTTTGTATGCTGGGTCAGGTCATATCAAACTCTTATCACAACTGGAGGTGACTAGTAATACCAACGACCTTAATAACCAGAGGCTCCCCCAAACTACCACAACCAGATAGAGGTAGCTAATAGAGCAAATGATCTCTACACTATCTTTATGACTGAGACCAGGGAAGACCCTTAGGCCCCTAAGCTAGTATAGGTAGCTTGTTTCTAGAATCTGTCTTCTGGAAGAAATGATAGGTGTCCTGAGTTCAGTCTCAATGTAATGATGCTTTCTTGTGTATTGTGAATGCATTACAACAGGAAAAATTTCCAAACTATCCTGGGCTTAAAAACATTGGGATCAAAAATGACTGTTATTAGACGTTCTAAAGCTGAAGTATAATCTAGGTTGATAAAGTCAGTCTGTCCTGGTTTTTCCTTCTTATCTACCAATGAAGTTGACTTTCTCGTATGACAGCTGCAGGGACCCTCACATGTTTCCTTATATAATCATTTGGTATTTTTCCTTTTATAGGCTATTGCATTTATGACTAAGGGTTTTGTTACTGACATGAATATTTTCTTATGTTTATCAGTTCTTCACCATACATTTAGATCATTTATTTATTTCATCATTCTTACTTTTCTCCAAGAACAAAGATATTATTCTAGACACAAAAAGCAATATACTCTCATAGGTTTGAAATCACTTGTCTAATATTAAAGACTAATATGAGATCAACAGTTTTCTGAACCTCTCCTTAGTCTGATAGCTAAGAAGAGATCCTCTGATTACCAATTGTGAGTGACTATTAGGAATTTGAATTTACATTTTTTTCTTTTTTGTCTAAATTGGGATTTTAACTTCAGTGGAATTTGATTTCTTATAGTGAATATGTCATGTCAGCATGACATATATCTCCTTGGTAGACAAGAAAGGGAACTCATTAAGACACAGGGTGACTTAACAGAAGATAAAATTATCTACGCCCAGGGAAGTACATGAAGCTCAGGAAGTACTTGAAATCGCCAGATTCAAAGTCTCTCCTTCCCTTGATTCTTGGAAGAAGCAGAAGCTACCTACCATTTCAGCACCCTAAAAGAAACAGAGGTCATTAAAACTACACAGAGGAGTCTCTGACTCCCTAAGCTTCCTGAGAGAGACAACTTCAACTTGAGCTGCCTAGCAGGTTGTGCAGTGTGCTCTGCAGGACTCTAGCTAATATAGCAGTCACTCAAACTGAGGCAGTCTTTGTTTGCACAGCTGTTTGTAAGTCTTTTCTGAGCTTGCAAGTAACCCCTCACTCGTATTCCTGTATTTACCCATAAAAATGTAATTGATTCACCAAACTGGTTTGGGTGGTATCCTAACTTTGATCTATTATCATTCCCTCATCTAGGAGTAATAGACTTTTGGTCATATCTGCAAAGGAATAGTGTCAAACTAAGCATAATTATAGATGTTTTCCAAACAGAAAGAATTTATTGAACAACATTATTTGTTATATTTGAATGATCATAGTGATTATAAACATTTTATTAATTTCAATGTTAGTTTATTATATGACTTAAATTTGCAAAGTACAAACTATTATAGTTCAGAAAGGTATTAGTATTTTCAGGGATTTTGTTGTACACAGTTTTCACATGATTTGAGAATTCATTTCCAAAAAAAAAAAAAAAAAAAGTGAATGGGTTAAACTGAGCTCACCAGTTTATTTTCTTTTATTATTTGGCTCTCTGTAGAGAAATTGATAGAAAAAAGGTTCAAAAAACAAGGAACATACTTTTCTTGAGAATCTATTTCTGACAGTAACCCAGGCACTTACTATTAAGGGTTGGTGAAACCATCATTTTCTGTTCAGAATTAAAATAGTTTAGAATGCTAAAGATAATAATTGAATTATTCAGTAAACATATTCTAGTTTGTTGTAACACTGGAAGAACAAAACATAGTCTCATCTAAAATGCATTCAGTAGTTGGAGGCAACCAAGCAACATATACATAATTTTAGTTTATGTGTTTGGATGATATTTGTTGCTATTCTGATGAAATTTCATTTGTGGTGAAAAGATACCAATAACAAAAGCATTAATTGGGTAACTACTAATTATGGTGAGCAGTCAAAATTACATTGTTGCTCCTTGGCTTTGTAAGATATGTGACATCAAATTATCTTAAAGAGCATATGTAAATGTGAAGTTTCTTACGAAGTACTTTCCAACTGCTCTAAGGTTTTACACAATCTTTGTTGGCTAATTATCTAATTATCTGGGAAAGACAGTCCAATTATAATCCTGAAGCTCACTGTGGATATATAATTATTTTTGTAATTATTAACTTGGCTTAATCACCTTTAACACTAGTCTTATAGGTCCTCAACTAATGAGTTTTACCAGCTAATTACTGAATATATAAAAATTTGATTTTCATTAAGATCTTGTAAGATCTATTATCTTCTGGGTCTGAATGTGAGGACATTGTGTGCATGACACTAAATTAACATCACTGAAGGTCAACTTTTATAAAACTCAGAAATTCTAACATACAATTGATTTATAGGGGCACAAATGCATGCACATACAATTGAGTTCCATTAATCTGCCTTATAATCTTCAGATTTTTGTTTATATGTAAACATTTCTTTCATGTATATTAATTGAGTTTTCAATGGTCCATTTTATACTATCTAAATGATTAGTTTAAAAAATCTATATCATTAAATATAACATTGCAATACTGGGGGAAAAAGAAATCTAATATTGAAAGTAATTTGATTTTTTTATTTTATTTTAATATTTTTATAAAATTATTATCACCCGTTTTCTTGTTTTAATGTCAATACAGAATGTTTTCACCATCAATATACAGATACTACTATTTCCTCCTGTGATACTAACCTCAATTTGAAAAGTCACAATCTCAAAGTCATTTACTTTGGCAAATTAGGTTCATTATGAATGCTGGAACTGAATTCAGTAGATATTTGTTCCCTTTAGATCACTATTTGGACGTAATACACAGTTTTGGTCCCCAAAGATGAAACAAAATATTTACATATTTATGAAAATAAGTACTCACATATATCTGAAATTATGCATATGAATACCCAGTGGCAAATACACTATAATTTATATTTATAACTTTAGAAATATTGCAATCTGTCTATAAACAGCAAGAGACTAGTTTAAAGTATCTGTGATTCATTTTATTAAATAGTATAATTTATAAATTATATAACAATTCATGTAAAATTTCAAAATAATTAGAGATTTTAAAATATGCTATATTTCTCTTCATTTTATTTATTTGAACTAATAAGGCAATATTGAGAATAATTTAAAAATAATGACTATAATTACTGTCATCAAAGAATATGAAGTCAAAACAATTAAAAATCAATACAAGTAAGGACTAGAATCATTCCAATAGCAAATTGTGATATGTTTAACCTCTTGGAGAACTCAAAATAAAAAATAAAAATCACAATCTCCTCAATGGCTTGAGCATCTGTGAGAGTATAAAAATTGTAATCCTGTGGCATTTTAGATATTATAACATTAATTAACAATAAAACATTATTACAGAAGACATATTATGAAGAATGTCCTACTGAAAATAATTTGATCACTGTGTTAACAGTTTAAATGCAAAAAAATCACAAAGCACTTAAGTTAAAATATGATCAGGAATATGAATTAATCAAATTTCTTTAAACTTAGGGTAATTCACAAAAATATGTGACACATGAACACTCACTTATTGTTCTGACAAACAAATTCCATTTTAACAGAATGAAAGTAATATGGTGGAAGGTAGTAAAAGTTCCTGCCTACCTGGACACAAATATTTATAGTCACCCTTTAGTAATTGTTGTAATGCCTGAAAATATTTGTCAATTATTGGTAATAAATGCAATTTAAATATGCCATGCCATCTCATGGACCAGTTGGGAGGAAAAGGTACATTGTAAGACTACAAATACTACATTGATCAGCTAGAGTCATGCATTACAATAAAATTATTTTACATTCTGAAATACTAGTGTTTTGATCGGCCTCACTGTAATATATATTGAGGTAAATAAATATTTACATCTACTATGTTGTTGTGCGCTCAGCCTGTTTTGTTTTTGCTTTATTTTGCATTTAAGAAGCTATATGTCATTCTCAGGAAAAATTGCTAAGGAATACAGTGCAATGGCAAAGTCACTTTAACCTAGACAATGTTGTATGATATTTTGTTTGTATTCTGGCAAATAAAATTTGCCTAATGATCAGAAGGTGGAGCTACTTACTAGTGAACTGTATAAACTGGGTAGTTTTTTAATCCCAACATTAAGGAGTAGAGACAGGAAGTGATAAATTCAGGTGGAGTCGGAAGTCTCTGGCTTTTGGATAGAGAATATTGGAGAGGTAAGAGGTCACTTGTGGCTGCTCCTCTGTTTTCTTTGATCTTTCAGCTTCTTACAAAAAACAAACAAACAAACAAAAAACAGAAAGAAAGCTGTTTTACTCTCCCTGGGAAATAGATGGGTAGATGAGGGTAGGGCAGGGAGGTTGGTGGGGGCATAGGAAGATGAGAGAGAGAGGGATCTAAGATTGATATATAAAATAAGATTGTTATGTGTCGGGAGCCGCATTCGCCATTACAAGATGGCGCTGGCTTCCTGTTTCCTGGTTCTTGTTTACAGCATTAGCTATGCTGACTGCACATGCGCCACTGTATGGTAATTCCTATATGGTAGCTCTCCCTATCAGAGAAGCTATACCATTCAAACATTTTGCGGAGCACCAATCACAGACGAATACGTCGCCCTGCAGGCTATTTAAGCCGTGTGCATTCGGGGCTTGGGGTCCTTCTCCATCAGCATGTAAAGAGCGCTACAATAAAGATTCTGCTGGACACATCTTCGGTTGCCGCGTCTTCCTTATCGGCAAAGGATGCGCACGACAAGTGGTGCCGAAACCCGGGAACGGCCGACCCTGGGTGGAGGAACTACTCGAAGGACCCTCGACTGCTCGTCGAAGGAAGATTCAAGCCAGCGGAGCGAGAAGCTGCAGCACTTTTCAGCAAGGTATGACCCCTGTGGTCTGGGTGATCCCGTTTCTTGTTGTTTGTTTCGTTTTTCGTTTTCTGTCTGTGTTTTAGAACACTCGCCGCTCACCCTTTTGTGACCTAGCATAAGTGGCCTTAAGTCTCAGGTAAATATCTGAGCCGTCACACCCTCCCCTGTAGATAAAGGAGTTATGGGGAACCAGCCGACCAAGCCTATTGCAGATGCAGCGCGGGCGCTGCTAAAGCAGAAGGAGCTAAAGATTCCAGATAGAGTTTTGCAGAACTTCCTTAAGGAAGTTGACCGTGTTGCTCCCTGGTTTGTGGTCTCTGGGACCCTCTCCAAAGGAACATGGGATAAGTTAGGAGGAGATCTTATGCGGGAGAAGGAACAAGGAACTTTAAGGACTGGTGTATGGCCGTTATATAAATTGTTAAAGTCTTGTATTGAAGATGAGAGATGTAAGGAACAGGTCAAAGAGGGACAGAGAGTGCTTTCTGACCATCAGGATAGTCTATCAGAAGCTGAAAAGGGAAAGGGAGAACAAAAGAAAAGGTTCTCCAGAAAGAAGTCAAATAAGAATGAAAATGTGCACAGTAAACTAGCAAAGCTAGGAAAGAAAGCAAAACAGCTCGCCGAAAAGGAAAAGGAACTTAACCGACGAGCTAAAGATTTAAAGCTTGTGCCTGCTCCAAAAGGAGGAGCATGTAAGGATTGTGAGTGTGAGGATCCAAAATTATACCCTCTCCTCACTGAGTTTAAACATTATACTATAGATTCTTCCTCCGAGGAGGAGACGTCCCCCGGAGAGGAGGATAAGTCTGACCTATCTGGGTCAGAAGGGGATCCAGAGCTGAACCCTGCCGAGCAGGCAGAATTAGATGAGGAAGCTAAAAATTATGAGGCTGGGAGATATGGGCGTGCCCCACCTTATGCTCCAGGCTATGAGCCAACAGCACCGCCCTATCTGAAACAATTGAAGGCCTTAGTGGAAGCAGTGCAAACATACGGAGTTAGCGCTTCCTTTACCATAGCCCTTATTGAAAGGCTGGCCTTGAATGCAATGACCCCAGATGATTGGAACAATACAGTTAAAGCGTGCTTATCTATGGGTCATTATTTAGATTGGAAGTCCATTTGTCAGGAATTGTGTGCGGCCCAGGCAAAGATAAATATAGCCAGTCAACGACCTCAATGGAGCTTTGATATGCTCACAGGTCAAGGTCAATGGGCTGTAAATCAGACAGCCTACCCACTAGAGGTTTATGAACAAATAAATAAGGCTGCCATCAGAGCATGGAAAAGTCTACCTAATAAAGGGCAAGTGACAGGAAATCTTACAAAGATTATTCAAGGAACAACTGAACCATTTTCAGATTTTGTGGCTAGAATGATGGAAGCAGCAGGAAGGATATTCGAGGACGCTGAAGAGGCTCCAGCCAAGAGCGCAAAAGAATTACATTGGCAAAATGAGGAAGGGAAAAGAGGAACTATTACCCCATATGTGCTAACCCTCCCTATAAATCTATGGGGAAGAGATGTATTAAAGATTCTGCTGGACACATCTTCGGTTGCCGCGTCTTCCTTATTGGCAAAGGATGCGCGCGACAAGTGGTGCCGAAACCCGGGCAAGTTAACATCAACCGATTGTAGGAGCTACTGATGTTTTCACTGATGGGTCCAAGACAGGTGTTGGCAGTTATGTTGTTAATAATCAGGTGTTTCAAAAATGTTTTAATTTTTCATCCCCACAATTGGTTGAATGTGCTATTGTAGCTGAGGTTTTACGAGTTTTCCCTCAACCTCTGAATATTATTTCTGACTCACATTATGTGGTAGGAGCAGTACAGATTTTGGAAACAGTGGGATTAATTTCCTCAAAAGGTGCTGTTGCACAAGTCTTTGCTGATATTCAGCAATCAATCAGGACAAGATTGCATCCTTTTTTTATACAACATATGAGAGCACATACGCTATTACCAGGACCCATGGCAAGAGCTAATGATCTGGCTGATAAAGCCACTAAAGCAATTTATCTTATACTTAATTTTTCACTATACGTTTACAAGTAAAAGATAAAAATGTCCCTTCACAGTACCTAGTTGCAATAATTCTCAGCATACCTGCACAAATAAAAACTGACAACGCTCCAGCATATATCTCCAGCAAATTGAAACCGTTTTTTGAGTATTATAACTACCTAAGTTCATCAAGATCCGAGTTGAACAAGAGAAACATCTTAATGAAGAGAAATGACAAGTCATCCACCAATGTAGTTCCCATGAGTTGTGCGGAGACTTCTCAAAGGTAGGGGAGGTGTTCTGTTCTTGTCTTTACAGGAAAACAGAAAGCACCCATCTTCAAACTGCCAAAAGACACTGAACGTGTAGGTACCTACAGAAGAGAGTACAGCTCTCCAGAAAGAACCATTTAATGAAGAGGAATCTGATATATGGTAAAAAAAAAAAAAAAATTTAATTCTAGTGAGCTATTTCTATATAGAAATCTATTTCTCTTTACTATCTAGAATTCCTCTAGTCCCAATTTATCTAAACCAATGCTGGCTTTGGAGTTGGATTTGGCTTTCCTTCTCTAAATTCAAGCATGTTGTTAAGATTAAATTCACAGTTTCTGCCTTATATCAAGAAGCCAATTGGTGTAAGGTAGAAGAAAACAAAATCTGGGCACTGTCATTTACCTACAGTCAGTTTTTCTCTCTGAAATCTTAATTTTCCTCATATACCTTTTAATGCTTATTGTTGCCTTTCCCTAATGCATACCGTAAAAATTAAAAATTTTACCTTGATTTTGATATTTAAGTTTTCCACAAGGAATATAACAGTTCTCAACAACAATCTTTGAACGCTCTGGAAAGAAGATGGGGCCCCAATTGGACACTTCCACTTGACTCAGCCCGATGCATCTGGACTACAAACTTTACCCTAAACCGGTCTGAGACTGCTTTGCTCGAGACAACTCATGACTAGCTAGCTGTATTGGTGCACCTTCTTATTACAACCTGGCCAGAGTTTCAAGTAGAATTCCAGTCAAGCATTTTCTGCCACACAATGACTACTTACATATGTTACAGCCAGTTCTGTTGACAAATTTGGTTGCTTAAAATTTTCTTCCAACAGGATCCCATGGAGAAATCATCGTCCCATTTCAGCAGGAAGTAATCTTAAGACAACGACGCCCCCTTTCCCCACTCTTGGAATTTAGGGATAATATTCATCTTCATAGGGTTGGTCATAGTTACTTGGGGTTGGTTTGGAAGGTGATACTTAGACTTGGTTATATCTTTTAGACAGGAATAGGGTATGGTTGGGAAAGGTATGGTTCAGAATGGATATAGGTAGATTAGCCTATTTTCTTGTGAATTATTTAGTAAGAGTGAGACATTAGTATTACAGCTTACATTGTTATATATTATTATTTGTGGTAACCTATGTAAAATTAACCTCTGTTCAATATAATTTTACCAAAGCAGCAAATCTTTCTAAAGAATTGTCCAAAATGTTGCAGTTCAATTGGAATGCAAATTTTGATGCAACCCTGAGCAAATTACGTCTTGCAATAGTTCAAATTAATTCCACTCGTTTGGATGTCTCTGTTACACAAGGGTTGTTTTCCTGGATGTCTTCTGCCTTTTCCTACTTTAAGGAATGGGTCGGTGTAGGAATGTTTGGAATGACCTTACTTTTGGGACTGTTCCTCTGTTTTTGGTTGCTTTGCAGATTCAAAAGACAACAACATGCTAATAATGTGGCCATTGTGCAAGCTATGCTGGCTGTTGAGCAGGGAGCATCCCCCCAAGTATGGTTAAGTATGCTAAGCCGTTGAGACACTGTCAGAACTCCAAGCACTCCTGACGGGCACAGGTTCCCATTGCACCAGGATGCTGTTCTGGACAGACCTTTGCATCTCCCAGGGCTCAGGTTCCCATTGCACGGGATCTCAGATGCAAGGGGTCTCCTTCACTGTGTAATCTCCTTGATCGCTCAAACTGTTGATTCAGCGGGCTGATCGGAAACTTCACAGTGTTAATTGTGGCCTTGCATATAATTTTAAAGAAAGGGGGAGATGTCGGGAGCCGCATTCGCCATTACAAGATGGCGCTGGCTTCCTGTTTCCTGGTTCTTGTTTACAGCATTAGCTATGCTGACTGCACATGCGCCACTGTATGGTAATTCCTATATGGTAGCTCTCCCTATCAGAGAAGCTATACCATTCAAACATTTTGCGGAGCACCAATCACAGACGAATACGTCGCCCTGCAGGCTATTTAAGCCGTGTGCATTCGGGGCTTGGGGTCCTTCTCCATCAGCATGTAAAGAGCGCTACAATAAAGATTCTGCTGGACACATCTTCGGTTGCCGCGTCTTCCTTATCGGCAAAGGATGCGCGCGACAGTTATGTAAAATAAGATTGTTTTTAATTTAAATAAAAAGTAAATTTAAATGAAAAGTATTTTTAAAAAGTAAGCTGTATAAGGCGTAACCTTACTTTCTCTGAATTTTTCGTTCATTCAGCTTTTACAACCTAAGCTAATGTACAGCTGTAACTTCAAATTACATACTTTTTCATGCCCCTGCTTATGAGTAATGCATGCTTGTAATGATAATCATTTGCTGAAAATTGAAAATATAGGCTGAGAGCAGTCTTACAAAGTGAATATCCGTTGTAAATGTTGAACAGAATGTATGAGTGTTTCTTGATAAACAATCTATACTAGCAAATGTTATCTAGGTCATTTGGAATTAGTGACTGAATCCTCTGTAAAACCCTGTTAAGAATTTTTGTAAGTTATCTCTCATCCTTCCCCATATTGTCTTTCCTGTGTTGTACATTAAAAGAGGGAAGACCTCTTTGTTAGGGGCAAACACATAAAAACATGGGCTAGCTCACAGCACAGCATGCACGTAGGCACAGATTTATACTTATGCTAGAGGATGCAAGGCATAGGGAAAGTTAAGTAAAGAATTCACATCAGGTCACACCTTTGGTTAAATAATTAAAAGGGGAAGTGCTTTGGTTTTATCCTGATTGTGACAGTGACATATTATTGGTGACTCAGAATTTACTAATGTGTTCAAACTGAGCCCTGTCGAGTCTACCTTCTATCTAAAGTCAAGGAATTCCCAACAGTTAGTTACTAATATGATTTTTACTAATTGCCAACTTTATAGGATTTCAAATCTCTTTAGAGAAAAATCTCAGGGGATGTATACGAAAAATATTCTGGAGTACATTAACCTACATAGGAAGACATACCCTAACTTTCAGACTGAAAACAATAGATCAAGAGAAGGAGCTCAATACCAGATGCTTTGCCCTCAGCTTTATGACTGGCAATGTTACCTCATATTCCTTCTACTGAGAGCTAATTCCCATGAGTGAGTCCTTTTGATATCAATGCTTTTTATAGTTATTTTTCCAGAAAAAAACATAATTAATAACATTTTTTCATTAAAAAGATATCTAAGAATATATATCTTTTTAAAATACTTATTCTGTGTTTGGCATATGCCAATTTAGCAAGAAAAAAAGTTGTGTCACAGATAATTTTCAGTGGTTTCAAAATATCAATTTGCATGTATATTAAGCAATTAGTTTCTCATTTATGATTAGTAGTTGTTTATATTATAGGTATTTTCTCTACTCTAACAAATATATCACAAAACAATCTTATAGCTAGGTTAAATTTTTAAATTTAGCTATATAAATGGCTGACCCAAAAATGCAATAGAATTTTCTGGATTTTCTTCATTTTATTTTTTTTTACATTTTCATTGCTACTAATCTTGCTTGTTGATCTTTAGCATTAGTAAATGTCTTAATAACTACTTATACTGCTACATGCCTATGTTTTAAAGTATGACCTTCATATTAATTCTATGGAGAATGGATTTGGGTGGAGGTTACAGGTTAGTTAGAAAAATATATTCCTTACTTACATGAAGCCATAGACACGATTCGGAGCAGAAAAAAAGAGGTGAAAATTACTTACCCACACCTGTTTTTTAATTCCATCTTATACCTCACTTACTAAAGTCTAATGGAGCCCAGAAAACAATGGAATCATATAACTATGAATCAATGGCTACTGGTTTGCGTGTGTTCAAGACAATGTGTTTAATCAGCATTAGATTTTTTATACTACATTTTATGGGCATAAGTAAGTACACATATGTTTTTTATGTTATTATAGATTCTTTGAGGAGAATGATAATTGTACTGGAATTCTTAATATATGAAAGAATAAATTGGAAAAAGTGAAATAGTTTCTTTCTATAGATGATGTATGCAATTACTATTTTATATTTAGTTACTGCCTCAAAAGCATTGATCAACTTATGAAAATTAGTGAAATAACGGCAATTTAACTTAAGGGATTGTGAGATCTTTGAATAATATGTTTCTCCTCATATTAAATATGATTTTACCACAGTAATTGGACAAAATAACTGAACTTAATTTTGGTATATTTTAATAGGAATAGTGTCTTTAACCTAATTCATTATCATATATCCATGGCTTACAAATATGTTCATTTATCACTAATTACATCTTTATAGTAACAAGTGATAATTCTTTCACAAAATATTATTTGATATCTTTGTAATTTAAAATTGAGCCTCATACTTATAGACATTAAGTGTTACAGTTGACTTCATGTAACTCAGTAACAACAGTGCATTTTTACAGTGCCCAATGAGCTTAACATAGATAAAACATTGACCAGTTATAAACTTAAATCGGTAACTAAGCTTTCTCCATAACTCATTTAAAAATTGTAGGAAATCCTTTGTAAAATTGTAGATTAGTAAGTAAGCCACTTATTATTAATTTCTACATTAATAAGCAACATTCAAATCCAATTCTTTAAAATTTTGTGCTTACACACTTTCATTTCTGTAGGCAATATGGGATTGCTAGTTGACATCTAATCCCAACATGTTAAATTGATTTTTTATTTAATGTAGTGTGTTATCAAAAGATAAAGAATGTCAAAGCTATGTGAAGAAATATAATAAATGTTCTTTTGTAAGTAGTGGATTTAAATATTAAAACAATTTCTTGTAGGACAGAAATAACAGCATCACTAAAAAGGAAATTATAATTCACCAAGTAGATTCAGAAATCTTTTAACAAACCTGTAATATAAGATAAAATTTTATATAAGTAGGAAATTGAATAAAATTTAAAATTATTTAATAATATATTAATGTGAAAAAGCTTATTAAAAGTAAATGAAACAATGAATTCTGATCATCTAATGTAATAAACTCAATTCAAATTAAGTAATTCCTTGCACTCATTTTCTACATCTTTTCTCCAAATCTGCAAATTTTTGTAACTGATTTCAATTAAATTATCCTTTCAAATTTTACTTCCTTTTCCAGTTAATTAATATACTCTGAGGGAACTGAACAATTTCAGATGCAGAGATTCTCATAATATTTTTAGAGATAGTATGTATTAATAGCTTGTGCTAATCAGTTTTCTATTTCATAAATATCAAAATAAATTTATATTATACATTGTGAGTCATATACAGTAAAAAATGGAAGGATGTCTTTGGAAGCCAAATAAGCTAGAACATTGTAAAACAGAAACACTCTCAAGTAAAAAGGTCATTCATGTTTTATGGTTTAGCTGTTTTTCCCAACAGAATTTAGTCAGTTTTCTTAGATTTCCCCTGAGTGTTTGCTAGATATATAAATGTAAGGATGTCATTTACCCTGTCGAGAAAGAATTGATGAAAACAGAACTTGAATATGCTGATAAATCTAAATGAATTCCTTCCCCCTGGAATTTAATAAACTAATGTATAAAAAGCAACCAAAGTAGAGAGAAGCAAAATGTATGCAATATTTTCTAATATTTTACCTATATCTGCATTCATTTGGACTATATAAAAATGTATTATTAATTCCCTTACATTGACAATGACAGCCTCTCCTTACTAATGATGGGAGGGCATTATAGAAAGACATGTGAAGTTTTTATAACTTGTAGAAGATAAATTGAAATTAAAGTAATCTAATAATTATCACAGTGAACCTAATCCTGCTTCTCAATTCCATTTATACTATCAGATGAGTTTGTTGCTTATTTACAAATTAAAACAGTACTTAGCACCAAACAATGGTGGCACACACCTTTAATTAGGGAGGATGAGACAGGAGTTATCTCTGTTGAATGTGGGGCCACCTTGGTCTACAGAGTGAGTTCCAGGACAGGCATCAAAGTTACAGTGAAATCCTGTTTCAAAAAACCAACAAACAAAACAAACAAAACATAAACAAGACTGTAATAGTTATCTTGTTAAGGATCAAATGATTCTGATAGAAAGTATATGTTTAACACCCAGGAGTACCCTTGCATGGACCCCTGAAAGGGAAAAAGGACAAGAACTCCTGAGTAATTGGGTAGGACAGGCACAGAAAAAGGTAGGAAAAGAGGAAGGGAGAAGGGGAGGGGAGAGGAGAACATGAGGAATCAGGAAGTCCAGTTGGGGGAAGGACAGAAGAGAGAAAGGAAAGGGATATCTTCATAGGGGGAGTCATTATGGGCTTAACTAGAAACTTGACACGAGGGAAATCTTTGGAATTCACAAGAATGACCCCAGCTAAGAATCATCTAAGCAATAGTGGAGAAGTTACCTTAAATGCACTTCCCCTATAATGAGATTAATGACTACTTTAAACTCCATCCTAGAGACTTCATCCAGTATCTGATGGAAGCAAAGCAGACACCCACAGCTAAATTCCAAGACCAACTCCTAGAATCCAGTTGCAGAGATGGAGGAGTGATGAGTAAAGTGGTCAAGACTGTAATAGAAAACCCACAGAAGCTGCTTACCTGAATAAGGGGGAGATCATGGACCCAGGTGTGATGGATGGGGAACCAGCATAGGATCGAACCAGGCCCCCTGGAGTGTGGGAGTCATTTAAGAGGCCTGGACAGTCTATGGGGTGCTGACAGTGGAACCAATATTTATCACTAATGCACAAATAGGCTTTGGGAGTCTATTCCTTATGGAGGAATACTCTGTAAGCAGAGATACACAGGGGAGGTCCTTCATCCTGCCCAAATGGTATGACAGGCTATGATGATCTCTCTTGGGAGGCCTCACCCTTTTTGAGGAGTAGAAGGTGGATGATGGGGAGAATAGGGGTAATGGGAGGATAGAGGGAGAGGGAACTGGAATTGGTATGTATAATAAGGGTGTTTTTAATTTAAATAAAAATTGAATAAAAAATGAGAGGTCATAAAAGAAAAGAAAAGAAAGCATATGTTTAAGATCTAGAAGCACCCTTGTTCATCAATTATTTCCTCAATATCTAAACCTACATGCATAGACAATAAGCAGGGCATATAAATATAGTAGTGAGATGTGTGCTTGTTGTGAGAGTTTGGATGTGAAATTACTACACAGGTTCATGTATTCAAATACACAGACCTCTGAATGTGACATTGATTGGAGAGTATATGGAAATTCTGTAGGTGCCACCATACTGAAGGAGGGCATCTAAGGCTTTCTGAGCTCACATCTGTATCCCACTCCTATTGCTCCCACTTGGCTTGCTGTACTGGCAGTGGAAATGTAGTCTCTATGGTTCTGACCACCCTGAGATGTTCCCCTGGAACCTTAAGCCACAATAAACTTTATTCTGTAAGGATTAGCTTTAAGCATTGGTACTTCCTTACACACTATTTCCTAAAACAAACATTAAATATAAAATATCAAACAAGAAGAAAGAGAATATATATTGATAAAGGAAGCCAAAAATGAAAACTTGAAAGAAATGACATCAAGTAAAATATATGCTACTATTTTCTTAATTATTACTTTTCTTTTTGACATAATGATGTGTGTGTAGGTGTGTGTGTGTGTGTGTGTGTGTGTGTGTGTGTGTGTATGTGTGTGTGTGTGGGTGTGTGTTTGTGTGTGTGGTGTGGTGTGTGTGGCTTTTCATTGTGTTAGTTGAAATCTCAAGTTTTCCAAGGGTTGAATAAGTTTATCAAATTTCAAAGATTGGAAAGCGGTTTTATTTTCATTCTTTGGAGAATCTTTATATTAAAGTGTTCATTTTATTGGGTATATTTTGACTGAATATTTTGATTATTTTGATTGCTAACATGCATATTTTTCCTTACATCTAATATTGAGACTTTTCCCCCAAAATCGCCTTTGTTTTGTTGGTTTGTTTGTTTTGTTTTGTTTCTTGCTGAATTTTTCACTGACCATATTAAAATCCAATAGCTTGTCTTTTGGATTTGTTTGCTATATTAATTAGTATATCACAAGAATTCTTCATTTCATTTCACTTTTTATAATTTATACCCTAGTGCCCACCTTTCTATTAATATCTGATAGCTTTTTCACTACATATTTTATACTACTTACATTATAGACTTTCACAGATTAATTATAGTTACTTTAAATGTTCTTATAACTATAACATCAGTGTAATAGGGAAATTTTAGAGTAACTTCTCACATCGTAGAATAATCATCTAAATACAACAGTGTTGCAAAGTGGAGCACAGTGACAATATTTCCACAAATTGTGGGAAAGGTTTCCTATTGCAAGTATGGTTTGTTATGCATTATTTGGTCATCCGTATTTTCTATATTTTATCATTCTATATTTATTATTATCTCTGTGTCTATTTCCCTCTTTTGTGATATATTCTTCTATGAGATGACGAAACGTTCAGCCTTACAAGGTATATGTTCTTTTTAGACAGTCCTTCTTAAGATTGTGCTTAGAGTATTTTAAATATACTTCAGTATAACTCATGTCTACATAAAATATAAACTGAATGTATCCAAAAGTTGCAGTGCTGATTATTTTGATCAAGTGATTTCTTCAAAACTATTCCTTTCTCATTTCTCTTGAAATATTGGAGCAGCATAGAAGTATGAGGAAGCCCTGTGTCATTCAAAACATAGTTAATATAATGAACATACATATATCAAGGAAAAACTTTAAAAATGCTTATTAAGTTTCAGAAGGTATGAGAAGCTATTCCTTGATTTACTCATGATAAAAACAGAAATCTTTGGGGAAATTATAAATTTCTTTTTTGTTTGTTTGTTTATTTGTTTGTTTTTAAGACAGGATCTCTCTGTGGCTTTGGAGGCTGTCCTAGAACTAGCTCTAGTAGACTGTGCTGGTCTCACACTCACAGAGATCTGCCTGCCTCTGCCTCCTGAGTGCTGGGGCTAAAGATGTGTACTACCACTACACAGCAGAAATTATATTTATTAAAGAATAAACATTTAATATAACTCATTTATGTGAACCTAATACAATTCTAAGAAAACATATGAATATTTATTTTACTTTAGTAGTAGGGACACATTAAATTACATTTAAGAATTTATTATAGTATGCCAGATACCATATAATTTTCACTTATTAATAATTAATCTTGTTTCTACTACAGAATTTTAGTGTCCTTTTTATGTAATCCATTGTATGCTAAACAAATTCCAGTAGGTAACCACAAAGCTTAATAAATCAATGATATCATTGAAGTTGGTAAGATGTTTCACCTATTAGAGTGTTTAGTATTTTTGTGATAAATCTAACTAGTTAGAGCTCCCACCTAGGGAGGAACAGCAACTGTAAGTGATCTACCCCTTCATCATCTGGCCTTCATGAGTAATTACACTTTTGGGTACATAATCATTCACACAAATATGCAAATAAACTCAGAATAAACTGTTATTTATTATGACATATTACTAAAGATGGTTTTATAACACATATTATTTTGATGAATATTTAACATTTATACATTTTACATCACTAAAACACAAACAACACCAATTAGTAAAAAATTTAAGTTACTGTACTACATCATTGTCCACTCTCCAGAGGGATACAATCTTTAATAATAAGAGTGCGTAGTCCTAGCATTAGTAAGTGATGCATTCCATGCTGAAATATCTTTATTTATAAGTGATTTTATTATGCATCAACAAATAAAAGTTGCTAATATCATAGCAATTCTATGTGAAGGTTAAGATATGAAGAAAAAATATACAAAGTTACGACTGTTTAGAGGAAGCATTTTACTCTAGAAATATGTAAAGGTTTACTGAGATAAAAGAAAGCCTGAATTAATAAAAAAATCTTTCATCTTTACATATCCTTGTAAAATTTGAGAATTCTAAGAAATAATAAGAAAGAAAACCTCTTAAGTTTTTTGACAGATAAGTTACTTAGAAAGTAAAAGATTCAAATATATTAAACTTCTCATCTCTAACACCAGGAGCCAGAATAAATGAAAAAGATTTCCTGCAACTGAAAGTCATATATCAAGTTAAGACAGGGATATCTTCACATATGTTTCACCTTCTCAAGGTGGAAGAATATTTTTAATAGATTTTTCATGACTGTAAAGTATATATACAAAAGTAACTCACTGGCAGAAAATACTTTGTGGAAGACATTTTAAACATAAAAATTCAAAGAAGATACAATGAAGTAAGGAACAATGAAGAGAAATGAAAGTGGTGAGCAATGAACCACAACACATGTAGTATTGTTAATAAGGTACACACACACACACATATGCTGTGTGTGTGTGTGTGTGTGTGTGTGTTTGTTTGCCTGTGTGTTTTGTCTGTGCCTTGCTTCAACTGGCAGCCCAATACACATGTTAAATTTATCAGTTTGTAATGAAGAATTTGCAGTGACAATGCAAGAAAATAAATTTTAGAAGATATATACAGGAGTATACAACATTATAATTTGGACCAGAATATCACACATTTCATAACCCTTGAAACTCAAATCAGACTAGCATAATTAGTCATTAAAAAAACAACACTATCCAGAAAAATGGAATATTCATTCTAGGAAAATTTCATTAAGACATATGGACATGCCATTTCAAGTTTGCCTTCTCTTTTATCTTACACTTTGGGTGTTATTGTTAGGGTTTTTCTTTTCTTTTCCTTCCTTCCTTCCTTCCTTCCTTCCTTCCTTCCTTCCTTCCTGTCTTTCTTTATTTCTTTCTTTCATTTTACATGCCGATCCCAGTTCCCTCTTTCTGCGTCCCTCACTCCCTCTCTCCCTCTTACCCTCTCTCCCTCCTCACATGCACCCTGACCACCCTTACCTCCCATTGACCCCACAACTCCACGTGTAGGGTGATGCCATCCAGGTGGGGTCATGTAAATCTGACAAATCATTTGAAGTAGGGACTAGGACTTAGGTTTTTTTTATCATTTAAATAAACAAATATGACCATATTTAACTTTCCTTACTTTTGTACCTCCCTCCATCCCAACAATATATTATTTTCTTTTTTCTTTTATTCATTCTTTCTTTTCTATTATTGTGTATATAAGCAAATCAAGGGAGTGTTGGCTGCTGCAGTTCTGCTCTTGAGCTCTGCTGTACAGTAAGAAACTTGTTCTACACTCCTGCACTGACGTTAATAAGTCATGGCCAATAGCAACTCAGTTTATGTAAGTTTGGAGATCACCTATTCCATCTATTGTAGGATTTGAACTATCTTAATGTGGTGGAAATCATGAGTAGGTAATCGAAAGCTATTTACTGTGAATTTATGGATATGAAGAGTCTTGCCTTTTATATAAGTTTCCAGCTCATAGTGCCCAAACCCATATTTTAGCTATTACTTCCCTTGTGTATCCACTTCTATGATGTTTGTTAAACCTTTGTAATTGTGAAGTAAGATGAATGTTATATTTTGTAATAGAATCTTTAGCAAATAAATAAAAGACCCATAGACTGATATTGGGGTTCAGGCTTCAAGCTGAAGATCAGAAAAGCAAAGCAGCCAGCCACTAGTTCTTACCTGTACATCAGTGTGGAGAGCTACAAAGTGCTGTGCCTTAAAGATGGTGCTGGCTTCCACCTTCCACCTCCCCAAGGGTGAGCGCTCTCTGGCATAAACAAGCACTTATTGGTTAAGTCTGTTCAGCCTGTCTGCTTCCACGTTAGAGTAGCCTATCTGCAGGTTCCACGTAGCTCACTGGGGTTGATTAGTAAAAGGGTATTTAAGCCTGTGCAAAGGTCCCCCGGGGCTCTCACGGGTCAGAAGAACATGTTTCAAGGATCCTAAAATAAACTACATAAAGATCTTCCCGGAGTCGCGTCTTCCTTGCTGGCAGGGGTTGGGCACAGTACAAATGGGGGCCCATACAGGGAAGTTTCAGATCAGAACTTCTTGCAGTCAGGGCAGTGCTGGCAATTTCCCAAGGTAAGTTGGGACCAAATTTAAGGCCCTCGGTAAAGAGGCCATAAGGTCTCTGGTAAGGAGCAATGAAGTTCCGGGTTTGCACTAAATTAAGGCACTCAGTAAAGTGGCAGTGGCGATAAGGTCTCCTGTAAGGAGCAATAAAGTCTCAGGTAAGTTGGGACCAAATTAAAGACAGCAAAAATAAGAGGCAATAAAGTCTCAGGCATTGAGCGAGAGCTTGTAAGGAACCGAAAGTAAAATTTTCAAAATGGGGACTTCTCAGTCTCATCCATTTTTTCTGGCTCTTCAGGAGCTACTTTTGTCAAAGAAACTTAAAATAAAGAAAAGAACACTAGAAAGATATCTGAGTCAATGTGATGCCATTGCACCTTGGTTCGCAGTTTTAGGAGACCTCACACTAGCTTGCTGGGACAAGTTAGACAGGGATCTTGATTTTGCTTGGAAACAAGGGATGCTAAAGTCTGGAGTCTGACCTGTTTGGAAATTAATGCATAGCTGTATTGAAGACCAGAAGTACTATAATGAGGCAATGTAAAAAGGAAAACTGTGCTAAAGATGTTACAAGATGAAAGATCAAAAGAGGTTGAGAGCACAGGAGAGTCAGGTATGGACTAAACAGATTCTGAGGAAGAACTGCAAGCCCTCGTAAAAAAGGTTCAGAAACAATCCCTTAAGGGGTAGAGGGGGAAGGGAGAGGACAAAGGGCGATATGGGGAGGGGAGGGACCCTCCTAGAACAAAGCCTTTGGCACCTTCTCCTGATCACAGTGAGGAAGGGCCTGGCTGAGGTACAGGGCGTTACTTTTGTCCTGAGGTCTGGAAAGCCATATGAAATGACTTAAGACTTGAACATGTAAATCAGATTGCCATAAAAGCGTGGAAGTCATTACCCAATAAGGGAGAGATGAATGGTAATCTCACTAAGATGCTGCAAGGCCCAATGGAACAATTTTCAGATATTATGGCCTGTTTCATAGAGGCTGCAGGGAGAGATTTTGGCATTTCAGTAGCCATAGTTGAAGCTATCTCTTTTGCAATTATGGATTCAGTCACGGCTGCCATGGCTATGAGCACATCAGTGCAGATAGCCTGTAAGCTAAATGAGTTGTCCAAGAATATGGCTACCGCCTTGGATGCTCAATTCACAACTGGTGCTCAACTAAAAGGAGATTTAATGATTGTAAACCAAATAATTAATCTGGTGCAGGAGCAAATAGATACCTTGTAGCAGCTGGCCCATATGGGTTGTGAAATGAAATATCCAGGTTTGTGTGTTACCAGCATTCAGTATGAGAACTTTACACGTGCTGCTAATTTGTCTTGACAGTTGTCTAGCTATCTTTAAGGAAATTCGTCTGCTGACTTTGATGACTTAATGGTCCAGCTGGTAGTGGTCATTGTTGCAGTGAATTCGACACTGTGGATGCAGGATTGGCTGCCGGATTGTCATCTTGGTTCCAGTTGCCATGGATCATCTGAAAGAGTGGGCAGGAATGGGAGCCATGGCTGTCCTCTTGTTGCTTATCTCCTTCGTGGGACTGTGGTGCCCTTGCAAGATGAGGTTTGCTCAGAAGCTGTAGAAGTGCCGCGCCTTAAAGTGGTACTGGCTTCTACCTTACACCTTCCTGCTGGTAAAGACTCTCTGGGTAAACAAGCCCTTAATTGGTTAAGTCTGTTCAGCCTGTCTGCTTCTGCATTAGAGTAGCCTATCTGCAGGGTCCACATGGCTCACTGGAGTTGGTTAGCTCAAGGGTATTTAAGCCTGTGCAGGGGTTCCCTCTCTCTCTCTCTCTCTCTCTCTCTCTCTCTCTCTCTCTCTCTCTCTCTCTTTCTCTCTCTCTCTGTCTTTGTCTCTCTGTCTCTCTCTCTGTCTCTCTGTCTCTCTGTCTCTCTCTCTCTCTCTCTCTCTCCCTGCGGGCCATAAGCAATATGTTTAAAGGATCCTGATTAAAACTGCATGAAGAAGATCTACCTGGAGTTGCGTCTTCCTTGCTGGCAGGGGTAGGCGCATGATACACATCAGCTCAGACAGAAGGGTCTTCAAACTGCTTGGACTTTGTTGCTCCTCAGATTCATTCTGACTGCTGTGTTCCACTTAACATGGCAAGCGACTAATTCTGAGAATGAATGCCTCTACCTTTTATACCTCTACCTCTCAGGTCCTGTGATCAAAATTGTGAGCTCTGATTCACTTTCCTGTAGTTTAGTGTGGTTTTGGACTTACAGATCCATTTGCTTTTCTCCTGTGTCCTAGTTGAAGGGATGTACCACCACCACCACCTTATCTCTATAACTTTAGGTTGGCTTTGTTTTATGAACCATCAAGTAAGCTTTAAGAAATCTTAAATAACAATCACCACAGGAATCTAGGGTCACATTCTCAACTCTTAGACTAATTATTTATCTTTTTATTGACCTCTCTGTACACTCATCAAGAACCGGCTTTGACTAAAGTTAAGGACAGACCAAGTATACAGGCATAAATATAAAGTGGCAATTGATCATCATTGTTACATGCCACAATAATAATGACAGCTTAGACTTTTGATGCTATGATTGTTCGTGGACTTGGGGAAATTATTGGGGTACAAAACATAATATTCCCTCTGCTGGAGCACATATCTAATCAAATCCTCTCTTTTTTTCTAATTTTCTCTTCATGGCACTTATGTCTAGATATTCTCCTGTATTACTGCCACTATCTTAATCTAATTTGCAACTTATTTTTAAGTAATTTTCCTTATATCCACAGAGACATGTAGCTCTCACTTCAATGAAGATTCTTTTGTTTGTTTGTTTGTTTTGTTTTGAAGATTCCTTTCTATAGCCGATGATTCCATTAATGAATGCTACTATGGATTAAAATAGAGAGAAAATCTGCCTGTGGTACCCAGTATTAAGTTATGAATCTATATCAATGCCTAAGTCTTAGGTAACACTATTAAAGCAGTAGTGGAAAAATTGTGAGAAACAGATAAATGATTTCTACTTAAGCATCATATCTGTTATAGTAGAAATAAGTTGCAACCAATAAATCCACAATATGGTTGCCTAAATAAGACTTGAACAATGACAATAGATATCATTAAATTATAAGTGAAGAAGGTCTCCAAAAGCTACTGCAGAGAAAGAACTAATTTAATTAATAACTGCTTACAGGAATAAGTTTTCCCCAAGGAATAGCTAATAAATTGATATTCTAATAATATTTAGTCATATATATATATGTATTTGCATATGTATATGTATGTGCATGTGTGTGTGTGTATGAACACACTAAGTATATTTTGCAGGTGGTATTATATGTTTACACAAAACACAAACACACAGAGACACACACACACATACACACACACACACACACACACACACATATATATATGTATATATATATATACATACATATATATGTTTATGAAAACTAGACTTAGAAATTAAGACAGTTCTTAAATTGGAAGGTAAAGGAAGGCCAATATAGAAGGAGAGGGGAGGCAGTTTATGATAAAGAAACTTGGTTGAACATGATAAATGTATGTTATATAGATATATAAAATGTCATAGTGAAATATGAAATTTCATACAATGAATAATGAAAGAGGAAATAAAGAAAAATAAAGGTGAAGACAAATTGAATTTCTGCTTCTCCACAGAAGACCAGATTTGAGTGCAGGTAAGAAAATTGGTTTAAACATAAATGTGCACATAGTGTACACAGTTTGTCTATGTTTAAAAATCATACTAAATATGGTGTTAAACCCTGGTATTTTATATATTTATTTGATTTTCTGTTTAAGAAATTGTGAATATAAAAAAACACCCTACATACATATACATATATAAAAATTTTTTCAACTGCTAATAAATGGAATGATACTTGTAAACTTAGATAACTAGTCAATTTAGTCAGACGTCCATTTTTCACAGCTTGATGTTTTGCTAAACTAGTGGTGATTAAAACCCCTAGCTTCCTTCATAATCTTCATTCATAATAAAAGAGTTCTAAAACTGTAACACTTACCAAATGAGTAACTCATATATTCTGTTATGATTTCAAAAACCCATACATGTAATCTTGGTCTTCAATTACAAACATATTTTTATAAGATGTTGTACATATTTTAATTTACCCATTAAATATCTTTAAGACAGGAGGTAATAAAAAGTGTTGGAAAGAGATTAATTAATGGGGCAGTTGTTTATGGTAAGTACAAAAAACATGTTTGAAAATTTGGTGTGGCAATTGCCATATAAACTACAACAACAACAAAAAAAAAAATAAACACACACACATACAAAAAAACAATTTCACCAAATTAGTACAAGATATTAGCAATCCTCTAACATGTACATAGTGTCAAGAATAGAATCTATAATAAATCAATAATGTATTGGAATGAATTGGCAGTTTTGTGTGAAAATGTGCCTTCTTTCCCTTGACTATTCACAGGGATTCACCCCTTTTGTAGGCTACATAAGTAATTTTCTTCTCTCTGTGTTTCTGTTTTGTAGGTTAAAATCACTTAACCTTAAAATTAGACATTCCTTTTCTAATAGATAGAAGAAATATAAAAACATTGGTCTAGTATAAGATGCAGAGTTTGGTTCAATAATTTAAATAGCTCTTAGTGTATGTTATTTTGTTGAAAATGTTTTGTTTCAACATAAAGCATATCCCAATTAAACAAAAAATAAGTTTGTGAGCACATCTGTAGTATGTATGCTTTAGTGCTCAGGGTATTTAGGATATGAGTCAGATAATGGAGCACAGGCAAGGGAAGGTCAGAAGGATGTGAACAAGCAGCCACAGGAGCTCCCACTTTACCTCTAATTTCCTTATAACCAAAGATTATAAACGCAGAATCACAGCTGCAAATTGATCCTTCATCTGTGTTCTCTCTGTTCCATCAAATGACAAGAGAAGCTGTAGAATTCTGATTTACTTTGTGGAAGCCACTTAATTTATACACCTTTCAAGGATAAATTCCACACATCCACATCAAAGAAAATATTCAGCCTAGGAACTAACATCATGATACTCATTATTTAAGTTTTACATGGCCATATATATTTACAGAACAAAAGCTCAATCACAGCATTTGCTAGATAAAAAAAAACACATTCTTTCTATTTTAGGCCAAAATATTTTTTCTGTTTTTGTTGAGATTCAAAATGTGTGTCATGCACAGGGGTTTAATTTTGCTTTCTTCTTGTTTTATGGGTGTGAAAATTACATAAAGAATCACTAACCTAATACAATAATTAAAAAAAAAGTATTGGAGAGATCTCTCAACATGTAGTTTTAGGGAAAGAAAGCAGTTTTCAAAGTAGGTATTTCAGTAAAAACTAACTTTTAGAAAAAGATCAAACTGCAATTTAAGTGAAAGTCAAAACTACTCCTAGACCTAAGCTAAATTCTCTTGCTATGCTATTCAAGTTGCCTTTAAAGTCCTGTCTATCCAGCAGATGGACACAAGCCTAACTTCATCCCCTTTATGCCTCTGACCATAGACATTCAATATAAATATTCTATTCTCCACAGCTTTTGTTGTATGTGTTCTCAATGTACAGTTCATCCTCTTTCCCTAATACTCTGAACCACATAAATAATTTTTCTTACCTCTCATGGGATATGCTAAAGCTACAAAAATTTTTGCTTCACCTATCTTTATGTTTTATTCTTTCATTTGAGTTCTTTTGAATGTTTTTTTTTTCTTTCCAGAAACCACCATGCTATAAATACACATTTCAAAAGTCTTAGGAACAACATATTCATATTCCAATGTTACAAGTTTTTACTTTTCTTATACCATGGAGCAAAACACCGTCATGTGCAACCTCCTGCAGGTTTGACCTAATGGGACCTAGAGCCTGAGATATGCATTTTTAATCAGGATATTTGTCCATTTGCATATGTGCTCGGCCTCCTTAGACTGCAAATGTCAACTATGCTGTAATTCTGCCTGGCTAGGGAGATTTCATCCATGAACTTTTATATTTACTTTTCTTTTTTTTTTTTTTTTTTTTTAAGAAATCAAACTTACTCTGATGACCAGAATAGACTGTAACTCAATGTGTAATGAGGCTGATAATAAACTTAAGGCCTTTGCCTACCTCTGATGGGGGTTATCGATGAGAGACAGTATGTAATTAAAGCATGTATTTTCTGAAGGAGATTTATGAAATATTAGTATAAAGCTATCTTAAATTAGCAAATTATATATTATGTCATCTGTAATAAATAATAAAATTTCTTAAAACTCACAACAAACTACTGTCTTTTTCAGTCAAGTAAATATGTCACTATATTTCTAATACTTCTCAACAGTAAGCTATTGTTGTATATACTGAATTTTTACTTTATTCAGTTGTGTTACTACCAACAGGGTCTGAAAATATATTTTTGGCTTTGATATGTTGGAACCCTTGCAGAAATATACTTATATACATTTTGCATCTACCTGTCAAATTAAGGCAATATAATTAATATAAGAAATAATGGTGAAACATTTTTCATATATTAAGTATAATATATAAACTATGTTTTATAGTCTGAGAATATGTTGAATAAAAATGTAGTTGACAAGAATGCTAAATGTATTTGTTAAGAAGGAATAAGTAAGCTTTATCAATATTTTCAAAATCATATAGTTTCATAACTATGTATGTTCACATCTCCTTTGGGTTGAATTTTTATCCACAATAAATTGAAATAGATTTAATATCCCTCTTATCTAATGATGAAACCTTTTTCTTGCAGTGAATTATCAACTGATTTGTATTCAATTTGTACATCCAGGCTCATGTGTTGGTGGCTTGCTTTCCAACTATGCTGTACAGAGAAATAATAGAGACTCAGCATTATTAATGAATTAACCTGTTGATTAGTTTGTTGCTGAGAAGGACATTTTGAAGAGGCATTGGTGAGGAGGCTTTTCTTGAACACATGTGTCCTGCCTCACTGTCATGCAAATCTGATGAAGCCAGATCATCATAGACTGTAACACCTAAAACTTTACTAAAACACAGTTTGCTACTTCAACATTCTTTATTCTTGTATTCTTCAGAGCAATGAATTTAAAAAAGGGGTAGACTAACATGAAAGTTAAACACTTAAATTTTTTGTGTCTCATAAAAGTTGGAACACCATTGCAGAAAAAGGCATTTTTTTCTAACTAAAAATACGGTGAGTGTCACAAAAGGGAAAGAAAAGTATGAAAAATGAAAATCCTCTAGAGGCTACTGAAACAGCATGCCTAGAAGAAAACAACCAAACTGACATCTTGATTCAGTGCTCTAGCCAAAAAAAAAAAAAAAAAAAAGAAAAAAATTGAAACAAGAACTTTATTTTAAATGCTCAGCTACTTTGTTTATAGTAGCATCCTATATGCTGATTTGTAGAAATAACTTCTCCATCTGTTCTAGTTAATCATTTTCTGTTTATTTATCTATGTCACCTGTCTCACTCACAACTTTCTATTGCTAGTACATTAACGTTGCTTTGATCCAACTCTTGTAAAACAAGAATTACTTTTGCTACATCAACTGTTGCACCAGTTGCATACCTGTGGATCCACAAATATTTCTATTTTGCATACATTATTTACCATTTTCACAAACTTATTTAAAGTATTTTGTATTGTATCATTTACATCTTCTTTAAGATTGTGTTTTTCAAACAAATTCTCTTTGTTTTTGTGGATATGTATAGATTTTCATTCTCAGCACCTGGCTGTTCCAGGACCAAATAATATTGTCATCGTGAAAGCCTGGAACAACAGATAAGCCTGTAATTCAGTTTTTGGCATGTCGACTTCTCATCTCTGAGTTTCTTAAAATATTGATATGGTAACTATTGTGAAGCTTAGAATTGGATAGGATTTTATCTATCTTCTGAATCTAAGATGTAAGTCATTCCATTTATACCCTAGTGAGTTTGTTTGAGTAATTTTAGCACCTTAGTAACACCTAAAATTAATATAAAGTTTCTTTCGAAATCCAGAACATTAAGGACCTGAGATTATATAATTTAAGGAAGTACCAATAATGTGTCTAAAATGTCATTGATACCACTTAGGCATTTCTTTGTCAATGAATTCTACATGGACATAAGGAGTGAATCATTTCTTAAAATACAGCAATATGAATTTCATTACAGTTACAATATTTAATAAGATCATATTTATAGAAGTAGATCAATAAATTCAACATTTCAAAAACATCTGATAGATATCATGACATTTTATTAAGCAATTCTCTCTCATAAATACTTAGACAATATTGATTTCACATGCTTTGACAATTTTGAAAAAAAAACCTAAATTAATCTTAACTATTGATTGAATAAAGCAATATTGCTCTTAGGTTATAAATAGAAGTAATTTAAATCTGGCTTTGTAAGAGAGTTTGTGATTGTGTGCAGATAAGTTTGTTCTTCTTATCAGTGGTTGTATACTATGGTAGTATATCACAGTGTAAATTGTGTCTATATATCATCTACCTTGGCAAGCAAATTTATATGACTAAATCATGAATATCAGTGCGATTAGATATATTTACATGATCAGGCATTCAGCAGTTTAAGAAATTTCTTTTTATCTTTTAATTATGAAAAGAATTTTAATGTTTATTCTGAAAAGATAAAGTACATATTTTTCTTTAATTACATAAGAAATTTTAAAAGATTGTTGTGCAAAATATTGATAATGTGGGAGTACTACTAAATTGAATGGTCACAATTGCATTGTTTAAAATTGATATTTACAAGAATTTATTTCCAATTAATTACAGATTGACATAATAGTTATATGATATTCCATGAAACTGGAAATTATGTGAACATATTTTAAAAAACTTTATGAATATACTATTAATCAAAATAATCATAAGCACGTGTATGGGGGGTTTATTACTTACCTTTTCCCTGTTGTGATAAAATGTGCTGACCAAGATAGTTTACAAAGGAACAGTTTATTCTGTTTTATGGTTCCAGAGGGTTAAGGGTCCAGCATGGTAGGGAAGCCAGAATTGGAAACAGAGAGATGTCATTATTTTTTTTTTTGGCACAGGCATGTAGTAGAAGATTTTTTAATCTCTAAGCCTATGCCCAGTGACATACTAAGTCCACCTAGCTTGTACTACCTAAACCACCCTAAACAGGATTAAAAAGTTGGATGTGATACACAGATGTTCAAAACAATGACAGATTTCTCACCTAAACCATCATTAGTAATTCCTGAGTTTTGAAAAGTCTTACATTGTAATTTGTAGCAGAAAAGAAGAATTTGAAAAATAATGGGATTTGTTTTAACTTTATTATTATGAATGATATTTTAATATAAATTAATTTTATTTTGCTTACATTGACATTTAACCCTTTTACCAGATTGTCACCAATTTTTCAAATTCTAGATAATTCACTTTGAATAAAATTTTAAGTAGTTGAATTTATGTAGAAAATGAAAAACATATTATAAGAATGTTTAACTTTCATTTATTCTTTTGTCTTTGTTATCAGTGCACATTATCAAAAAATAAAATTAGGGAAAGTAAGAGTATATGTGATTACATGTACATGTCAATTAAGTAGTGCTTGCACATTTATGTTATACAATTATAGTTGTAAATATTAAATGTAATGAATTCTTTCACTATAAATATCACTATAAAATATTTGCTTACTAGTTTATTTGTATTTTTGTGTTTTCTGTTTTTATTCAAGTGGATCATACAACTTAAGCACAGATCCCTGAAAAGCTGGTAGTTTTACCTTTTTGTTGGTTTTCTATTATTAGTTAAATTTATTCAAACCGTATCACATATATTATACATTCTCATTACTATAAACTCATCATATTATTTTTTTGTTCCTAATCTTATCTTATTTTATCCCTCTTTCTCCTCCCCATGTTTTTTCTCAAAAGCATGACCTTTTACCTTGTTTGTTTCTTTTACTCCACCTCTTTTAACAAATGCTGTCCATGTGACCATTGGAGTTAGCTCATCAAACTCTCAGTGAGGCAATGACTGGAATTTTACTCTTGGTACAAATGCACTTCCACTGAATGAGCCTCAAAAGTTACTTATTGTCAGTGTCATAATCTTGTAATATTCACTGATTTAACTGCACAGAAGTTTTCTGATGAAGTGTGGGAGTGGTCATGTAATTTTAAAAAAGCAGCATGAGAAATATTCAATGTAGCAGAGCTTGAGGGTAGGATTTTTTTTTTTCATTGGGGGGATGTGAATGGGAAAAAGGGTAAGGGAGTTTGCAGATCATCTTCTAGGGCAGGACCAGCAGAGGACAAGAGAGGCGGGGGGGGGAGGGGAGAGGCAGAAAGAGATAGGCAGATATCAGAAAAAGGCAGATAAACAAAGAGAGAGAGAGAGAGAGAGAGAGAGAGAGAGAGAGAGAGAGAGAGAGAGAGAGAGAGAGAGAGAGAGAGAGAGAGAGAGAGAGATGGGAGGTGGACAGGACCCTTTTAAAAGGGAATGTAGTGAATGTACACTTGTGATGCTCTTAGTGGCTGCAGTTGAGGAGGTTTCCTGTAAGAACCCAAGGGCAGTCCAGTACAGATGCCTGAATACAAACAAGTGGTATTTATTTAATTAGTCTAAACACAAAAGACAATTGCACACATCTAATAAACAAACTAACAGCAGTAAGCTTCCCTTCATGATCTAAGACCTCTTTTGCCATGTTTTGATGATGTCTACAGTAGAAGGCAAAGATAGCTTCCTTTGGAGAAGATCTCAAATCCAATCAGTGAGGTGTTGGTTACACTCACATTAGACATGTCACTCTTCTTGAGGTGGCCACATCTTGCCTGCACTTTTTATTTTGTGGGTCTCAGAGTTTATAGGTACATAAAACTATGGGAGACTTTCCCCTTTAGCAGATTTCATTTTCCCTTCCAATATTATGCATTCTAGCCAGCAGGAATGGGACCTCAAGTTTAATTCCAGCTTGTTTATCTATGTCATAATTCAAGTATCTTTTATCTTTAATAATATAGTCTTGCCATAGGGATCATAGTGGACAATACACCATAACTGCATTACTCTGTTTTGTTAGGGGATCCTCTAGGGAGAACTGTCTTTCTTAATTCCTACATAAAATGTGATTTTAGATAGCCATAATTTACTTTAGGCACTAAAGTTTATAATCCACTGAAACAGAGCATATTTTCAATGAGACTATTGCCTTCCATTTCATTTGTGACTTGATCATTACCTTCATAAATTCTCCTCCAAATGCTTGGCTAAGGTGTTATAATTTAATTTTTAAATAGTGACTTGAGAAAGACTCCATGAAACCGAGTTCAAGCTGAGGTTATTATCTATCTATCTATCTATCTATCTATCTATCTATCTATCTATTTATTAGGGAAAAAGTACCCTAAAAGGGGGAAAGGAAAGTAGGCAACAGGCCTCCAGGCCTCCAAGAAAAAGATCAGTGGGAAAGAGAAAAGAGGAAAGACAAATACACACGAGGAAGAGAGAGCGAGAGAGAGAGAGAGAGAGAGAGAGAGAGAGAGAGAGAGAGAGAGAGAGAGAGAGAGGGAGAGGAGAGATAGAGATAGAGAAAGAGAAAGAGAAAGAGAAAGAGAAAGAGAAAGAGAAAGAGAAAGAGAAAGAGAAAGAGAAAGAGAAAGAGAAAGAGAAAGAGAAAGAGAAAGAGAAAGAGTGAGAAAGAGAAGGGAGGTAGGCAGGTCTCTTTTAAAAGGGAACATAGTGAATAGTCACAGGTGGTGCTCTTAGTGGCAGCAGCCAAAGGCATACATCCTGTCAGAAACCCAAGGACAGACCAGTACAAATGCCTGAATACCTGCATGAGGATTCTGAGCAATAAAGCATCCATGAGGACGTTTATTCCAGAAAGATCAATGGATTGTTAGTATGATTCTTTTCCTAGGAAAGAGGTTTTGATATCTGTACAAAGTCTTGTTTTGGGGACTAACAATCTGCTTCTGATAGTTTCTTGAGAGAGAGATACAGAGATTAGTACATTTCCTAATAACTTTCTTCTGTTAAGATAGAATAAGAATTATATTAAAGTATAGAACAACAAGGAATACCTTTTTTTATATCCATTCATTGCAGCTTCTGTGTTTTCATTTTAAACTCTAATAGGTGTGATTTGATATAACTATATCATCATCAAATTTTATTTCATAATTTACTTTGAGTTGTTTAATATTTCTGATAATTTAAACTTGATATATTTTGAAAGTCTTACACATTATCATGAATTAGTCTTAGCTCTCAAGAAGCAGAGGAAGGTGGATCTGTAAAGTTACAGGCCAGCCTAGTTTACAGAGAGCATTCCAGGACAGGCTTCAAAGTAACACAAATAAAGCCTGTCTTGATAAAAAAAATAAAAAGAGAGAGAGAGGGAGATAAAACATTACATTATATTTTAACATTAGTATGCATAAAGGACATACTAATTATAATAGCATTTTATGATCCATAAATGGACTTCAAGTTTATCAGATTGAGCTCATTATTTTGTTACAGGTATTGACTACAATGAGGTAAGTGCACTCAGCTAGTGCATTTTTTTTTTTATTTTTTGGCCTACATTGAAATAAGGCTCTCAATTGAAGTCAATAAGGGAAATCTAAAAGTTATTAAGACTTTCCATAACCTATCGGTAATTTCTTTCTCCATATATTTTGCCTACCAAGAAAAGAAATAACTTCTGATATATGTAAAAGCATAGTATCTACAAAAGTATCTACAAAATTTGACAATTAAATTAATGATATTTGTTTCTGATTTGGAATGCTAATAATGTCATACATACATGGCTGGGAAGTTGTAGTCTCTGAAAGACTTATCTTGGACTTGAGGGCTCCTTGAAATTGAAAATATATTGATTTAAAATAGTCTACTTTGTATTAAACCTGTTATTATTATGCTAACTTAATTGTATTGTTAAACCCCTCAGAAATTAGTCCAGCTGATACAAAGATTGTTTGTACACATAATTCTTGAGAAGATTAAATCATGAGAGCTCAGATATAATTAGTAGTTTAATCCTTTGATGAATTCAAAATACAAGTAGAAAATTGTATTATATTGATTGAAGACAGTGCCTGGAGAAGAAGAATTGACTCTTAGTGTTCTTGTCCATTAGGACTGTATTTTTCATTTACCACCTCCTTTCACACCATTTGTTCCTGATTACTGTGATGAATTATGATTTTGTCAAGACCTGGAATTACCTAAGAGATGAACTAAGGTGACCAATGAGGGATCACACTGAGGATGGACATAGGAGAAAGAATTCGCGCAATGTTAGCGGCAGTGTTACAGCAGCTGCTTGCTCAGATTGAATGAAAAGGAACAAGTCAACTGAGCATAAGTGTATATCTTCCTTTGCTTCCCAACTGTGGACAAAATGTAATGCTTCTGCTCAGGCTTCTGCTGCCATGACTTCCCTCCCATGGTGACAGTACCTAGAAATGTGAGCCACAATAAATATTATCTCCTTCAGTAGATTTTGGTCAGGGTGATTTTCATAATGAAGAAACAAGTAAATTAATTTAGCCCGCAAGAAAGTGATTCTTTCATAACAACATGTGGTTAACTAATAAAAACTTTGATACAGAACACTGTCACAACTAAAATTTATAGAACATTGAAGAATGGAAGGCAGTATGCTATGGGATTGTGTGGTGATACATCATTTCTGATTTATTAAAAAATTCCTTAAATATCAGAAAGCAAAACTAACCACACTAGTTAGCTATGGAAGCTAGGCAGTGTTAGCATACCCCATTTTATCCCACAACACAGAAGACAGGAAGACAACTCTCTGAGTTCAAGGCCACCCAAGCCTAACCAAAATTGGTCATGTTACAGGATTGTGTCTTACAGTAATGTTAGAAACTATACCCAAAAAATATTTTAAAGGTGGCTACCCAATCATCTGTGAAATAAGGATAAGAGCAATAGACGTTTACTTGGGGTAGCTCACTATACTTCAGGAGTTCCGTCCATGATCATTGTGGTAAGGAACATGGCAGGATGCAGGCAGACATGGGGCTAGAGCTGAGAGTGCTGCATGTTGCCTGCAAAAGGAAGTTTGCTGATTGTCACAGTGAGGGAAGCTAGAAAAAGCGACCTCAAACCCCACCAAAAAAGTGACACACCTCCAAAATAAGGCTACATACCATCCCTCACTCTGGGAACAATTTTCTTTCAAATCACCACCACATGAGTTGGTTTTCTTAAAAAAATATATATGTGTTTCCTTTTGTATTTGAATTTCCGAAATTATATTATATTTAATCTGCTAGAAGTTTGGAGAGACTAAGGGACCTCTGACCATGGAATCAGGGTGTATCTCTGGTGCACAAAAGTACTTTGGGAGCACATACCCCATGGAGGGATATTCCCCTAACCTAGAGGCAGGAGAGGGGCTTAGTCCCTACTCCAAATAACATGAAAGTTTTTGTCGATCCCTCCTGGAAGGCATTGCCCACCACTAGGGAGTGTGTGTGTGTGAGAATGGGATAGGAGGGTGGTTAGAGGGCAAGGAGGGAGGGAAGAAGAGAGGGAGTGAGTGAGGGAAAAGGACCTGGAATCGATATGTATAATAAAATAAATTTAGAAAAAGAAATAAAAAATCCAGATACTTTTCGAAAAACAAAAATTAGTAAAGAAGATAGTCAAACAAGAAACAAAATACTACTGTGCTCTGCAATTCTCAGTCCATACTGAAGCATAAATGTCACAATGTAGTTCTAGATATATGCTGCTATTCTTACTTTTCTCTATGATGATTAAACCATGAGAGCTCAGACATAATTAGTAGTTCTCCCTCCAAACTATCCCATATACCTTCCTTTCTCTTTTGCAATTTTCTGACTTCATTTTCCAGTAGTCATCATTAATTATATGTATACACACATACGAACACACACAAACACACACAAACACACACATACACAGACACCTAACACACACACACACACACACACACACACACACACACACACACACACACACACACACAATTCTCACTCTGCATAGTTTTAGTTGTATGCTGTTGCAAAGGATGATCATTTTTTTATTGGATTCTTTTCTTTCCCAAAATTTTCTCCTAGGAATAAATTCTAATGTTTATCCTTTGCCCTTTTTGTAATCGAGCTACAAGAAGTATATTCCAATCCATCTTCTTTACATTACTTTGCAAATATTTTCAGCTTAGATAATATTCAATTTCTTTCTATAGTTTTGTATTTATTTGATATCTACTCACAGTTTATCCTTTCTCCACTCCTTCCAGCCCCTCCCTCTGATGTCCCTCTCTTCCCACCCCCCCCACAGCCCAATCTATTGTTTCTGTTTAGGAGATGGCAGATCTTCCACGAGTATCAACAAATAATGTATGTATCAATACATAACATGATATATTAAGTTGCAGTAAGATGAACCACTTTACCATGTATTAAGACTGGGCAAGGTGACTAATAAGTATGAGGAATAGTTTTCCAAATCTCAAAATCTAGTAAAAGAGTCAGAAATGGCCTCTGTTCCCACTATAAGGAGTCCCACCATGGGACCAAGCTACACAGCTGTATCTTATAAGCAGAGTGTCTAGGTAAGTCTCATGCAGGCTCCCTGGTTATTGGCTCAGTTTCTGTGAGCTACTGTGATCCCAGGTTAATTGATTCTGTGAGTTTTCTTGTTTTGTGTCTGACCCCTCTCTCTCCTACAATCCTTTCCTGAATCTTGGTACTTTGCTCAGTTCTCATCAGAGAACCTTTAGCCAGCAACTGATGGAAATAGATAATGTTTAATTTCAATTTTTATTATTTGAAAAATTTGTACCATCTTAGTTAAAATAAAATTGATTTAAAAAACCTCTATAGTTACTCCAAGTACTACAGTAAATGGACAAAATATTCATTTGAGCATGATATTTTAAACATATATTCATGTTGACATATACAATCCAATTATTATGAAGTCATTCCTATATCTTTTTAGAAAAAAGATGTATAAATTCTTTCAAGGGAAATAAGGACTTACAGTCATAAAAACTTAGTTGAAAAATCAATACATAACCTTATTTTTCTGTCCTCTTTTAACAACATACATGGTATTTAAAGTTAAATCACTAACAACAAACCAAATCTGTAGAACTGTATTTCGTGCACATGGGAAGTATATCAAAAATACATAATTTACTTTTTAAGCATATCAGATTGCTTGAAGCCATTTTCCTTGAAATTACTTTCAACAACTTTGATTTAAAAACAAAATTCATGAGAAATTTTTGGCATGCACTTTGGGATTTGGAACCAAAGAAGGATATTGTCGTGTTCCATGTAAAATGTGAATGAATGCTTGCAAGACAATACAGAGTTTATACTGCAATGTCTAGCCTTGGAAAGGATGAATGATTAGCCTAGCCCTTGAAACTTCAACACTTTCTTCATCTCTAATTCCTCATATATAATTTAATAACAAATATTGTTAGAAAAATTCATGTCAAGCATTATATCTTAAGAAATATTTCTCAAAATGGAAATATGAGGTAAGTATTAAATATGTCTTCACCAAAATACAAAATTGCTGTTATTTAACTCAGATTAATAATAATCTTGAAAGTATCATATACCTTTATTTGATGAGTTGCATAAATTTTGGAAAATAAAGTTTACAAGGGCAAAATTTACAAACAACGTGAATAGAATGTACAAAATGTCTGTATATCAATAGATGAATACACAACCATATTTTTTAATTTTGTAATATGTAATAGGTAATTTGGCAATCTGTTTTCAGCAGTCAAAACTGTGATTCTATGCACTGCATGGGTAAAACTACTACTTTTATTTGTTTGTTTTTTTGTTTTTCTTTTTGTTTTTTGAGACAGGAGACAGTGTTTCTAGGGTTTCTCTGTTTTGCTTTGGAGCCTTTTCCTGGGAATAGCTCTGTAGACCAGGTTGGCCAAAAAACTCACAAAGATCAGTCTTCTTCTACCTCCAGAGAGTGGGGATTATAGACATGTACCACCAAACCAGGGAAAACTACCACTTTTCAATGAAGTTATAGATGTGAGTTTGAGAGAAATGGATTCATTTCTCCCTCTCTCTCTTTTATATGAATTTTTTCTTTTAGAGACAGGGCTTACAACATTTCCAGCATCTCTGGCCATCCTGGATCTTGAGGCTGGCCTCTAATAGACATCTGGCTGCTTCCAAATCCAGAGTGCTGAGAATAAAGGAATATGACATCAGGGCCAGTGGGAATTTTTAATGACCAAATTCTACCTATTTTACACTCTTGAAGATCCTTTACCTTGTATTTTGGAATTCATTATAAATGTACTTTTTCCTGAAGTTTAGTATCAACTATTAATAAATAATTATGAAGGCTCCTAGAAAAGTTAAAATATTTAAACACAATGTCATTTAATCTAAACATCTGTTCATTTTATTTTCTAGAAGATAAAAATTTATAGTTGACAAAAAGAAGAAATAAAATCTAGAATTATACACAACTAAAGAAAGAAGACAAGATATCAGATTTGAAAGGGGATTCCTTACACCAGTTATTGTTCATAAAAGCATATATTAAAATTCACCCTAATGCACATTCAGTGGAATAAAAGTTAATAAACATTGATTAGCTTGGCTCAACCAAAACTGGTTTCTAACTTTGTTTTTCATTAACACATTTAACTCAGTGGCAGAAAAAAATATTTGTAAAAAACAACACTTCAATTACTTCAACACTTTCTTCATCTCTAATTCCTCATATATAATTTAATAATAAATATTGTTAGAAAAACTCATGTCAAGCATTATATCTTAAGAAATATATCTCAAAATGGAAATATGAGGTAAGTATTAAATATGTCTTCACCAAAATACAAAATTGCTGTTATATGTTATTTAACTCAGATTAATAATAATCTTGGAGTCAAGTTTTATAAACAAAGATCAAGTAAAAGACATAAAAATATTCATAAAAATATTAAACAAGTTTAAGGGATAGAACCAGTAATTTGCATTTTGTCTAAAACTTTGTCCCGTCTAGGGGGAATGGATTATATTAGAACAACATATAATTCTTATAGCCAGATAATTACAAATATTATAACCAAGAAACAGTAACCAAGAGCAAAAGAACACACACAAAAAAAAAAAAACACCCACAGCTAAACACTGTGCTGACCTGGAATTCAGATTTAGAGAGGAAGGAGTGGTAAGTAAATGGGGACAAGACCAGGCTACAGAAACCCACAGAGACAGCTGACCTGAACAAGGGGGAGATAACGGACCCCAAGACTGATAGCTGGGAAACCAGCATCAGACTGACTCAGACCCCTTAAATTTGGTCTCAGTTAGAAGGCCTGGGCAATCTTCGGGACCTCTGACCATGGAACCAGGATGTATCTCTGGTGCACAAAAGTACTTTGGGAGCACATACCCCATGGAGGGATACTCCCCTAACCTAGAGGCAGGAGAAGGGCTTAGTCCCTACTCCAAATAACATGAAAGATTTTGTTGATCCCTCTTGGAAGGCATTACCCATCATTGTGGAGTGTGTGTGGGAGAATAGGAAAGGAGGGTGGTAAGGGGACATGGAGGAAGGGAGGGAGAGAGGAAGTAAATGAGGGAAAAGGAACTGGGATCGATATGTATAATAAAATAAATTTAAAAATAAAGAAAGAAAATCCAGATAAGTTTTGAAAGTCAAAACTTATTAGTAAAGATGATAGTCAAACAAGAAATAAAATACTACTGTGTTCTGCAATTCTCGATCCATACTGAAGCATAAATGTCACAAAATAGTTCTAGATATATGCTATTCTTTGTTTTCTGTTCTCTATGAAAATATATGTAATTTAAATAAAAAATAAAGTATTTGTCATTTCACTGTACATCTTTAATCCATAAGACTTTATTATTTTCTTCTGTGGTAAATAGCCAGTATGTCAAACACTGAGACAACTGATTTCATGGCCTGGTCATGACAGAATCAATAAATTTCACAATTTGATATGAATTAAAGAAAAACAGCTACAAAGATACAAGTATTGTCAAATGCCTTTTAGATGGTTCTAATGAACAAAAGAAATGAAAATAACAGTTTATTTTAATTTAGAACTTCACATTTGTTTTCAGTTTCACAAAGCCATATAAAACTACAACAAATAATTCTGAAACTTAACTGCTCCATTATAAACTAATGTTAAAATGATAATTTTTCTTGTTAACAACACTTGATTATTGAAAATTTATTGTGTTTGAACTCTGAAAATATTTAGTATTTTGCTTTATGTAGATATGCTTGAGTCTCAGGTTTTTTGACTTTCTATATATGTGATTTATATGCACAGAACAATATAAAGTATCTTAAAATTATAAGTAATAAAATATTTGAATATACTCTTCTGTTTTGGTTTTGAAATAATAATTAATGTTGTGTGTTTTTTTAGCACTACAATGGGTCTGCAGAATATTTATCCATGTTAATTTTTAATAGTGAAATAATAACATAGAATTCTAATTCAGCAACAGAAAGTTAAAGAATGTACTGATGCAATCTAGAACAGAAATACCACGATAACCAAGGAATCTTCTCTCTTAGATAAGCTTCACCTACTTTTGTAAGGATGAATTTGTTTACATGATATGGTTCAGATATTAATAATCCAGAAACAAATCATAAATAATATTGTAACCTTTCTAGACACGATTTATGCAGTATAGTCAGAAATAAAATATACAGGTAACAACTTCACATACGTAAAATGTCAAGTAAATCATTACATACACAAAAAGTAGGAAAAACCTAAAAATCAGAAATAACAAATAGTGATAAACTTTATTGACATTTAAAATGTATTTGTTCAATGCATAGCAATAACTGATGACAATATATTCAAATATTTTTGAATATGATAATAAAAAAATTAATTTAAGAAAGATTACTTGGCATAGAACTTTTTGATTAGGTATTTCAAATATTCTTTTAAATAGCTCTTTTATACTTTTATTATCATGTCAGCAGTATGTCTTTAATAGATTATGTACAATCATAAAAACATATACGCCAATATGTCTGATTATCTACCTATCTATCTATCTATCTATCTATCTATCTATCTATCTACACATCTTCAACTCAAAACATGTAGAAGACAGGAAGAATAAAGAACAAGAATAGTGAAACCATAGGTTTAAAGAGAAATCTGGCACTAGGGAAATGAGCAGAGTCCTACAAGGATGAACCCAACTAACAATCTGAGTGTTAGTGGTGAGGGTACCTTAAATAATGAGATTGATGACTACTTTATATGCCATTATAGAGCCTTGATTTAGTAGCTAATGGAAGTAGGCACCCACAGCTAAACATTGAATAGAACTCCTGGAATCCAGTTTCAGAGAGGGAGATCTGATGAACAAAGTGTCATGACCAGGCTTGAGTAAACCACAGAAACAGTTGTGAACAAGAGAAAGCTCATGGATCCCAAACTTATAGCTGAGGAACCAGCATAAGACCAACCAGAACCCCTGAATTTGGTTCTCAGTTAAGAGGCCTGGGCAGTCTAAGAGACCTCTGAGTGTCTGAGTGTGGAACCAGGTGCACAAAAAGAGTTCTGGAGCACATTCCTCATGGAGAGATACTTCCTTAGTCTACAGACACAGGGGAATGCCTAGGCCCTACCCTTCAAGACTTGATGAATTTTCATAACCCCTCATTGAAGGCCTTGCCCTTTCTGGGGAGTAGATGGGTGATGGGAGGGGTTTCTTGGGGGTAGCGAAGGATGGGAGAGGGAGGGAACTAGGATCAATATGTAAAATAACAAAATATATAAAATAAGATCAGAATTATTGATACTTAGAATTGAGCAATGTATTGATGCAGAGTAGCTTATCCTGAATGAATTAAAAATAGAATTTAGCTACTCATACTGAAAGAAAACTATTTGGCATTAAAAAGACTTCAGCAAAATGCTCACTGCAAATTATGATACAGACTCATTTGGAATGTTAAAAAATATGTAAGTTATATTTATAAACATTTTATAAAATGATTGAATAAAATAATAGATGCTTTATTTAAATGGGTTAATGATTAAATGTTTATAGAGATCTTAAAATTTTTGAAAAAGAATAACCAACACATAGTGAATTATTCTGGCTGACACATTGTAGGAAAAATATATGATAAAATATATATAATAATATATGATAATATGATAATATGATATAGTGTAATAATTCTCTTGTCTGTAATTTATTCATGTATTATTAATTATCAGCTTTCCATCATATACCTCAGCGTTTAAAATTATAAAATGGAAATATTTATTCTTTCCTTGAGGTTTGGAACTAAAATAAGTAACAAAGTATTTCCATAATTTTAATGCTTTATTGACAGATGACATCACTTAATATGCATGTAGTTTCATATTTTTATTTTTCAAATTAAAGGCTATTTGTGTTGAGTCCATGTATGAAATATCAGTATACTTGATATTATTGATTGAAACATAATTTAATTGCCCATTTTAACTCAAAGCAGCTCCCTCAATTGATTGTTTATTGAATATTAAAGACTGTTTCCTAGGATACATCCTCTTCTGCTATACATCAACTTTAAATATAAAACAAATTTCAAAGGCTAAAATAAAATAAAGGGATAAGATCTACAGGTGCTTCTATTTCTACATGGAGACAAAAATCACAAAAGATTGGTAGAAAGAGCTAAATAATTACTTTGATTACACATAAGTAGATACATATGTATATATAAAGAAATTGTATAAATTATGTTTATGATAGATTGTGATAGAAGAATATATATGATTAAGGTATACATATGAATCCATAATGATATGTATATATTTATAATGAGATACACAGAGGGGGATGAGTGAGTCAAGGTTATAGGGTTTTCATAGTTCTCAGCATTTTATTTGGCTTTGACTACTAACTTCATATGGGATTTGGGCAAATATTCTCTAACAATGATCATGTCAGATATAAAGTATCTTAAATATTATTCAAAAATTAGAAGTAATCCACAACAAAATTAGTCCAATGTTTCATTTAATATGGAATGAATTATTGTAACCAGATCAAAGAAGATTAACCTTTAGTTTTAGTCATGCAATGGCTTGTTGAAGGTGATTAATTTATAACATACACTGATAGTTATTCCAAGTAAGGGATTAATTAGCAAATAATTCATCATCTTTATTCCATAAACATTTCAAAAAGAAGTATTGAACCTTAATTAATTATTGCTTATAAGCAACAAGAAATAAAGGGAAAAGTTCTAAAAAGCTCGATTCTTTCTTGGGGTTATGTCTTTAAGAGACATTTACATACAGTTTTATTTCTGAGATACTGTTAACATTCTAAATAAATATGAAATATGTTGTAACCAAAACTAATGTTATGTTGTAATTATGTTCATCTTTTTCATAAAGTCAATACTACCTTGCTATTTAGAAAACACATAACTATGTTCAAATTTACCTAGAAGTATTAACATGTTTGTTTATTATACTGAATTCTCTGTTCATAAATTTAGAGCATGTATATGAAACGGGAGAATTGTGAAAGTTATCCTCTATTTAAAACCATCACAAGCTAGGAGGGAACTTGAGACTATTTATACACATGCAAAAGAAATGAAATAGTGAGTTCTGTGATTAACAAAATCTACACCCCTGAAGACAGCCCATGAGCAAGTAAACAAAATAGGAAGCCTCCAGTGTGTTAGGGTATCTCTCCTGTGAGGCAGGCTTAGAGTTTTTGAGAGACTTGTATGTCCAGCGTTACTGCAGCAGATTATCACAGATAGGAGAAGGTCAAATAATGAGAGCTGGACAGATGCTGTTGTGTCATTGCTCATCCCCAGTGACATTTTTTTAATGTGAAGATTAAGTGTCTGAGAGAACCAGTAGCATACGGACATTTGCATTATCCAAAAAAGTAAATTCTATAATAATGAAATTCAGGATGGAATAAATATTACAGGATACTGCTCCAAAAGCTAAGAAACAAAGTGTAGAAACATTAAATATACCATGAGAAACAGAATTTAAGGTTGGAACAAAATCAAATATTTTAACACAAAAGAATCCAACATTTAACATTGTAAAGTTCACTTTGTCAAAATTTGAATCTCCAATTTTCTAAAAGCATAATATTAAGAAAATAGAAAAACAAAGCACACACAGGAAGTTTTGTTACAGATATATTTCTCTAATTAACTTATTTTAATAATGAAGAACTCATTATTCAATAACAGAAAGGAAACCCAATTTAAGAAACCAGTATATGAAAACACTCCAAATAAAATATACATGGATGAAAAATAAAGGTATAAAAAGATATAAAGTACATTTTTTCTTTGGGAAAAGGCAACATACTCACAATTCTATACCATTGTATTACTGGGTAAAATAGCTAAGATTTAATTTACAACCCTATCAATAGGGAATAAGGCCCCAATATATTACAAAAATATTTTTATTGGAAAATGTTATATTTTGCTTATAAGACACCTGCTATCATCAGTAAGAACATTTTTTTTTGAAAATAAGGCTCAGCCCCAAGTAGATCTGTTTGGCTTCTGAGCCTAGACCAATGACAAGTTGAAAAACATATGTTACTTTTCAATCATAATAAAAATATACTCATATTTCTTTACATCCAGTTGTCCATTGTGCTACGCTGATATGGGTCAGGAGGGTCAGCATGTCAGAAGTTGAGTCTTTAGGAATAAAAATGCACTCAAGATCTGAATGTCCAAAATTAAAATATGTTGTCAAACTCAACAAAAAGACATTTTATCTTATCACCTTATACTATAATTAAGGTATTCAAAAAACAATAAAATCAATGGTAAGGAGCAGCAACAACATCGAGATTATAAGTACAAAACAACTGCATGTCAGTCAAGTGATAATCCAGCAGGCATTTGACTAATGATGACAATGTATAGACATATGTGAGCAATGTATTTTTTCAAAAGAAAATATGTAGAACATTTGACATTTGATGATTGCCAGATTGGCTCACATGTCACTCTACAAACAATACCTTGTTTAAAACTTTCCATGCAACATGATTGCACCATCATGAAGCTTACCAGATAGAGTAAATGTAACTATCATCACATGCTGCCATTTCATCAATCTATTGAAATACAAAATATTTAGCTGATAGTGAGCACTGTTTCTGTAGCAGTTATCCATGTAGAGGACAACTGGAATTGCCCCAAGTTTAAGTAGCCAAACTAGGGATAATAAATGAATCTCTCTCTCTCTCTCTCTCTCTCTCTCTCTCTCTCTCTCTCTCTCTCTCCCTCTCTCCCTCCCTCCCTCTCCCTTTCTCTCTCTCTTTTCTCTCTCTCTTCTCTCTCTCTCCCTCCCTCTCCCTCTCCCTTTCTCTCTCTTCTCTCTCTCTCTCTTCTCTCCCTCCCTCTCCCTCTCTCTCTCTCTCTCTCTCTCTCTCTCTCTCTCTCTCTCTCTGTCTCTCTCTTTGTCTCTCTCTCTGCATGTGTGTGTGTGTATTAACAATTAAAAAAAGAAGCATAGAAGCAGATGATTTGAAAAACAACAAGGTAGGAAGTACATAGGAGAGTTTAAAGAAAAAATGTGAAAGATGTCATTATCATATCACCTAAAAAGTCATTACAAAAATGAAAAAGAAAAGCAAAGACATTTTAACCATCCAAAAACAGAAAAGAAAAATAATACTAGGGAATCAGATATAGTGCCATAGGACTTTAATACTAGCAGTTAATATACAGAGACAAAGAGATATGGATTTCTAGATTATTCTTAGTTACAGGAGTTCTGATCCATCCTGAATTTGAGTGAGTTGCTGTCTCAAAGAACCAGCACTACAAATGGAGAATAATTCACAGCTTGCTGGCATACCAACCCTGAATTGGTTGAATTGAGAGAAAGAGATAAAGACAAAGAGAACTATGTTGACTTCCATTAATTAAAAATTCAAATGTATCATGCAATCCACAGTGTTTATTTACCATGGACTTTAAAAAACACTTTAAATTTTATTTTGTGTATGAAGATGTGCTACTTACATGTATGTCTGTGTACCTAATTTGTGCAATTGTTCAGGAAAAATAAGTGTAAAATGACCTGGAGTTGTTAATATGGGCAGTTCAAGGTCCTCCATTTTTCTTTATATATTGTGTGGATGTGTGTGTGCCTGTACGTGTATGTGTTTATTTGTGTTGGTGTATACAGGTTTTCTCTATGTAAGTCAATCATATATTTTCAAATAGGTTCCCGACTGAGTATATAACTCCCTGTTTCTGTTAGTCTGGTTGCCCAGCAATGTCCAACAATCAACTTTTCTCTTCCCCTCTTCCAGTTGCTAGGGTTCTGGATATTTGCTACATATCCAGCTTGCACATATTGCTGGGCAGCTGAAATGAATAATTTGGTTTGCAGAGCAGACATTTCAAAATTAATTCATCTCATATGTCCTAACCGAACACGCATAAAGTCATATGTAACTTCCAACTGATTTTGCAAAAATAAACAACTACAAAGTGTCACCTAAATTTGAATTTCTCTCATTTTGCAGTTTTTCAAGTATAAAATTTTTATTATCATATGTTCTGTTCTATATCTAAGACTAACTGATTATTTTCCTCACATTCACCCATCCTTTTCTTGTGCTCTATTTCTAGGTGAAAGTTAAGATCACAATTGTGAAAATTTGGAATATAATAAATCAGACTGTCTTTGACTGAAACAGTACCAATCCCTTAACCAACAACTGCCTGAGTAATCATCACTTAGATTCCCAAATACACAAAGGAATTGTGAACCATTGCCTGGGTACCATGCTTGCAACCTGTTTTACAGATTAGATATTCATGGATACTAATTAAATCTTCTTGGTACCCAAGTTCCTGGTATGAAGACGGCCAATAAATATGCTCATAGGTGTTAGACTCACATTAATAGTCAATTTGGGACCAACTAAATATGTTCTAGATCCATAAATCTGTCTCTTAAATGTTGGCTGTTTTTGGCCAAAAGCAGAATGTGACCATTTACAAGCTCCACTAAGCTCTTTTGTGGGAAACAACCCCTGAACTAAAGGAATTACAGAGTGCATTCAACATCCAGAGAATAAAATTCTTCACTTCTGGGTGCAATCAGGAGGCTGAAGCAGGTGGATACCTATGAATTTGAGTTCAGTCTGTTCTACGGAGTGAGTTCTAGGACAGGCTCCAAAGCTTCTTAGAGAAATCCTGTCTCAAAAATCCTAAACAAACCAAAAAATAAAAAAAAATAAATTCTTCCCTTTAATGTAACATTCCTTATCCGTCTCTTAATTCAATTACACTCAATATATTATTTGAGCTTCCAATCCATAACTTTCTTACCTTAGCATAAAGTCCCAGACTAAGGAATAGTAGCAAATAGCCATACAACATGACATTCATACATGACATTCAGTCTAACAAATATAATGGTAGAACTGCCACAAGATGGACATTCTTATTTTAAAAGAATGTATAAGAGAACCAATGAGATATACGAAATGCCAGTGCATCACAAATGAAACCCCCACTGTGTTGTGGGCATAAGGAGAACACATAGGTTAAATATGGACTCCCACTGTGTTGTGTTATCCCAGACTTAGGACATTTCTGATTGGAGGTCTTCAACATGCAAAATGTTAGACAATTGCCATGTGACTTTTAAGCTAGTTGAAAGTGGGTTGCAGTAGCAAGGAGGCCATAGTTGTCTCTTCTAAAATCTCTGTCCTTCGTTAAGTTGGTATCTGATTCTATACTGAGGTAAAATAGAGAGCAACTAGAGACTTGTCAACCTTAAGTCCTTTAGAACAATTTGAAGTAAAGCTATTTCTAACAGATGTCATTGCCTATCTCATTGTAGGTGAATGCAGAAATATAGAAGAAGCTCATGATGGAGAGGAAATTTTCATCCTGGAGCAGCTGATAGTCTCAACATACCAGGTAATGTATTTTGGTTACTTCTAAGCCCCCAATTTGATGTTACCTTGCTTTTTCCCTCAGTCATCTACTTCACTCTTTTCTACTATGATGGGAGATGTCATTCTGTAAATTTGTTTCTCGTATTGGTTAATGAATAAAGCATTGCTGGCCAATAGGAAAACAAGATATGTGGGACTAGGAGACAAGGCAGTAGTAGGGATGAGATTCGAGATGGAGGATGGAGAGAACACACCAGCCCCTCTCCGGTAAGATAAGTCCATGTAGAAGTACTTAGATTAATATAAATGTGTTAATATTTAAGACAGATCTAGCCAATAAGAAATTAAACTGACCAACAGTTCTATATCTTATAGAGCATCCCTGCTTGTTATTTGGGGCTGGTGTGACTGTGGAACATGACCGGTGGGGGGAAAACAACTCATAATAATGCTGGATGTTAATAATTCTATTTCATGTCACCTTCCTATCTAATAATTCTATCCATCTGCTACTTATCATTTGTTATTTTGCTTGAATGGATCATATAACTCAGGAATTCATACATTAAAAAAATACTATAGCTATATAAGACCACTGTGCAATAATAAAAAAACATGTAAGCCTGTGAGCAAATTTTCAGACTCATTTTGTATATTACCTATAGCTACACAGGGGAGACATTTCACACTTTAAATTTCATCTACCTTCCTTTCATATCCAGTGACAGTTCAGTTCCATTGCAATGGTTCCTATGGATTACACCACTTATGGTTTCTTCTATGGACTCTAGTCTCATTGCTTACTTTGTGACTTTCCAAATATCCTTTGAAATCTCAGTGGTAGAACTTCTGTGGTCCTTTAACATTTATATTCTGCATGTCTACCAACCTGTGGCCACAAGGATAACCTCAATATCTATAACTTTCATGAACTGTACATTGCTACTGCAAACTTGAGAACCTGAACAACTCAGCATGGGATAGTTTGTTTTGAAGTAAGTCGAGGGAGTTCTAAAAGAGAATGCTACTTTATTTGGTTTCTCACAAAATTCTGTTAGATAGTGTTTGAACTTTAACTTCTATATCTCAGAGTCTGGATTAATGTGTGTAGTGTGTAGTGTGTGTGTGTGTGTGTGTGTGTGTGTGTGTGTGTGTGTGTGTGTGTGTTTATGAGAAAGAGAGAGAGAGAGAGGGACAGGGAGAGAGAGAGGGACAGGGAAAGGGAGATGGAGAGGATCAAATGAAATACCAGAGATAACTCTCAGGAATCTCATATTTGACTGTGGTAAAATAAAAAAAAACAATGTTAATTACTTCAGATCAATACTAATCAAGAGTAATCTTATCAGGTAATTTTTATGTATGGAAAATTAGAAATTTTAGAGCTATGACATTACAAATACAGTTTTCTTTAGAGTTCTTGCACAGTCTTCATCCAGACAGGTGCACACCTGTATATCTTGTACTACTGCCATTATATAGGTCTTCTGATAATGTGAAATTGTATCAAAATTGCATGTAATGATATTTAAAGACAGATTCAGATAAAGAATAACATCCAAAGGTTTACAGTGTGTGTAAAAATATACATAGTCTTGGTAGAGAAAAAGAAACAGATTAACTTGGTTTTTAAAAAAGATAGAAAGAAGGAAAAAAAGAAAGAATGGTAGGAAGAAAGGAAGGAAGGAAGAAAATGCAAGAAAGTGGCTGGGTGTGGTTGCACATGCCTTTAATTCCAGCACTCAGGAGGCAGATGCACACAGGTCTCTGTTATTTCAAGGTCAGCATGGTCTTCAGAATGAATAATCACATGGTCCTCCTTCTGCCCTAAAATGATTCACAAAATAAAAACAGTTATGTAGTGTCTGTTAGAAAAAAATACTATTGAACATTTGAGGAAAAAGGATGTGAACATCTCATTAAAGCTCTGCCTCTTTGAGCATGAGGACTTTAAACACCCAAAGTATCATTTCATAGTTACATAATAGAGAATAATGTCTATATTCCTAGACCAAGTAAATTACATTAATTAAAGGAATAATTTTTCTGTTATAGACAAAATTAAAATTTCCTCTAAGACATAGCTGTTGCTGACAGACTGGGAAATATTGATGGCTTCTGCAAACCTCTACTTGCTTTTCCACCATCACCTTTGAAATTATTTTATCAAGGCATGAAATGTTTTGACATATCATGTGCTATGTTATAATATGAAATAATTTTAATATAAACTCTTCAAAAGTTATGAAAAAACTCTTTCAGGTCTGGAAGTACTGTATGTTATTTAGTTCTTCCAAATTTCTAAAAGAATTATGATTCTGCAAAAATATATTCTTTTTAATATTTTTATTAAATATATGTTCTAGAGAAATACAAATACTGTATTATTTTGAAGTAATTTACACTTAGAAAGTATATTTTTGAGTTACAGTTAAAGTAGATTCAGTAATGAAAACTAAGGTATAAATTGAAATATGGATAATAGGAAAGATGATACTGTTTAATATAATAAGCCCTAACTTAGAGTAGATTTTTAGGTTCTTTTATTATTGCCATAGTACAAGAGTGATGTGTAACCTATTTTCTCAAAAGCTTTACCTATGAGGTTTTATCCATCAAGAATCTACTTACAACCATGTAACCCTTAGAGTAATCTAAGTGGACAGTGTATTTAAAACATAAAGAACTAATAAATTTGGGAATGATCATAGATATTATGGGAATGATTGATAACTGGATTAACTGAAAATATAAAATATATATCTATGAAATTATTAAGAAACAAAAAATAATGATTTTTCAATTTCAGGCATAGGAATATGTAGAATGATAGAATCTATTGATTCCAAATTGCATAGTAATACTTTATATATGTAATTACTTGTCTACACTGAGTTATTAAAATAAGTAAATTATATGCATCACCTGCAATTTTAGCTAATAACATTTCCATTTGATAATGTTTATGGATACCATAAATTGATACATAATTCTATCGCATACAAAAGGACTTGCTATTATTTTTGAAAATATACTTATAAGTATAATAAGTATCTTAAATTGATATCACTTTTGATAGGTTCAATTCATTTTACTTCCAGGCAACTAAACTGATAGTAACTGACTATGGTTTTTTGTACTACAACAAATGAAACCATACATGGTTAAACCTTCAGATTGCTTGAATTTCACAAACACATGTGACTTCCTCCAACATCTAAAAGAATAGCTCACAGATAATTTCTCTTAACTTAAAATGTGGCTAGCACTGTCTTCTCCCAAGATATATATGTATTTAAAAAAATAGACCTGGATGTGACATTCATTCTATTTGACAAATATATGTCTTACTCACATATCCCTTCTCTAGGCAACATTAAAATTAGAATACATTTTTTATGTGATTACACTTCTCAAAAAATTCATGATAACATAATGGAAACTTCACATTTCAACATGGAAAGAAAGATAACATGAGATTAGTAATTCTATAGAGAAGCCCAGAAAGAAAATAAATACTAGATTCTTCATAGAGTTAACATAACTCACAACACTAAGGAAATGTTCACATTTAAAAAGCTCTGAATTCATATGCTCTACAGATCTTTGAATAAACGAGGATGCTAAGGAAATCACAGAAATTGGGGTTAAATTTCTTCCCAAATAAGAACAAGAGAAGTTTTATAAACAATTAATTACATACTGCAAGTTAAAAATAAATTGTTCTTTGAAGGAGTGGGTGTAAAGATTTCACTAGACCCATGATAAATGGAAATGGATGTTTATTGGGGAACATTTACACAGATAAATATAAAAGACTGTTGGAGAGTTTCTCTGCTCTACATAATGGATCTGCTAACCAGAGATGAAAGACCTTACATAAAGAAGATACTCCTCAAGCTTCCTTCCTTCTCCTTCCCTCCACATGATGCCACACACAGAGAGTGGCCACCATTACCGATTCATCAGCAAGTCCGTTACAGTTCTTAAAATCTCATTAGAAAACAGTTGTGAAACCATAACTTACAGGAAGAAAACTTTGTGCAGAATATTTAAATGGTTACACCAAAGGTTCCTATATCACTTCTTTTTCTCAGTACTTTTGTATTCATGTTAATGATGACTTTGAAAAAAATGTTTTCAGGCTTCTTTGTCACAGGTGTAGAAATACTGGAATCTTCGAGAAGATGAACTATTGAGTCATTACTCATCAGCAAGATTATATGTATTTCATTTTCATATTCAAAAATCTAGCCACAAGGAAGTATCTGGTCTGGCTTATAGGTATGTTTAGTTATCAATAAAGTTTTAATTTTATCTTTCCTTCTTTATCTATATTCAGTGGTTAGATCATACATCATGCTGATGTTTTACCTTGGCATTATTGAAATAAGTAAAAGATGACGAAATCTAAATTATACACTAAAGAACAAATAGGTGTTCATTGACATTATAGACAAACTAAAACTGTGTTAAATTAGCAACCCTAATTAAATCAGCTCAACTCAGTGGGAAGATGGATGGATTATGCCTATTAGAGCAGTTCTGTGTTATTAAAGTTTCAGAAGTTACAGGTGCAGATGCATGTGGGGTGATGGTTTTGTGCATAGTCGTCATAGGGGAAAATTACAATATTCTATTTTTTGTTTTAAGCCTAATTAAATTAATTAATTTCAAGATAATTTTAATAGAAACTAATGATGTCTCAACTAAGATTCAATGAACTAATAATCATATATGCAGGTGCTGAAAGCATAGTCATTAATATATAATTTAGAGTGAATAAATTTTAATTTTTGATCTTTTATACTTTTATACATGTATAAATTAAATATATGCATACATACATACATACATACATACACAAATTATCTGTGTGGTATATAGACATACTACACACACACACACATATATACATATGTATATATATATATATGTATATATATATATATACACATATATACATATATATATATATGTATATATATATATATATATATACATATATACAATCTATTAGCCATTTTACCCTCTCCAGCTCTCTCATAACCCCAACAGGTCCTGCTCAAAAATATCTATCTGTATTTTTTCATAGCCCTCAATCCTTACTGTTTTAGCTAAGCTCGGTAGTTTATACCTCTGGGACTAGCACTCATGAGATGAAGCACAAAGTTTAAGATAACTTTCAGATTATCCATATATACAAAGTTAACTCTACCCTAAGTTATAAATACTTAGTTAGATCACCTTTCAAATATGCTTATAGTCAGTATACTGAGAGTTGCATGGCTTATAGAATATCAATATATTTGTGTATATTATCTAATTATTTATAGGACAGTAGAAGTCTGGTAGAACTAATTTAAGTTTTTAATGATGCAATAGTGATGATTTAATCATATAAATTTTGAATTATCTATTTTATATAATAATGCCATTTATGCATTAGTATTTGAAGTATTTCAAAGAGATAGAAATAACTGTACTCACATCTCTTACAAAATGTAGTAATAATAGTAAAATAAAGATTTAAAGAAACATTGATGAACAGGTAAGTATAAGTGATTTGGAGACTATCAGAAAGTCATCATTCATCATATTCTTGATCTATATTTCTGATACACTTTTAATGAAATACTTTTATAGGCTTTTATTTTAATTCCAATAAAAATTTATCAAAAATAGATGAATATTTCTGAACATCAATGTGTAGGACCAGTGATTTGCCATTCTGAATAGAGGACTTAACTGATGCTGTATATAAAACACTCCTACATTGAACAGAATGACTAGTGTTCATTATGACTTAATAACCAGCCAATAATATGACTAAAGTGCTGAGTTTTAGCTCATAAAATATATTATCTGTCATAACTATGTTTATGTAATCTTTAAAGCACTGAGTCAAGGAAGGATTTATTAGCATGGAAAATAAACATATTTTTAAATGCATCTCCAATATGTATTTATATGTATTTATATTTGTATGTAAGAAGACATCATGCTATGAATATTAAGGACAAACGTTGCAGTGTCTTTGTTTACTGTTCTTTTTGTTTTTTTGGTGTTACCCAGCTCCCAAATATGTAACACATTGGGCTTATTCTTAGTTATTAGTACCTGGCCATAGCTTGGAGTTTTTCTTGCCAGCTTTTCTTGTCTAAATTAACCCTTCTAACTTTTCCCTCTGGGCTTTTATCTTTCTTAATTCTATGTAGTTTATTTTCCTTTTTATTCCATAGCGGTCAGGATAGCTGTGTGGCTGGCACTGATGTTCTTCTCTCCATAGTCTCTCACTCCTCACTGTTTATCCTTCTATTTATATTTGCTGGCAGTCAGTCATACCTGTCCTTGCTTGTGCCTCCCTATTGGGTATTCAGCTCTGTATTAGAACCACCAGGTGTTTCAGACAGGCATAGTAACACAGCTTCACAGAATTAAACAAATGCAGCATAAACAAAAGTTACACACCTTAAAATAATATTCTCCAACAAGAAAGTAAAGTTAATATTGAAATAGGGATATGTTAACTTTAAGAACTAATAACACGGAGATAATACTGAAAAGTGTGCTTATTGACCTATTTTCATAAAATTTACTCTCAAATCAGTAATGTAAAAACAAAAACTTTATGAAGTTCTAAAAATACCTTTCAACCTGTTAACAATGAATAATGACTATTGAAATCAAGAAAAACACAAGTATTTCAAGGTATTTGTTATAGGAAAGAATTACTTTGATGAAAATATGCATGAAAATACTTTTAATATGGACGAAAATTGGGTAAGGCAAATCATACAACCTTCAAATAGCATTTTAGGTTACTTGAGTAACAAACATTAAAAGCAGATATGTTTCTATCTTTGTGTTAAAACAAGATTAACACTTTTACAGCTTGAGTGGAGCTGCTTGTACAATATGAATACTTACCAAAAAAAAAAAATACCTAGAATAAATATCCGTCAAATTTTGCAAAATTCAGTAGCTTGATGGTGTGTCTGCCATTTTACTCTTCTGGAAATCAGAAATGCCAACAGATCTAATTCAAGTTGTTGATAGGGTAGAAATTGTTTAGTAAATTCTATAACAAAATACATTTCCTTTAAAGTTTAAAGAATTTAGAGTTCCCAAATATTCCTTGACTCATGATGCCTTTTCATTTTATAAATTATAACTACCAACTATATCTTTTCGAACTTAGAACTTTTACTGGTCCATATTTTAGTTTTCAATATGTATAGAAGTTTAGATAGTTCAATCCACCTTAAAATTTAAATCCCTATAATTGCAGCCTATCATAGCTTATTCATATGTCATTTGGATTCAAATATGGACGAATTAAGAAGGCAATTGCTATGATTATTGAAGGATTCAGTTGTAGGTAAAAGATGCACAGATCTGGGGACTTTCTTTTTCCTTGGTGGTAGTGTCAATTTATGAAGATATTTACTGTGAAGAACTGTGATACTATGTTCATTATCATAGTGCATGAGAAAGTTAAGTTTATCTGTTGCTGTATGAAATATTCACCACATGTTTTTTTATAAAAATTTCTTAAGAAGATGTGTGCTTAGAAAAGTAGAACACACTAATTGCATAATATTTGTACCTAAAATAAATTATTCCATGATAACTGAGGAAGATGAGTAACATGTCATGTGGACAGAAGCTTCCAAGTATGCACTCAATACAGTCAATATTGTATCTAAGCCAAAATGAATGAATATGCAACAGATAAAATGTAATGCAAATTGCTTGAAATTCTGGAATGTTTTAAAGTTTTTTTTGTTTCTATTATTTGGATTCTGTCACAATATTATAGGTGAAAAATAACCTACTTATTCTTTAACAAAAAAGAAAATATAATTCTGAAAGGACAACATTGTTGGGAGATAATACATAAATATGTTTTATAGTTAAATCTGTTCTTTTTAGCTTTAGAGGTATTACAAAACACACTTTGGGGACTTAGCGTTTCCACTTGGCTGCCTATTTAAGTATTTAATTAAACTTTTGTATTTAAATTAGAATACATCTTATTTTACATAACAATCCCAGTTCCCTCTAGCTCCCATTTCCCATGCATCCCACCAACACACTTTCCCACTTCCTGTCCACTCCCCAGGAAGAGTAAGGCCTTCCATAGGGGATGTTAAAAGGGTGTCACATTATTTAGGGCAGGGCATAGGCCCTGCTCCCATGTATTTAGACTGAGAGAGTTTCATTCCATAGAAGATTGGGCTCCCAAAGTCCGTTCCTGTATCAGGAATGAATACTGGTCCCACTGGAAGGGGCCCCATAGAGTTGCCCAGGACTCATAACTGACACCCAAGTTAAAGGGGACTGGTTTGGTCCTATTCTGGTTTCCCTGCTGTCTGGCTGGGGTCCACGAGCACCACTTGCTCAGGCAGGACAACTCTTTCTTGGGGTTCTCCAGCATGGTCTTGACCCCTTTGCTCATTACTCCACCATCTCTACATCTGGATTCAGGAGTTCATCGCAGTGCTTACCTCTCTACTTCTGCTTCCATCAGCTAATGGATGAAGGTCTAGGATGGCATATAAGGTAGTCATTAATCTCATTATAGGGGGAGGACATCTAAGGTAGTTTCTCCACTATTGATTAGATTGTTAGTTGGGGTCATCCTTGTGAATTTCTGCATATTTCCCTAGTGTCCAATTTCTCTTTATTTATTCTGTCCTCTTTACATTCCTCAACTCAATCTTCCTTATCCCTCATGTCCTCTTCTCTCTTCCTCTTCTCCCCTCATCTTTCTCCTCCTTCCCTCCCTCCCTCCCTCCCTGTCTCCCTCCTTCTCTCCCTGCCTCATGCTTCCAATTTCTTCAGGAGTTCTTGTTGCTTTCCCCTTCTCCAGGGGACCATGTATGTTTCTATTGGGATCCTCTTGTTTCCTAGCTTCTCTAGAAATGTGGACTGTAGGATGGTAATCCTTTGCTCTATATCTAAAATCCATGTAGGAGTGAAAATATATCATGTTTGTCTCTCTGTGACTGGGTTACCTCACTATGAATTTCAAGATTTCATTGTTTTGGTTTGTTTTCTGCTAAGTAGTATAAATGTTATTCATCCATTCTTTGCTTGAGGGTCATCCTGGTTGTTTCCAGGTACTGGGTATTACAAATAATGTTGGTATAAACATAGTTGAACAAATGTTTTTGTTGTATGAATGTGCATATTTTGGGTATATGCCTAAAAGTGGAATTGCTGGATATTGAGGAAAACTGATCTCCCATTTTCCTGAGAAACCACTATACTGATTTCCAAAGTAATTGTACAAGTTTACACTTCCACCAGAAATGGAGGAGTGTTCGCCTTTCTCCACATCATCTCCAGCATAAACTGTCCTTGGTGTTTCTTATTATAGCCATTCTGACAGAAGTAAGATGGTATCTCAGAGTTGTTTTATGTGCATATTCCTAAGGCTAAGGATGTTGAGGACTTTCCTAAGCATCTTTCAGCCATTTTAGATTCCTCTATTGAGAATTCTCTATTTAGTTATATATCCCACTTTTTAATTGGATTATTTTATGTTTTGGTGACATAAACTTTGAGTCTTTAAAAAAAACATTAAAGAAAATACCAGAAAATGAAAATATCTCCCATGCTCCTGATTAGGTACAATCAACATAGTAAAAATTCCAACCATATAAAAAGAATCTACAGATTCAATGCAATTCCTATTGAAATTCCAGCACAATTCTTCACAGATATTGAAAAAAAGTTCTCAACTTTATGTGGAAAAAAAAAACACCAGGATTTCCAAAACAACTTTATGCAATAAAGGAACATAAGAAGACATCACCATTCCAGACTTCAAACTCTACTACAGAGCTATAGTAATGGAAACAGCTTGGCATTGGCACAAAAACAGACAAGCAGACTGGAATTGAATTGAAAGCTTTGATATTTACCCACACACCTATGAACACCTGATTTTTGACAAACAAGCTAAAATTATACAATGAAAAAAGAAAGCATCTTCAACAAATAGTGCTGGCATAACTGGATGCTTGTATGTAGAAAGCTGCAGATAGACTCATATCTATCTCCATGCACAAAACTTAAGGCCAAATGGATCAAAGACCTCAACATAAATACAGCTACACAAAACCTCCTAGAATAGAGAGTGGGAGTTACTCTAAAATGAATTGGTACAGGAGATAGCTTAATGAACATAACACCATTAGCACAAACAATGATGACAATTAAAAATGGGACTTCCTGAAACTGAGAAGCTTCTGTAAGGGAAAGGACACAGTCATTAAGACAAAACGGCAACCCACAGAATGGGAAAATTTCTTCACCAACCCCACATCTGACAGAGGGCTGATCTACAAAATAAACAAAGAACTTAATTAAACTTTTATGGTTTGTATGTGGGTATTTTTTTTAAATGATTGTATAATGACTCCTTAGACAGAGAATTCCTAATGGTATAAAACTTAATATTATATTACAATTATTCCCAGATTCTTGACCGTAAGTATGCAATTTTGTTGTATGTTAATTGAGGTAGTAAACATTTATGTTGCACCAGTCATATGTGGTCTCTGCTGCAGTAATTTGGATCTCATATTGTTCCAAGAAGTGAGAATTGAATATTTATCAATAGACAAATTAGGTTTCATTCAAAATAGACAATGAACATACAGCCCACTTGAGGATGATTTTTTTCACAAAGATAAATTTGCCAAATATCTATTTTAGGAGAAGAAAGCTTTATACCTCATGAATAAAATTACTCATTACCTTGAGTTTATAGTGATGTATATTCTATTTGATAATTATTTTTACTTTTAACTTATTATTAATAAGTCAATTCAGTGGAGACATCATAATATTCTCTAAGTTATTATAATAGAATAAAATATTTCAAAATTAAGTAATGATGATTATGAATCATTCCATAAGCATCCATAAAGAAATATATTATTGATAATGTGTCTTTTAAACTAGCAAGCAGTTATGAAAATGTTTAAAAAGTATATTATCCATAAAATTGATCAGATATAAATTCTTTAAAAATTAGAACAACATTACTTGGTGCTGTCTTTATCTGTTTATAGTTTTATTTTACTTCATTGTTAATGGGTTAAAAATTAAGGCAGAGCTAGTCCTTAAACAATAATGGTAATTGGCCAACAGGATTGTATCACATACAGAGTCTCTGAGTGTTATTTGGGGCTGGCGCAGTTGTGGGCCCACATGGCGGTGGGACCGGGAGGCCGGCTGGGAGACCTGCTGGCAGACTGGCTGAAACATACATGCTACAAATGGCGCCCAACGTGGCTATAAGAACTTTCACTTAAAACTAATAAGAGCTTAAGAAATGTTTTAGAAACAAAGGAACAGAGATTAGCAAGACTTCTTAGTAGCAGCATTTTCTCTGTTGGATTTGTTTTGTTGTAGACAGAGATTTGCATGGCTCCTTTAAGGGAGGTTTCCAAAATTAGCATAAGTGGCAAGAAAACCGCCTTGCTTTTAAAGAGCTCTGCTAACAATTCATTGGTGTGTACAAGAGCTGCAATGAAGGTTTACACTGTGTTTTAAAAAATACGCTGGCTTGGGAGAGAAAAAGAAATGGGATACAATGGTTTAAAAAAGAAAAAAGAAAGTAGAATGGATGGGTGTAATGTCTCACGCCATTAATCCCAGCACTGGGCAGACAGAGGCAAGCAGATCTCTGTGATTTCAAAGTAAACCTGGTATGGAGTGAATTCCAGGACAGATAAAAGTTACACAGAGAAACCCTGTCTCAAAATATGTAAAAATAGAAGTAGAATAAATAGAGTAATAAGAAAGCCACGTAAAGATGGAAAACACAGAGAGATTTTGGATAATATACACGATTCTGTTGTCTTTAAATTATTTGATTGCTGAGAAAATAACAACTGCTGATAAAAGAAATGCTGCTGGATTAATTCAATTTATATATTTTAAAAATGCTTTGACTCCAAAATTTAAGCATAAGGACAAGTTACTAGGGAAAAGGATTTCTATTTTTGTTTCCACAGAAAATGAAAAGCTACAGATTCTTTACAGACTTATATGGTTTGATCAAGCCGGACCCCCTGAAACAGCTCCCCAGGTGATCCAACATTCAAAGCAGTTGAGACAAAGCCTTGCAGACTACTGCCAAGATTTCTGCGTCTTCTTTGGAACCCCATGACAGCGCCCTATACCAGCAGGAAGTAGTTTGGAAAGAACGACGCCCAAATTCCCAAATATTGTTTATAAATGTTTATTTTCATTTGTATGGGCTTGGTTATAAATGGTTAATGACACAAGTAATCCTTGTAAAGGTAAAAAAGGGAATTAAGGTATAGATATGAATACTTTGCTTTGGAATGGATTTTCTTTTATTGATAAAATTTAAGGTCAATTTTGTGATATGTATATTTCTCCTCTTGTTTAGGTATTATGTTTATATAGCTCATTGGAAAATGTAATGTATAATTTAGTACAGATTAGAGAATAGCCTATGATAATGAAAACTTTAGAGTTAAGTTAATTAGGATTTCTAGATATGCAGAGATGTATTTGAGATGGATAGGCATTCTTCAAACCTTTCAAAGACCTACAGAATATGGCATTTAAAATGGTTTAAGGTTTTCTTGACAGTGAGGCACAACTGCTCCTGGTAACACCACCTGCATCAAAAAGGAAGATGGACATTGAAGAAACTCGTTATGAAGTTTGCTTCTAATATGGCAAGACTAGCCATTTGAGCAAGGTACTTCTCTTGTCTAGACTGTTTGACTTTATGTTGTAGAAACTGGACATGCAGGACCCACAAAATGATGACTGCTGATGCAAGATAGACATTGCTACAGGATTCCTGCTTCGTGGAAGAGGCTGCCTGACAGCCAGACAGACTACAGGACACAGAGAAAAATGACTGACACACTGTCAATACAGGTGGACAGTTTAAAGTTTCCTGCTTTGCTGAGGAGTCTGGAGACACACTATGGCCTATGGGCTGAAGATGGAACATTACAGAAGAACTTCGGGTGACCGACCAGGCAATGAGTTGTCTCTGTCATTTCTAGAGTTTATATATTATCCTTCTGTGGTCTTTGATGGAGTTGAAGACAGGCAGTTATGATTATAGTTTTCCGTAGTTAGGATTAAAGATAAGTTACATATAGGACTTTAGATTCACAAAGATAGGATAGATGATATTTTCTTTAAGTCTTACAAAATGTTAATAGACTAAATATTGTTAACTGTGATTCTTATTTGATAACTGTTGTATGTTATATTTTGCTATGTTAAGGTTAAACCCCTTCTTTTACTTTAGACAGAAAAGAGGAGATGATGGGAGATGTGATTCTGTATATATGTTTCTCATACTGGTTAATAAAGCACTGTGGCCAATGAGATAACAAGATAGGCGAGGCTAGGAGACCAGGATGAGGAGAGAGGAAGTAGTGGGGTCGAGATGTAGCCCAGGGAAGACGCAGGACGCCTGCAGCACACTCCCCGATAAGACGACCACGTGGAAATACTTAGATAAGTAGAAATGGGTTAATAATTAAGGCAGAGCTAGCCCATAAACAATAATGGTAACTGGCCAACAGGATTGTATCAAATACAGAATCTCTGAGTGTTATTTGGGGCTGGCGCGGCTGTGGGCCCACGTGGCGTCAGGACCGGGAGGCCGGTGGGGAAACCTGCTGTAACAGATTATGGGCTAGGAAACAAAATTAATTTATTGATCTGAGCGCCTTATATTAGACCATATTTGTTGCTGAAAAGTTTGATTAGAGGTCATGTATTTTTTGTTTTGTTTTGTTTTTATAATTTTTCTGATTTTGCATGTTTATCCCAGTTTCATCTCTCTCCCATCCGACCATGCTCCCATGCTCCCTGCCATCCCATTCCCCACCCACTTCCAGGAGGGATCCCTTCCAGGAGAGATCAACAAAATCTGTCAAGTCATTTGGAATAAGGACTAGGCACTTCCTCTTGTTTCTAGGTTAAGGGAGTATCCCTCCATGGGGAATATGCTCCCAAAGTCCTTTTGTGCACCAGTTATACATCTGGTTCCACTGTCTGAGGTCCCTTAGACTGCCCAGGCCTTCTAGCTGAGACCCATGTTCAGGGTGCCTGGGTTAACACAATGTTGGTTTACCAGCTATCAGTCGTGTGTGTGGGGGGGTCCATTAATTCTCCCTTGTCAGTCAGCTATCCCTGTGAGTTTCTGTAGCCTAGTCTTTATTCATATTTAAAATATTAAATACTAAAACTTTTAAAAAATTGAGGATTTGATAAAGTTTTCAAAATTCTCAAGTAAATAAATCTTAAATACAAACTTTTAGATTGTAATTTTTATTTGGCATCTTACTGAATTCATTGCATGAATTTCAACAATTTATAATGTAGTTGTTTTTTGTATAAGCTTTGTCAATTTTCTGATGTCAGTCCCTTTATATTTGGGTATGTTTAAAAATGATGTACTGATGCAATTATACTGAAATTCATTAAAAGTAAATATTGATATTTAAATCTAGTTAACTTCAGCAAATATGTTTACAAAAAGAAAAATATATTCCTGTAAGTTGATTGCATTTATTGATCAATTTATTTTTATTTTGATAAATCATTTGTAGTTTCATGTGGCAGAGGCAATTCTAGTATTTTATGTATCTATTCCTAAAATCATATAAAAGTTTTGCAAACTTATAAACCTCTAAATATTATTTTTCTTTTAGCTGTTGTGTGCTTTGAACCTAGTTTATATCTAGACTAATTTCATGGTTTTATCTTTGCAGTATTATTTTTTTCAGAGCTTAGTACAACAAGTGAATTATATATGACATATATAAAACTTTGTTAGAGAAACGAAGACCAACTATGTTTAAAGCATTATGAATATATATATATATATATAATATATAGATATGTATATATATATATATTTATGTATATATAAATTTGGTTGTATTGTATCCAAACTAATATTAACTAAGTCATATATCTGATGATTAGAAAATCAAGTAATTTTCATGAACAAATCAACACAATATATAAGAATATTTTAAAGATCATTCTTCATTTTTAATGAGAATAATTCCTAAGAAAAATTATGAAAATATATAAAATAGTACTAGTAAACATACTATAAATATCCACAAATCTTAATTATTTAGTACATCAACTTTTAGAGAAAATGGGCAAGAATAACCATCATTATCTGTTAATGGAAATAGGAAATAATATTATTTCAAAGGAAGACTGGTTGATTCTCACAAAGCTTAATGTTTTTTTCCCACACAATCTAGTAATCCCACACCTGTATAGGTATCCAAAAGATTGACAGCATATGTTCATATTTGCCCTTAATATGAATGTTTACAAAACTTATTAATGTCAAGATGTTCTTCAATAATTAAGTGCTAAAGTGGACCATGGCAGAAGTATAAATAAAAGAATATTCAGCTAGAAAACACATAAGATATTAAAATACAAATCAGAAGAATATTGAATTAATATTATTAAGTGAAAGAAAATCAGCTGGGGAAACAGATTCCATTATTTCAAAGAAATGGCTTTCGGATAAGGTAAAATAATAGACACAATAAAAATAAAAATAAAAGGTACTGGTTTTCTGTCTCTGTAGATTGGAGGAATAAATAGGCATAACCAAAGAAAACTTCAGTAGAGTTAAATGTTTGAATGAGATTTGATTTATGGATATTTGACACTGTCCACTATAGAAAAGCACATAGTACTATGTATCATGGGTTTAGTGTCGATAAAAGCCTGGATTTCAGGCAATAATAGGGTATCAGTAAGTTTTCCTTCATTGCTACAAATGAAGGGGAACCAGAGTAGCACATGAAACTAGATTTAGTGCAATGAGAAAATTACATAGAAGTGTGTTCAGTAACTTCCAATTCATCTTCCTACAAATTTAAATAGTTTATAAAACACAAATATGTATATACAAGTGAAAATTTAGACATTAAATATATTGATATTTTCCTATGGTTAAATAATAAAATGACACTTTTCATTTGAAATTATTTCCATGAAAGAGAATTGTGAATGTATTTCTATTAGAATTAAAAAGCTTGGGCATAGCAAGCAAAACATTAATATTTGTCAGTTTATCTCCTGGAATATTTAAGATGCATTCATTCTGCACATTTTCTATATGCAAAAATCGAATGTATGCAGTTCTATGACATTAAGCATAAAAACAAATATGCTAAGATATCTTCAGAGAAGAATATATTACAACACTAGGCAAGCATATATAAAATAAGCATATTTATCTTAGTTCTAGTGTGTAAGATATGGCCTCAATGAACTATGGAAGCTCTAGAGTGTTTGTGCTACTCAGGGCTTCTAAATGGAAATGTGCCCAATATCCTGTTAATAAACATTACAGATTCCAAAACTGGGATCTTTCTAATAATAATACAATTGAATGTAATAATCTTGTAATATGTAACGAATAGCTAAATTTGGCCTGTTATGTCTAAAATTTTGAGTGAAGGAATTTAATGTAAAAGTCATACATATTCTCACAGCTAATTTCTCCTTCATAAGTAAAACTACAATAAAGTAAAATGTTAAGATTAATATAACATTATAAATCATAATATTCAAGTTAACAAAACTACTCATTTTTTTATTATTTGCCCATGGTTAATTAACAGCTACTAATGTATGGAAAGATAATCACATTAAGTACATTTAAATTTTTTCATATACATGTAATAAGTGTCATATATTAGTAACATATGTATTGTATTATATAATATATTAATATGGAATATATATACTAGAGCATATATATATATTAGATAATATGTAAATATTAGAGAAAATACATGTAGTGAAATTCATTTTTCTTAATCCAGAGTTCCATTGTTAACAGTTGTTTTATGATATCATGTGATAATACTTAGTTTTTATTAAAAGAATTAAGTCATAATAGAAATGTTGTCAACATCTATGGCAACTATCAGAAGTTGGTTATTTAATTGGCACTAGTTACTATACACTATGCTGAATGGTTCTTTTTTAAATATATCTTTCTATGATTTTAAATTTTCCCAGAGGAATTGTACTCATTGAAGGTTTCTGTATTTCTGTAGCTAAAGATACCATGCCCTGATTTATTTTCCAAAGCACAGAAAACAGAATAGGCTCAAAATGGTCTCAGATACCAAATTAAGTTGGAGGTCACTGATCTGTGATGGTCTCTACACTTTGAGTTCTTTTGTTACAGACAATATCCTAATTGGAAACCAAATTTGAAATGTAATGTAGGAATATGATTGTGTTTGAAATAGCCACATCGTAGCCAGTAACAATCATCAGAACATTTCAGAGAGGGGAATAATCATACCATGGCCAAAATAGGCAAAACAACACACTATGTCCAAATGAGGCAAGCACATCACTATATCATGTTTAAGTAAGATATATAAACCATCAAACCATGTGAAAATAGGGAGAATGTCCAGATGTAGCAAATGAGATGCTTTGTCTTTTTTGATTCCATATTAAGTATCTAAAATACCAGTGCTTTTGTTGCCATGGGGAGCTTATTTAACTTTTTTTGGCTCTTAGTCCTTCACAATACAAAAACTCATCTTTCATCAAGTGAACTGAGTTAAATTTAGTTTGTGTAATGTTTTTCTTTCAGCACATCAAAGTGGAATATCTTCAACAGATTCTCATCTAACCACAGATGTAGGAATAAACCCACATAGATTTTTTTAAAAGTTGATCCTTGTTGAGATCACCAAGGCAATGCAAAGCTTCATGAGCAAAGAAATTATGTAATGTGGCACTTTCAGAGTGGCACATAGATATTGATGCTGCATTTTTGTTTCAGTAATTTCATTTAGTGGCTATTAAAATTGATATTTCTGTATACTTCACTCATTAAGGTTTGGCCAATATAAATATATTACAAGAATATTGTTAAATAAATTCCATACACTTTATGTCATATATATATATATATAATATGACATATATATATGTATATATATATATATATATATTTAGAGAACACAGGACATGTCATAGACACATAAAATAATGTTTCATTGACAGGTAAACATATTCTTAATTAATACCACAAGGGAAGCATCTGACTACTGTGTGCAATACTGTATTTGGGAAACACAATTGGCCTTATTGCTTCTGTTGTTTTGTTTTCTCTTGAGGGGTGGTACGAGTGTGAACTTGAGAGTAGTAGATAATGAGTGTGATCAATTTACTTCATTCTAAATTCTTAATAATTGATGAAAAACATTGATAGGTAAAAAAATAGAAGTAAAGGAAATTTTGAACAAAAGTACATTAATATATTATTAGTAGATATTTCCATAGAAAAATAGTAAAAACTATGATTTAAAAAAGATAATTTCCCCCCAAAAAAGTAAAATGAAGTTTAATTTGAGTCTTGTATCATTTGTGTTATGGTTTAAACTGGGTTCCCTCAAATGCTGTATAGTGAAGCCTTAAAAGCCAGTATGACTCTGTCTGGAAAGAAGACAATTGAGAAGAAATAGTATAGAAATACATTTTAGGATAAAGAGAAACACCATATCTCTCCTATATATAAATATGCATAAAGGGATTAGAGCTAGACAGATGTCAGAGGTGTAAACAGGTAAGAAAGGCAAACACAGACCATGAAAGTATAAAATTCTAGATTTTTGCCTCAGTCTTTTGATATTAGACAAGGCCTGGGTGGATTTTTGTTGCTTCAACAATGCCCTTTTTAGTTGCTGACATGTCCAGGCTTAGGTTCAAAGGCTGAACTGGAGCATATTTACCTGATATTATCCTATCAGTCTCCATTTTTAATCATAATTGAACAGTCTAAAATTAGGAGAAAGGATTCCTATGTTATACCACTATAAGTCCATGTTTACTTAAATTCTATAATAACTTCCCTTTGTTAATCTTTCCATCATAAAACAGGTTAAATGGACTCAGTCCATTCCATCAAAACACTTAAACTTACCCCCCTCTTTGAGCCATATAGTTTCTAGAGCATATCTCCACTCTGCATTGAGTCTTTTATTTTTCCCATGGTCTGGTGGGTGTTGCTTCTTTGCTTATAAAATACAATGTTTTACCAGTTGATGCATTGTGTGTCTGAGATTTATCTACATTAAATGATTTAACTGATTGAGAAAATTAACTCTATCCATATCTGTATGTGGTAACAGAAACATGACAGGAGTATAGCTCTGATAGTAATACAGCCTTCCATAATAAGTAAACTCTATTTACCTTTCCCAGTTCTCAGTAATTTTTATTGGTTAATCTACAGAGTCTGTAATACTTTTTTATAAGCAGACTAATAAAATCTATAGATAAAATACAAAAGTAAACTTGGAATTTCATTGATATTTTATTCATATTGAATATTCTCTTTAATGCTGTTATTGTTTTCCTAATGAGATAATTGGCTTCTCCCTCAGGCAATGAATGAAGGGCAAGTTCATTTATAAAATGCCATTGCCTATTCTACTAACCAAATTTAATGTTATTGTCTTAGCCACTGTTCTATTACTGAGAAGAGACATCTTGCAGAAGCAACTCTTGTAAGAGAAAAAATTTACTTGGAGTTTTGCTTTCAGTTTAAGGTTAGTTCATTGTCATCATAATGAGGGAATGGCAGGAGCATGGTGGTACTTATTATGCTAGGGTAGTAACTGTAGTAAATGAAAGCTACCATCTTGTCTACTGACAGAGAAGGAGAGACTAGACTGGCATTGAGTTTTCAAAACTTAAAGTCCATGCTCAGTAACACACTAGCTCCAACAAGCCCACACCTAATCTATATCTCCTACTTCTTCTAAACCCTTCATACAGGTCAACTCCTTGGTGACTAAGCATTCAAATATATAAAACTATTTGGGTTCAAATCACCACAAACTGCTCTAGGGCTCCTCTGTAGTTGAATAGCCATATCATGATACAAAACAATCAAACAAAAAAAAAAAAAATGAAGTCAGTCCAACTTCAAAAGTCTCTGTAGTTTATCACAGTCTTAGCACTGTATAAAAGTGCAAAGGTCATAGTCACTTCGGAGACTTAAGGAAAAATCTAAATGGTAACAATGTGTAAAATCAAAATCAAAGGGCAGATCACTTACTTCCAACATGCCAAGACACAATATGCATTACCATTCTAAAACCAACTAAAGTGAGAACAGTGAGAAAATACTGAACCAAAGTAAAACATAAAACCTTCAGGGCAAACTCCAAATATGGTATCTCCATGTTCCAAGACAAAGAACTCTTCAGGTCTCCAATTCTGTCAGCTGTGTTGACTGCCAGAGACTGCTCTCTTGAGCCGCTTTCACACCTTGTCTGGTTTTCCCTGGCAGGTATCCCCTGACTATGGCATTTCCAACATCCCAGAGTCTCAAATACAAACTAGGCTCAACAAAGCTAGATGTCACACAATGTCCTCTTTGATGCTCAGTAATGGAAAACACCTGATACACAATACTTTCCAGGTTTTCATAGCCATAATGGAGATTCCAGATACCTGACATCATAAACTTGACCCTTAAGTTATAACCATGTGGCTGTAGCAGGCACACTTCTCAGCTTGATGTAGTAGAAATGCACCCACATTGAATTACATTTGCATCAGCTTTCTGTTATTCCTGGCTTCCATTAATTCCTATGCATGAATTGAAAGTTTACCTTGATGGTGTCTAGCCTTGAACCCATCACTCCCTTTATTGCATTTAGCATCTTGTTTTCTTAACATTCTTATCTTGAACTCTTTGAAATAGGATTTATCACCAATGGACAATTTCCAGATGTTTTTCCTCTCAAATTACACATTTTGCATCTTTGTTCCACTTGATCATTTTCACTGCAGTTCTGCATTAGAATGCCTTCATAATGCAACCAATAATAGGTTGTATTGCAGTCTTCCCTGCAAAGGCCACTAATCCTAAACTCCTCAATTTAATCTCCAGCAAATTTTGAAATTGGGGGCAGAAAAGAGCAACATTCTTTTCCTAACTGTCAAGAATGGTCTCTAGACTAATAACTAATATTTTTTACTTTCCAAAATCTCCTAAGTTGTGCTGTCATAGTCTTATTACCTTCAACACCTCTGTTTAATGTTCTATATAGATGGCATAGTAAACATGGCCTAAAATATTCAAAACCTTTTTAATAAGGTTCCATTATCTGCAACATACTGCCAAGCACCATGGTAAGAAACATCATAGAATTACCCAATAACAAATAACCAAGTCCTGTTACCAACTTATGCCTTATTCAATATATATATATATATATATATATATATATATATATATATATTTGAAGAGACATTATCACCAAGGAAACACTTATAAAAGAAAGCAACGAAATGGGGTCTTGCTTATTGTATCAAAGGCTTAATTCATTATCATTACAGTAGGCTCAAGGTATGAGTAAGTTGGCCCTCATAGCACTTGTGCAATACCTGAGTGTTCCATCCTTATCTACAGGTGGAAAGACAGAGAGAGAGAGAGAGAGAGAGAGAGAGAGAGAGAGAGAGAGAGAGAGAGAGACAGAGACAGAGACAGAGACAGAGACAGAGAGAGAGATACATAGAGAGAGAGAGAGAGAGAGAGACTTTCCTGACTATTATGGGCTTTAGAAACAATAGAGTTCATTTCCAGTAGACACTTTCATTTCTTTTCTTTTTCTTTTCTTATCTTACATATCGATCCAAGTTCCCTCTTCCATCCTCCCATGCCTCCCACAGACCCTGCAATCCCATCTCCCATTCATTCCCCAGGGAGGGTGAGGCCTTTCATGAGGGATCATCAAAGTCTGTCAAATCATATAGGGTAATCTCTCTAGGCTAAGGGAGCATCCCTCCATGAGGCATGAGCTCCTGAAGTTCTGTAATATACTTTCTCCGATATTGCCACCCTTACTCCAACAAGCCACACAGCCTATTCCTAATGCTCCTAATCCCATCAAACATTTCCATTTTCTGGTGACTAAGCATTCATATGTAAGAGATGTTGGGCCATTCTTACTCAAACTACCATATTATGAATGCTGTTAACTTTGACAGCAGAAAATATAAAACAAGTACATTTTTGTAAATATACCTACCATTTCAAATTTAAAAGAACATCTACCTTTTTTGACTCCTTGTAATAGCTTAAAACACAAATACATTGCATGATTAAAAACTCAATTTACATAAAGTATTATTTGTTTATGCTTTTAAGTACTTAAAACATTTAGAACTTTTCAGTTAGATAAGTTTGAAAATTGACACTATCACTATTTAACTTCATGCTGAGGTTATGGCAAGTACTCCATTTTTTTAAGTAGTCTTTTATAACTACATGGAGAAAATGCTTTTTCTAGTTTACCTATCTGTCCACATCTCATAGGTAAGTTTTACACAACTGATGTTAGCTTCTTTAAAGTGAAAATGTGCCATGGCAAATGCATCAGGAAACAACTAATGTTTGTTTGTTTGTTTATTTATTTGTTTGCTTATTTTACATTGTAGAGCCATTCCTCTGGAAGATTCGGTCTGTTGTCAATTAATATTAGCCCCTTTTTTTTCTGAAGTATTAAGTTGTATGAGGAATCTCAGTTTTACAGTTGAGGTAAAGTGTAAACAGTTTTCTGGTGGCTTTATTTCAGTTGTGTCTAGAAAAACTAGCAAAATCCTACTAAAATGTCTTGTTTTGAATTATCATGAATTAATGCCCATTACCTCAAATTCCTTCTGTCAAGAGCCATATTTATAACCCTTGACAGGTTCCACATTATAAAGACACTTTAGCTCTGTGAAATTAATAGGATTTTTGGGTTGTTTAGCTTTCATATCTTATAACATAGATCCCCACTAATGCTTTGCCTTTCACTCAATCATCTCTTATTTTCAATAGTGCCAGCAAGGATTTCACTATCAAGCTTCTTTATAATCCTGTGATTAAAGTTCTCAGAGAGGTGGATGAGTGACTAAAGCATGCACTGCTTTGTGAAACAACATTTCCTTCCCAGTAACTATGAAATCTGGGTCACCACTCCCTCTGAATCCAGCTCTAGTAGAATCTGATACCTCTGGCCTCTGTAGGTAGCCATTGTACACACACCCACATACCCACACACACACAAACACACACACACACACACACACACACACACACACACACACACACACGAGAGAGAGAGAGAGAGACTCACGCAAACAAAAACATATAAATATCTATAAATTTACCTAATACTCAACTACCAACATTGTTCCTATTGTCTCTGAGAGATTCCTCTAAAACTAACAAGGAAATAAAATTAATAAAATTCTGAAACTCTTATTTTTAATACTTCCCATCTTACAAATTACTAAACTGACTGTTTAAACTTATAAAGTGAGTCATTTATTCTGCCAAGCTACAGAGAAAGTGAGCCATAAGATAGTAATCTTTGATATGAGTTTCTTTGTTTAAAGGAACAATTTCAACTCAGCAAAAGTACATATTATTTTAATTAAGAATATGCAGGAACTCACCAAGGTTTATATGTGTGCAGAAAGAACTAATAAAAAAAAAGGGCCATGCATTTGAATTTGAGCAGAGAACAGTATATAGCAGGTTATTGAGAGGAAAAAAGAAATGGAGAATTATAATTAAAGTATAAAATGAAAATCAAGACAACAAAATTTTTTTTCTTTGAAATTGACCATGTTTTTACTCTCCCATACTTCTGTTTCATTTCATCTAACATCCCTAAAATTTGTTTTCAGTTACATTCATTCTGTCTGTGCTCCTTCACAGGTCTTCCTCTGTTATGCTGGATAGCACTTAGAGGAAAGAGCTTGATTTGCCTGGTCATATTGTTTTACATAAATAATTACTCCAAGAAGAATAGAAGCATAAAAGAGAAGCAGATGTATTTTAAAAATTGTAATGTGTCTAGGAACCCGAGGGATCTTCCATTGGCCTTTTTTACCTCAAAATATATAGAGTAAAACTTCACACATAAATTTTGTAGAGTTTGACAGTGAAGAATCCATTTAAAATAATAATTATAACCAGAGACTATCAAATAATACATAAGACATTTTGTTTTCTATTTGTATTATAAGAATGAAGTGTTAAATTTGCAAAATTCTAAAGACTTTTCAGTGTCTGCTTTTCCTAGATGTTAAGGCTTGTTTTGATTTAATATATAAAGTATATTTAGATAAAATATTTTTTAATCTTTTAAGAATTTCATCAATACATACACTCTTTCTTGATCATATGTGCTTTATTCTCCCTTCACATCTAGACTTCCCCTTTTCCAATCCTCATTTTTCTTTAGTTTGTAAACCATAGAGTCATATTAATGCTGCTTTAATTGTTGGCTTTGTGGAACTGTATTGATTTAAAAGAATGGTCCCCATGGGGATTAAATGCATGCCTTTAATCCCAGCACTTGGGAGGCAGAGGCAGGCAGATCTCTGTGAATTTGAGGCCAGCCAGATCTACAGAGTCAGTTCCAGGACAGGCTCCTAATCAATATAGAGAAACCTGTCTTGAAAAACCAAAAAAGAAAAGAAAAAAAGAGTCCCCATATGCTATATATTTTCTTGCTTTGTCTCCAGTTGGTGAGTGTTGTTTGATAGAATTAGGAAGTACAAACTTGAAACTTGTTGGAGTAGGTTTGCCCTTCTTGGATGAGGCATGTTTGTGGTTGCAGTCATTGAGGTTTTAAAAGCCTAAGTATTTTCCCTCTCTTTCTCTGTCTCTGTCTCTGCCTATCTCTGTCCCCCCCCTCTCTCTCTCTTTCTCTCTCTCTCTCTTTGTCTCTCCTTCCCTCCCTCTCTCGCCTTCTCTCTCTCTCTCTCTCTCTCTCTCTCTCTCTCTCTCTCTCTCTCTCTCTCTCTCTCTCTCTCTCTCTCTCTCTCTCTCTCTCTCTCCTTTCACTTTGCATTTTGCCTGTTGGTCAAGCTGTGAAGTGCTCAGTAGTTACTCTAATCCATGCCTGCCTGCATACTGCCATGGTTCCAGCCATGGTGGTGATCGTAGACTAAACCTCTGAAACTATAAGTAAAAGCTCCACATCAAATGCTTTTTAAAAATAAAATAATAAAGAAACCAGAACTAAGAGCTATCTACTAGGAGCCTCAGTCTTAAAGAGCACTGACTCAGACTATTCTAGAATCCTCCAGCTCTTTAGAGTTTCTCGGTTACGTGATATGGACAGAGTGTGAGTCTCTCCCTCCTAAATTTAGCAAAGTTTATTTTGTATTTTGCTTTGGATTAGTGAGTGCAGTGGTTTGTTTGTTTATGTTCAGAATAAATTACTTCACTCTTTGAGAGATTTGTCTCCTATAACCTTCTAAGTCCTTCCTTCTTCATACTTATCTTTCTGACTTAAAGGAAGGAGGTATGAAAGAGATGTCCCATTTGTGCTTGGGTACAGCCAAATACAAAATGTGCTTTCAATGTTGACCAGTTATGAGATTGATGTTAATTAAACTAAGGCTGTTCTCGGGCAAATTCTGATAACTACACTAGTCTATGCATAGAGAAATATTAATATAGAAGGCAGAGAGACATCTTAATATAGAAGGCAGTTTGATACTAGCTAAGCAGTGGGAGAGGATGCACTTCTTACTCTCTTGTCTTGAGACATTTCCTCCTATTGATTTGGCTTGTACAGCCTGGATTTGAGGGCTTTCTTCTTTTTTATTGCATCTTGTTTTCTCTTGTCTGGCTAATGTTTCTTGGATACTTGTTGGTCTTTTCTGAAGAGTAAACGGAGAGGGTATGAATCTGGGGTAGAGAGAAGGTCAGTGGGTAGCTAAGAATAGTAGAGGGAGGGAGGAGAACCTGGGGTTGGGATAAAAAAGCAACTTATGAATCATTACAAATTTTCAATGAGAATTATGACTAAACATTTTACTAACCTAAAAATAAAATAGGAAAAGCAGTGAATACTTTCATCAGTATGAAGGAATTGATATTATCAAATTCAGGAAAGAGAAAACATGATTGATTGTAAGGATATGGGTGATGGTGAAATGAGGTTCTTTATAGTTACAAACTTTGAATTATGCTTAATGGACAATGCTTAATAAACACTTGAACATCCTACTAGTATGATATACTTTCAGTCTATTTGAGAACATAAGATTGTGACCTTTATAATTGATTATCTCAAAGAACTCATATAATTTTATTAACAATTTTATTGATAAACTCCAAACCATGCTATAACTAGACAAAAAAATAATGTGTTTTTTTATTCATGCTATTAATTCAGTTTGAATTTTGGAACAATATTATTGAGTTTTTCCAATGTTTAAGCTGATTAAACCAAAATCAAATATGCATAATTTTTACATAAAATTTATGAATAAATAAAAATATTTTAGTACATACAAAAATAACAATACATTCCTAATTGGTTTAGGAATAACTATATATATATACATATACACACATGCATATATGTATATGTGCATATACATGTATGTATCATATATATGTATATTTATTCAAAATTACAAGTGCAGTCATAAGAATGCACAGAAATTATTTTTCACTAAAATATAGGAAATGTAATTCATCTTAGCTAAGTAAAAAGTATTGTTCTTTTTGCCCTTGCTTTCTATGCTAGCTGATTGACTTGTATTTTTGTGAAGATTGACAGGACAAGAATGTAAAGGCTTTATAATTAATAACTTTCTGCTGCTGCTGAGTATCAACAGCTTTATTTTAAATTATATCAGCGCATTTCTTCATTCAATCATAGCACACAGAATGAATATTAACATACGAAATCAAAGATTTTTTTACATGAGTAAATATATAGTCTTATTCTATTTCAATATGTAACCACATCATATTTGAATTGTATGTTTTGGATCTAGAAGATGATTAAATTTCACATTTATAAATTTATAATATATTTTATTTACTTGTTTTTATTTGTGCTGATATTTCTGTCCCACTTATACCTACATATAAAACTGGTGACACAATTTACTCTATTTTTCATGTCTATAATCAAACTAAATCACCAACTTTCACACTCCATAAAACTTCTTAATTGCAGCAGTGATAAATAAATTATCTAGCAAATGCTGAAATTTTTGATTAAAATAATATGTACTATTTGAATTACTCTAAATGTTAAAGTGTGATGAGATCTGTATGTGTGAAAACAAATACTTAAAGGATTGTAAGGTTTCAGATACATGATGTTGTGAAATGAAATAGCTTTAGTTATTTATATGGAAAATAATAGTTTTGTACATCTTTAGGTTCAACAAAACATATCCTAAGAAAATAGCAAAACTATCCAACCAGTTTTAAAAATTAAATCTTTGATGCCTTAACAATATTTTATTACCAAACTCATATCTTCAACAAAATAAATACACAAACTATATTAGGACTTCCATACATCTAAACTTAAATTTATATATAGTGTTCTAATAATTGAGTCTGACGAACACTCAAAACATTTAAAAATTCCTAGGCCTGATTAGGTGAGTTGTGTTATTAAAATTCCCAGTCCTTTCTTGGAATAAGCAACACAAGGAAACTGACTCAAAAGTCTTAAAATTGGCTCCATTACACTGTCTGTCAATGAGAAAATCAATGACATTATATCATTAAAATTATAGTGGTAGTTAACAGATGTACTATAAATAAGTTATCATCCTTCCAAATTACTTTTGAGCAAACACCATAAACATAATTTCAAGAATTACTTATGGTAGAATGTACAATTTCATCCTACCCCATTGTTCTTTGGTTGACAGAAGAGTAGAATAGTTACTGGTTTAAGAGCTCTGTATTGTTAGGTCATAATAAAAAAAGTATCTAGAAATGTCAAATCCATATGTATGACTAAAATATTCATACTTTTTTCATTTATATGTTCCAAGATTACTTCTTGAACCCACAGATTCTATTATAAATCTCTAAGAACTAAAGCACATTTTTAAGACTAACACATTTGTTTCATTTTTATCAAATACATATACACCAAAATATGTTTTGAAAACATGTAGGCTGAAATTTGTATGTAATTAGTGAATTTTCTTAAAGATATGCTACATTATTTTTGCTATCAAAAATATTGTTAACTGTAGTAAAACAATTCTATAAAAACACATATCCAAAGATACTGAAATTTCATAGTATCTCAGAGACTAATCATAATATTAGACCATTTAACACTATGTACTTAACCTGATACTCTAATGTGTGCACAGAAGATGTAAACTCAGTTTGCCTTTAAGTGAACAATGTAAAAACTAACCTTACTGGCCTCAGATTTTCCATGTAATCAACTTTCTCAATATAAGATATTATACTTTTCTATGACCTTGACCTGAGTGGTGGGTGAGTCTGTGTGTATTTAGTGTTATTGTAACAATTTACTTAAATCAGGCAACAGTTTGGAAGCCAGTTCATATAACAAATTTCCACTAAAATGTGTAAACAGAACATGGAAATCACTTCATAGCATATTGTTGTATCTCTGTTAGTTACTCTGAGCATTAATTCTAAGTCACTTTGGGTCAGAAAAGTTCTTCCTTTGTAAAACTTCTGTTAAATGTTTCCATAAAAAAACTCAGCCCTTTCCCATGACACATATTCTGTTCAATAAATACAAAGCAAAGTCTATATTAAGGATTCGTAGACAACTGGGGCAGATTAAATAAATACCAGCCTGCATATAGACAAAAGACAAAAGGAGAGATAAAAATCAAATTTATGCTCTTAGTTGGTCAATCTAAGCCAGATAAAATCTAAGATATCCTAGTGCAATACTTGGCATATCTGCAGGCCTCTGTAATTATCTTTCAGTTGTTCAATTAATACAGACTCAAATCTGTAAAATATAAAAATGAAATGAGACATTGGGAAAACAGCATCCCAAATAGATAACCGTAAAATGTAATGGAAGAGCATGGGATGGTAGATGAAGCACATTGAAAAAATCAAAGGAATGGTGTCTATTACTTTTATGTAGCTCTGAAGAGAAAGAGTGTCCAAGGCAACTTATTTTTTTTCTAAATATATAATTAGGAGTTTGCTTACATTTTCAAATGACAAGTACATGGCAATAGGCAAACAGTAATTCATGTTGCTGAGGCATAACCTAAGAGCTTACTTAGATTTCTGTTTGCAGTTGATGTCAGTGAATAAGATTGCTCATGGTGGGGCCCTTTGAAATCTTTTAAAGTGAGATTTAGATGCCCAGGATTTATATAGAAGCCTGGGGACATAGGGGAACACCTTCAGTTCTAGCACTGTGTAAGCTGAGAAAAAGCTTCTCTGCTTCAAGCTTGCTACATAGACTCACCAAATTGTTGACCCCAAGATAAATCCAAAAATCCTGCTTCAGTAACTAAAGTGGCTTCAGTAAATAAAAATTCAGGGGGGAAATTACATGAATATCAACCACATCGTGTTGCTGAAATGTGCACACACCCACTCATCCATGTACAATCACACACACCAACTTGCAAACACATATACAACTCACCATATATAATGCATATAAGGAAAAACAATTAAATGACTTATCTTAGGCTAAATATGTTAGTGCTAATATTTAAAACATTAACTTTGTTCATTTTATTTATATATTGTATGTGAATGTGTATGTATCTGTATATCAGAATATATGCAAAACTGCATACATGTCTGAAAAGAACTTGCAGGAGATGATTCTCTTCTTGCAAAATGTGGAGCCTAGAAATCAAATTTATGTTATTGGCCTAAGTGTCTTTACCTGATCATAAATTTGAAAACAAACTATTACAAATATATTCCAAGGAATCACAGTTGTAGATAGTTGAAATGCAAATACATTTTCACTGAAAATTGCTGAAGCATCAAGCTAATAGACACACAAATATTGGAACATAAAAATTATTGTTGTATGTATAATACCTGCATTGGTTGAAAAATGACTCTAGATAAAAGTTATTTTTAATATTTTTACTTTCATCTCAATTACCTGTCTACCTGTCGAGACTATCATAGGCAGAGATTGCTGTGAATAGACTAACAAAGAAAAGTTAAAAAAAATTATCAAATTTACTTTTTCAAGGTACCAAATATAAATTAATTAGAAGAATTTAGAAATACTTGATATACTCAATAACCTGAACAAGAATATTGAAAAGGGTGTTCTCTTTTAATAAACTGATATATGCCGGTATTGAACATATTTATAAAATAGTGTGATGGGCCCTCCTAGAGGAAATTAGCATGGAGTCAATGGTGTGTATAATCAAAATGCATGGTGTACATGTATGGAGTTTGTAAAAAATAGTAAAGTTAATAGCTAAAATAAAATAAAAATACATAAAAATAAATGTAGTAAATATGTCATTGTCTACCTATAATGAATTTTCTGGATATATACATATATATATATAATATTTGTAAATGTCTGTATGTATATATGTAGTGTATAAAAGTATATAGTACATTTTTTGTATTGTATATAATAAAAATATGTGTATCTATATGTGTTTATAAATCGGAATTTTATACATGTGTACTCATTTATACTTCAAACATAATTTGTATGAACATGGCTGGATATATTGTTCAGTGACTAAGACCAGAATTCATTTTGCAAAAGATATGAGGTTGCTTCCCAGAACATACACAAGATATCTCACAATTGTCTATGACTTCATTTTCTTAATATTCAACACATCTGATTTCATAGGTACCTCATATACACATAGGGTGATGAACCCAACCCTAAAAATAAAATTAATATTTTATAGAGAATTATAATAAGTAAAATGGATAACACAATGACTTATATCATAGCTGAAAATATTAAAATAATAATATTCTCAAGACTAAAAAATTTAAAATGTTCAAAATAATCAACTACATTTCAAAGCTCAAGCAATATAAGAGAGTTAGATGGGTATATTAGAGAGAAACCATTCAAATTAATGGTAGTCAGTCCTGAAAAATAAGATTGGATTTAAAAATAGCTAATATAATTTCACATTAAATTCACCATAGTTCTAAATTTATTACTTAATTTTAAAGGAGAAGACAAACATACCAAATGTTAATGATTAAAAATGGGCAAGAATTATTCTAACAGCACCATTATTTCAAATTATTTTCTTGGTTATTTCCAATGAAAACAATTAGATGGTTCCAGTGCATTTGATTTCATTGTGAACTATGATTTTTTTGTTTAGCAATATTATGTTATTTGTTTTTATGAAAGTAAATCTCTATCTCCCTAGGATAATGAACACAGGAAAAAATATGTATTTTTATTTGGAAGATTATAGAAACAGGCTAAGAAATCATTTTTGTACTATTTAGAATAAGTTTTATTATTTATAACAGAAGAAATAAAAGTGTAATTTTGATTCGTAAAAGCCATTTGTCTCTACTGACAACATAAACCCCATATTCTGCAATGATTGCAGTGATGACCACATGTTTTCTCAGAAGCAAGGGGTTTTACTTCTCCTGCTTTTCAGGTCATCTCTTACCCAGTCTACAGTCCTGGATCTTTGCTCTGATGAAAGTTAAATAAAATTGCCATATCTAAATTCACCTGCACAATAATATCTTTTATACAAAGAAGCAAAAAGAATTTTCACATGCAAGTTTTTCTACCCTGAAAAGCTCATCTAATATATATGTATTCATTATAACAATGAAAATAACCCAATATAACAATTTCCAAGATAGTTTCAGTATATACAGGATACTCCTTCACATGTTATCAAGAAAGTGTTCAATTGTCCAAAAAAATATTTTTTCCAGACAATATTTATCATGTCTACTTACCATTTTCAGTTCTTTGTTTTAATTTAAAAATTTCTGTTAATTAATATATGGCCCTGTGAAATTATTATTTGATATTAGGAATGGTTTAAAAAGAAAAACAATAAATTTTTTTATCATCACTGTTAACTCATTTCACTTAAATCAAGGCTGATAATTTATAGTTTCTATTTTATATACATAAAAGCCAATCCTGAGATTATTTTTGAAAATTTTACATGATATTCATAGTAGAAACTCAAAACTTTACACAGTTTAAGTATAGCTGTACATAAAAATCATTTATAATTATATTCATATACATGAGAAAATTTGAAAAATTATTTCACCCAGGGAGGTTCATGTTGCTTCTTGTTTCTATTTTCTCTTAGATGGAAGCAAACAAACTGTTATTGTTTTTGATGAATCCAATCCCATCAGATATACTTTGTATGTCATCTTTCACAGACATGATCAGTTCCTGTTTATCATTCCTCTGATTTTTTTTTCCCAACTCATAATAACTAAGATTACACATTTGTATTCTGTCCACATCTAAATTCCTGTAAAGGTCAGCGTTCCCATAAAAAAGAGTATAAATAGTGCATAAAAAGATGATCCAAGCCAGCATATCAAAAAAAAAAAAAAGCATAAAGTAAAGGTCACTTTCACAATTTTATTTTGAAGCTCTGTAAAAATTATATATAGTGTGAAATTCTGTCAGAGTTTTCAAGTGGAGTTGGGGACTTGCAGTTCCTTTCTATTTTCTTTCCAAAGTCCAATATAAAAATAAAAAAAATTTGTGTGCAATTACATTGGGGTTCAATTAGTTATTTGACTCATTATCATAATCATTAATTATCACAGTGATAATCACCTTAAAATAATATCTTTTATTGGAAAATATATGACAATATTAAATAAATCACATATATCCAAAAAGTCCTAGTTTAGTTTAATGTGTGCTTAATGACTTGTAAATCTTAAGTGTTTTAAGTTTTATTAAATGTGTACTTTAGGAATGCAAACAGTCATACTGAGAAAAGTATATTTCAATAATATTAATTATATTTATCTACCTGTACTAATACTCTCCATATAGATTATATTAACAGCACAGATAAATTAGCTTACTTAAGTGATTTCTTTGTTCATACATTATATTCACTCTTTTGTCAAAACAAAGGATGTATGGATTGGTTCTTGGTTTTGTTTTGTTCTGGCATGTAAACAGCTCTGAGTAGTGTGATATTGAATTGGCAGTATTGTAGGAAAGCTATCTGCATGTTATTATGGTTATAAAAACAGACAAACATATGACCTTGATTTCAGTTTAATTACACACAAAACCAAACTCTGTATCTGAGAATGTCAACTTTGTAGAAACAACAAAACTCAGAATGACAGACTTTTTTTATTAGAACAAATGAAGATTAGCTACTTACAACTATAAAACAATAGCTTTCAATTTAAATATTGAAAATTATGCCATCCTTTTCTATTCTTCATACATTTCTTCTATATTATTGTAGGAAGAATAAATCTTAGCATAGGAAATATATATAAATGATCTACCTTGCTTATAAATTTTCCTGAGAAAACAGCAAAATGTAGATCTTTCTGGCCTGGGTGTTTAGATAGAGTAACTCATGACAGGACCATCATGTTCTCTCTAAACAAAGCATTTCACAGTATGTAACAGCCGAAGTGGAACTTCCGCACAAAAGGAAGTTGATTACTTATATTATGTTTACTCTTAACAGATGCTTTCTTTGTGGCTAATTGCATTTTAATAACACAAAGAGAAATGAAGAGTGTAATATTTCAATATAAGACTATTATTTACAAGAATATTCAGTCCATATTGTCCTCATACTTACAAAGATTTTACCTTGTAATTCATTCATTTTACAAATGTTTCTACAGTTACTAATCACCATTATCAAGTTACATCTCTATTTACATTCAAATAAGTCATTAATTCAACAGCTAATCATTATTAACTTCAAGTGTTTTATGAGAGTCATAAATTATTAGACATATTAAAATGGTTAATGAGAATTAAATAGAAGAGACAGAAATGTCCTAATAAACATTAACATGTAATTAGCATGAATTCTTTTTTCCTCTATATATTTTATGAATCCATTCAAAACTGAGGATTTCTAGAAAATATGTTTCTATTATTTTATTTGTCTGACTATATTCTACAAAAATTTTAAGTTCATTGAGCCATCAAATTAGTGATAAACTCCATTACCAAATAAAACTGAGGCTCTCCATTCAGCCTTAAAGAAACGGATTTTTATAGAAAGTAATATGCATTCCATTTAAATGTTTTATGCCAAGGAAACTAGAAATGGCCACAATAGTCTCACTTTTAGTAGAATGTAGAGTAATCCATGCAAGCTGTAAAATAGAAGTTATCAAATGTTGCAAAGTTAGACTGATAATGAAACCATTTTCATTCATTACAATGATACAGTTAGGATAATAAAAAATTTATAGAATGATGTGTTTGATATTTGCACAAATAGTTCAGATGTAATGAAAAATACATAGTAATCATAATTACGTAAGTGTCTTCAATGGCTAAGTTTACATTCTGAATACATTGCTACAATTTGGTGAGAGCATAATACTAATTTGCTTTCCTAGCAAAACTTCGCTATAATATGTCTTTCTAGGACTCTATGGATCAATTAGGTTAATGTCTTCACAGATACAAGGTTGGGCTATGATAAGTATGTCCATTAAGTTCTTACACATGTTGGCTTTCATTTTTCAGGAAACTATGCTAGGGTGTTCATGTTTATGGTGGACATAAGAATCCAAATTTAGAGGACTTGAAGTTGACCTGAACTATTAATGACATGTCTTTTCCAAAAGTGAGTCTCACAATGAGTGCCCATAAAAGAGATGAAGAATGCTAAAACATGCTTTGAAAACACAAGAATACTAAGACTAAAACCAAAAATAAATATGGAGTAGTATGGAATTCCAGTTAGCCTCCTACAAAATCATTATCCTGTAGCATTTATCTGGTATATAGTTTATGATTTTTAAAATTATGTTAATAAATGAGGTAAACATTGAAAACCAAACAGCTTTTCTCATTTTATCATCACAATTTTTAAATAAATTTTAATTAAATTAGAAAAATACTTATTTTACATATCATTCCCAATTCCCTCTCCTTCCCATCCTCCCATGTCCCACCCAGTCCCCCTTCCCACACCACATTCACTCCCCAGGGAGGGTGAGGCCTTTTATGGGGGATCATCAAAATTTCTCACATAATTTGGGGTAGGGCTATTATCATATGACTGATCATATAAAAAGGCTTAATGTAATTATTCTATTGCCTATGAAATCTGTTTTTATACTTCTCTGAAGCCATACATCCAGACAACAGTTTCACTTCCCTCAACACCTATCATGTCTTTACCTCTCCTCTCCCCCAGTTCCACTACTCCTCCCTTTCCCTTCATAGAAGATAAAGTGGAATGATGCTTTCCAAATTCATGTAATTTAGAATTCTATGAAGCTGGATTCAGAACTGAGTCCTTATTACCATATTCGACCTTATCATTTCTGACTTTTCTCTAGTCATATTGTGTTTTTTCTGCTATTACAGTAAAACACCAACAATACTGACACTTTAACCTATTCACTCTTCCCACCCATAATATCATTTCCACACATATTTTTTTTGCTACAGCTGCAAGTGATCAAGATTTTACAAATACTAGTACTATAATGAAACACATCCTATCACTCATTTTTAGGTATAAGGGCCAGCTAGCTACTCTAGCCATCAGACCTTTGACTTTATTCAATTTTTTCCTTAAGTGCTCTATTTTTTTATTCATAGAATGCCTTAGCATCAAAATAGTGCATACTTCAGTGATAGGTGGTATCTATTATTTATCCTGTGCTCTTTAAAATATAAATAGGATCAAGGGAAGGATTTTTTTGGCATCTTTCTCATAGACATTCATCAATGCAAAAATGCTACAAGATGCTCTGAAAATAATTGTGGCTTTCTTAATCTTGTTGGAACCAATGTCTTTTGAAGGAAGAAAAGGCATGACTTGAGAAATGTTTGAGTAATACTTAAATCAATATCTATTCTATGGTTTAGTGCCTGTGTTGAGACAAAACATTGAAACAGAATTTTTCAATTCTTAACTCATTTATCAACCTTCATTAGTAGAAAACTTGAAAAAAAATCAATTGAAAATATAACTAATATTTATTATGTTGCAGGGACAGCCTGGAATTTTAGAAAAAAGTACAATGGCCATTGTATACAACAGGTTGAGGATTAGTAATGCAATATCTGAAGAGGTTCAGAAAATCATAACATCAATAATTATAGAAGAATAAATAATACAGAATGAGTGTTGATTTTAAAAGTGTATGTGTATGAGTATAAATGGAAATATAACATTAATGTCCATTGCAGTGGTCAATCATGATTTCCAGACTGGTTGTTGTATACCTCCCAGAGAATCAATAACTCAGAGATATTCAGGATCATTACAAGAGAATTGGTGACAATATGATCTGTAATGACAAGGTCTGGAATAAAACTATGGATTGCAGTAATGGAAAAAGTAGTATCTGCCATCTCATTGCAATTAAAATATCTTTGCTCTGTTGTATTTAAGTAATATGTCTTTTATATCAGATATTTTAAATGGTGAACTAAAATATTTGGAATAGAAATCTTTAGATTAAAGATAGTTTAAATAATATTCCATTGTTTATTTTAATTTCTATGATAATAATATAGAAGAGCATAAATATATAAGGTAAAAGTGGAACTGGTAGGAAAAGCTAAACATAATTTAAAAATTACAAATATTTCTAGAATAACATTATAAAGCTAATAACAAGTAGATTTCCTAGTTGCTATTCTATGTAGGTTCGTATGATGAGAAAGCTTCCATATGTTAATTTACATGAAATGATGGACATCAAAATGAACAAAAACAAATATAACAGCTTTTATATATTTGTGCATATGTATAATACATAAATGCATGCACAGGTATAAATGTATTTAACAGCAATATGTGGTTTGAAGAGGCTATGGGGAGAGGGCATGGGAGAGGTTTGAGTGATGGCACCTAGGACAAAAGAAAAAGAGAAAGTGCATAATTCTATTTCAGTTAAAAACATATTTAAAAAATTTAAATACTTCATAAAGGTCTTTCATTGATTTCCAAAAAGGCCCATTATACCACAATCTCATATCCCAGGGTACTTCAGGACATAATTATTTGAGCAGTGTACAAATGGTACCTGTGACATGTCACTACTTGATTCTCCTAGCCAGCTGTAAACCCAACTACTCCAGCCTACCACTACATATCTTGTTATTTGCCTACCCTGTCTGTGTGTCATATGCCTTCAGGAATGGCAAGTGGACATATATTCAGTCATAAACCTTGTAGATATACATGAAGTGTTTAGTCTACAAAAATGCTGAATGAAAAATATATTATGGGTATTTTTTATCTCCTTAATGACAAAGTATTTGTAGAGACCAAAGAGATTTGATAAGGTTGAATTACTTTAGAAAACTGCATTTAAGCAATTATATGCAAACCCTTCCAGAGATGATATTCCCTGTAAATAATATTAATATGCATGCAATATATGTATACAAACCACAAAAAATGCATACAAATATATATATATATGTATATATGTATATATTTATAAACCTTTACATCCCCATTTATTTTAAGGCATATATTCAGGATGATGTAATCTATATTACCACATTTTTTTGTTTCATTAGGTTTAAACTTCAGTACATTAAATGTGTTGCCATTAGTTCTCTATCTCAAACAGTTATCCATGCAAAGTCTGTTTCTCTTTTGTTAATTTTCCATTTGTTTGGAGAGTCTGTTATGATTCATTTTTGATGCTTTTAGACAAAGGGTTATACAATTGTCAATTTATTATGCTCAAAAATTCATGAGTTTGTGAGCTATAGTTTACACCTCACACAATACTCACTCTGTGTGATAACTGATTTTTAACAGAAAATCAGAGGTTTGTCAGGAAGTAAGAACAAAAAATAAGTGGGGTCCAATGGGTATATTTCTATGCTCTACACTCATTCACAGACACAGATTGTGAATCCAGTTATGGCTTTGAACAAATCTTTCTGTCTTGTGGAATGTTTCCACAAGTAAATATTCCAAGTAGCTAAAAATCTCTGGAAGCAGAAATTGTAAGTTAGTTGTGGCTTTAAATGTGAAATGAATGATGGAATGTCCTATTACTCATGGAATTGGATAGTAAGGCACTCAGGAAATTAACTTTCTTTTTATTATTATTTCTTTTAGTTTAATATTATAATTATTAAACTAAATTATTATTATTGCATGAATATATAATTATTCATATTCATTTTACCTTTTGTCTCTTCAAACCACTGCAAATATTTTCATTCCTTTCCTTCAAATTATTATCTTTCTTTAAAAACAATTATTGTTACAGCTGTTAACTGCATATGTGTGTATGTATGTATATGTATATGTAATGTATATGTAAATGTATATGTATTTATAAGTACATCCTGCTGAGCCTACAGAATGTTTCAGGCTTTCTAAATTAGTAGTAAATCTTCTAACCCCATCTCATCATTGGAACGACATGCATTAATGATTTAATGATTTGCTAATGCAGCTCATTAAATCACATTTTTCTTATTTTACATTCAATTTTGGGTTGCATCTCTGAAACTTTTGACTCAAAGTAAGAAGAGACTTTTCTTACAGGAAAATTAATTCTTTTCATGATTTTCATAGCTGTGAAAAATCATTAAATGGAAAAATCCACATGGCCAGATGAGACCTTCGAATGTTTTTTATAGCCCTCAGCCAGAGTATTATTCCTATCCTTATTCTCATTATCAATCAATATCAATGTTCCTACTTCATAAGTTTATCATATTTATCATCCATCCCCATACTTTCCACAAATCAGGTTAGCTGCTGTAAGAGGAACTTTTCCTTTCTGAAAATTAGAAGTGTGTTCACTTATTTGTTTTTCTTTATTGTGTTCCTCGATATCTTTTTAAATATCTAGTCACAAAACTGTCATGAACTATAAAAGGTCTTGCAATTTTACCCACTCATATGTACACATTATTCTATTAAAACTTTATCATGATTGTAGAAAAAGTTTGATTTCTTTTTCAGAGACAAATATTTTACTATTCACAACATAATTTGCCAATGTATCAAGATTTGCAGACTCTGAGAGTTCTCTGCCCATAAGAGGATTTGAAGAAGGTAACATGCCAGTGTATAGGCACATTGGATGTGCCTATAAGTGCTGCATAAGTGTAGCTGACAAGACCCTACATAAATGACAAGAAAGATGCTCAGCATTTGCCACAGAAGAACCAAGTCCCTTTAAAAACTGATTTTGCTCTGTATTAAAAGCATAATCTTCAGACATTCCAGAAAAGAAGGTTCTTAGGGATGTGAAAAATTATACACTTTTGAAAATTAAATGAAATTTCATGTCTTCTTTTAAATAACTTAAAAATAATACAAATATTATGTAATTATACAAATAATTCAAGGGGCATGGATAATAGAGCTATTAATCATATTAATAATCTCCAAAATAAATATATGTACTATACATATGTATGTTTTATTTACATATAAAATTATATATGTAATAAATTATCAGTATAGAATTTCTTAATTTTCTAGATTTCATTTTCCATTGTCTTTGATAATAATTATTAATATGTTAAACAAGTTATTCTTAATACACACTTAATTTGATTGGTTTTGTTTATACATGACCAATCATCAGTGTATTTTGTGGTGGTCACTTTTAATTTATTCACACTTTTATGAAATATGTTGTACATATATGACAGGTAAGGACTTAAAACTACTTTATGTTAAAGGCTTTAATTGGCTTACCTCATGTACAAAGAATTTGGTCTTCTGTGGCACTCAAGCAGATTCAAAAGAGTTCTTCCTGCAGCTCACTGGCAAGACTAAGCATGTGGTTTCTGTGGGATTTCATTACTCAGTGTAACCTGAACTATAATGCTGGGATTTACCTATTCATCTTCTCAAGTGCTGTCAAAAGTTCATAAACTATGAGGTTTATACAACCACAAAATGACAGGAGAAAGGGGGACTTTCTCCCTGATTTTGATGCTGTAATGGTAAAAAATAACCTTCATGAGAAAACTGTTCTTCTGCAATGTGTAGTCATCAATGTCACATTCCCAAAATGAGTTCAGCTGTCCTGAACATCTTAAAACAGAAGAAATAAAAATCAGAGGCAATTTTTAAAAGTCCAATGACTTTCCTAAAGTTTGTACTTTTTAAGTGAATTAGAATATCATATCATTTATCATAAGGTAGAGAAACTAAATTTTATCTGATTTCCTTTATAAAAATGATTAAAAAGTCTTCAAAACTATGAGGATGTGATTAATCCCATCATAATTAGGGAGAGTGAACATTTTAGTACTGTAGCTTTACATGTCGTGAGAAAATAGCTAAGAGAATGTTAACTGATAACTCTTGATAAATGTGAAAAAAATGTTTTCTTGAAGAAGAAGAACTATCTTTCTTGCAAAAGGAAAAATAAAAAAAAATACAACTGAAAGTGAGCCTAGATATCTTTAAATAAAACTTGGAAGACATTTTCAGGAACCATAATTCTGCCAGGAAAGTATTTCTATTATCTAATTGGAGTAAAAGAAACTGCTTTGGGGTTTCTGTAGCTGATGTTAAAATTGGCTTTCTTTCTCTTGTAACACATAGCTCTTGTGTTTTTCTAGCTTTAGAAGATACCATTTTTACACTGGAAAATATGAAATTGTTTTCTTCATGTAATCCTAAGTAATTTTAAACATTAATATGGTGTGTTTACTTACAGAAGCTATATGATATTTAACTTAGGAAGGAACATTAGATTAATTTTTACACATATCTAAATCATTATTCTTTAAGGAAAGATCTGTTTCCCTAAAGACTGTATCCTCTGTCTTTACTGGCTTCCATTTATCTATTTCCAAGCATTAAATTGATCCACATTTTAAAAACGCGTATGGTGTGTGTGTGTGTGTGTGTGTGTGTGTGTGTGTGTGTGTGTGCGTGTGTGCTTATGTGTGTGTATGTATGTTCACATATTCATGTCACACTTGTGGGGTTGCTTGAGAAGAATAGAGGAATATGCTGGATTGCAGGCCCAGAGATTTCAAAAGTTGTAGGAAACTTGAAGTATGGAGATGGGAACAGAATTTGCATCCTTTGGAAGAGCATCAAGTGGTCCTGACGACCTAGCTATCTCTCCAACTTCAACACTGAAATTTATGAGGAAAACACAAAAGAAACTCTACCCCTACTATAATTAACTGTAGTGTCTTTTAAAATGTTGACTGATTTCATTATTTAAATCATTAAAATTTTAAAAATATATTTCACAGGCACTTCTGAAGCACTAGTATTTCATATAAGCTTGAATATTGCACTACTGTTAATGTTTATGTCAAAATTTCTAAATAAATGAAAGCAATATAAGAACGGACATGCTAGTTCTCAGTTGTATGTCAGAACATTGTGACATTGAGCTTATAGAATGGAAAACAAAGGAATTTAGATATTCCTAAGCAGTTAGAGAAACCACTACTTAACAGAAAGAACATTCTTTGTGGTGCCCCTTCTGGTATTGTTAGAACTCAATGAAGCAGATAATATTCTAAAACGTCATAATTTCCACAAAAATTGCTTGGTAACAGAAGTTGTTTTCGATGTCCTGGGTGAAAAACATAAAGGTTGCATGGTCCAAATCAGTCTCAGGAACAACAAACAAGGTTTTCCCATAAAGCACTGTACATATATGGACCAAAACCTGCTGTCAGGAAACAGACATAATTGCCAGATGCTTTGCTCCATAAAGGTTCTTTGACCTGGGACAGATGTGAGGAGACAGCACCAAGAAGGGATTGTGACCACACATTGTTGCTCTAACAAGTGGACTTGAATAGCTTGGGATGTCTTTATTTATGCACTTTCAATGGTTTGCATGAACAGTTTTACAATTTTTATTTCCAAAGTTTCTAAAACTGTTACAATAAATAGTAGTTTGTTCCCTGCCTCTTTCCGCTTCTGAATCCCAACTCTCTAAGAGAAGTTGCCTTTACCTTTCTTGCCTGTATCTCTATCATCATAGCATTAGGAGTTTTGCAAGATAGAAAATAACTTTTTTATCTAGGCACAACTATAGAGAGAACAATGTACCCAGTTGGCAGAATATGAGGTTACAGCATCATAAAGCGCAAGATACAGCTTTGTCTCTCATGGTTAATACTTAAATCTGGTAGGGTTTGTGTTCCCATAATCAATTTCCTAGACAGAGCTGAATCAACCCACTCTATGTTTTGTACCACTCAATCCCTTCTGGGGGTATAGTAGGTTTTTCCAATTATTCTATAGGCAATTTGAAATTTACTCTTAATGTTTGGTTTTGTTTGTCCTTTGTCCTTGTATCTGTCTCCCTTAATTTCTTGGCTTATTGGCACAGCTATTAGATATGAAGGAACTGTGGGTGTCTGTTTCAGGTTCAATCCCAGTTCCTCAAATATTCTTATTACCTACTGATACCATCTATTTAATAGCCTTTAAAAGTCTTCTGAATAAAATAAATTTTCTGTAACAGTTATACAAATATGTAATATTAAACTTCATGATCTATTGTGACTCACTCAGATCAGCAGTATTGCTAACATAGTGAAAGTCAGGAGACCACATGGCATGCATGTTCCTGGGCTCATGCTCAGAATTATAAATTGAACTGTCCACAGGTCCTTGTAAAGTGGGCTAGGATCTCCAGGGGTCTTGCCCCAGATGAATCATTCACGCTATTCTCAGATATTGTTCCTGAAAAAGTCACATAGCTCCAGCCACATTATATTGCAGAAAAAGGAAAACTAAAGAAACTCAACTCTGTCTTGAGAACTAAATACAGATACCAATTTAAGTGTTCTGAAAGAGGTTATCAGAAAAAAATATTTAAAATAAAAATGAGGCAAAATTCAACAGTATCTTCCTATTCTGTCTTAGTTAGTGTTCTACTTCTGTGATTACACACCATTAGCAAGGCAGTCCCAAATGAAAGTAAATCATTTGGCTTATAACTCCAGAGTGTTAATATAGCCAATGATGTTGGGAATGGAGGGTTGAGAGCTCACATACTGATCCAAAGGTGTAATGTAGAGAAAGAGCACTGAGAATGGCTTAGGTCCTTTGAAATATCAAGGCAGGACCCAGTGACACACCTTCTCTAACATGGCCACATCTTCTAATATTTTCAAAACAATTACCCTGACCAGGGACCAAGTATTGAAACAAATGACTCAAAGGAGGTTACTATTCTTCCAAATGTTGTACTCTTTAAGTCCTGAAACAAAAATATCATTTCATTGCGTGAAGAAGTAAAGCAAGACGAAAAGGATGGATCAGGCTGGACAATATTTAACCTTAGGGGCAAAAGAATGCAGGGAGCCAAAGCATATGTTGTACTCACAGAGAACTTCCACTTCTAAGTCCAAGTGCAGTACAATGATTAGTCTTAACTGAGAATACATTCCAGGACTCACCCGATGCCCATGAGTACTTGGTAAGCACAAAAGTAATTCTATGGATTTTAGTCCACATTTTGTTTGTTTTAGTATTTATTTTGTGTTATTGTATTTTTCTGTTTGTTTTCTGGCCTTTTGGTTGTTTTGTTTGCAATTATTTGTTTTATGTTTATTGTTTTGTTTTGTTTGAGAAACCATGAAGTTCTGTGGTTAGAGAATTATTATGAGGAATATAATTTTACGAGAAAACTAAATAAAAAATTAAAGAAACAAAGTAATAGATTGTGATGAAAGATTAACATTTTCAAAAAAACAGTACAACAATGTAAATGTTTTCTTTTTTAATATAGTATAAATGTGAATATAGTATAAACATGAATAAAACTTTGAAAACCTTGGCAATCAAAAGCCATTATAATAATGAGAAATAATAGTGGGTAATATTACTGAGTGTACACAGAAATGGATCCTAAACAGGAAGGAGAAATAGATGATTAAGTGATATTATTTCACATTTCCAAATCATTTCTTATTGGTATATTGGGGCATACAGATCAGTGGAGTCATCATCTTTACTTGAATACACTCTGATTAACCCACTAGGCTGCAAAGGATATTTTGAAATCAACATTCACAAAGATAAATAGTCATGGTTAAGGAAAAGTTCACAAAATAAAACCATATGAATCTGGAAAAGGAACAAATAGGAAAGGTGGAGAAAAGTTAATAGATTTGGAAAAAAATAAAAAAGTTACGTAAGAGTTTAATGAGAATATATTAGATACATGTCTGCAATTATTAGTGAACTAAGTTAATGAAAAAAGCCCATTAATTTAGTATGCTGCATGTTCAACATATTCAGAGAAGTATTTTCCCATTCCTATTTATTTTAAAAATTTTGTGCTACCTCTTGAAATTAAAATACATTATATCATTTCCCTTTCTGTTTCTTCCTTCTCCAAGAATATTTCCATGTGGTCCTGCCTGATACACACCCACACAAGCTGTGGGCATGTGCTGTAGTCTTCTGTTCATAATATATCCTGTTCAATCCATATAACACTAATTGTGTATGCAAACACACAAAACCAGTACTTTTCAGCATTGATCTCTTGACAAAGCAGTGAGAATTCAACTGTTTTTAGATACTACATACATTGTGTTTGTAAACACAACCAGACTGCATTTAAGCCATCACTGAATCTCTTCTCTCCTTCTAACATATTGTTCACTGATACCTGGGCATTTGTAAAATGTTCCCAGACAAAATGATTCAAAACCCATGCTTCACTGCACATGGATTTTGTCAGTTCTGTCATTATGAGCACTATGTAATTGTTTTCCTGACTTAACTGCCTTTTTTATCTTTTACCTAGCTCATAAATAGAGAATTGTCTTGTGACAGAGAGACAGAACATATAGATTGAATACAGTCAAGCCTGAAAGATTAACTTAAAAAGTTTGTATCAGTTTATTTACATGATAGTGAAAATTTTATTGCATCCAATGTTACAATTTATTACATAACAATATATCTGTCATCCCTGAGCATGTGATTTGAGGAAATTGTCAACATATATAACAAATGTGTACTTGCAAACACCATAGAAAATGTACATAAACATTCCAAAAAATGTATAAGCACCCAAATCTGTATGCACATTTATGCATTATCATTCCTTTTACTTATGTATATTATTGCTATGGTCCTATTGCTGCAGTTAAAATATAAGTTATGATCAGTGTCATGCTATATGGTATCAAGAATGCAAAAATTGTAAAACAATCCCCAAGGTAGTGCTTACATGAATTAACAAATATGAAACTCTTGAAATATCTGTGTGCAAATCCATATGTAAATGAAGTGAAAATAAGACTCTTGAAGCAAGTAAAATAATGGAACAAACACATAAGAAAGAATGTAGGAAAATTTGTTCTCATAATTAGCATATGAACTTTATGCTGTATGTTAAAAAAAAAAATACCAAATCCAAGTAAGTGCAACTGAGCTTGGAACTATGACCACATGGAACTTCTACGTGTTTCTGTTACTCAATATTTATCCTGTGTAAAATAAAACAAGCAAGTAATAAATAAGCGTAATATTCTTAATTTCTGTAAAATGTAAAACCATCGCTGGTATAACTTTATTAAATATCCCAAATTAAAATATTTGTATAAAATGCATCAAAACATTAATTCTGAAGAAAAAAATATGTATTAAGGGAAAAGCAGAATTACATATATTCACAATCCTAAACAAATGAATATTCAATTTCTAAACACTTTTACACTAAGTACAATCAATGTAACATTTGAATACATTTAAGTTTATTTCTTTATAAATTATTTTTTAATGGTCAGTGTTGCTTGAAAAATTGTATTTATATTCAGAAACATATTCTTATTTGTACTTTTTATTTATAGCCGCGTACCAAGTACCCTCTTCCCTGTAAATGTATTAACATAAACAGCTGAATTTAATGTATCAGCTTTTGAGCTGATAGATGAACAGGTAAATTCTTGTCTCACTAGCATGTGGGCCTGTGTCAGAATCTCTAGCAGTCTCATACACATGCTACATGTCTGCAGGCCTACAACTGTGCTGCAGAAAGCTTCCCACCTAATCTTATGAGAATTGTGAGTTCCATGTTTGGTATGTCACTCTGTCTCAGAAAACACATGGGGGAACATCAAAGGAGCATGTATATGCCCAACTTTAATCTTCATGTGCAAATGATACACACAGACACAGAGACACACAAACACATACTTACACAGTATCTTATAAAGTCACTTAAAATGAGCATGTTGTGTATGTGTATATGCCTTGACAAATCAAACCTTAAGGAAAACGCATTTAACATTTTATTTAAAATGTACTATGAAAATGATTCAAAGAGCTACATGTGTTGCTACTGGATTGTCCCACTACAAATTTACAAGTGAGATGAATCAGGACATTAAACTCACCAATAAAATAATAGTCTACATTTTAGATGTCATATATCGATTAAAGGTAATACAAATAACATGAAGAAATGAGTGGTTGTGTATGTGTTCAAGTTTTAAGGATAGCTCTATCTGGTGTTTGAATGCTGCCTTTGAATTCATTGCTGCTGCCTCAAATGCTCTTATATTTTCTATTAGATGATAGCATATATATCAGTTTAAGTCAATGTTTCACTGATATGTAAGTATGACAATATAGTCCTTTAAATGAAATTACACATATCTACCTGAGTATAATGGAATCAATCATAATGCATTTCAAATTTGCATTTTAATACTGTATACATGAAACATAATTCTCTTGAATGATTTATGGGAGAAAACAATTGTACTGCCAGTGTAACACATTTAAAATGTTGACATCTTTTACATTTAGCATCTGTGACAAATTATTATTGTTTGGATGTGACACTCCCCTTTGTACATTGAATTCTCAATATACATATTAACAGTTGAGTATAGTGGGAACTTTAAATGTGTCTACTAGATAATAAGGCAATTATTATCTACTAGATAATACCCTAGTGAATAGATAATAATAATACTATTAGGAAGACTTAGTTATCAAGAGAATGGATTTGCAATAAAGGATAATTTTGCTGTAATGAGGTTTTGTGATCTGTCTTGTTTTTACAATGTAGGAATAAATTAAGAAGGTTCTTACTGTATATAGGACACTTAAGCTTGTGCTAAGTAAAAGCAATATTTTTAAATTATTGTTTGTTATTTTCACTTATATAAAGCATAGCAGCAACACAGAAAAAGATTTTTTCTCACTACTAATTTTTTCTCACTACTAATTTTTTCTCACTAATATTTTACCATGAAAAATGCCAAAGAAAAACATTTGTTTCTTTTGTTGTTTTGTTTTTTCCTTTAATGTTAGTTGGTTTTCTTTTCTTTCCTTTTTTAATTTACATTTGAAACAATGGTTTTACATGTTAATCCCAGCTCCCTCACTCTCCTCTTCTTCCCTATCATCCCCACCAAACCCCAGTGCATCCCCTTTCTGCTCCCCAGGGAAGATGAGGCCTTCCATGGAGAGTCTTCAAGTCTGTCATATCATTTGGGTCAGAGCCAGCCCTCCCCTATGTCTAGAGGGTTGAGAAAGTAACTCTCTATGTGGGAGGGCTCCTAAAGTCCATTTGTATACTAGGAACAAATACTGATTCATTACTAGAGGACCCATAGACTGCCCAGTCCTTCTAACTAACACCTGCATTCAGGGAGTATGGTTTGGTCCTATGCTGGTTTCCCAGCTATCTGGCTGGGGTGCAGGATCTCCCCCTTGTTCAGGTCAGCTGATTTTGTGGGTTTCTCCAGGCTGGTCTTGACCCCTTCCCTGTGTTCATCACTCTTCCCTCTCTGTAACTGGATTCCCAAATTAGGCTATTATTCAGCTGTGGGTGTCTGCTTCTGCTTCCTTAGCTAGTAGATGAAGATTCTAAGATGGCATATGAGGTAGTGTCAATCTTATTATTAGGATAGGGCATTTAAGGTAGCCTCTCCACTATTGATTAGATTGTAACTTGGGTTTAACCTTGTAGATCTCTGGGCATTTCCCTAGTGCCAGATTTCTCCTTAAATCTGTAACAGCTTTCTCTATTATGGTATCTCTTTTCTTGATCTCCTCTATATTTTCCATGTCTCAGTCTTCCTGTTCTCTCATGCCCATCTCTCCCCTCCTCTTCCCAAAAGAATAAATATCTTCATTGAAAAATCCCTTGGTGAATTTCAACTGTTTTGTGAGATTGTGGAGGAAGCAAATTAGAAAAAAAAAAAAAAAGCAATGCTCTAAATAGAAACCTAAGATTCCTGTAATTGTCTATAATACTCCCAAGAACTTCTCAGCAGTACCAGACACTTCAAGAACCAAACTCCCAACACAATATTCAAATCTAAATACCTTTAGATTTATTTGACCAAATTCCAGCCTTTAACAAACAAATCCATTTTTATGATAAATTTATTTTTAACTACTTTAAATAATATATTAATAGACTTTTCTGTAGGCATTTGAATTAAAAACCTAAATTTCCACCCCAGTAACATGGAAATATAGCTACAAGGTGTATTGAATAAAATCAATACCGCATTGACTAGAAAACAATATGTGTACATTTGTGATAAAGTAAGTAAGGAGATATTTATTTTTGTAATTTAAATAATAAATATAAATTTAAGACTGGAGTATATTTTAGAAAATACATATGAGATGTTTGAAACAAATAATAATACAGATGATTATTTATTTTCACATATATTTAATTTTATTTATTTTCAAAACATTTGATAAGAGAGTTAAATTATACTCTCAAAACTGATGAGAAAACAAGGTAGTCCTTCCAATGAACACATATTTGTGAACTTCTAAGAAAGTACAAATATAGAGGGCATACCTTCATTTGCTTCTAGGAAGTTCAAAGCAATCTCTACAAAGTAAATTCTGACTTTTCAATATGATGACAGAGGACCAGTGCATTTCTTTATGTTACAGATATTTGTAATTATTGATGTACTAATTCAAACATATGCAGATGTTAAACAACTTTACAAATATAATTTATTGTTCTCTTTTTAAGGAAACCTAGTATGCTGCAAAAAAACAAAGTTACATGAAATAATATTTAAGAATACTATAAATTTTAAGGCCTTTACATTTCTTCAAACATTGCTGAAAATAAATGAATTTCCATGAAGATTATTTTTTAAGTAAAACAATGTGGTGTTTCTTTTCTCTCCATACTATTATAATCTTGTCTGTTTTCATAAATTATAGTAAAATCATTGACAAAAGTTATTACCATTAGAAAAATCTACATTTCAAATTTAATATTTTCACCTGATGTTAATTGAATGCACTATTAAAATTTTAAATAACTTGTTTGAATAAGGATACATGTTTACTTTGCATGTGTCCATTATTTCTAGTCAACCATCTATTTTTCAAATTATAAATTAATTGGAAAGAGAAGTAAGAATGAATTAGCAAGCCTGAACAGTATATTACATTGGAAATTTACCCTATGTATATATTCTAAAATATGTCAGAGATCTGGATCATAGAAGATCATATGAAATTTTGGTATCTTGGTACATTTCTATATACATGCATAAATGGTTTCCACCTCATTGTATTTCTTCTATGTCTACTCTTGCCCATGTCGAAGCTATTTGATTAGTAATACTCACTTTACTTCAGCTCCAGGGTATTTAGTTTTCTTTAGAATAATATAAGATGATACTATCATGAATAGGTTAACACTTTTCAAAATGTAATTCTGTGTTCTCTTTTTACATAGTGATAGAAAAATAATAAAAATAATTCTTGAAGTCATTTGCCATGATTCAAAATCAATGCACATTTACATATTTAAAATGAGATGTTTGCTGTTTGAATTGTGATAGCATGTGAAAACACTGAGACACATCTATTGTAACGATACAGATGTACATATGAACTTACTTATTTTTCTTTTATAAATGTGCATACATGTATGAAAACATGCTTTTGTGTGCATGTATTCTCTCTTTATTCCTACAAGTGTGTGTGTTCATATGTATGTATGTGTCTCTACCTTCCTGTAAAGAAACAATCAACTGAATTAGTATCTTTGTTAAGTGTCAAGTACAAGTGTTTCTTTGTTAAATGTCAAATACCAGTGTTTAACTCCACTATTACATTCTTAAAGCAATTGTGAGTAGGCATATGTTTCAATAATATACTTATCTAAGTATTAAAAATTGTAGTACTCATTCTTGAGAAATGAAGTACAGGGTGAACTTAGTATTAGACCTCACACATAATAAAAATACTTGGTACATGCTTGTTATATACAGAAATAATGCAAGGGTCTCTGTGTTCTGTAATTACTTTCAAAGAAACTAACCCTATCTAATTAGTGGTCACAAATCCTGTTCTTTGCAGCACCCTAGGGAGCAAGCCCTTTGGTGAGGAGGGAAAACCAGAAAACAACAGGAAACAGCTTAAGTACAATTTTTACAGGAAGAAAAGAGAAAAGAAAAATATCACTCCAGAACTCTAATTTATCTTGGGCTCCCCCCAAATCCCCTCAAGTCCTAAAAGGGCAATGCCTCTAAGAAACTCTAAGTAAAGAGGTAAATATTCAAACTATGGGGAGGTAACATAGCTAGAAGTAGTTCTGAAAATGTATTATAACAGTCCAGACACCTTTGCTTCTCAGATACAGGGTGATATTAGACAACAAAGCCCATGTGCATACTCTCTGCCCTATTGGATGACATTAAACAATCTTCCTCAGCAGCCAGGAAAGTGAGCTGTATTTTAGTGGAAAAGGCAGGCAAGAAAATATCCTACCGTCTATTTTACTATTTTCGTAATGTGCATCTAGTCTTGACTAAAATGTTGCCAGTAAACCTATTTGTAGAAAAGTAAAAGTTCAGATGTCACTGTTATTGTAGAGAAAATGATAATTCTTTTGTCTGTAAAGAATAAAAGACACTGTAAGGATTTCAAATTTTACTAGGAAGTTGGTGGCAGAAAACTATGATCTTATGAGTAAATGGCAGTAATTCATAATATATCATAAAGAGGTATCTGAGTTAGAACTTATTTATCAAAATAAGAGAAAACCATGCAGAAGCAGAATATGCAAAATAACATATAAATTTGGTTTAGCAAAGGTGACCTTATCTGATCATCTGATACTTTCTTGTTAAGCCTTTCTGAATGTCCCCACATATAGAACATTGACTCTAATTGTAGACAAGATGATACTTGCTTGTACAATTTCTGCACTCAGGAGCCTGGATATCTGGTTTGTCACAACTTTCCACCCAGTCTGGCACAAATAGTGATAATGTGTCTCAAGAAAAGTCAATAAATAATTAGGGAAAACAAAGTAGTGACCTCACTGCTTCTTTCTGTTCACAGGCTGCAACCCTCACTTGAAAGTTAAGCAGCAACTATATGTTTTTGTCTTAAAACTCTGGACTAGGGAATGCTTGTGTTGGACCATATTACAGCAAAGTCAACACATGTTGTGTTCCCTATGCCTTGATAGTGTGTAGAAAAATGTGTTTTAACCTCATCTTATAGTTATTTGGCATTACCGAGAGAATGAGGAATTTTGATGAATTTCTATGCTGTCTATTTTGTGTAATTTAAACAGCTTTTCTTAATGACCGAAGCACTTTTAAAATTACTCCCTGAAACATTATTCTTTTCAAGAAAAATGAATGAGATGATGACAGTTACCAGTAGTTGGTGTTGGTAGGCTTTTCCTGTTTTCTTCATCTTTTAAAAACACAAGTAAACTTATCATCAAGGCACGCAACTTGTTAGGTAGAGGCAGGCAGACACCTTTGAGTTGGAGGATAGATTGTTTAGTTTAGCCTAGCATAGCCAGGGTCATAAGGAGAGACACAGTCTCAAAAAGTAACATGAGTTAATACTATTATTATTAATATGTCATTCATATCAGGAAAAGTTTCATTTTGGGTAAAGATAATTTCCTTAATAAAGGAAAAGTCTCCCTAAGGGCCATTCTGTCCTTCATTGTAGCTTCATAGATCACAAAGGTTTGGTAACTTCTATAATTCTTTCATGTTTGTTGACATAAGGAGAGACAATTCTACCACATCCCAAGCCTTCAGAGAATAGCATCCATAAAATGAACATCAATGAACATGTATATACCAATGTGCTACTTCCAGCTTTAGGGTTCCTAGCAGAATGCATGCAAAACTAGTGTGAAGCTGTCTTAAATAGTAAATTGTTATTATTTTCTGACTCTGTGAAACCATTTCTACATTGCAAGTAATGGCACCTCTACCTCATTTACTGTATATAATCATGACTTAAATTTCAGACTGATATAACAATATCCTATTTAGAGTTTTTTCTTATTTCATTCTTTTCTCATACATTATTTCATGATTGTAGTTTTCCCTCATTCTTTCCCTCCCAGTTCCTCCCCACTTTTCCTCTGTCCCAAATACACACTTCTTGTTCCCTTCAAAACAAAACAAGCCTCCCAACAAAATAGCAACAAAAGTGGCATAACAAGACACACTAAGAATAGAACAAAACCCTCATGTCAGATCTGGGCATTTCTTTAAAGTAGACCTGGTTAAAATAAGTCTTCCTGGACCACTTACACAATTATGCAACGTTAAACTCCATGATAGAGTGTGACTCATTCAGACCAGCAGTATGGCTAGCATAGCGAAAGCAAGGAGATCAAGTAACACACATAATGTGATGGCCAGACAGGTTTCTCTTTTCTGGAGATTTTCTGTGTTTAACATACCTCAGGTTTTACTGTGGTAATTTGGAGAAAGGTTAGTTTTCCACTATCTTCCATTCTATCTTGCTTGAGGTTGAATTCTGGTGACTCAGCTATGTAACATTTTCACTTTCAACAATAGTTACAATTTCAGAAAGTAGCAATGAATAATAAATAGTAAATACTTATAAATCCTTTATTATAGCACTTGACATATAGTAAATGATAACAATGATGATTTTTGTTAATATTAAAATAACTTTAAGATTTCAGTTATTTTTTTTGTAACTTAGCCGTTTCTTTTTTTTTTCTTCTTGTTTTTAATATTTTTTTTTATTTTACATGTGGATCCCAGTTCCTTCTCCCTCCTTCCCTCCTTACATCCCTCCCTCTCTCCCTCTCTTTTACCCTCTCTCCTCCTTCACATGCACCCTGACCCCCCTCTCCTCTCATCCCACCACCCCCATTCCACATATAGGGCTATGATATCCAGGTGGGATCATGTAAATCTGTCAAGTCATTTGAAGTAGGGACTCGGACTTTTCTCCTGTCTCTAGGTTTAGGGAGTATCCCTCTATGGGGGATGTGTCCGCAAGGTGCATCAGGAATACATCCTGGTTCCCCTGTCTGAGGTCCCTTAGACTGCTCAGTCCTTCTGGCTGAGACCCATATTCAGGGGGTCTGAGTCAGTCCCCTGCTGTATTCCCAGCTATTAGTCTGGCGAGGGGGGGGGCATTGAATCCTCCTTGTTCAGATCAGCTTTCTCTATGTGTTTCTGCAACATGCTCTTGACCTCTTTCTCTGCATCTGGATTCTAGTTCAATTCAATGTTTAGTTATGGGTAATTGCTTCTATTTCCAACAGGTACTAGATAAGGGCTCCATGATGGTGGATAAGTTAGTTGTTGATCTCACTATCAGGGAAGGGAATTAATGGTAGCCTTTCCACGGTTGCTCAAATTGTTACTTGGAGTCAGTCTTGTAGATTTATAGACCTTTCTTTAGGTTCAGTTTTCTCTTCTAACCAATAATGACTCCCTTTTTATGTTCTCTGTCTCGGTCTCTGTCTCTGTCTCTCTCTCTCTCTCTCTCTCTCTCTCTCTCTCTCTCTCTCTCCTGTCTTCTATTCTAACTCCCACATGCTTTCCTCTCCTCCCCTTCTCTTTCTCCTAGTTCTCTCTCCATTCTTTGCCCCCCCTTTCATGTGCTCTGGGGGACTTGTCCCATCCCCCTTAGAAATTAGCAGTTTTTTGATGTGAGCACATGCATATAACTATTTTTCATTTTGGTATACAACCTGAAGCAGCACCTACTTAGTCCTGAAGACGATTTGTACTAAAGAACATTATCAGTCAGTAATTCGTGCAAATTAAACTCATCTAAAATACGAGATCGTTTAAAACTTAGCACAGGAATCAGAAACCCAGTCCTTTATATAATATTTGTATTTTAATTCCACAGTTGACCTTTGCTTAATATCATGTTGTATTCTAACCTCTAGGTGTACTACACCTCTTTGGGAATGTGGTTTTCTCTCATTCTTAACTGATACACATTTCTGAAGAAATAATATATTTTCTATTTTTCCAGCTTGTATACCTTAACTTTTTTCCCTGAGTTACCATCCTTGAGTACTTGAAAACCTGACCTTTTAACACAAAGTATGTATTTCACAATAGAGCTGAAGTAGACACATACATTCCCATGTGAAAACCACAATTTCTGAAAGGTCTACATTCTATTCTGGGGTACATGATAGTTTATATATGTTTATCATTTGGGGGAAGGCATTTAATGTTGAATATTATAAATGGAGAAAATTAATTCAAAGAAAATAAATATTGGGCATATAGAAAGAATAGCAAAGAGTCTTTTCTACTTCATCAACTAAATCAGGAGAAAAAAATGTCAACTACACATACAAAACAAGACAATATTTATTCTAATACACATTTTAATTTTTAACGTGTGTCACTATCTATGTTATTTGAATTTAAAGCTAAGAGAATTGAAAGAATATGGTGCATAAAAGTATAGAACAAAGTTGCTGGTAGTAATTGAAAGACATCTGCGTTCAATGAGGTACTTCTGGAATCGATATTTATTTTGTTGTGGCAGTCTAGAATTTTGATGGAAAATTACCCGTTCCAGTGTTCAGGTTTTACAGATTAATGCATATGCGGATAGAAAGTAAACAAGGAGCTGCTGAGACAAATTTTACGGAAATGAAAATGTGAATGAACTGAATGACTGGTGTAACCTTTCTGCTTTGTTTGATTTCTGTGCAATAAAATGCATTATTAACAAGCTTTTTCTGATACTCATTCTTGATAACATCTGCAAGGCAAAAATATGAAAAACAAATGAAAATGAGTTTCTTTTGACTTCTGTTCGTGCGTATGTGTGTGTGTGTGTGTGTGTGTGTGTGTGTGTGTGTGTGTGCTCTGTTTTATTATAAGGATGTGGTAAAGGAAAGACTAGAAGTCATTATAATGCTGAGTGGCAGAACTTGGCATAAGAGTCCTCTCAAGTGTGTAATGTAGCCTACAGGTAACTAAGTGCATTAGGATGTATTTATATTGACAACAGAGTCACCCTTTGTAGTTCTCAGAAGAAAGGCTTTGTCATGACCCACATAACAAATTGCTATTGTCTGATCTCATTGAGTCAAGAACCCTGTAAAGAACATTGGGGCAGCTGAGGAAGCCTGTGCACTTTCACTGCAAGTGTTCCTGGATGGCTGTAATTTTAGGGCCTCTTATTTCCCACCTTGATCCCAGAGGTGTCTTGCTAGAAAACAGGAAAGAACACGTTGTGTTACCACAGGAAGAGTCGGGCTATTTTCTGAAGAGTTAAGATTACTAAATGAAAGACGCTATGCACACAAGTAAAGGAAACCCCAGCACCCTGTGTCTTGGGACAGCTTTGTGCATTAACCGGGAAGGAGGTCCTGGCTTTGCTTTAGGCATCCTTTGCTTTTGTTATGTAACTCACATCTATTGCTAATCATTTCTGAAACACTCCCCTTTAAATCATTTCACTATCACAGAATATATTGTTTAAATCACTCTAAATAGGTTTTTATTGAATAGAAGACAAACCATTTATCATGTGTGGCTGTTTTGTTACTGTTCATGCTTGTCTTATTACAACAGTGTTTTTCTTATAATACATTTGTCTTCTGTAAATCTGTTTCCTATGAAAATTGTAAATACTTGTTAAAAGGGAATTTTCATGTTGTTGGTATGTGCTAGAGAAAGTCATTAGGAATGACTTAAAATGTTTCCACAGAACTATTAATTTAGAAAGATGTATTTGAAAATATAGCAATATGTTTTCCTTGTTTACATTAAGTAAATTTTATTTGGAGAAATTATAAAATATTTTCCAGAGTGAAATGTAAAACTTTACATCCATAGTAACATTTCCTGTCATTGAGCTGAGCAGGGCTTCTCTATTCACTTAGAATAAGGAGAATAATCTGGTAATTTTTCTAATAGCCAGTGAAGAACTGAATCTCACACACCAGTACACAGCTTAACAGCTAAGCCCTTTAATTGTTGTTCTTAATATTCCATTTAATATTTTACTGAAGTATGCAGTCACGGGGAAAGCAGTGGTTTATAATTTTCATTTTGAAGCACTTTTGTGAATTTCCTTCTTAGCAAACTGATTGCAAGAAAGTTCTTTCAGTCATTTTGTTCAGAGTGCTTCAAATTAAATAACAATGTTGGGAGAAATCCTATGCAATTAGTAGTCATGAATGTCTTTCGGCGCTCTAATTCTGGTATGGGAAAGCTTTATCTCACCATTATAGCAGCTTTACAAAAAGGCCCAGAGTGTGGTTCAAAACACTACTCCTCCCTCATATAAATTAAATCATTAACATTTATAAAACAACAAAACACAAGTTTTATGTGATTGTTGGTATACAATAATGAAATAATAATTGAAACCTGTATTCTATATGTCTGGCTCTATGCCTGGTATGATGTTTAGGTTTAATTATCTTCGCAGCCATCAGGTCTTTTTGCTAAAAATTTCCAAAACATTTTTTCCAAGCATTTAAAATACAGGCTACATATTTATAGTGTGAAATTGTGTAGGAACCAAAAGCATCACACTCCAGAGCATGATTTGGTCCCTCGATCAGATTTTCTCCATCATCATATGACTATCCCTGGCATCCAGTAAGCAAGGCCTTTCTTTCAAGCACAATGAAATCATTTATTCTATTCCACATGAGTGAAATCACATGGTGCTTCACTTTGTTTTACAGACTTATGTTTTTTAGCAAAGTGGCCGCCAATTCCATCTATATTGTCTGTCACAAATGTCAAGAAGTCAAATTTCTTTGCTTAATGGTATTTATGTACAGTTGTTGAATACCCAAACATCTATTGAAAATCATGCAGGTGTTTCCATTTATTGTTTAGTTTTAGGCATGTGGATATCTCATCTTACCAACACTGCTAGACTATTGGACTCTGAAGACTGCCCTTCTATCAATTTGTTCACTCTGAGATATCTGGATGCACACCATTTCATTATTTTATTATTTTAATTTAAATATAAAATTAAAAAAAATTTACATGTTGATCCCAGTTTCCTGTCCCTCCCTCCCTCCTTCCCTCCTTACCTCCCTGCCTCCATACCTTCCTTTGTCCCTTCCTCCATTTTACCCTCTTTCCCCTGTGACATGCACCCTGGCCAACCTCCTCTCCCATCCCCCAACCCCATTCCACTTGTAGGGCTATGCAATCCAGGTTGGTTCATGTAAATCTGTCAAATGATTTAATGTAGGGACTAGGACTTCTTTCCTATCTCTAGATTAAGGGGATATCCCTTCATGGGGAATGTGTCTGCAAGGTCCTTTTGTGCACCAGGATACATACTGCTTCTATAATCTGAGGTCCCCCAACTGCTCAGTCCTTCTAGCTGAGACTAATATTCAGGGTGTCTGAGTCAGTCCCATGCTATATTCCCAACTATCAGTCTGGGATTAGCTCCTCCTTGTTCAGGTCAGCTGTCTTTGTGTGTTTCTGCAACCTGGTATTGTCCCCTCTCTCTGAATCTGGATTCCAGTTTGACTCAGTGTTTAGTTATGGGTGTTTGCTTCTGTTTCCAACAGGTACTAGATGAGGACTCCATGATGGTGGTAATTTACTTGTTGGTCTCACTATCAGGGAAGGGCATTTATGGTAGACTTTCCACAGTTGCTTGACGTGTTAGTTGGAGTCAGTCTTGTAGGTCTCTGTACATTTCTTTAGGTTCAGATTTCTCTTCAAACACTTTTTATGTTCTCTCTCTCTCTCTCTCTCTCTCTCTCTCTCTCTCTCTCTCTCTCTCTCTCTCTTGCTCTCTCTCTCTCTCTCTCTCTCTCTCTCTCTCATTTCTGCTCATTTATGTCTTCTATTCCTACCCCGACTCAATCATTCTAGTCGCATGTGCTTTCTTCTCCTCCCCTTCTTTTTATCCTAGTTCTCTCTCCATTCACTGCCCCCCACCACTTCCCATGTGCTCTGGGAGACTTGTCCCTTCCCTCTTTTTTGATGAACCATATATGAATCTCTTAGAATTATCCTAGTTCCTTGGGTGGTGTGAATTATAAGCTGGTGATCCTTTGCTCTTCGTCTAAAATTCACATATGTGCGATTGCATACCCTATTCCCATTTTTGTGACTAGGTACCTCATTCAAGATGATTTCTTCAAGTTCCATCCACTTGCCTGAGAATTACAAGATTCCATTATTTTCTTCTGCAGAGTAGATTCCATTGTGTTGATGTGCCACATCTTCTTTATCCATTCCTCATTTGAGGAGCATCTAGGTTGCTTCCTGGTTCTTGCTATTACAAATAATGCTGCTATGAACATAGTTGAGCACATGTCTTTGTTGCATGGATGTAGGTCATTTGGGTATATACCTAAGAGCATAATTGCTGGGTCCTGTGGGAAACTAATTCCCATTTTCCTGAGGAGCTGCCATACTGATCTCTAAAATGGCTGTACGAGTTTGCACTTCCATCAGCAGTGGAGAAGTGTTTACCATCATCCACATCCTCTACAGAATAAGTTGTCATTGGTGTTTCTAATTTTACCCATTCTGGTAAAAGTAATTGGTATCGCAAAGTTGTTTTCATTTGCATTTCCCTGATAGCTAAGGGTATTGAGCACTTTCTTAAGTGTCTTTCAGCCTCTTTGATTTCCTCTATTGAGAATTCTTTCTTCAATTCTGTACCCCATTTTTTATAGGGCTATTTGGTGTTTTGTTGACTAGTTTCTTGAGATCTTTGAATATTTTGGAGATCAGTCCTCTGTCAGAAGTAGGATAGGTGAAGATCCTTTCAGAGTCTTTGGGTTGCCCTTTGGTCTTGTCAAAAGTGTTCTTTGCCTTATAGAAGCTTCTAATTTTGAGGAAGTCCCATTTATTAATTGTTGGTCTCAGTGTCTGTGCTACTGGAATCAAGTTCAGGGAGTCGTCTCCTGTAACAATTTGTTTAAGGATACCTCCCAATGTCTCTTCAAAGAACTTCAGTTGGCAGGATTTATGTTTAGGTCTTTGATCCATTTGGACATGAGATTTGTGCATGGCGATGGACATTGGTCAATCTGCAGTTTTCTACATACCATCATCCAATTTTGCCAGCACCATTGTATAATGTCAGCTATTTTGTCAAAAATCAGGTGTCCATAGGTGTATGGCTTAATATTAGGATTTTCATATCCATTGGATTTCTGATCTATTTTTGTGCCAATGCTGAGCTAATTTCAGAACTATAGCTCTATAGTAGAGCTTAAAGTCTGGGATGGTGATGCCTCCTGAAGTTCTTTTATTTTACGGGGTTGTTTTGGCTTTCATGGATTTTGGTTTTTCCATACAAAGTTGATTATTATCGTTTAATGGTCAGTGAAGAATTGTGCTGTGCAATTCCACTCTTAAGTATATACCCAAATGACCCACATCCATGCAACAAAGACATGTGCCCCACTATGTTTATAGCAGCATTATTTGTAATAGCAAGAACCTGGAAGCAACCTAGATGCCCCTCAACTAAAGAATGGATAAAGAAGAAGTGGCACATCAACACAATGGAATACTACTCTGCAGAAAAAAAATAGCAGAATCTTGACTAATAATTCAATCAGTCATGGAAAGGTTACCATAAATCCCTGTCCCTGATAGTAAGATCATCAACTAAATTATCCACCATCATGGAGCCCTCATCTAGTACCTGTTGGAAACAGAAGCAAACACCCGTAAGAAAACACTGTGTCAAACTAGAATCCAGATACAGAGAGAGGGGACAAGACCAGGTTGCAGAAACTCACAAAGACAGCTGACCTGAACAAGGAGGAGCTTGGGCCTGCCAGACTGATGGCTAGGAACTCAGCATGGGATTGACTCAGTCCCCCTGAATTTGGGTCTCAGCTAGAAGGACTGAGCAAACTGGGGGACCTCAGACAGTAGAAACAGGATCTATACCTGGAGCACAGAAGGACCTTGTGGACACATCTCCCATGGAGGGATACCACCTTAACCTAGAGATGTTAGAGAAGTCCTAGTCCCTACTTCAAATGACTTGACAGATTTACATGAACCAACCTGGATAGCATAGCTCTACAAGTGGAATGGGGTTGGAGAGATAGGAGGCGAGGATGGCCAGGTTGCATGTCACAGGGGAAAGAGGTAAAGAGGAAGGGAGAGAAGGAAGGAAGGGAGGGAGGGAGGAAGGGAGGGAGGAATGGAGGAAGGAAGGGAGGGAGGGAGGGAGGGAGGGAGGTAGGGGAAACTGGGATACTGTGATCCACATTTAAAATTTTGAAATTATATTATTATTAAAAAAAAAGAAGGAAAAATGCTGCTGGATTAATTCAACATATATATTTAAAATGCTTTGACTTCAAAATTTAAGCCTAAGAACAAGTTACTGGGGAAAAGGATTTCTAATTTTGTGTCCATAGAAAATGAAAAGCTGTAGATTCTTTCCAGACTAATGTGGTTTGATAGGGCAAGAGCTCCTGAAGCAACGTCAATGGGACAATGCAGCCTTGCAGACCACTACAGCCAGGTTTTCTGCATCTTCTTCGGATTCCTCCATGAGAGCACCCCCTACCAGCAGGAAGCAGTTTGGAAAGAACAACACCCAAATTCCCAAATATTGTTTATAAATGTTCATTTTCATTTTAAAAAAAAAAGGCATGTATAATTATGTCTAGCATAAAATAAATAAATATTGAAAATATCATGCTGGGATTTTAATGGGCATTGCATTGAATCTGTAGATTACTTTTGGCAAGATTGCCATTTTTACTATATTTACCTTTCTATCCAAGAGTTTGGGAGATCTTTCCATTTTCTGGTATCTTCTTCAATTTCTTTCTTTAAAGCCACAAAGTTCTTCCTGTATAGGTCTTTCACATGTTTGGTAAGCGTTACCCCAAGATACTTTATGTTGATTGTGACTATTGTAAAGAAAGAAATATTTCTCTGATTTTTTTCTCAGCCTCTTTGTCGTCTGAATAAAGTAGGACTACTGAATTTTTTTAAAATTTATCTTGTATCCTGCTAGTTTGCTGAAGGTCTTTATCAGCTGTAGAAGTTCCCTGGTAGATTTTATTGGGTTGCTTATATAAACTATCATATTATCTGCAAATAGAGACAGTTTGACTTCTTCCTTTCCAATTTGGATCCCCTTGATATCCATTTGTTGTCTTATAGCTTTAGCTACAACTTCAAGTACAATATTGAAGATATATGGAGAGAGTGGGCAGCCTTGTCTTGTTCTTGATTTTAGAGGAATGCATTAATTATCTCTCCATTATGTTTGTTGTTGGCTGTTGGTTTACTGTATATTGCTCTTATTATGATAAGGTATGTTGCTGTTATCCCTGATCTCTCCAAGACCTTTATCTTGAAAGGATGTTGAATTTTGTCAATAGCTTTTTCATCACCTAGGGAGATGATCATATGGTTTTTCTTTTTCAGTTTCTTTATATGTTGGATCACGTTGATAGATTTTCATATGTTAAACCATCCATCCAACCCAGGATTGAATTCTACTTGGTCATGGTGGATGATTTCTCTGATGTATTCTTAGATTCTCTTTGCCCATATTTCATTGAGTATGTTTGAATCGATGTTCATCAGGGATATTGGTCTTTAGTTTTGTTTTTTAGTTGTATCTTTGTGAGGCTAGGGTACCAAGGTGATTGTGGGCTTGTAGTAGAAAGTGTTTGGTAATGTGCCTCTGTTTCTATTGTGTGTAACAATTTGAGGAGTAGTGGAATTAGCTCTTCCTTGAATCTGGTGGAAATCTGCACTGAAGATATCCAGCCCTGTGCTTATTTTGGTTGGAATGTTTGATTGACTGCTTCTATTTCATTGAAGTTTATAGGTCTATTTAAGTTGTTTGTCTGTTCTTGATTTAATTTTGGTAAGTGATTGTTATCCAGGAATTTGTCCATTTCCTTTGAATTTTCAAATTTTGTGGAGTACAGGTTTTCAATGTATGACCTGAAAGTTGTATGGATTTCCTCTGTGTCTGTTGTTATGTCTCCCTTTTCATTTCTGGTTTTGTTAATTTGTATGAACTCTCTCTGCTTTTTTGTTATTTTGGATAAGGGTTTGTCTATCTTGATGATTTTTTGAAAAACCAACTCCTTCTTGCATTGATTTTTTTGTATTGATTTCCTGGTTTCTATTTTATTGATTACAGCCCTCAATTTGATTATTTCCTGGCATCTACTCCTCCGGGGTTAGTTTGCTTCTTTTGTTCTGTGGCTTTCAGTTAATTGCTCTGTTGATTCTCTAATGTGACTATCCTCTGTTTTCTTTATATGGGCACTCAATGCAATGAACTTCCCTCATGACACTGCTTTCAAGGTGTTCCATAAGTTTGGATATGTTGTGTGATTCTGTTCATTGAATTTTAGGAAGTCCTTAATTTCTTTCTTTATTTTTTCTTTGACCCAGGTCTGGTGCAATTGCACATTTTTCAGTTTCCATGAGTTTGTAGGGTTTCTGTGATTTGTGTTGTTGTTAAATTCCAAATTGAAAGCATGGTGTCTGATACTATACAGGGGACTATTCCAATTCTTTTCTTTCTGTTGAGGTTTGCTATGCCACCTAGTATGTGGTCGAATTTTGAGAAGGTTCCATGAGTAGCAGAGAAGAAGGTATATTCTTTTGTGTTTGGATGGAATGTTCTATAGATGTCTGTTAAACCCAGTTGAAAAATAACTTCTGTTAGTTCATTTTTTTCTTTTTTGAGTTTCTGATTGGTGGTCCTGTCTAGTGGTGAGAGTGGTGTGTTGAAGTCTCCCACTATGTGTGAAGTTTTATTTGAGCTTTGAGTTTTAGTAGTGTTTCTTTTACCAATGTGGGTGCCTTTGTATTTGGGGCATAGATGTTCAGAATTGAGAGTTTTTGTTGATGGATTTCTCCTGCGATGAATATGAAATGACCATCTTTATCTCTTTTGATTAATTTTGGTTTAAAGTCTAATTTGTTAAATATTAGTGTAGCCTTACCTGCATACTTCTTGGGTCCATTTGATTGAAAGATCTTTTCCTAGCCCTTACCCTTAGGTAATGTCTATCTTTGAAGCTTAGATGTGTTTCTTGTATGCATCAGAAGGATGAATTCTGTCTTCTTATTCATTCTGTTAGTCTGTGTCTTTTTACAGGTCAGTTAAGACTATTAATGTTGAGGGATAGTAAGGATCATTGATTGTTAATACTTGTTTGTTTTAGATTTGTTTTTGACAGTGGTATTGTGAATCATTTATCCTGCTTTTTTCCCTTTATTTCTGGTGATATGGGATTATCTGTTGCCTATGTCTTTGTGAGTGTAGTTAACATCCTTGGGTTTGAGGTTTACTTCCAAAACTTTCTGTCAAGTTGGATTTGTAGATATGTATTGTAAATATGTGGATTTGTCATTAAATATCTTGTTTTCTCCATCTATAATGAATGAGCGTTTTGCTGGGTATAGTAGCCTGGGCTGGCATGCATGAACTCTCATTACTTGTAGAACATCTATCCAGGAACTTCTGGCCTTGAGGGATTCCGTGTAGAAGTCAGACTTAATTTTGATAGGTCTGCCTTTATATGTTACCTGTCCTTTTTCCTTCGCTGCTCTTAATAGTCTTTCTTTATTCTGTATGTTAGGTGTATTGGTTATTATATGTTGAGGAGTCTTTTTTTTTTCCGGCCTATTTGGTTTTCGGTATACTTCTTGTACTTTTATGGGCATGTCCTCTTCAGATTGGGAAAGTTTTCCTCAATGATTTTGTTTTCAAGTCTTAAATTGTTTCCTTCACCTGTTTAATTTCTTTTTTCTTGGCTTTCTGTACTTTCTTTAAAAAATTAAATCATTTCATCTAATTTTTTGTTTGTTTATCTTCCATTTCTTTCCTTTATTGATTTTTAGCTCTTTATTAACTAGGGATGATGAAACTTTTTTTAAAAAAAAACCATTTATTTATTTTATTCTGGATATAAATATGCATGCCTTTTTTAATGAAAACAACCATTTATAAACAATATTTGGGAATTTAGGCATCGTTCTTTCCAAGCTGCTTACTGCTGGTAGGAGGCACTGTCATGGGAGAATCCCAAGAAGATGCAGAAATCCTGGCTGTAGTGGTCTGCAAGGCTGCATTGTCCCATTGACATTGCTTGAGGGGGTCTTGTTCGATCAAACCTCATTATTCTGGAAGGGATCCAGAGCTTTTCATTTTCTGTGGAAACAAAATTAGAAATCCTTTTCCCCAGTAACTCGTTCTTAGGCTTAAATTTTGAAGTCAAAGAATTTAATATATATATATATATATATATATATATATATATATATATATATATAAATCCAGCAGCATTTTTTTCTTTCTTCTTTTAATAATAATATAATTTAAAACTTTTACATATGGATCCCAGTTTGCTTTCACTTCCTCCATCCAACCCTACCTTGCTCCCTCCATCCCTCCTTCCCTCCCTATGTCTTACCTTTTTACCCTGTGACATGCACCCTGGCCACCCTCCCCTCCCATCCCTCCACCACCATTACACCTGCAGGGCCATTTTATCCAGGTTGGGCCACACAACTCTGTCAAGTCATTTGAAGTAGGCACCAGGACCTCTCTCCTGTCTACAAGGTGGTGTCCCTCCATGGGGGATGTGTCTGCAAGGTTCTTTTGTGCACCAGAAATAGATCCTGTTTCTCCTTTCTGAGGTCCCCAAGACTGCTCAATCCTTACAGCTGGGACCTATATTCAGCATGTCTGAGTCTGTCCCTTGCTGGGTCCCTAGCCATTAGTCTGGAAGGACCATGTTCCTCCTTGCCTAGGTCAGCTGTCTTTGTGAGTTTCTGCAACAAGTTCTTGTGCCCTCTCTCTGCATCTGGATTCTAGTTTGACTAAGTGCTTGGCTATAAGTGCTTGCCTTTGTTTCAAACAGGTACCAGATGAGGACTCCATGATGGTGGACCATCCATTTGATGATCTCACTATCAGGGAAGGGCATTCATGGTTGCCTTTCCATGGTTGCTCAAATCATTAGTTGGTGTCAGTCTTGTAGTAGTCTAGACCTTCTTTAGGTTCAGTTTTCTCTTCAAACCAGTAATGGCTCCCTATTTTATTCCATCCCCTCCTCCCCATGACTCAACCTATCTAGTCACACGTGTTTTCTCTTTCTCCTAGTTCTCTCTCCCTCCATTACCCATGTGCCCTGGGAGCCTTGTCCCTTCCCCCTTTTGTGAGGGACCTTATATGAATCTCTTAGAATACACCTTGTATCACAGTTCGTTTGGTGGTGTGTATTATAGGCTGGTGATCCTTTGTTCTAGGTCTAAAATCCATATGTAAGCAAGTGCATATCCTGTTCCTCTTTTTGTTAATGGGTTACCTCATTCAGGATGGTTTCTTCAAGTTCCATCCACTTGCCTGAGAATTACAAGATTCTGTTTTTTTTTTTTTTTTTTTTGTCAAGTAGTGCAATGATTCTTGCTTTGAGCTCTTTGTACTAAATTCCTTCTATTAATTCCATGTAGATTTTAGTATTTTAAGTAGTATTTCTTGGACAGGAGAATGTCATCTTATATTATGTTCCTCTTAGTTTGCTTTATCAATTTTCTTGTACATACATTTCAATGCGTTGTTTACTGAATAACTAACCTATGTAGCTCTTTCCACCCAGCTGAAATATTCCCTCACACCAATAGGAAAGCAAGATAGGCAGGACTAGGAGAAAAGGAGGATTCTGGGACATGTAGTAGCGTAGAGTCAAATGTAGGGACTATCGAGAAGAATGTCTGGATCCTCTCTTCAGGTAGATTGATATAAATGGGTTAATATTTAGATAGAGCTAGCCACTAAGAAATACTAGTAACAATTTTATATCTAAGATAGTGGCTCTGTGTGTTATTTGTGGCTGATACAGCTGTGGGATTAGGCAGGAAGGAAAACTGCTCATAACACTCTGGGGATAGTAGGGAAACTCATGAAAAGTAGTAAGTGAAGCCTATACAGCTCTGGGAGGCAATGGAACAGATCAAGCTCAGTTAGTTTAACATCGACAAGACATCTCCTGATATTCTATGTGGAGTAATGACTGCAGGGGAGGGGTGACTCTACACCCAGGTAAGTAGCCTGAGCTATCATCAGGGCACTTCATGGATATAGGTTTCAGGAATCTTGCTAAGTTCTAGTTGGGGCTTTTTTGGTAGCACAGCTAAGTTTGAGTCACTTGGGCTCCTGTGATTAATTCATTACCCAAAATGTTGTAAGAAATCCCTAAGTACACTACTGTAAGTAATACTAATTAATTTGTGGATTCTTTTAAGTTAATTTGGGTTGAATAGTTGTTGCCATTTAAGAAAAGCAGTGGGCAAGAGGAAGATGTCATGGGACAGGGTTCAAGCAGAGGTGTTTGTTTATATTAGAAAAAAGGATTATAAAAAAACAGGAAATGGGAGAGGGAAGAACACTCCCCAAGACAGGAGCAGCAGGACAGAGGAAAGAGGGGCATATAAAGGGAAGGGGGAGTGGTCAGTGAGGAGAGAGAGGGAGAGAGAGAGAGGGAGAGAGAGAGAGAGAAAGAGAGGAGGAGGAGGAGGCTGAGATGAGATGAGAGGTGGGCAGTGCCCTTTAATGGGGCAACATAGTAAATATGCACAGGTGGTGCTCTAAGGGCTGCAGCTGAGGAGGTATCCTGTCAAAAACCCCCAAGGATAGGTCAGTTCACATTCCTGAATACTAACACTACTCCCTTTTTTCTTTGTATTTGCCAGTGGCAGTGTTGGTGCCCTGTCTAGTATAAACCCAGATCTGCTGATGTCTTGCAGAGTAAGTCACACAGCACTGATGTGTGTTTTGCTTGCTTTTTTGCTTTTGCAAATGTTTTTGTTTTATATATATTTGTGTGAATTTTGGGGGGAGTCCTGACTCTCACTCCTTCAAGCTCTACCAAGCTTCTCAAATCCCCCCTTTTTATTAAAAACACATTCTTTTCTCATACAGTATGTCCTGACTAGAGTTTGCTGCCTTCTACTGCTTTGAGCTCCTCTCTACCTCTCCACCCATCCACATCTACACCAGTTCTGTCACCCACTAAACAGAACAGGGCGCTAAGAGATAATATTAAAATATAGCAAAATAAAATTTTAAAAATAACTGCAGCAAAAATATTACATCAAAGTTGGACAAGCAAATCCAACCAAAGGAAATGAGCCAGGCAAAAGCCAAAAAAAAAAAAAAAATAAGAGACCAACAAGCAAAACATTTGTGGTTAAAGATACAAATGCCAATCTACTTTATAATGTAAGCTTATCTTAATATCCAAAAAAGGCTGTCAGAAAACTTTTGCTGCATATCAGTTTCCTTTGAAGTAAACCTCCATGTGGTTTAAGAAAGCTCATTAAGAAACTTTTGTTTCTTAAAGTGTGCGAAACAATTTATCTTTATGCCAATGAAGTCAAATAGTCAACAACTCAAAATATAAAGACTTTGCTGTATAGCTCTTTAGGCTATTGGATATATTCTTGCACACCCTGTCCTCCAATCTGTGCAGCCTCTGACTATGCTTTTGGTGCTATCCTTGCAGTCAGTGTCTTTGTTTCAGGAAGCCTAGGTGGAGCCTCCATGGGACCATACTAGGCCCTCAGAATGAGGGAAAGTTTGTGTAGCTTGGTCTATATCAGGGATCCTAGCAGTAATACCAGGTTCTATTCCTGGTACATGAGCTACCTTGTTGAAGCCCAAGCCCTATGTTGGGATGCCATGCTCTGCTTTAATACAGGGGGAGGAGGAGCTTGGTCTTACCTCAAATTAATGTTTCAGGCTTTGTTGACTCCCGATGGGAGGTCTTACCCTTTGGGAGCAGTGGATGGGTGTAGGGCAGGAACAGGGGTGGGAGGAAGAACTGTGGTTGGAATGTAAAATGAAATTAAAAATAAAATTGAAAACATTATGAATTGTCCATCATATGAAATGCTCGACCTGATATTTCATTAGATTTATTTACATGATTAAAATTAAAAATCAGTTAATTTAGATATCTCCCTTCAAAGTATATAAAAGCAGCAAGATCTGATGATAGTTTTCTCTTAGAACAATCTAGCCACCAAAAGAGACAAAAACCAGTTGAACTTTATAGTAGACACTTTGATAAACTCAGGGGACTTGCTAGAAAAGGCTCCTGTCCCCCAGCTACATGGAAGAGGATGGAAGAGGCACAGACAACCCAAGCTGCTTGAAAGATGCACTTTACAACCTGTCAAACTGCATGAACTTTACGATCTAAGTGCAAGGTTTCCAAGTATTTTGAAGCATCACCGCTCCTGGGCTGGTCGTTTTGCGATGCTGGTGATTCCAAGTCTTGTTTCCTCCCGTTAAGTAACTACAACAACCATGTAGTTTGATGGTATCTTTACTTTTGCAGTCATTTTTTGTTTTTGATTTGTTTATTTATATTTGTTAGTTTTTTTGTTTGTTTTGTTTTTCCATACTGGGAATGAATAGTTGCTCCCATTTCATCAGGTATAGTGACATTTGACATCATTTCTGCAAAGTAAATTCATTACTAAATAATGGAAGCATTTTTGCTATGTTTTCAAAAAAGATAGCAAGCTAAGAGAATATTAATAAAACAGAAAATAGTCCAATTTTATTGAATTTCTTTGCATATGTTTTTTAAGTTATGGTCAAGTGGGGATAGTTTAAGTACACAGACAAACAAGTGACATAGTTAATCAACCAGTTTAGTGAACACAGGAGGCATTTTTTCACTGTTGTCAACTCTTTATATTCTTCCATTCTGCTGCCATGCTACATAGTACTTCCTAACCACATTTCTTAGATATCTCACTGTTTCAAGGAAATTGACTGTGTATATTTATCCACTGCCAGCACTGAAACTAGAATAAGAAAAAAAAATCCCTACATGGTTACATGGTCTGGCTTGTGGATTTTCCCCAATGAATTCTGAACAAATAAATACTTTTAAGGGGTATTTCTGTTTAAGAGTCTCTAATGCTTTCAATTCTAAGAATAGATTTTATTTTTGACTTTCAGTTCCTGTTCTCCATGGCTTTTATTTAATCTGATTTCTGTCTACTTTCTCCTACACTAAACTAGAAACATAATTTTTCTATATTGTCTGTCTTAAAGTAGACTTTCTCCAGTTTTAAAAGAACATATACTTGTTTTTTATTTGAGGGAAATCAAATAAGAAGGTGAGAGATGGAGGAAAGAAATAACACATCATGTAGGATATTCTTTAGAGATGGACATCAGTATGTATGTATGTATGTATGTATGTATGTATGTATTCTCCATGAAGCTGACATTTCTATATTTTTGCTTTTAACTTTTATTTTTCCTTTATTAAATTAGAAATAAGCTTGTTTTACATATTAATCCCAGTTCCCTCTACCTTCCCTCCTCCCCTACCCCCACATATCCCCCATCCCATCCTTTCTCAGCTCCCCATGGAGGGTGAAGCCTTCCATAGGGGATCTTTAAAGTCTGTCACAGCATTTCTAGAATGTTTCCCCATGTTTCTAGACTGAGAGAGTATCACTCTATGTGGAATGGGCTCCCAAAGTCCATTTTATACTGGGGATAAATAATCTGGATACAAACGGTCCATAGATTACCCAGGACTCCTAACTGACACCTACATTCAAGCTGCCTGGGTCAGTCCTATGCTGGTTTCCTAGATAACAGACTAGAGTTCACGTGCTCCCCATTGTTCAAGTTGGAGTTTCTGTGGGTTTCTCCAGACTTGTCTTGAACCCTTCACTCAACACTGTTAAGAGCAGTTTTTCCCTCCAGCCTGGTCCCAGAGCCACTTCAGCCCCAAATAACACACAGAGACACTGTATTAAGCTGTTGGCCTGTTACAAGCATTTCTTATTGGGTATCTCTGTCTTGAATATTAACCAATTTCTATTAATCTAAGTGTTTCCACATGGTCTTATATGACTGGGGGGAGGGTCTGGAGCTTCTAAAGATCCTGCAGGCAAGGACTCAGGATAGTCCCTTGGTGATAGGCAAATCTCTGGGTAGGGCTTGGAACTCCAGCAGAGGAAAGGTGGTGGGGGTCAGAGATCAGGCATGCAGGGATTCAGGTTGGTCTCAAGTGTTTCAGCAGATCTTGTGTGCTCAGAGCAGATACAGAAAGTTTCCCGAAGGTGGAGGGATTGTTTGGTCCACCTTCTGTTCCAGTGCTCAACCAGAGTGGTGGGACAGTGGTCACAGGGTGTGGATAGGGTAGGGTCATCATGGTGGTGGGGGTGGTGGTGATGGTGGTGGTGGATGTGTGTGCATAAGAGCTCCAGGACACGGGGGAGCATTGATAATCAAGTGTATTGTAGCAATTGTTCCTTTCTTAGCAGCTGAGCTATTCAAAGCCATCACAATAGAATACAGTATCCAGACTCTCTGTGTAATTTACTTCTGCATGTGGCTTTTTTATTACTCTATTTCTTCTATTTCTTATTTATTTATTTATTTATTTATTTATTTATTTATTTATTTATTTATTTATTGAGACCATGTTTCTCTCTGTAACTTTGGTCTATCCTGGAATTCACTCTGTATACCAGGTACACTTTGGACTCATAGAGACTTCTTTGGCTCTGCCTTCTGACAGCTAGAATTAAAGGAGTGTGCAACCACACCAAGCTCCTCTCTTTTTGTCTTTTGTTTTATTTTAAACCAATTTATCCCATTTTTTTCTCTCCAAAGCCTATGTATATTTTAAAACACACTGTAAAATTTTAGAGCTTTTTCATAATCTGAATCTGTCTTTACTGTAAATCTCTATCTTTTTCTGGCCATGAGTCTTTTTTCTGTTAAACAATATTGCTAAAATGAAAGCAACAGCTGTATTAGCCACTATCTATGTAAGATGACTGTGATACCTTTACCACCAGCACTGAGAGCTGTGCTCACTGCCTTAGTCTATGCTGCCATCCGGCAGCGTGCTGTGCTGAAAGTTTGCTTGGAGGTGAGGTCACTGCCATTGCCAGCACCTCATACATATCATCAAGTTGTTAGCAGGTTTGGCTGCTAATGCTGAGTTAGGAAACTTCCTTTAAAGGAGACACTAAAATCTCTGCTTGTCTCTAGACCAGCTGAGAAAAATGCTGCTACCAAGAAGACTTGTTTGTCTCTGTTTCTCTGTTTTTTTTTTTTGTTTTTTTTTAAGCATTTGTTAACTTTTAAGAGTACCCACATTGCAGGTGCCATTTTGTTATGCGCAGTTTTCCTACCAGCCTGGTCATCTCAGAGCTGTGCAGCCACAAATAACACACAGAGACATGGTGTTAGATATAAAGCTGTTGGCCTGTTACTTATTGGCTAGCTCTGTCTTAAATATTAACTCATTTCTACCAATCTAAGTGACCCCATGTGGTCTTATCTTACCGGAAAGAGGGTTTGGACTCTTTCTCTAAAGTCCCTACATCTTGACTCTTCTTAGAACATCTCTCAGATTCCTCCTTTCTAGTCCAGCCTATCTTGCCTTCCTATGTGGCCAACAGTGCTTCATTCATTAACCAATAAGAGAAACATATTTACAAAATGACATTTCCCATCATAACTGCCTCCCTTTCTGCAACTGGATTCCAGGAGTTCTGCTCAGTGTCTAGCTGTGGGTATATGCTTCTGTTTCAGTCAGCTACTGGATGAAGACTCTAGGATGGCATATAAGGTAGTCATCAATTTTATTATTGGGGAAGGGCATTTAAGGTAGCCTCTCCACTACTTCTTAGATTGTTTGTTGGAGTCATCCTTGTAGATCTCTGGACATTTCCCTAGTACCATATTTCTCTTTAAACCTACAAAGGCTCCCTTTACTATATCTCTTTTCTTTTTCTCCTCTATTCTTCCCTTTACTCAATCTTTATGCTCAATTATATCCTCCTCTCTCATCCTCTTCTCTCTTTCTCTTTCACCTAACTTGCTTTCCCATCCCTCCATGCTCCCAATTTGCTCAGAAGATTCTCTGGGGACAAAGCTTTTTTAGATCACTCCTTGTTTCCTAACTTCTCTTGTAGTGTAGATTGTAGATTGGTAATGTTTTGTTCTATGTCTAAAATCCATATATGAGTGAGTACATACCATGTTCCTCTGATTGTGAGTGGGTTACCTCATTCAGGATGGTTTTTTCTAGTTCCATTCATTTGCCTGCAAATTTCAAGATTTCATGGTTTTCCCTCTGAGTAGTACTCCATTGTGTCAATATACCTTATTTTCTTTATGGATTCTTCAGTTGAGGATCATCTAGGTTACTTACAGTTTCTGGCTATTACAAAAAATGCTGCAAGGAAAATAGTTGCACAGATTTTTTTTTTATATATGTGCAACTTTTGGGTATATGCGTAAGAGTGAAACTGCTGGATCTTATGATATACTGCGTCCCATTTTTCCGCAGAACTGTCATAGTGATTCCCGAAGTGGCTGTACAAGTTTTGATGCCCATCAGCAGTGGAGGAACGTTCAACTTTCTCCAAATCCTCACCAGTATAAACTGTCCTTGGTGTTTTTCATTTTACTCATTCTGACTGGGTAAGATGGAATCTCAGAGTTGTTTTGATTTGCATTTCCCTGATGACTAAGAGTGTTCAACACTTTCCTAATTGCCTTTCAGTGATTTTAGATACCTCTATTGAGAGTTCTATTGAGAGTTTTGTGCCTTACTTTTTAATTGGTTATTTGGGTTTTTGGTGATTAACGTCTTAAGTTCTTTGTATATTTTGGAAATCATCCCTAGTTCAGATGTGGCTTAGGTGAAGATATTTCCCACTCTGTGGGCTCTGTTTTTTTCTTGTGGACTGTATTCTTTGCCTTACAGAAGCTTCTCAGTTTGAGCATGTTCCATTAATTTATTGTGTATCACAGTGTCTGTGCTCTGTCCCAGTGATTTTTTTTTTTTTTCAGGAAATGGTGTCCTGTACCAAATCATTTAAGGTACCTCCAACTTTCACCTCTAAGAGGTTCAGTTTAGCTCAATTTTTGTTGAGGCCTATTATCTATTTGGACTTAAGTTTTGTGTGTAGCAACATATATGGATGTATTTGTAGTCTTCTACAAGCCAGCATCGAGTTATACCAGCACCATGTGTTGAAAATGTTTTCTTTTCTCCAATTTGTAATTTTTGCTTCTTTGTCAAAAATAAGGTGTTTATAGTTGTGTGGGTTAATATGAGATTTTTCAATTAAAATCCACTGGTCTACCCATCTGTTTTTTGTGCCAATAACAAGCTGTTTTCAGGACTATACCAACTTTTCCCCTTTGCTTTGTTTGGTAATGCAGTGGATTAAAGAAAGATCTGCTCCAGCCTTCCATGCTTACAGAGGATTTACTGAATGTACCTAGCTATCAAACTTTGAATATAAATGAAGATTTGATGGTAGAGTGAAAAGTCAGTAATTCACCAGCATTGTAAGTGAACAAGTCATGGATATTACATACTTGAAAACTTGTTCATGCTCTTCTTTTTCTAGAAAACGCTTATAAATTAATGCTGTATTTTAATATGAATTTTCTTGAAGAATATATCAGAGGATGCTTTCTCTCATTAGTTTGACCTAGATAAAATATGAAAGACTGAGGTCTGAAATTTTCAGAATATGTAACAGAAACTTTAAGTATTAAAACTTTTTAGTGCATAAACACATATTTAGCATCAATATCATAAAGCACTCTTCTAAGAATTTGTTTTGGTGACTACAGACTTCTTGCTAGAGTAAGACCACAGCATCACACAACCATTATCTGAAAATGCATCTGCCCTTGTCATCAAAACCAGTTACAATTTCTTCACTGCAGATTAATTTTATCTCCTTTGAACAATAAGTAAAATAAATTTGTAACAAAAATGATCAAATGCATATATTTCATATAACTTTCTCACCTAGGGTGTTTCTGTCATTTAAACCACTAGATATGCTATAAACAGTGATCTTAAGTACACAAAAATAGAAGGAAATGCAGTTAGGAAAATACAGTTTCTTCTGAAAGGAGAAAGGAAGGAATACTTGTATTTATGTTTCCATGACCAGGTCTTGTCAGAACCCTTCTTCCATAAGCTAGGTATATCAATGTAATGTATATCAATTTGCAATGTATCAGAGCATATTTTAATCAAGAAATATTTCAAATATGAAATGTTCCAAAATTTACTTATAATTACTTGTAAGAATACTTTCAATATTCTTTCATTTGGGGGAAGAAGAAAAGATGGTAAAGCAGAAGCACACATACATGTCTTCATGAGTCTTCTATCACAAATCTTATTGGTTCTATTGGAGACTATAAATACATGGATTATTAATATTTTCAGCAGCTTAGGCATCCTGTCTTTGAGTTTAGCAGTAGACATACTTCATTTTAGTAGAGATAATCAAAATAGAAAATAAACGAGAAAAATGATTCTATGCCCAGATAATTATTATCTCATACATTTATCTTTTATGGGAACAAGTGTGTTTATACAATAAATATTGGTTCAATCAATCTGGTAATTTTTAGAAAATTAGAATGATATACTCTGTTCTCTGTAGGTTCCATGGCAGGGGTACTGGCAACTAAGCAAAATAAAATGAAAGCAAATATATCATAAATTGTTTAAATATTGTAGTAATTGAACAAGGCACACATCCTTTGTTATAACCATTGTTTGTTATGTTGTCATTGGAGATGTGTACCTAAAAGTTCTCTCAATTTCGAACATACAGCTTTTCCACAATGTACTAGATGCTGCTCCTCAACCTAACTTGGTGTAGCAACAGACTGATACAATTGAGATTGTTTTAAGATTCCTGTAATCCAGATATCATGATAACATGGTCAATCCTGAATATAGATCCTTTATCTTTCATTAATTTAATATGTTAATTATAAATGATGTAATTTCTTGAGCAACAATAAACAAATATTTTTGCTACGCAGCTACTCTTGCTTAGCTTCAGACATAAAAATAAGGTCATATTAGAATTTTTAACTTGTCAGTGTGTCAATTCAACAAAAATAAATTGGGTGTCATAATACCTGTGGAAGAGTAAATACTTAGTATATTTTGTGTAACACATTTACCTAGAGCATTTATTCCAATATATCCTACTTGTAACATTTTAAATATAATTATTAATGTCTGCATAACATTAGAATGTCTAGCATGACTCTGTAAACAATGTCCAGATTTTTATAAATACCCTATAAGAAAAACACTGACCTAAATTATTCCTTTAAATTTTACTACCTTGATTGCATACATATCTAATAAAATTCACTGTTATTGAATATTGAAAAAAAGTATTCAAATAAAACTACAAAGATAATACATGTTTTCAAGAAAATAATGTCACTTTTGTAATGTTTCAATAATATCTCCAGTATCATAACTACATTATATATTTTATTGAAATTTGGTTATATATGAATACCTTAAGGGTACACTTTTATCATAGTGACACTTGTCAATGTCCAATTGTTAATTTTAAATGTTTGGACTGCATTACATTTCCATGCATTCATAGCTCTTTTTCTTAAAATTGAGTGGCTTCCCATAACATACATTTACTATCTAACAGTTTCTACATGTCAGCAATCTGTTCTGGCAAACTAGATCCTCTGCTTCTGGGCCCATCAAATAGTTGCAAATTTGGTCTCTTTCCAGGCTATGCCATCCACAAAGAGGCCTGGCTCAAGAATGATGTACCTGCCAAGTAGTAACACATGGCTACTCCTTTGGCAAGATTCATATCCCAGTGGCTGTTGAGCTGAGAACTTCATACTAGCTGTCAAGTAAAAAAGATCCCACAGGCCCTTGAATCAGAAGGAACAAAGTACAGCCAGAAATGAAATACACAAAACAAATTTGAAAAATCTAATTTGACACTAGCATCCCATTAGATCTGCCACATTTGGCTTATTATAATCAGAGGGGTAGGTCCTTATGCCATGTTGGCTCATGAAGACATGAGTACTAGGAGGTAAAATTAACCATGAGCCAGCTAAGAAACTGTCTGCCACAGGAAGCTTCAAAATCTGACATGTATATACTTAAGAAATAGTGACATTTACAAAAATAGAAAATGCTATGAAATTTAGAAAACATCTAATGCCGTCTTCCTGTGCTGTTTTATGCTACTAGAAAGAAAAGAACAAATAATGAAAAACAAATGTAATATTAATATAAAATTGAATGTTCACAGAATATATCACCTGTGTTTAATGTATGCTTATAGATCATGTACAATATGCACATTGATGCATATATATATATATATCATAACAGTTTATGCACACATAATCATATACTGTGTTCTTTATTGTATTTTCACATCTTTAAATGGTACTACACATTTTAGGTTATTTTCTATCATGGAGAGCTATGAATATAAACTTTGAAGTTATTTAATACAATTATTATATTTACTTATTTTAAAATATCATAATTAAACCTGTTCTGATTGAATGACAATTCAGATTATTTTAAATAGAATAATTCCCAGGATTTCAGGATGATAATGAGAAACTCACTATGTAATCAAGGTCAAGCTCTAGTATTCTGCTTCTACCACCCCAGTGCTGGGATTTATGCTGTGCCAACATGCCATGTTTATGATTAAAACTAGGACTTCATAAATGTTAAACAAGGGCTGTTCCAAATCATGTCCATGTTCATCCCTGAATAATGTCACTCAGACATTATTAAGACAAGTTCACAAAATAGAAATGCTGTTAAAAATATAAGCCTTATCTTCATTTGGAATGATATGGCCAAATATATTTCAACAATGTTTCACCTAAATTGGCCTAAAAATTATAATGTAAAAGAGCATTCTTTTTCCTAGACTCTTGACAATATTGTAAATTTTACAAATGCGTTTTACTTAGCAATGCTAATTACTAAGCCTAGCATCCCAGTTCAGCTTAATATGTGTTTCTTTCATTGGAGTATTTTTATTTAAAATTTAAAAAATTTCTTAAATCTTTTGTACTACCGTTTCCAAACTGTTCAAATTCTCTATTTTTTTCTTTTCTTCTTGGTGTTGATCTGTTTTACTTTATTTACAAAAATATTTATTTTTTCCAGAAAGTGTTACCATATTACTTCCAGTGTGTACCATGTTTTTGTTGTTCCTTACTTGCCAAGCAGACATTTAAATATGGTGAACAATAAAAATTAGTGATGTCAGAACTGAAGATCAATCACAAATGCAGCTCTGAACTGTTAGTGGTGCACAGAAGGCAGTTTGAGGTCTTGGCTGTATGCTGAAATCCAGGTAGCAAGGTTAGCAGGAAGCCTCCAGCCTTCTGTCAGTGCACTTAGCTCCTGGCTCAAGTGTAAGAGCAATGGTGTCTTCACTCATTTTCTTTCCAGAAAAGCTCCCCACAGGTGACTGAGTCATCAGCCTACATCTGACAGGCTACAGCATCACCTGCTCTGTGGCCTAAGGGCTTATCGCAGAAACACACTTTTGACAAAGTGCTCAGTGTCTTTCATAAGTGTAGCATTATCACTTCACTCCAGACTTTGTCTTATTGCTACCCAGAAAAGCACAGATAAGGTAGGATAGTTTAGGTAGGTCCACATAGGGTAGGTCAGAGGTCCTATTGATAATAATTTAAAACCTAATTGCCAACCAATGTTTAATTTCTTTTAGCTGTTCAATTTATAGGTTGCTGCTGTTGTAAGGGACTTCAAAATCATAAATTATCCTGTACTGTGCATACCCCTGCCAACAAGGAAGACACGACTCCAGGAAGATCTTCATGCAGTTTTAATCAGGATCCTTGAACATGCTTCTTCTGATCCTCAAGATCCTGGGGAAATGCCTGCACATGCTTAAACCCCCTTGTGCTAACCAACCCCAGTGAGCTACATGCACCCTGCAGATAGGCTACTCTAACGCAGAAGCAGACAGGCTGAACAGACTTAACCAAATAAGGGCTTGTTTATGCCAGAGAGTACTCACCCTCGGGGAGGTGGAAGGTGGAATCCAGCACCATCTTTAAGGTTTGGCACTTCACAGCTCTCTACATTATCCCAACACTAATGGTTGGCACCTTCATTTTTCCTTCCTTTCCTTCATCCTTTATTTGGCTGCCTCCTTCTTATACCATCATTTAACTTTCTCTGTCAATGTTTATCTCTAATTTGGCTGAGATTTAGCAAGTGTGTTTTATTCAGAGACAGCTCATATGTGTTAATTCTGAAAAAAATCCAGAATGTATTTAAATACTCATCACTATTTCTTTTTTCATATGTTCTTTATTTCAATTTATAATGTCTCTCTTTTTTTTGCATTACACACACACACACACACACACACACACACACACACACACACAAATACATTGTTGTTACATATGTATCTACTTAAGTCCACCAAGTGTAAAGTGTTACTTGTATTATGTCTTTAGGGCTGAAAATTTGCTATTATATAACTGATTGGCTGACATGACTTTTCTTGGGGAAGATTGTTTCTCCCACTTCTCATCATTCCTTAGTTATCTAAAGTTATTAGTAAAAGATTGAGATCTCCTGGGCTTTGTCCACATTAATATGCTTTTTTGTTTGTTTTTCTTTCTCATACCAACTTTTAAAATTTATTTCTTCTTTAAGGGGGAGAAAGATTATAAAAGCCAGAAAACCAGAACCTCTGCTTTGGATAATTGTCCTCTCTATAGGACCAGGAAGCTATATGCACAAAATGTCAGTAGAATAACCAAGTGGTATGCCTAGCAGTACATAAACAATAAGTCATATACAGTAGATATAGTTTTATTGCTGCCATTTCAAGTCCACCTTAGTGTATACAGTTATTTTCAGAGTATCCACTTATAGACAGCTAGACTAGACAGATAGATAAACTAGATATCAAGATCCTAAACGAATAAAAATAAAATAAAATAATTTGATTAAAGCATCAAGCAAGGATTACAACTTTTTTCAGTCTTCCTACTAGAAACTGCATGCCACTATAAACCATAACTCTAAGCTAGCTAGAAAAATATTTTTTTAAAATAATCTGTGGACATCACTGTCATCTCATGCTTAGGTTAATTGTCCTTTGATTCTCTCTACTACTCCACAATTGTATAGCAGTATAATGTGCATTTTCTAGTACTTGTGACAGATACCAGTGTCTTTAAGTCTCCTTGTTCTTGCGTACTGTAAAACAAAATTTAAAAGAGAACTGAGATGTGTTTAAAAGATATTACAAGAGAAATTCCTCTTCCCAAAAATAATTAGAGGTAAAACACAACTACATCTAAGATATGCCAGATCCTATGCTGAATTACACTGTGTCCAGAAAGTCAAGGTTCATTTAAAGTATTCGCCAATTACACTAGTTCCTAATACACCTTCGCCAACACCCCTAATTAGGTATGAATGATTCTTTGACATTCAGCCTTAAAAGACTAAATTAAAGCAGGGAAAAGAGCTTCTCACTTTGTGCCCAAAGTTTTCATGTTCTCAACTACCTCCTGTTGCTAGACCAATGCCTAGGTACAAGAAAGATCTTCTGTTCATTAACAACAGACTGACTTTTGATGAGAAATAAAGTTTGCATTTTGGAACTAATAGAAAATCTTGATGGCCCTAGCTTATCTATATTTGGAATCAATAAAACTAATGTTTATAGAAAAATAATGAAAATAATAAATTAACTAAATGAAAAACCAGATCAAACTGCAACTTTACTTATTCATCACAGAAATTTCCTCATTTTAAAATTTCTATTTTCTTATTTTGCATATTGATCCCAACTCCCTCACCCTCCTATCCTATACACCCCAAACCCCATCCCATCTCCCATCCACTCCCTGTGGAGGTGAGGCCTTCCAGGAGGGAATCATCAATCTTCCAAGTCATCTTAGGTAAGGATTAGGCCCTCCCCTGCATCTCTAGGCTGTAGCATGTCTGTTTTTCTGCCAGCCCGCCAGCCCACCATCCCGCCATCCCGCCATCCCACCTGCTGCCGGTCTGGGCTAGCTCTGTCTTAATTATTAACCCATTTCTACTTATCTAAGTTTTTCCACAGGGAGTGGATGGAGGATGGGATAGGCTTCTGGGTGTATTATACACTATAGCTTAGCTTCCATGATGAGATTTTTCACTTCTTTACATTTTTTTTAATTTCTTTTAAATTTTATTTCATTTTGGAAGGGACTTGCAATGTCAGAAGTCATATACAAAGAGATGGAGCAGTGAATGGGGTCAAGATGTGAAAGACATAAAGAATAAGTGAAAAAAAAGATAAAAAATAAAAGTATAATCACACATGGTCTAAATTCCTTTATGAGCTGTTTATTGTCTTCAGCGAATGAACAGATGTGTTTTGTACCAAGTGTATACAGCCTTCAAACATTTCTACAGCTGCAGAGAGAAATCTATTAACCATACCTAAAATTCTTCATTCTTAGACTTAAATGCTCATTATTTCCTCTGTGTACAAACAGTCAAATATTTGCTGTTTATATTAATGAAAAGGCAGTGTACAACATTACAACTTCATAGATCTATCTGTGTTAATTCACACATAAATATATTGTTCTTTTCCTAAAAAATAATTGTATTCATTGATTCTTATTTTATTTGTGTCAGTGATTTATTTGTATGAATTTATCTGTACCATCTTCACACCTATTGTCTGTAGAGGCCAGATGGATGCATTGGATTGCCTGGAACATGACTTACATATGCTTAAGTGTAGACATGTGGGTTCTGGAAATAAAACTCAAGTCCTCCTGAAGAGTAGCAAGTGCTCTTCCCCTCTAGCTGATATTTACAACTCACTGGATTCATTTTTTATAGTTAAATAATATTTTATTATATGTGAATTTTTCTATATTTATTACTACTTTGGAAAACATTTGCTTGATTTACATGTTTTTCTAAATCGGTTACAAACATTCATATGTTAATTTCTGTTTTTGTCTTTTAGTAGGAATGCATTAACAATAACAATTGTTAATGGACAATAGTTCCATTATGGGTAAGAAATTAGAGAACTGGAAATATTTGTGAAAATCAGTTTAACCATTTTAAATTACTACCAGTAGTATACAAAGGTATTGATTTCTATACATTCAAATCAATACTAAAAATTGCTGTTGTGCTTTTAACTATATGTATATCTGGCCTTGAGAAATGTTCATGAACAGCAATTATTTTCTTTTGTTTTATTTACACTGTATTTACTATATGTGTTCTGTCTTTTGGTATATAAGAACCTGTGTCCAAGTAGGTGCAGTCCAGAGAACTAACTTACATGTTATTCTTCCACAGAAACTGTCTGCTTTGTTTTGTGAGGCAAAATTTCTCATAGCCTGGAAAAGAGAATTAGGCACGTTTGGCTGGCCATCAAGCCTACCTGTCTCTGCTTTATTTTACCTGAAATTAAAAGTGCTGGGTACTATGCCAGGAATATTTTACATAGGTTCTGAATAGTAATTGAAGTCTTCAATTATACAAGAATAGTCCTTTACTACCTAAGCTGTCTCTCTAACTCTCTGCTTTCATATATGTACAGTGGGATTCTTTATTTAGGTGGCCTTCATAACCAAAGGTTTTTACTCATAATTTAGCATATTTCTTCATAGTCAATATTGAAACAGAGATGTAACTATTCTCTAAACTATACCATCAACAAAATTTTATGTGACATTCATGTTCTTTGAGGTACTATAATCCATCCAGAGATAATGTATATTGAATGGTCTAATTTTCTGTGGTTATGTGCAAACACTGACAATTAGTATAAAGAATGTGAGCATACCTAGATTGCAAGTCTGTTGGAGATACACCAAAATCTGTGTAGTGTTTGTTATACAAACCATCCCCAGACAAAATCTGTTTGTTCTCCTCAAGTATGAAGCAGAAACTGTAAATACCCACACATGTTCATTATTACTGGTCACTTTTTCTTTGTTGGGTAACTGACATGTAAATATTATTTCATGTTTCTAATTAACATATTGATTATTTGAAATCATTTTATATTTGATGAAAATAAATATCAAAGTTGATGAAATTTGATTAACATATTTGCTTTATTTTTAAGTACTGCTTTTAGTGTCATCTCCTAAGATCTGTTGCATAGTTAAAGGTCATTAATATTAATGGTTTTGACCCTGAGTATTTCTTGCATTTCTGGTCGTCATATTGAATACTTGTATATTTTGCTCAGATTCTCCTGGTAGTTCTTTGTTGTCATTAGTCTTTTTACCATATTTTAATACCTTTTTAGAGCACCATAAAATAGATAATGTGTGAGGTAAAAATATGATGTATTGTGTGGCTCTGTGGTGCAATGGATAGCACATTAGACTTCTAGTGACTAAAAGTATGACATGTTTGTTTTACCAGATGTATTGCTCTTTGCCTCCCAATTCGGACAAATCTCAGTTGCATCTTTCTTGTTTTTTGAACATTTTATTTTTTGAACTGGAATTATAATCTAGCTCTGAGATGAGTTTCACTGTGCTCTGGTTTGTAAACTCTGTCCTGCTTTCTCTCTCTGTCTTTCTATGTCTCTCTCAGTTGTCTCTCTCTCTGTCACACACACACACACACACACACACACACACACACACACACACATCAACACACACCATTCAATGTTAGGTTAGTAGATTTCTTGAAATGATTGTTCTGAATTTAATTGGCAGTTTCATTAAAAGATCATAAAGTTGTTCAGGAAAAGCAATTTCTGTCTTTGAAGGCAAGGGTCTAATAAGTAAGGAACCTATTAACTCTGGGGATACACGGTGCAGCAATTTAATCCCATCATTTTCTTTATGGATAAGCTCTTAATATTTATTACATCTGCTCATTCACAGATTTTGCTTCTGGATCATCTTTGAAATACTGATTCCATCTGCTCAACAAATGAACACTTGTAGATCAATTGAAATTATAAGTTTCTCCTTAAGTCAGTTTGATAGCTAGTGTCTTTTTAGCATTTGGCCATTACACCTAAGTTATTCAGTCTGTGCATAAAAGGCAGAGTTTCAATATAATATATCCAATGAAGATAAATTATATTTAAGAACTAAGTTTTTCAAAGAAATCTCAGGACTATCATATTCTTTCCCAAATGGATGATTTCAATTGACATGATTAAAACAATTGCTGAAAAGCATAATGCATGTAACATACTTTAGAAATATCTCAAATAGTATTCAAATTAATAGAATATGACTTGTCTGAAGAAGGTCAGAAAATTGTTGAAACTTTTAGACAAACAGTATCTTCAGTAAAAGAAGGAAGAGGGAGTTTAAATACTCTACTGTTTACCCGATTCTAGAGGAATCATAGTCTTTATGTAAGCGCCTGCCCTCGCCAACAAGGAAGACGCGACTCAGGGTAGATCTTCATGCAGTTTTAATCAGAATCCTTTAAACATGTTTCTTCTGGCCTAAGAGAGAAAGGAGAGAGAGAGAGAGAGAGAGAGAGAGAGAGAGAGAGAGAGAGAGAGAGAGAGCCAGGGGACCCCTGTACAGGCTTAAATACCCTTGAGCTAACCAACCCCAGTGAGCCACGTGGACCCTACAGATAGGCTACTCTAATGCGGAAGCAGACAGGCTAAACAGACTTAACCAATTAAGGGCTTGTTTACCCAGAGAGCCTTCTCCAGTGGGAAGGTGTAAGGCAGACGCCAGTGCCACTTTAAGGCGTGGCACTACACGGCTCTCTACACTTTAGTTGTGTTTTCTATGCTAAGCCCACAAGGCTTCAAATTTTTGCTCCAACCCCAAGCCTTGAGTACTTTGAACACCTTGGGAGTTGGGTGTCACAAAATTAAGACGTGAATTCAGGAAAGAAATTTGAGGATAAATGGAGGAAGGACAAGGGCTGTAGAATTGAGAATTGAGAATGGTCAGCAAATGAATTTTACAAATTTGAAATTGTAAAATAAGATTAAATATTAAGGATGAATAAGTTTGAAAATACATCCTAACAAGCAACACTTTTGAACATAAAAAATATTTTTAAATATACATTGTATCTAAATAAAAAGTTTCAAATTAAGTGTTAAGAAAGTGGGGTGAAGGTTCTTTTCTTACACACATTGTGATCTTTTTTAAAAAATTGGCTTTTGATCTCAAAGTGACATCCATTGTATTGGTATATTTTCATATCTTGTTTGTTTGAGCTTAACAAGGTGATAGTTCTCTAGAAACTGAATTTCTTACTTTCCTGAAAACTACACCATTTCAGACTCAAGTATGTTTATTTCAAAGCCCCCAACTCTGTGATGGGGTGGGAATCCTACACACTACTGAAATTATCCAATCAATGCCATGTTTGGGTTAGATATGGATACCTTTGATAGGATCACCAGTATCAAAATAGAAAGTTAGTTATAGCAGTGTATTCCAGAATTCCAAATGTAAAGAAATGGAGTTGTGAGAGTTCCTGATAGTTACTGGCTGTCCAGGTATTCTAAGTTATTCAGTACAAATCATGTTTAGTGAGTGCTCCTATGTGAAAATAAAAATTGAGGATGACAGCAGACAAAGACTTCCTATCTCCAAAATATACACATGTACAAAACATACACCAACCCACAAATAACTCAAAGACACCCACACACACACACACAGACACACACACACACAGACACACACACACACAAACACACACAGACAATCTCATATTGCACGACACACACGACACACATGTATACCTAAAATAAAAACTCAATTCTTTATCATGATTTATAAATTAAGTAGTTACAGAATTTTACAATTTGAAATATCTAGAAAGGCTTGTAAGAGCTCTTATATTTCTTAAAGGATGAGTAAAGTAGGTTCTGTGGTTTTTATGAGAGTTGGTTTTTATAAGACTTGGTTTTTATGAAAGTTGGTTTATGTCTAAATATTTGGATATTTACTCCAAAACACACACACTCACACAAACACACACACACACACACAATCTATCACACTATGAACATTTTAATGCTTCTCCTTGAATATATAAAAAATAATAAAATGGAATTTATTCCAATTAATTTTAGAGCATCCTCTCTTTCAACAGATGGGATTCTCATGTCATTATAAAAATCTAGAAAGGAAGTCTTTTTATATGAAGCAAAGTCTACCCACAAGGATGGGAGCTATTTACTTGATATATTTCACAAGATTAAAGAAACACTTAGTAAATCCTGGCCTGATTCCTTTTACATAGAATGTTATTTATAACATAGCATCATGAATTATTTACGAGTAGTGGAGTCACTTACTGCAGAAGTAAACAGAATTGATGATGACCTTCAGTTCACACCACTGCACAGAAAGCAATTCTTTCATTACATGTACACTGGGGAATAAAAGAATCTCTCGCCTCATGAAAAAGTCACTACCTCAGCCCTCAGCCCTTCACACATCATAGGCTTGAAATTATGATTATATATACTCAGATTGATTAAAATTAAAGACAAAAATACAATTGGGAATCATTATAATATGCATTTGTTATATGGCTCTCCACATTGACTATTGTCTGTCATTTTTCTAATATGCGTAAAGTCTGTAGAGTTTAAAGCAAACATCAAATGAATGTTTATGTATCAATAACATTGCTAATTATTATTTCTGGAGTAGCTCATTAACTAGGATATAGGGTGAAAAGAAAATTCTGAAAATTATCATCAACATATTATCTTCAGCAAAACAGTGCATTTTCCTCATGACTATGAAATATTGTCAGAAGAGTACCCTTTATACAATAAATATTTAAAATGGTTTAGGGTTTTCATGACAATGAGACACAATTGCTCCTAGTAACACTACCTGCATCAAAAAGTAAGATGGACATCAAAGAGACACATTATGAAGTTTGCTTCTAATATGGAAAGACTAGCCATTTGGACAAGGTACTGCTCTTCTGGACTGTTTGACTTTATGCTGTATACACTGGACATGCAGGACCCACAGAAAAGTGACTGCTGATACAAGATGAATATTGCTACAGGATTCCTGCTTCATGGAAGAGGCTGCCTGCCAGACAGTCTACAGGACATAAAAATGACTGACAAACTTCCAATACAGGTAGACAGTTTAAAGTTTCCTACTTTGTTGAGGAGTCTGGAGACACACCATGGCCTATGGGCTGAAGATGGAACATTACAGAAGAACTTCGGGTGACCGACCAGGCAAGGAGTTGTCTCTGTCATTTCTAGAGTTTATATATTATCCTTCTGTGGTAGTTATGGTTATAGTTTTCCTTAGTTAGGATTAAAGATAAATTACATATAGGACTTTAGACTCACAAAGATAGGATAGATGATATTTTCTTTAAGTCTTACAAAATGTTAATGGACTAAATATTGTTAACTGTGATTATTATTTGATAAATGTTATATGATATATTTTGCTATGTCAAGGTTAAAACCCTTCATTTTATTTTAGACAGAAAAGAGGAGATGATGGGAGATGTTATTCTGCAAATATGTTTCTCATACTGGTTAATTAATAAATCCCTATTGGCCAATAGGAAACTAGATAGGTGGGGCTAGGAGACTAGGAGGAGGAAAGAGGAAGTAGTTAGGAAGAGTCAGGATCTAGAGCATGGAGAAAGAAGATGCTGGCGGCCGCTCTCTGATAAGATGATGACCACATGGAAATACTTAGATACGTAGAAATGGGTTAATAATTAAGACAGAGCTATCCCATAAACAATAATGGTAACTGGCCAACAGGATTGTATCAAATACAGAGTTTCTGAGTGTTAATTGGGGCCAGCACGCCAGACCAGTTGCAGGCGAACTGGTGGGCTGGCAGAAAGCAACAAGCTACACCTGCTTCCATCAGTTACTGGATGAAGGCTCTATAATGCTATTTGAGGAATTTATCAATCTCATAAAATGGCTATCTTGCCAAACAAAATCATTCTACAAATTCAATGAAATCCCCATCAAAATCCCAGCACAATTCTTCGTAGATCTTGAAAGTACAATACTGAATTTTATATGAAAAGACAAATATCCCAGGATAGCCAAAACAACCTTGTGCAAAAAAGGAACTTTCAGAGACATCACAATCCCTGATATCAAGCTCTACTACAGAGCTGTAATAATGAAAACAGCTTGGTTTTGGCACAAAAATAGACAAGTAGACTAATGGAATTGATCAAAGACCCTGATATTAATCCACACACCTATGAACACCTGATTTTTGACAAAGAAACTAAAATTATACAACTGGGCCACTCCTATTCAAATTATCATCATAGTGTAGATAGTTTTATATATCAAATTATGTAATGATTTCAGAGAAAATATTTGATGGAAGAAAAAGTCTCTTTATTAAAACTTTTATAAGAAGTATATTATAAACACAAGTTCATTATTATATGATTACTGTACACATTGTTTAATAAAACTGTAGCAATTAAAGGCATGCATATTCCTGTCTGCTGTAGTAAAAATTAGCTCTTCGAAATACATGGAGATTAATAGATGGTGATTTTTTTGCTACCTTCTATAAAATTATTTGTTAAAAAGAAGGATTCTTAAACATGTTAGAAGTCTTCTTCATAGTGAAATTCAATTGCTAAACATTTTCTAATACACTTTCTTTGCAACATTTGGAGAGATTGAAAATATGAGACTAATTTAAAGTACTATCTAATCAGGGCTGGTTACAGGCCAGTTGCCTAGATATAAATTACTGATTGCCTAGTGAGCAAAACTCAATAGAATAGCAATGTAAGTAAACAGAAATTATGTAATTGAAGAAATTAAATTGATATGATTAAAAGCCTTACTATTTCTTTAATGATTTCAATTCTATCTTAATTTTCCAAATAAGTAAAAATAATATTGTTCTGTTGCATAATAAACTAATGTACTTATAAATTTCATCAGTCAATAATTCAGCAAGTAAAAAATTATTGTTATAGACGATATCATTTTCTCCTGTGTCATTTAAGATCCATCATACTGAGAAGCCTAATTATTTGATGAGACACATTGCCATTGCCTACTTCTACCCTCTAATTATGACATGTTTGCCTTTCTACTGGTAATGTAGGAATTAGTTTAACCAAGCAAGGAATCAATAATTCAAACTTATAATTAAATTTTGTTATAATGAGAAAATGCTTACATAAATGTGAGTTTAATTTACTATTTCTTTTCATTATTTATTTTCTAATTCATGCATAATTAAATATGCAAATTGAAATATCTAATATCAATGATGTTATAGTTTTATTAAAATCTATGATGGGAGATAGAATTGTTCAGCCCATTTGTAAATATGTAATAAATACAAAATTAATAAGCAAAAATATTTATAAAATGTGTCATTATTCCACATCAGTGCTACTTAAATGAGCATACTTTTTCTTTATTGGTGTATTGCAGAATTTAATTTGAGAGTCAGTTATTTCTCTGCAACAATGATGTTTACGTATCAATAAAAAATGGGCTGCAAAATTAAAGATAAATAAAATGAATATGCATATATTATTTCTCTCAGTAAATTTCGGTTACAGAGAGAATGAGAATATAAGTGTGGCTGATCAGGATGTGTAACACTTTGACAGTGGCAAATATTCATAGATTTAATATGAGATCTGCATAACTCTCTCAGAACATCATGAAGGATGTACCCTTTCTAGATTTACAAGCTGAAACCAGTGTTTTTTTTTTAAGTTACATTCAATCAAAAAGAAAAATAGATAACATCCCTCACAAATATAGACATGTACAACCTATATTATTCATGAATTATACACATTAATTCTGAAAAGTACCTTTATCACCTATGCTTTATTACAGGTAAACAGTAAAATCAATATTTTTAAAAGCCATCCATGAATTTTATTGTATTGATATACTAAATAAAATGTCACATGATAATATAAAACAATGTGATATTACTCACTATATGAGTCTTAATGACTACTGGAAGAAATCCTACTCAGAATTAACAGCAAAAAGCATCAAAACAGGGATGCTTCCCTCTGTAGATCAGAATGATGCAAGTTATCCACTTTTGAGTGCTACATATAGCTCCAAAACCTAAAAACTATATATTAATAAAGCACATAAAATTTTTTTCCAAAGAAGCAGCTATCCAATCACAGTAATGAGCAATTCAAAATAATATAAATGAAAAACTCACCATTTCATACACTAAGTACTTTTTTTTCTAAAGTTTCCCCCAATCTCTGCATCCTAGCTGACTGCAACTTCACAGACAAGCAGGTTGAAAAATTGCACAATACAATGTCTGATAAAGAAGAAGTCAGGTTACTGTTAGATTATTTCTAAAAATAAAAATAAAAATAGCCTAATTTAGATATGGGCTCAGAACAACCATGTCACTTAACCCAGTGGCAAGGGAAGTAGAGTTCAGGAGAAATGTGAGGTTGGGTGAAAATTGGATTCTAAAATCTTCAGAATGTCAAAATCCTTCTAATGCTTAAATGTTGACCTCAAGAAATTGGTAGGTTTTACATGCAAATTGAAGTGTATGATAAAAATAACTTATGAACCAAATGATCAAAATTTTGTTTCTAATACAAAAGCTTTGTGCTGTATGCTTCAAAACACATCTGCTTGGAACGCGAGAGTTGTCTTAGGGCACAGACTTGTGCAGTGGCAGATTTGCATATTTAAGCTTACAATTCTTTCCTTTTGATTAATAATTATCTTTAAAATAATTCAAACTACTACATATTTTTCTATATCCATTTATTATATAATCCAAATAATTTATTCTAAACTGGGAAATGTAAGTATGTATATATATTTATATGTGTGTGCCGATAAATTTACAATTGTTTCAACATTCTTTATGTTCTTCTAATGACTGTTTCTAGTGCTTTTAATAACTTATGGTAATACTCTCTCTCTGTTTCTAGATCTAAACTAAATAGTTAATTTATATTGCCATCTGTAAAGTTTTTCCTTCAGTTTATTTAAAAAGAAACAACTGATGAAAATAAAAAATAGGAAATATAAAAGGATATCAACTTGCCATTGTCAATTCTTGAAACTGCATCACATGGTAGAATATAGTTCTGTATTCATAAATTGAAATGCTATTAAAAATTCCAACATTTTAAAGATAATTAAAATTTATTGTACAATTTTAAATATAAAATAGCAATAATTCATAGAAAATATAGCTTTGAACTGAACTTTATTTCCTTCATTTCAGATACTTGAAGGTCTTTCTAATAGAGTTACAAAACAGACAATTCAAAGCATTTTCTTCTTAAAAAGTTGTTCCTTTTTGTGCATTTTGATTTAGACACATATTGTCATGCCTGAATGTTTTCACCAATGAACAAAAAACAGTATCATAGGTTGTGCTACTCTAGAAGAGATGGAACTATAGGAGACTTTTTAGTTCATGATTGCTTTCTTGAGGAAATTAATACTAGTTTTGTGGAATGAGTTAGATTTTCCAGAGTGGGCAAGATTAAATCTTACAACAAATCCTGTTTGTAAAAAATGAAATGAGCAATTCTATGTAGAGCGTCTATGTCAGATTTAGACCCAGTTTCTTTCCATGCTTGTTTACTTTTAGTGAATATCTTTGGACCAGGATTTCTGGATTTTTACAGAAAGAATGAGTTTTAGCAATTCTCTTCTCCTTACTGAATTTTAAGTCACCTACTGAGTACCTAGGGGTGGTATTGAGCAGTAAAATTTCATTAAGGGAAAACACCCTTTTTGAAAATACAGACTTATAGAATCTATGACATTCTAGGAAAAAATAAACTTAATCTTCCAGTTGGCATATCAATGAACTGGTGAAAGGGTGAATCCACAGTAAGGCCAGACCACATTTGGTAATGCAGGTCCTATGCTAAAGACATAGAGAAAAGAATCATTTCTTCAATAAAATGATGTAATTTTCTGTTCTGGAATTTGTGCTCTCCATTCCTCTTACCCAGCACCCTGGGCCGGAGCTTTCTGTTCATTTTCTGAAATACTCAAAAAAAAAAAATATATATATATATATATATATATTGCTTTCCTAGGTGTGTTTTCCCTAAAACTTGGGGTTTTATGATTATTAAAAGCATCTGTGGTGGCTAGCCTCCATATCAGCTTACTACAAATTATATGGGTTTTCCCGCTTTGCTCCATCTTCCTCCTTTGGGTGCTGTTGAGATTTACAGCTTGCTTGTTTTTGGGTTTCTTTTAAGCTCTAATAATAAACTCTAGCAAAAAAAGTAAGTGAACATGAATTCTTCATTTTGTGCTTTCCTCCTTACTTTGTGAACTTTTTGTAACATGTTTCAGTGAGTTAATGCTATCTGGCACACTTTTGAACAACCTGTTGTGGAAGAAAAATGAAATGAAAATAAATAAAGCAGACTACAGTAATCAGAGCTTCAAAGCTTTATCAGAAGAGAATGCTTCCAAATCTTCTAACTTTGTGAAGTATCTCTTGCAAATCATATACTGTGAAGCTAATGTTGTAGTCATATGCACCATTTTAAAAGCTAATGTTCTGAGGTAACTTTGCAGACATACATTGTGACAGACTGAGTGCACTGAAATGACAGTAAGGTCATTGTACCTGTGAGAATGAGGCAGAGTCCATTTTGCATTAGTAAAGTTTCTATGAAAGAACCTCATTTCAAAGTAGTGACCCAACAAGCATCATTACATTATACTAGAATCAGAACATGATAATATACAAATAATATGCCAAGGAAATTAGTTCTATGCTCATGTGACCTAACATTTGTGAATGTCCTAATGTTGTTCAGATGTCCTCTCAAGAATTCTTTTGGACATCAGTTACTTACAGCCTCATGTACTACTGATGACAGAAGTCCTGGTCCATGATCTAACTCAGTAAACTCAGTAAAGAGTCAGCCCACAGAATTGTGAAACTTGGTTCTCATCAAATGTTGTTTTAGTCCTCATAGAATATATATATATATATATATATATATATATATATATATATATATATATATATATCCTCATTTTACCTATCAATCCCAGTTCCCTCTCACTCCTTCCCTCCCTTCCATGTCCCCTGATCACTGTTCCTGTCCCATTCACCCTCCACTACACAATGAGGGTGATGCCTTCCAGGAGGGATCATCAAAATCATCAAAATCTGTCAAGTCATTTGGAGTAGCTTCTAGCCCCACCCTCCTGCCTCTAGGCTAAGGGAGTATCCCTGCATGGGAAATGTTCTCCCAAAGTCCTGAAGTCCCTTAGACTGCCCAGGCCTTCTATGTGAGACCCATTTTCAGGGGCTCTGCTCTGAGTGGGTCCAATGGTGGTTTCCCAGCTATCAATCTGGGGGGGGCATGAGCTCCCCCTTGTTGAGGTATGCTGTCTCTGTGGGTTTCTAAAGCCTGGTCATGACCCCTTTTCTTATCACTCTTCACTCTCTGCAACTGGATTCCAGGAGTTCATCTCAGTGTTTAGCTGTGGGTGTCTGCTTCTGTTTCCACCAGCTATTAGATGTGGGCTCTAGGATTGCATGTAAGTTAGTTATCAATGTCATTATCAGGGAAGGGCCTTTTCACTGTTGTTCAGATTGTTAGTTGGGGCCATAACTGTAGGTCTCTGGGCATTTCTCTAGAGTCAGTTTTCTCTTCAAACTTATAAAGAGCTACCTCTATTCTGCTCTCTCTCTCTCTCTCTCTCTCTCTCTCTCTCTCTCTCTCTCTCTCTTGCTTTCATATATTTGTCCACTGACTCAATCTCCCTGATCTAACATGTTCTCTTCTCCTACCCTTCTCTTTCTCCTAACTCCTTCTCCACTCAACTCCCTGCTCCCCCAGCTCCCAAAAAGCTCAGGAGATATTGTTCTTTTCCCCTTTTTTGAAAATATGGTCTTAATACATGACTCATTTCTGAGATGTTCTTCTCTTAGAATGCCCTTTAGTTTTTGTCTAAACAAAACAATGATCCATTTAACACAAACCTGGCATGTGTTGCCTCCAGTTCCTGTACAGTAACTAGATGGTGAAAGTCAGATTCCTTCCAAAGACAAATCATCTAGTGTTAAAATATTGAAAGTCAGGAAGAAAATGGAACTTTCTTAGAATTAATGAAGAAGCAAGTAGGACAAAGTTGGAAAGAATAGAGCATGATTGTTTATTGAATAGCAGTCCAACAGTATCAATAAATTTGGGGGAACTGTGACCACTTGTACTTAAGAGTAGCTATAAGAAATTGAGCACATGGCAGTGAGCACAGAACTCCCATAAAGAGAAACTGCAAGCACTCTTTTAATGAATCTAAAGTGCAGACACATTTTAATACATAACCAACAAATTGAATGAATTTAATACACAAGAAATATCAAATAGATATTTATGAACCTGAGGTATAATAATTGACATGAATTTTTTTCCATTCATGATTAATATGTACAATAGATGAAACCAGTAAACATTGTCTTTTATGAATTCTTTAAAGTCAATGAAATATTTGAAACAGGTTCATCTTTGTGTTGTTGTACCATACATTCTGTTATATATTTTGTGTATGAATTCATTTTCTGGAAAGGTTCTAGGATAGTCCTAAACACACTATCTCTACATTTTTTTAAAGTTTAAGATTTTCCGTGTTTAGTAGTGATAAATATGTATGTGAAAACTGAATTAAGTACAATTCTTCTACAGAATTAAGTTTGACTAGTATATTATGCTGTATTACAGAAAAGTAGCCAACTTGTTACTGTTCTTATTCTATGGCAAAATGTCCCTACTGATTGAAATTAAGGAAGAAATATTATTATGTCTGTTAGTTTTGGGGCAAGTATATCATGGGGGATGGGCAAATAACCTTAGCAGAAGCACGAGGCTGCTGTTCACAATTTTTCCCTAGTTGGAAAGCAAAGAACAATAAATGCTAATACTCAACTCCTTTTTTATTTTTAACATATTCATTCTAAGAACACAGATCATGAAATATTTTCTCTCATAGAGAGTGTGGTACTTCCTACTTGAACAAACTTATTATCTGTAACCCACCACATTAAAGTTCAGATAATTTTTTTTAGTGTTTATATATGAAATAAAAATTGCATTATCAACCATCACAACACTACTCCTTGTCAATTTGACAAAAATATGTCTGGCTAGATTACTGTGAATGTGATATAAACTACAGTCATCTGAGATGTGGGGGCCTCAGTTAAGAAAGGCCTTCATAAGATAGGTTTGTGGGTAGGCCTATAGAGTATTTGTTTAGTTAGTGATTGATGGGGATTGTCCCAGTCCATTGCTTGTGGCCCCACCCCTGGTCTAGTCGTCTTGCTTGCTATAAGTAACCAAACTTTGTGAACAATATGGAGTTTCTATATCAGCTCCTGCATCAAAGTCTCTGCCATGTTTTATTTCTTTCTACTTCCTTCAACAGTGATATGGAAATGTAATCTAAATAAATCCTTTCCTCCCCAACTTGTTTTTTGATCTTGATATTTAATCTCAGCAATAGAAACCCTAAGACATGTCCTTGTATATCTTACTTTTGACATAATGTCTTGCTGGGGTCTGTGCTGAATTCTAGGCATTCCCCTTAGACCTTTAAAGGTCAGCATCTGATGGCCTTTCTCCGGGGACTTTAAACTTGTTATACATTCCGTGGATATAGTACCTTCCTATTATTGTGGATCAACACTCCATTATCCCTGAACGTCACAAATACATTTTTTTTTCTGTTATTCATGTAGTAGTGGATGATACTATCCAGTCTGTTATTGACCGCAGATGGAGTGTGGCTCCTTGAACCACACTTGTATCAGTGACATAATCCCTCACAGGCTGACTCTGGAATATCATTTGTCTATATGACTGTTTTTCAGCAGGGAACTCCTTCAACTGTACTCTCAGTTGACGCTGTTTCTTTTCATGTAAAGGCAAAGATGGATTTTCACAAGTTCTGTAAGGATAGAAAAATTTATCCTAACTCTCCACTGACCCCAGGAAGCAGGAAGTTTAAATCCTAGACCCTGTCTCCTGGCAGTGAATAGGCAAAAGGTCACATTCTTTGCTGTTTATGACAGGGCTGTTTGTGACAGCCCCTGTGAGTGAGTGAACACAAAAAAATGAGCCTTGTCACCCCACCCGGGAGCCCACACAAAAGCAGACTTTCTGGGCTAAGTGCTGGCTTGGATAATTTAAATTGATTGGTCCGCATTGGGTGCTATGAGATGATTGGTTTACAATGCATGGGCTTTGTTGCAACCTTATAAAAGCTGTCTCAATTCTGTACCCAGGGTCCCCACTCTTCGATCCCTGCACTTGGAATATAGAAGACCTCATGCTTTTGCATTAAGACTGCTTCTCATAACTGATTTGGGGGGGGAGGGCACCTTACCGGAGTGGGAGTGCGAGGGTCCATGCTCTCCAAGTCTTTCAGTTCAAGTTTTTTGAGGTTGCATCTGGTCCTCAGGGAAACCTTCCTGATATTATCCAACAGAGGAAATACAACCTATGCAATAAAAGTATATATATAGTTGTATGCTACATGATTAGACTATTATTCTTTGTGAAAAAAATAAGTAGGGGTAGTGTATAAGAACTCAAACTAGGCCATCATTCATTTTAACTGAAACAAATACTTTCTTTTATCACTGACTTAGATGGTGATAAAACTCAGGATACTCTGGAGGAACAAAACTGACAGAATTAATATACATGAGTACTTTTTAAAGAGTGGCTTACAAGCTGTGGTCCACCTAGTCCAACAATGTTTGCCTATTAACAGAAGATCCAGTTATTGTTAAGTCTATAACACTTCATGTTTTAGCTGCTCTTTGTTATACACTGGAAACATGAAGAAGATTCTAATGCCAGTAAAGGAATGAACTAGCCAGTGAGAACAAGGCAAAGCAGGCAAAGAACAATGGTCAAGAGCTTCATTTCTTCCATTTATTTTATATAGGCTGTCAGAACAGTGTGTGGCCAAGATTGCAGGTAAACTTTCCCACCTTAAAATATTGGATTTACACTAGGTCTCTGAAGGTCGAGTTGTTCAATTAAGAAAAATTTCCTCACAGATATACCCAGTCACTTGGGTCTTATATAATTTCAGATGTAGTTGTCAATCAAGATTTTTCATCACAATGTCTATGTTTCAACCTATTGATAAGGTAGCTTCAAAATGTGACACAATAAACCAATCAGTTTAAAGGAGAAAAGGGGAGTGCCAATGCTAGAATAACTATCCCCAATAAAAAAAAATCCTTACCCCATTCCTCTGGTGGCAGGGATAAAGAAGAGAATATGGGAGCTTTTAGATTAGGTGGCCTGGTTTAAATGACATTGAACAATTAGAGATCATTTCTCAAACATAGACAAGGATGATGTTCTACAAATGAGTTGGTCCTCTGATATCACATATGTATATGTGTATTATTTGGGGTTTCTGATTGCTGAAATAAAACATTATATTATAGTGCATTTACTTACAACCTTCTGGGCTCCACAGGGCTTGAATTTTATTCTTAGACAGGCCCCATTCCATAAATGATGTAGTCCTTGGGGTCATACCATAGTACTGTCATATCTAAAATGTTTAGTTATTACTGCAACTGGGTTGTGTCTTAACCAATAACTTCATCTAAGCTCTCTGCTGGAAATATTCCCCTGCTATATGATGACAAGTCTCAATCTCTTTCCTTGACCATTTAAATAATTATGCTTCTACGTCAACCAAAACTATACCTGTGGCAACTCTCAACATTTCAACTTCAGTTGCTCACCACTCCCCCTTAATGGCTTCATAATCAGTTCCATCTGAAAATTTAAGTTTACTAATTGCATGATCCAAAACAAGGTATAGCCTTGACTACTTCTGGTCATAGAATCTATATGGTGATTCTGGAAAAATGGCCAAAACAGCTGGCCTAAAGATATCCATAACTTTAAATATCATGTGGCCCAATTAAGCACCTAAGTCTCAAACTTCCCTCTGAAACTTTAAAATCCATTCATCTATCAACATAAAAATATAGTTTAAGAGATTTAATTAACATCTATTCTTTCTTCAATGTGTCATTTTTGTAATTAAGTCTATAAGCATTTTACCTTTGTCTTTTGTGTTAAAGTTAAGATCAAGATCACATTACATATATTAATGTATACTCAGGCTTTATATTTCTAACTTTCTATAAAAATCAAATATTTTACATTTTTGGGTGCTTTGTAGTGATGTCACTCAAAGTTCTATTATGTCTCCATCTTTGACGCTATTCTAGACATGTTCATTTCTTTTTTGAAATCTACTACACCTATGTCATAACCAAATAAAGTAACAAAGTCTCTAGGACACAAGTCCTAAAAGCCACTGGTTTTGAACTTCAAGTCACATGACTTGGTGATATGCTTTTACAGTGAATGTTTCTTGCCTTCTATCACTGTGAAATCTACATTGGGCATCTTGAATATTAATGCAAGTATGGCTATTTGCATTGTATGAGCATAGACCAGCTCCATCAGAATGTGCTTCTGTACTCTTTGGAGACTAGCCAGAGCTTTCACAGTTCATACTTTTGTAGGTTTCATGGTCCAAAAAGAATTTATTTATATGAAAATTCTAATAATCGTCTGGTTCAGGATCCATAGTGGTAGAGTTTGAGCCACTTATACCTAAAGAGGAAGCAGATCACTTCACCTATTATCTCTTCATTCTGTAGTCTTTGTTAAAGAATTACTTTGCATACATATTAATAAATATATTTTCCATACCTTTATTTACAGTATTTTATCATAGTTTAAGGATGCTTTAACCATATATAAAAATTTACATAACTAAAAATTATTTCTTAGACTATTTAATAATTATCTTGAAAAGAAATGATAAAGAATTTTAATACATCAGTGAGAAAATGTCAACTGAAAGGAAACAAGTCCAGGTTTCATATATTGAAAAAAACAAACAAACCAAAAATCAAAACCAAAACAAACGAACAAAGAAAACAACCAACCAACCAAAGCAAAACAAAAGAAAAAACTGTTATGATAGCAGTGACTACCAATAGCCTAGGGTGGCTCTTGAGAGGTCTATCATTCTGAAAAGTCAAATGAGACATTGTACTGCAAGCTAATGCTGCAATTAATTTAATTGAGGAAAATAAATTTTGATTATGTAAGCATTCAGCAAATGAATGCAGGAGATGCTCATTTTGAATGGGATAAAGAAACATGGTGGCTTTCATGAAATAGTATTTCACAAAGAATAACCAATATTATAATAGCCTATCCTGGCATTATTCCTTCTGTTATTTTCTAGTATCTCAGAGCAATGCATATCAATATAATTTACAGATTAGTGAAGATTAGCGTCTAAATGAAAGTAATTGCCTTTTCATGTTAATTTGAATCTGAAATCTTATTTTTCTAAATATTCTATTTTTGCTATTTCTGTTTTAATTTATCTTGTGACTATCTGCATAACCATAACACATTTGTGATTGATATTATAATTGCATGTATGTGTTTGTGCTCAAATGGGTATGTGTATATGTTGCACCAACATCAGGAAGCTTACAACCATTTATTAACTAACTCTCTTCAACCCTGATATGTCATACTCTTCTGAGATTCTCAAGCACTTTCTCAAAAGCATGCACAATATACTCCAAAGGCAAGAATGTAAACAAAATCTTTAAATTATTTTTTTAAATCCCAGGGACTTGAAACTCCATAGTCTCCTTTCCAACTATCACCTTGGTGATACAGGAAATGTTGGATACCATGAAAAGGCCAAGCCTAAGAATAATAGTCATAGAGGAGGAAGGCGAAGAAGCCCAACTCAAAGGTGCAGAAAACATATTGAACAAAATCATTGAGGAAAACATTCCCAATCTAAAGAAGGACATGCCCATGAAAGTACAAGAAGCATACCAACACCAAATAACTGGACCAAAAAAAAAAAAAAAGACCACTAAACACATAATAACCAAAACACCTAACACAAAGAATAAAGAATATTAAGAGCAGTGAAGCAAAAAGGCCAAGTGACATATAAAGGAAGAACTATCAAAATTATACCTGACTGATGGGAAATATCATTCTGTAAATATGTTTCTCATATTGGCTAATGAATAAAGTACTGTTGGCCAATAGAAAAGAAAAATAGGTGGGACTAGGAAACAAGGTGAGAGAGGAAGTAGTAGGGAGGAGTCGACATGTGAGACCTGAGAGAACTGAGGTCCGGGCCCACTCTCTGGGAAGAAGATACCATGTGGAAATACTTAGATTAATAAAAATGGGTTAATATTTAAGACAGAGCTAGCTAATAAGAAATGCTAGAACAGGCTAAACACATTTATATCTAATACAGAGTCTCTGTGTATTATTTGGGGCTTGCAAGGCAGTGGGACCAGACTATCAGAGAAAAACCAACTCTTAACACCTGACTTCTCCATGGAAACTCTCAAGGCCAGACGGTCCTGGATAGATGTTCTACAAGTATTAAGAGTCCACATATGGCAGCCCAGGCTACTATAACCAGTAGAACTCTCAATCACTATAAGCAGAGAAAACAAGATATTTAATGACAATGCCAGATTTTCACACTATATATCTACAAATCCAGCACTACAGAAAGTACTGGAAGGAAAACTTTGACCCAAGGAAGTTAATTACACTCACAGAGACATAGGAAAAAGATTATCCCATTCAACAGAACCCAAGGGTAAAGCAGAGGAAATATATTCATAATACCACTGTCAAAAACATATCTAAAACAAACAAGCATTAACATTAAATGGTCTTATTTTCTTTCAACATTAATAGTCTTAACTTGCCTATAAAGACACAGGATTACAGAATGGATGCAAAGACAGAATCCATCCTTCTGCTGCATACAAAAACAAACCTAAGCTTCAAAGACAGACATAACTTCAGGGTAAAGGGTTGGGAAAATATCTTCCAATCAAATGGACCCAGGAATCAAGCAGTTGTGGCTCTCCTAATAACTAACAAGTTAGACATTAAATGGTAATAATCAAAAGAGATGAAGATGATTACTTCATATTCATCACAGTAGAAATCCATCATCACTAAATCTCAATTATGAACATCTATGCTCCAAATACAAAGGCACCCACATTTTTAAAAGAAATGCTACTAAAAGCCAAAGCTCAATTAAAGCCGCACACACTTATAGTAGGAGACTTAAACACCCCACTGTCCCTGCTAGACAGGACCACTAGTCAGAATCTTAACAAAGAAACAAAAGAACTAACAGAAGTTATGTCTCAACTGGGTTTAACAAACATCTATAGAACACTCCATCCAAACACAAAATAATATACCTTCTTCTCTGCTCCATATGTAACCTTTTCCAAAATTGACCACGTAGTATGAAACATAACAAACCTCAACAGATACAAAACAATTGGAATAGTCCCCTTTATCTTATTAGACCACCATGCTTTATAGTTGGAAATCAACACAAAAACAAATCACAGAAACCCTACAAACTCATGGAAACTAAACAATGCGTAATTAGTCCATACCTGTATCAAAGAAGAAATAAAGAAAGAAATTAAGGACTTCCTAAAATTCAAAGAGAATGAGGAAACAATATACCCAAACTTATGGGACACCTTGAAAGCATGCTACTAGGGAAGTTCATAGCACTAAGTGAATATATGAAGAAAATGGAGTATATTCACATTAAAGTTCTAACAGCACAACTAAAAACCTTAGAGCAAAAAGAGGCAAACTCACCTTGGAGGAGTAGATGCCAGAAAATAGCTAATTTAAGGACTGAAATCAATATAGTAGAAACTAGGTAAATAATAGGAAGAATCAATGTTTTTCATTGGTTTTTCAAGAAAATCACAAGATAGACAAACCTTTATCTAAACTAATGAAAATGCAGAGAGAGAGAGAACATGCAAATTTACAAAATCAGAAATTAATAGGAAGACATAAAAATGGACAATTAGGAAATCGAGACAATTTTTGGGTCATATTTTGAAAACCTGTAAACCATAAAATTTGAAAATTCAAAGGAAATGGACACATTTCTGGATAACTATCACTTACCAAATTAAATCTAGAACAGACAACTTAAATAGAACTATAAACCCAAATTAAAAAGCAGCAGTCATCAATAGCCTTCTAAACTAAAAAATGAATAAATAAATAAATAAATAAAAGCCGAGAGAGAGAGAGAGAGAGAGAGAGAGAGAGAGAGAGAGAGAGAGAGAGAGAGAGAGAGATGGCTTTAGTGCAGAATTCTACCAGAAATTCAAAGAAGAGCTAATACCAATATTCCTCAAATTGTTCCAAACAAGAGAAACAGAAGATTCATTACCAAATTCTTTTTACAATGCCACAATCACCTTGGTACCCAATCCTCACAAAGATACAACTAAGAAAGGGAACTGAAGACCAATATCTCTCATCAACATTGATGTAAAAATACTCAATACAATACTGGCAAACTGAAACCAAGAATACAAAAGAGAAATCATCCACCATCAGCAAATAGGCTCCATCCCTGAGTTTCAGGTATGTTTTAACATATGAAAGTCTATCAACATGATCTAACGTATAAACAAACTTATAAAGAAAACAACATGGTTGGTGTCAGAAGTAGAACTGAGAACTTTCACTTAAAACTTAACAAAAGCTTAAAAGTTAGTTTTTAGAAACAAAAGAACAGAGACAAGCAAGACTTCTGGGTAGCAGCATTTTTCTGGGTTGGACTCTTTTTGATGATAGACAAGATTTGAGCATCTCCTTTAATGGAGGTTTCCAATATTAGTTTAACTGGCAAAAGACCGCATTGCTTTTAAAGAGCTCTACTAACAATTCATTGGTGTGTACGAGAGCTGAAATGAAGGTTTACAGTGTGTTTTAAAATATACGTAGGCTTGGGAGAGAAAGAGAAAAGAAATAAAATGGTTTCACAAAGACAGAGTGTGGCTGGATGTGGTGGCACACACCTTTAATCCCAGAACTCGGGAAGCAGAGACAAACAGATCTCTGTGATTTCAAAAGAAACCTGATATACAGAGTAAATTCCAAGACAGATAAATTTACACAGAGAAACCCTGTCTCAAAATATGTAAAAAATAAAAGTAAAAAATATAGAGTAATAAAAAAGCAATGTAAAGATGAAAAGCACAGAAAAACATTGGATATTGTATGCTGTTCTGTAATCTTTAAATTGTTTGACTGCAGAGGAAATAACAACAACTGATAAAAGAAATGCTACTGGACTAATTCAATATCTTTATTTTAAAAATGTTTGACTCCAAAATTTAAGTCCAAGGACAAGTTACTGGGGAAAAGGATTTCTACTTTTATTTCCACAGAAAATGTAAAGCTGTAGATTCCTTCCTGACTAATGTGGTTTGATCAAGCAAGACCACCTGAAACAGTGCCCCAGGTGATCCAACACTCAAAACAACTTGGAAAAAGCAGCCTTCCAGACTACAACCAGGATTTCTGTCTTCTTAGGATTCTCCATGACAGTGCCCCCTAACAGCAGGAAGAAGTTTGAAAAGAACAAAGCCAAAATTCTCAAATATTGTTTATAAATGTTTATTTTCATTTAAGTGGGCTTGGTTATAAGTAGTTAATGACCACAACCAATCTTTTTAAAGGTAAAAAGGGAAATATGGTATAGATATGAATACTTTGTTTTGGAATGGATTTTCTTTTATTGATACAAACTTAAGGTCAATCTTGTGATGTGTATATTTCTCCTCTTGTTTAGTTATTGTGTTTATATAGCTCATTGAAAAAATCTAATGTATAATTTAGTACAAATTATAGTAACTTATGATAGACAAAACTTGGAGTTAAGTGAGTTAGGATTTCTAGATATGCAGAGATATATTTGAGATGAATAAGCCTTCTTCAAACCTTTCAAAGACATAAGAATATGGCATTAAAATGGTTTATGGTATTTCTTGACAGTGAGATATAACAGCTCCTGGCAACACCACCTTAATCAGAAAGGAAGATGGACATAGAAGAATCTCGTTACAAAGTTTGCTTTCAATATTGCATGACTAGACATATGGACAAGATACTGCTCTTGTCCGGACTATTTGACTTTAAGCAATATAAACTGGACATTCAGGACCCACAGGAAAGTGACTGCTGGAACAAGATGGAAATTGCTCCAGGATTCCTGCTTCAGGGAAGAGTCTGCCAGACAGTCTACAAGACACAGAGAAAAACAACTGACAAACTGTCAATACAGATGGACAGTTTTCTAAATTGCTGAAGAGTCTGCCAGACACACAATGGCCTATGGCTGAAGAAGGAACTTTACAGAAGAACTTTGGGTGACTGGCCAGGCAGTGAGTTGTCTCTGTCATTATATTATCCTTCTGTGGTCTTTGAAGGAGTTGAAGACAGATAGTTATGGTTATAGTTTTTCTTATTTAAGGTTAAAGATAAATTATATATAAGATTTTGGACTCACAAAGATAGGATAGATGATGGAATATTTTCTTAAATCTTACTAAATGTTAATGGACAAGGTATTGTTAACTGTGATTCTTAATTGATAATTGCTGTGTGATAAATTTTGCTATGCTAAGGTTAAAACCCTTCTTTTTATTTTAGACAGAAAAGAGGAATGTTATTCTGTAAATATGTTTTTCATACTGGTTAATGAATAGAGCAATGTTGAGCAATAGGAAAGCAAGATATGTGAGGCTAGGAGACAAAGAGGAGGAAGGAGGAAGAAGTTAGGAGGAGTCAGCATGTAGAGCCAAGCAAGAGCAGCATGTTGTCCAGCCGCTCTCAGATAAGATGACCAAGTGGAAATACTTAGATGAGTAGAAATGGGTTAATCATGAAGACAGAGAACTTTCAGTAGAGAAAATCAAAAAGGCTTAAAGTCATTTAAGAAAATGTTCAACATCTTTAGCTATCAGGGAAATGCAAATCAAAACAACTTTGAGATACCATCTTACTCCTGCCAAAATGGCTAAAATTAGAAGCACCAATGACAACATATGTTGGAGAGGATGGGAAGAAAGGAGAACACTCCTCCACTGCTAGTGGGAGTATAAACTTATACAGCAATTTTGGAGATCAGTATGGAGGTTCCTCAGGAAAATGGGAATTAGTTTACCACAGGACCCTGCAATTCTGCTCTTAGGTATATATCAAATGATCCACATCCATGCAACAAAGACATATGTTCAAATATGTTCATAGCAACATTATTTGTAATAGCAAGAACCTGGAAGCAACGTAGATGCCACTCAACTGAAGAATGGATAAAGAAGATGTGGCACATTTAAAAAATGGAATACTATTCTGTGGAAAAAATATAAAAAAAAATGGAACCTTGAAATTTGCAGGCAAGTGTATGGAACTTGAAGAACCCATAATGAATGTGGTATCCCAGTATACAAAGAAGAACATGGTATATACTTGCTTGCTCATATATGGATTTTAGACAAAGAGAAAAGAATCACCAGCCTATAACTCACACTGCAAGAGCAACTAGGATACAAGAAAATTTAAATTTAAGTGATTCATATAAGGTCCCTCACAAAAAGGGAAATGGACAAGATCTCCAGAGCATATAGAGAGTGGGGGGAGGGAGGGAGTTACTGGAGAAGGAATTAGGAGAAAGAAAAGGGGAGGAGAGGAAAGTATGTGAGACTAGAAAGAATGAATCAGGGGAAGAATAAACAAGAGAAAAAAGAAATAGAGGTAGAGACAGAAAAGAGAGAGAGAGAGAGAGAGAGAGAGAGAGAGAGAGAGAGAGAGAGAGAGAGACCATAAATAGGTAGCCATTATAGGTTTTCAGAGAAAACTGACTCTAGAGAAATGTCCAGAGACCTATAAGACTGACCCGAACTAAAAATTTTAGCAACAGTGGAAAGGGTACCACAAATGCATTTCTTTGATAATGAGATCAACAACTAAGTTATCCACCATCATGGAGCCCTCATCTAGTAGCGGTTGGGAACAGAAGCAAACCCACACTTAAACACTGTGCCAAACTGCTATCCATATTCAGAGAGTGAGGACAATACCAGGCTGCAGAAACACATAGAGACAGCTGATCTGAACAAGGAAGAGCTAATGGGCCCCCAGACTGACAGCTGGGAATCCAGCATGGGACTGACTTAGACCCCCTGAATGTGGGTCTCAGCTAGAAGGCCTGAGCAGTATAAGGGACCTCAGACAGTGGAAACAGAACTTTGGGAGGGGTTAGATAGGAGGGTAGTAGGGGGCATGAAAGTGTGGGAGAGAAGGAGGAAGGGAGGAAGGGAGGAAGGGAGGAAGGGAGGAAGGGAGGAAGGGAGGAAGGGAGGAAAGGATGAAGGGAGAGGAAACTGTGATTGATATGTAAAATAAAAATAAATAAATGAATAAATGAGAAAGAAAAATCAATATGGCATGTGTTCTGACTGGGAATGCTGTGTTGTATGTATATATTATTGGTTGATGAATAAAATGCTGATTGGTAAGGCAGAAAGTGATTTAGCATGGCAGATGCTGCCACTAGTTAACCACAGATGTGTCGAGAATTTTACAGACAGGCCATAAGTGGCATAGCTGGACAGAATTAGAGTATAAGCAGAGACAAACAGGAAAACTTTCTCTTCTCTATAGAGATGTAGCATGTGAAGTAGACGCTTGTCCGGCATTCCCGGGAAGCCAAGACCACATGGAAATACTTAGATTAAAATAACAATATGTTAATAGTTAACAAATAAGAAACATAAGCCAATGACCAACCGTTTCATAATTTATAATGCATATCTGTGTCTTATATGGCACTGGGAACTGGCTGGTGGGAAAGTTCTAGTAACAGTCTTCCACTTGTATGATTATACACACACACACACACACACACACACACACACATACACACACACATACACACACACATACACACACACACATACACACACACACACACACATACACACACACATATACACACACACACACACACACACACACAAACACCCACACACGTTAAAAATTGTAGAAAAGATTGAAATCTATAGAGAGATTAGCAAATATATTTGTGACATATTTTAAGATTCCAATTCCCTTTTAAATTCATTTGTTCTTAATTTCTAAAAGGAGAAATATGAAAAACTCAAATGTTAAGTCAAGAATGTTTTATTGTGCATGTTTTGCAGTTAAAAAAATTTCAGCAACTTCAGAGAAGAGCTGTAATATTTCACCCAATGCTGTCCTTATATAAAGATAAAATCTCTTTACCTTTCACATCAGTACACCACAGAAAAGAATAATGGCAGGGAGAAGAAAACAAATTGTTTTTCATTGGCCCAAGCTTGATCTTTTGTTAGAAATCTCTCTGGTGTCCTCAACAATGAATTGTTACCTTTTAGAACATTATCCTTCAAAATACTTCAACTGTCTTTTTTTTTATTTTTATTTCACTTCAGAAAAATGCATGACCCAACTGACGGTAATAAAACAAAATCTGTAAAATGATCAGTGCCTATTTGATCATAAGTAAAGATTGTATTAGCTGAATGCTGACTTGGGAGATATAATTTATCATTCATCTTGAAAGGTTAAAAACTGGCAATTTATATAAATGTGAACCCAGAAATATTTGTTGAGAAATTCATAACAAAATTCAATTCTACTTCCTCTGCACATGTTATCAAAAATGAAAGTAAGATGTGATATATTTAAATGTCAGTAGAGTTAGAAACATTCTTAAAGTCAAGCTACGTTATTTTTATTTATGATTTGAACCATCATAAGGAAACAACATAGCAAATTTTCCTTCTGAACATGAGGATGCTTTGAATTCCAGATTCTGATTATTTCTGGTTTAAGATTTTTACTTTTAGTATATATTTGTTAAGTTAATGAGAATTCCATATATGCATACAATGAGGTTTGACTATGTTCACCCTCAACATTCTCCATAATTCTTTCCAATGAAATTACACCACGTCTCCAAATCTACTGTTCTTTCTTTATGTATGATTAATGAATTTCATTCAGTGTTGACTCCATATTTGTGGGTGTATTGCCATTCCTAGAATATGTTTTTTTGGTCAGGACTTTCTATATGAATCAAACCATGGAGATGAAGATGAATTTGGTAAGTTACCTTTAATATAGCAACAGCAGCTAAATTACACCTGTCAAGCTTAAGCTTGATACTAACTAGACCTGGAAACTCAATTCCACCTTAATGAAAATAGTCACAAAACTGCTTTCTCTCACTGCTGATCACAACAGGCAGTTACTCCTTCCAAGAATCCTAAGTAATTGTCTCAATTTCGCAATACACATCTGCCCACCAGTGTGATAGAGGCAAAAATTTTAACATAATATAAAATTGTTTCCTCTTCTGATTTTGTTATTACTCCACAATAACAAACTATGAATATAGATAAGAATCCATACCCATTGAGCTCATGGTCCTCATGGTAGACCTATTAGAATTAATTTCTTACTGGATTGAATTTCAAACATTCTTCTAAATTTGTTTCTGTTTCTACACAGAGGGTTGTACTCAAGCATCATCAGACAACATAATTTGCACGGTATGTTTTATAGAAACTCATAAACAGTTTTAGTGCAGAATGTTAGTATCTACATGATACTCAGATGTATTTGTGTTTGAATGTTAATGTGTGACATGTTGGTGAATCTAGAAACACTAGCCTTTTTTTGAATGTATGGATTGAACCCTTTATTGTAGGATATGCAATCACTCATGACAGTAATATAGTTAGGTTGCCCTAGTTTACCCACGTATAAATGAGAACTGAACAAAGCATATGAACAAGCATCTCTGGATCGGTGTGTGCTGTCACTTATAATCACTGAGTAAGGTCCCTACAGGACAGCATGATATTGTTTAGGACTGTATGTGTACAATGTGTTCTTCATAAAATCAATAATTTCTTTTGTTACATATCATTGTGTAATACCTTTATTATACAGTAGATAAGGTTTTTATGCCCTGTATTTTCTTTTCTGTGAAGTGAATCCAGATCGTTCTTATTACTAGCTGCTTAGTGTCTTTAGTTATATAAGCAGCTTGCATTGAAATCACAAATCTAACTTATAAAAGTATAAAATGTAAAAAACAAATAATGTGGTGGAATATGATTACTGCTCAATATTATGTCCCTATTCAGTGTCTCCAAATGAATGTATTATTGCAAATCTCTGTGGAGAAAGTTTAATCAGTTTAAACACATTAGTCATTTCACATAAAACTTCATTCTGAAAGCCATAATTTTTAACTAGAAGATCATGTTCAGGACCCACAAAACCCAAATTTGTAGCTTCAATAGCAAGGAGAAAAAGGGTCAAAACAATAAATTTAAGGTAGATAATAGAACCACATTCATATAGGGCAAAGATTTTGTGTATTGTCAAATATAATTTAAACTGGTTAGAAACACTATATGAAGATTAATAAGGAAAGCTGGTAAAAAGTCACTATCATACTATCACATGTATGAACTCAAAATATCAGTGGTCACTTGCACAAGACAATATTGAACCTGTCAGAATTCCAGTACTGGTCTGGGAGGGTCACACAAAGCCACTACAACTAACTGAGGAGCTTTTGAAAGGTAAGGGCAACCAGGAAAAGGATAATCCACTGTATTTATGATATATATAGTAGAATGCCCTTATGCTCCTGAAATTACTGATAGCAGTAATGAAACTGGGGGAGAGATGTGTGTCGTGATGGGTCAGAGATATTTTTCAAGAGAATATACATATATATATTCATGAAATAACAATGACTAAATAATCCATTAATATGAATGAGAATGTGAAAAAGAAAGATTTTCAGGGAGAAAGGGGAATAGATAAATGTATTTATATTAACAAACATTGTAATCAGTCATAAGTAAGTTTGTATTTTGCATTTCTTTGTTCAAAGATGGTTTTCTTTTTTGTTTTGTTGTTATTTTCTTTAAATTTGTGTTGTATATGATACTTGAAATTCTACAGCTAAATTAATGTCATACTTGAATTTATAATTTTAGATTGGGGTCTTAAAGAAGAAATGACCCTAAACTATTTTGCAAAATTTTGGTGTAATTCTAAAACAAAATATAGTAGTATCTTTCATCTGAAAGACAATCTGTCAGTAAGCATTTCCTAAAATGTTTCTAAATTTGTTAAAATTTCCTTCACTAGAATGCCATTCTTCATGTAATTTAAAATAGGCTATATAAATTTGTTTTGGAGTTTAAACAGTATCCATAGAAAATCTTTTCTTCAATATTTAGAAATAAATAACATTTAATGCATTCTCATAATGATCCCAGCACTCTTTAGCTCCAATTCACTTCTGTGAAATCATGAAAACTTTTCTTTGCCTTTTAGATAACAAATTTCAATAAATGAAGTGCTTATCATTGTATGTGTACATCACTATCTCAAAATCAAAATTACAATAACTTTCCTCTTAGTAATTTATCTGTAATTTAGGCATTTAAGGGTTGCAATATTCATGCAAAAACAGTAACTTTAAATTTATAGTAAACAATTACTTATATGTTATAGAGTTTTACTTGCGTATCTTATAGGGTCTATTCCAAAATGTCTAAAATAAATACACAAAATTCTTAATAAGGAAATTATTCATCTGAAAATCCATACTTACGTCTCCTATGTTTTACAAGGCTTTATATTTTGTATTCACCAAATTGTAAAATATAGAAACAAATATGGCAACCTGACATTGTCAAAACGGAGATAGGAAAATTCTGAAAACATGATAGCATGCTAAAATGTGATGGAGATCTTTAAACCCATGGAATGTTTAAAATGAAAGTTCATGAAAAAGATACTTTTTCTAAGTTATGATTCACTGTCTAAAACAAGAAAAAACACAGATAATATGTTACTAGATAACTATGAGTCTCCATAAACTTTTACTTTTTACTGATAATTGAAATTTGATTTCAAATAATTTTCACAAGTCACAAACATCCTTTGGCTTAGTTCAACCAGCTGCACTGTAGATCTCATTATTGTGTCTTTACTATGACCAACATTTTCTGAACTCTCTTCTACATTTTTATTAATGGCTACAAAAAGTAGCATCTTACATGTTAATTTAAGACATAGTCAAGGAATTCAGACGAAAGAAATCTCTTACAGAACGATAAAAGGAAGCTATTAAAATCCTTCAAAATCTCCTAATCACAACTTTGGTTAATATATTTTTCATTAATTATTTCATTCAACTATTCTTCAGTTATTCATTGAAGAAAACATGACCTTGGAGAAAGGCACAGAATATAGATCTACAAATCATTTTCATATTCAAACCTCATGCGATATTGCTGAAGAGGGGAAAGAAAATTTTTAAGTGCCAGAGAATTATTGAGTGTGTTGTTAGATTGTATCTTCTAGCAATATCAGAAGCTGCAACAGTAAATTCTCACCAAAATAGCTGCCAAAATCTTCTCAATAGTGAGAAATATTCATAACTTAGGAAAGCTATGTGAAGATGGATAGGAGCCTTCTACAAGAGACAGTCCATGAATTGATTGTTAAGTGACAAATTTTCAGTCATAAAAGCATACATAAGTATTAATCACAATTATTAAACACTTCTTATTGCTATTACTCCCATAATAATAATGTTGATAAATATGTTGATTATATCTATTTTTGCTTTTTCTCATCATCATTTAATTTTTTTCTACCACAAAGAACAATTGAAAATACAGCAATCATACTAAAATAAACTTTTTTTGAAATTAATGTTTACTATATTCTATCATTATTTATAATATTAAAAAAATGTAGCATTCTCTTTTGTTTTCTCCATTAATTCAAAATATTTCTGAACAATCCAGTATTTTTAATATGCTATTATTCATGAAATAATTTTATTATAACATGTATCTATGTATTGTTTCATATATTTAACTGTATTCTTTTCTTGTATACTGTTTACTTTTCTCTTATTAACATGTTTTCATTACATAAATATCAGGTCTAACTTATAAACATAAAGCCTACATATAATTGTAATTTCACTGACTCTGTAGTCTTGATTTTTCTCTCTTTGATCTCTTCCTATTTATATGAATCCCAAGGTGTCTATCTTCAGATGGTTCTAGATAGACCTCGCTATGTTTCCCAGCGATGGTGATTGACAGGAAAATACATAGAATCCTCTGAAAAAAACACCTTCAGTTAATCAGTTAATCCTAACTTATGTTTTTTTGTTTTGTTTTGTTTTTATGTTTTCAAAATCAGGCTTCCTTAGATGCGAGCAAAATCTTGTATGATTGATCTTAAAGATCAAAACAATTTGGCAAGCTTTTTACAAATGCCTTGATTCTTTAGGCAATCGGTGTTGGAATAAAGCAAAAGCATTATTATTTCCTGGAAATATGATGGGTGTATGAAATGATTTCAAAGACTAAGGTGTTCCTCAGAGTGTGCTCTCATCTTGGTGTGTGAGAGTTCAGGGATCTTTCAATTCTAGCTTAAAATGTCATTGGAGTCCTGACACATTTGAAACTGGGAGCATAGGTAAGAAAGTACAGTACAAGAAAAAACAATGCCAATGCCAAGACAAATTAATACAGCGGGGTAGATTTGTATTGCACTTATTAAATATTTCTCTATTACCCTGAAGAAAGATGAGTCTTAAGTTCATGGTGTGTGTATTTGTTTACAATGAAAGGCCCCTAATAATCAACTATTAACAACTGATATTCACAGTGGTGCTGCTGCTAATGCTGATGATGCTACTGCTGATGATGGTGATTATATCTTGGGATTACTTTGAGGCATATATTTATTTGTGTTTGTGTGTGTATGTGTATGTGTGTGTGTATGGATATATATATATGGCTATTACTATATCATACACAGGTATAAATATTTTTGTGTTCTCCACCATGTAAAGTTTGTTTTTATTCAGAAATCATCAGCTTGAAATCATACAACATTTCATAGAAAATAACAATTTCATAATATAGTTATTTAGTTATTTAAATAAATAAGTTATTCTATTAACAATTTATTCAAACCCTTGTTTATTAATATTAAAATATGCTTGTCTATCATGTAAAGTTCTTTCCTCTGTTCATGTGATATTATGATTGACTTGTACATCAGAAAGTATTTTAATTCATCTGAAAATATTATGTAGGTGTTATCTGCTTTATAAACAGAAGTTGGTGCTATAATTACAAGCCTTTTGAAATAGTTTTTCCAATCAATGCTTGAAAATTGTTTTGACTATGTTTATCTACCAGTAACGACAGAGTACCAAGGTTGAAAAACAATGAAATAAATGTGATATCCAAATTGTAATTTCAAATAAATCAAAATACTCTGAATAAAATTAATCAAAATGTTATTATTGTAGCTTTAAATTACAAGTGTAGAGATTAGTCTTTGAAATTGGAAAAATAGGTTTATTAATTCAAATTATGTTTTCTTTCACCCTGATAGTATTGTGTTCACTAATATTCATGAAATAAAAATACAGGTGTATCATTTACCCAAATACCATCTTAAAATAACTAAACATAAAATATATATATTCTATAACATTCCAAATAACATAATAAGATTTTACTAATTAAAAAATTACTCTTAATATAATAATTTTTGATTTGAATAAAGCCAAAATTTAGTGGTTAAAAAGTAGTGTGTGATAAAGCTCTACTATTATATACAAAACATATCCCCAGGGAGGGTGAAGCCTTTTATGCGGAGTCTTCAAAGTTTGTCATATCATTTGGAGCAGGGCCCAGGCCCTCCCCATGTGTCTAGGCTGAGGAAGTATCCTTCTATGTGGTATGGATTCCCAAATCCATCCGTATACTAGGGATAAATTCTGATTCAGTTGCAGAGGCCCCATAGACTGCCCAGCCCTCCCAACTAACACCACATTCAAGAAATTTGTGTAGGTCCTTTGCTGGTTTCCCAGCTATCAGACTGTATCCATGAGCTTCCCCTTCTTCAATTCAGCAGTTTCAGTTGGTTTCTCCAGCCTGGTCTTGACCCCCTTTGCTCATCAATCCTCCCTGTCTGCAAGTGGATTTCAAGAGTTCTGCTCAGCATTGAGCTGTGGGGTCTGCATCTGCTTCCATCAGCTAGTGGATGAGGGCTCTAGGGTGGTATATAAGATAGTGATCAGTCTCATTATCATGGAAGGTTATTTAAGGCAACCTCTCTATTATTGTTTAGATTGTTAGTTGGGGTCTTCCTTGTATAACTCTGGGCATTTCCCTAGTACTATATTTCTCTTAAAACCTATAAAGGCTCCCTCTATTATAGTATCCACTATTCAAACAGTCAGAGGAGTTAGGAAACAAGGAGGACCCTAATTAAGACATACATGGTCCCCTGGAGAAGGAAAAGGAACAAGATCTCTCAAGCAAATTGGGATCATGGGGGAAGGGGAGAGGGACTTAGAAAGAAGAGGAGGATAGAGGTGGGTATGACAGAGCCACAAGATTGAGTCAGGGAAAGAAGAGGAGAGCAATAAAAGAGATATCATAATAGAGGGAGCCATTATGACTACATCTGATTGAGCATTAGACTCATGGACATAGGTCATATTTTGAGTGCCATTCCTATTTTGTACTTTGTACTTTAGATCTCATATGTAATAGTATGTATCTTTTGAGAAAGCAAACATTCCAACACCATCATCTTATATATATACACCAAAGTAGTTAATTTAACTAAAAAATGAGTAGTTACAGATACAGTAGTTTATTGAAAGTCCCAAACTATCAGAATAGTGGCTAAGTGCATTAACAAGCTTGATTTCAATTTTATAGCCTAAGCTCAATTCCATGATCCACATTATGCAAAGAGAGTGTTTATTCATGAAATTAGTTCTAGATTTCCTAACAGGGACATTCATACCTTCTAGAGACATGCAATTTGATTAAATAATTAATTAAACTATTTCAAGTTAAAAATATGATATAATATTTTATGTGTAGAGAAAGTATAGGTTTGTATAAATTTTTTAAATATTTTAGATTTATATTTTAAAGATTAATATTTGTCTATCATTTATCTATCTGTCTGTCTGTCTATCTCTCATGATTTATTTTTGCAAGTACTTCCTGAGAACTTGATTATAAATGTCCAAAATTAGAAATAACTATGTTTATAGTGTACTTCAATGGGATTGTGAGGCATAAATATTTATTGAGATTTAAATACTAACAAATTCATGTGTTTATGAAAACACCACATTGCCATTCCATTACTGGTGGCATTTAAAATAAAGTTAATTAAATTGAAATTGAAATGAATATTACGTGTTAAATATATGCTTTATGTTTAAAAAGATATCTGTTTGTAAAATTCACTATTCACTCATGAAAAATAAGAAATAGATGTTTATGGGTTTTGTGTGTACAAGTTCAGGATTAAAGGTTAATATTAGTGTTAGCAAAATTTTAATCTCTTGAGTATCTTTTTAAAGAAAAATAATCCCATATTAGGAGTTTATTCTGTGCTTTGTGTGTTAGCAAAGGTTGTAACAGAAAATGTCAAATGACTTGCATTTTTCTTTCTTGTTGAAAGCTTTCTCATGCGGAAAGTTGTCTTACACTGTGTCAAAAGAATAAGCTGTCAGATTGTTAATGTTTAATACATTCTGAGAATAACTGCCATGTACTATACTAATTTGACCTTTTCAGAGCTCTGAATTTGATTGGATGGACATTTCTCTACTATTTAAAAACTGAAACCCCTGTTGTGAAAAGCAAGAATGACCATCTGTTGAAATTCAGAATACTAAAAAGGTTAAAGTACACAACCAAAGACTCCTGAGTATACTTCATAATTACATTTTGCCACCTTATTTCCTGTCAAACAGCCTGAAAATTGCAGATGATGGCATGAAATCAATTTTCATTATTCAGAAAAAAAAACATATATAAGGTGTGCATAATTTAATGTCAAATGTTCTTTGGGAGCCTATAGAAAAATTCATCTTAGTTTTTCTATGATGCCAGTGTTTCTATAGTGTGGACATTCTAGTTCAAAAGAGCATTTCAGAGCATTTCAAAAAGACACAATATAATTAGTACATCTATGCTGCGCTAACAGAATACTATGAATATCTGCACTTTATCTAATCTATAAGGTTAAAAACTGTTCATACTCAAATTATAACTATACATAGCAATCATGTACTTCTAATATTTCAGAAAATTCAGATTAATGTCTCCTAAACATCTGACATAGCACAAACAAAATTTCATGTCTGTAACTGTGGATATATTTAAATTGTAAGAGGTCAAGAGCCTATCTATGCAAGGTCCCAGAGTCAAGTTCTAAAAACCAAAAGACAATAACAGAAGTATAAGTAAGAGAAGCCAACATTATGCTATGATATGATAGCTGCTTTTTCTTTTGAGTCAGGGTCCCACTATGTATTCTTGCTTGGCCTGAAACTCACTACGTAAACCAGGTTGACCTGCAATCCATAACATTCTGCCTGCTTCAGCCTACTGAGTGCTGGAAATGAAAGAATCCTGAATTCTTGAAATTACTATTTTCAATGTATGATTAACTATCATTGAATCAATTATAAATATTTTATAGTTTTGACACCTATAGATTTCGGAGAAGTGGATAGGGGTGTATAGTAATGCAAGGTTAGGGGGTAGGAGGAAGGGTGCAAGAGAGAACATTAGTTAGAATGTAAAATGAAATTTAAAATAATAAGAAAAAAACTAGTTAATAAAATTGTGTCTATCAATTAAATACAGATTAAACACTGTTAATGAATTCATCCACAAATGATATATTAGATATTATGTCTCTAAAGAATATAAAATAAGAAATATTGTGTAAATTAAGCAAATACTTAAACACTTGTTTTGATCAAGGTGTTAGTCATTTGTATTTAATGACTTGGCTAAAAGAGAAGAGAATCCAGCTAAGCTCTGTGAAGGAAGCAAAACTGCTGATATGAGATGCTGCTGTAGCATGTATTTTTTCTGCCAGCCCGCCTGCTGCCGGTCTGGCGCACAGGCCCCAAATAACACTCAGAGACTCTGTATATGACACAATCCTGTTGGCCAGTTACCATTATTGTTTATGGGCTAGCTCTGTCTTAATGATTAACCCATTTCTACTTATATAAGTATTTCCACGTGACTCATCTTATACAGGAGCCGCAGCTGGCCTCTTGCTTCCTCCATGCTCTACATCTTGACTCCTCCCAACTACTTCCTCTTTTCTCCTCCTGGTCTCCTAGCCCCACCTATCTTGTTTCCTATTGGTCACAGTGCTTTATTAATTAACCAGTATGGGAAACATATATACAGAATAACATCTCCCATCATCTCCTCTTTTCTGTCTAAAATAAAAAAAGGTGTATAACCTTAACATAGCAAAATATATCATGCAACAGTTATCAAATAAGAATCACAGTAAACAATATTTAGTCCATTAACATTTTGTAAGACTTTAAGAAAATATCATCTATCCTATCTTTGTGAGTCTAAAGTCCTGTATGTAACTTATCTTTAATCCTAAATAAGGAAAACTATAACCATAACTATCTAAAGACCACATAACTAAAGACCACAGAAATGATAGAGAGAACACATTGCCTGGTCAGTCACCCGAAGTTATTCTGTAATGTTTCATCTTCAGCCCATAGGCCAAAATGTGTCTCCAGATCCTCAATAAAGCAGGAAACTTTAAACTGTCCACCTGTATTGGCAGTTTGTCAGTCATTTTTGTCTGTGTCCTGCAGCCTCTTCCATGAGCAGGAATCCTGTAACAACGTCCATCTTGCATCAGCACTCACTTTTCTGTGGGTCCTACATGTCCAGTTTATTCAGCATATAGTCATTCTAGACAAGAGCAGTATCCTGTCCAAATGGCTAGCCTTGCCATATAGAAACAAACTTCATTACGCATTTCTTTGATATCGATCTTCCTTTCTGATGCAGGTGGTGTTACCAGGAGCAGTTGTGTCTCATTGTCAAGAAAAACCCTAAACCATTTTAAATGCCATATTCTGTAGGTCTTTGAAAGGTTTGAAGAATGCCTACCCATCTCAAATACATCTCTGTATATATAGAAATTCTAACTAATTTAACTCTAAGTTTTGACTACCATAGGTAACTCTCTATAATCTGTACTAAATTATATATTATATTTTCCAATGAGCTATATAAACACAATACCTAAAAAAGAGGATAAATATACATATCACAAAATTGACCTTAAATTGTATCAATAAAAGAAAATCCATTCCAAAGCAAAGTATTCATATCTATACCATAATTCCCCTTTTACCTTTAAAAAGCTTGCTTGTGGTCATTAACCATTTATAACCAACCCCATTTAAATGAGAACAAACATTTAATAACAATACTCGGAAATTTGGGTGTCGTTCTTCCCAAACTACTTCCTGTTGGTAGGGGGCGCTGTCATGGGGTTCCAAAGAAGACCCAGAAATCTTGGCTGTAGTGTTCTGTAAGGTTGCAATGTCTCATTGACGTTACTTCAGGGGTCTTCCTTGATCAAAGCACATTAATGAAAAGAAATCCATAGCTTTTCATTTTCTGTGGAAACAAAAATAGAAATCCTTTTTCCCAGTAACTTGTCCTTAGGCTTAAATTTTGGAGTCAAAGCATTTTTAAAATATATAAATTGAATTAATCCAGCAGCATTTCTTTTATCAATAGTTGTTATTTTTTCAGCAATCAAATAATTTAAAGACAACAGTATCGCGTATAGTATCCAAAATTTCTCTGTGTTTTCCAACTTTACGTGGCTCTTTTATTTATTTCTTTTATTTCTATTTTTACATATTTTGAAAAAGGGTTTCTCTGTGTAACTTTTATCTGTCCTGGAATTCATTGCATACCAGGTTTACTTTGAAATCATAGAGATCTGCTTGTCTCTGTCTCCTGAGTGCTGGGATTAATGGAGTGTGCCATCAGACCCATCCATTTTATTTCCTTTTTTCTTTTTTAAACCATTGTAACCTGTTTTTTTTTTTCCTCTCCCAAGCCAGCATATTTTTTAAAACACAGTGTAAACCTTCAATGCAGCTCTCATACACACCAATGAATTGTTAGCAGAGCTCTTTAAAAGCAAGGCAGTATTTTGCTGCTTATGCTAATTTTGGAAACCTCCCTTAAAGGAGCCATGCAAATCTCTGTCTACAGCAAAACAAATCCAACTGCGAAAATGTTGCTACTAAGAAGTCTTGCTAGTCTCTGTTCCTTTGTTTCTAAAAACTATTTTTTAAGCTTTTGTTAAGTTTTAAGTGAAAGTTCTCAGTTCCATTTCTGACACCATTATGTTATGGGCAGATTTTTCCTGCCGCCAGCTGAGGGATGGCAGCCTCCACAAGTGAGATTACAGAATGCAACAAATAATACTAAATTTTAAAAAAACATCAATGTAGACCAAGAACTCATATATAAAAATTATATGTGGCTATACAAAAACATAAATTTATTTCTATATTATAAAATATGTAAATATTCACTGCTGGCAGCCTTGCTCCAGGTAGGTTCAAGGACCCAGGAGGGATATGTGGAGCGTTCAAGCAAATTGCCCCGAATAGTGTAAGCTATCTTTATTTATGTAATTTCAATGGTTTGCATAAATAGTTTTACAACCCCTTTTCATCTCCTGAATTTCAAGATGGACACACTATTTATCAACTTGTATCCTCTCTCTTTTCCCTTCACCACCCAAACTCTTCCATGAGTGGCATTACCCTTTTGTCCTATGTCTCTATTGTTGTTCAGAAGCATGAGGAGTTCTTCAGGCTACAGAGGACATCTTTAAGTAGGCACACCTACAGGTAAACAACGTGCCCCATTGGCAGTAAATGCAGTGTAAGACATAGTTTTATCTCTTGTTGTTATTATTTACATCATGTGGAGCCTGGTTACCATGGTCAACTCACCAGTCAAAGCTGGATCAATCTAGTCTACATCTTGAATTGTTCTATCCCCTCTGGAGACGTACCCGATTTTTCCTTTATCCTCTAGGTAACATAATCTGGAAATTTATTTTGAATAGTGGTCACTACTCATTCCTTGTTTATATTTCTATCTTCCTTAATTTCATGGGATATTCAAATGGTTATGATAAATGAGGAACAGTGGGTTTCTGGATCAGCCTCATTCACTGCTCCTTATTTGTTCTCATTCACTCCTGATATCATCTATTTAATAACATTTCTTTAAAGCACGTTTGGTTAAATAATAGTCCCCAGAACAGTTATGCGAATATGTATCATTAAGTTTATAACCTGTTGTGACTCATTTAGGCCAGCACTATGGCTAGCATAATGAAAGCAAGGAGAGCAGGTAGCACACATACTCCTGTGGTTATAACCAGAATTATGCAGCAAACTCTCTACAGGTTCTTCTCAGCTTAATCGGTGTCTCTGGGGTTCTTGCCACAAGGAGAGACACTCCATGATTCTCAGGAATTGTCCATAGAAGTAGCAGATCTCCTGCAATCTCACATTTAATACAAGTATGTATGTGGGATCTCTTTAGTGCCTTCAATATGTTTGTCTATCAATTTTCTGTCTTTTACTGTCAATTTTGTAGATATTTTTATTTTACTACAAAAATTAACATCAAAACCAGACTTCAAACTATTTGTGCATAATACAATAAAAGGGGGATCATTGATCTTTTCACCTGAGATACCTGTAGACATGTTTTGCAATTCCCAAGAGGAGAATGTAATGAAATTCAGGAATCAAATGTAAGGAAGTAATGCTGTGCTTCTGTATTTCTCACTGTGCATGCAAATATTTGAAATCTGCATACATAATTTACTCCCATCTTATATAACACAACGCTAAAATATTCCTTATTGTAGTACAGTATGTTCATTTACAGTTCCAGCAATATTTCACAATAAATACAAAAGATTAATTTATTTTACATTTTGAGTACTTAGAAACCCAAGATATATGCTATTTTGAAGCACATTACAATGGATGGAATTGTTCCAGAAAAGTAAAACTTATAGATGGAAAAAGAAAGTTAAATCATAAGCTAAAGATTGTGTAAGTAATGAGGAGTGTAACCATAAATAAAATGGAGAAGTGTTTCAAAATAAATCTTGAGATTATGATGACAAGTCATTATGAAAGGACACTATTGTTGAGATTATCAAATTGAGAAACTGTAGTGTATGTGAGTACATTATACCAAAGGAGAAAAATAATCACTAATCAGACCTAGGTTTATACCCTAAAAGCTATAACGATGACTACCTAAGAAGATATGAGCACAGATGTAATAATGCTTGAATATTGTGGAAATAGCAAACTATTTCTTGATTAGATCTGAGTCCTGCACTACAGCTATACCAATCTGTACATGTCACAATTGCAAAACTAATAACCTATTAATATGAAGGCCATAGACTCTAAGAAAAAAACCCTAAAATTTCATTTTGCTAAATAGACATAGTGTTAAATTTACCCTCACTATTTTTTATCTTATGCAGAATTTAGTGTGTAAATCAACCATCATGTGAGAACATGCTTTTTGCAGAAGGTAGTAGTACAGTGACTCACATGCAGAGTATAAAAAACTGAAATGCCAAGCGTGAAAATATCTATGTTACATACTCAGGATGACAGTGAAATTGACAGTGACTCTCCCACATGTTCCAGGTGCTAAAGTAGTATATCTCCACTTTTTCCAAAAAAAACGTTTGTGAGGTTTTTCTGGATTTGTTTTGTTTGAATATATTATGTCAGTTAGCACTTCTGTCTCACATAACCATTTACTTAAGATAAAATTTTTGATGTATTTCCATTTTATTTGAGAAGTTTTCTAAATTTTTGAAGATGTTTTTTTTCTCTACAGTTTTATACTTCTTATTACCTCATTTCATCATTCACTATTTGTACCATATATTCAAATCAATAGCATAAGTAGCTATCATAAATTTGTCTGTCTGTCCTAAGCTATAAATATTTATTACATTGTTATGCATGACTTAATGCCATTGATTTTAGTTGGTCAAGATAAAGAAACATTGACAGCTGTGACCTGAATTCATACAAAAAACAAGAGCAATGGGCATCAAAGAAACCTATGCCAAGATATCCAAAACTGACTCACAAATTATGTGTAGAATTGAGATGATTTGGTGTTTTATTTAGGGTGTTATCTCTGCAGTGACACCATGACCATGGAAACTCTTACAAAGAAAAACATTTAACTGGAGCTGGCTTATAGTTTAGAGGTTTAGCACATTATTGCTATGGTGGGAATCCTGGTGGTATGCAAGCAGGCACTGTGCTAGAGAGGCAGATCAGAGTTCAACATCAGGGTCTACAGGCAGCAGAAAGAGACAAAGACACACTGGTATTGGATTGAGCTACTGAAACTTCAAAGCCCTCCCACACTGACACTTCTACTAACAGGCCATAAATACTCCAACAAGTCAAACCTCCTAACAGTACTATTCTCTGTGAACCAATGGGGGACAGTTTCCTTCAGTCACCACAGTGTGGCAATAATATGGTAAAGCACACTGTTGCTTTAACATATATTGGCAATAGAATTAATGAGATACTGGAAATTTAATAGTACCTAAGCAGGACTGGCTGTGATGAGGATCTGCCAATATGCAGAAGAGTGATTTTAAAAAAAAGAACATAGAAGAGTTAGGAGGCAAGTAATGTATATCTATGCTTACCTCGTTCTCATACAAAAATTTATGTTATATTTCTGTAAATGTTCTTCTCCACTGTCAATACAATCACGTATAGTGACTAAATATATGATTCCACAAGATGTAGATAGAAAAAATTTCATTGGAGACAACATAATAGAATAACTAGATTCTATCTCTAACAAATTATTTGTCTGCCATGTATTCATGTAAGCAGCATTGCTATTATAGTCTCCCAGTTTAACAGAATATTCTTTACCTTGTGCAATGAATTCACTTAGCTCCTTCACAACAGCTGCTATAATATTTGAAACAGCATACAGCTTAAATTGCCATCTAAGGATCAATCCCTGATCCTACAACACCTGATTTCTAAGCAGTGTCCCTCTGGTATATTGAGTGGCATGGGACTTGGTTTATTTCCAGAAGCAATTAATCTAGAAATGTTTGTACAACCAAGAAAGCAATTATCTAGGACACACACACCAATTTTTTTTGTAAACTGGTTATGAAGCATTATAAAATAATAACAGCAAAATATAAGTCAAAAGTACATTTTTCATAAATTTTATCATTTCATAAATTTTATTTAATTTTCTTAATATGTATATATTATATCTTAGTTAGAACATAGATAACCTCATATCATTTCAAAATATAGATGTCACATAACATTTATAAAAGATGTCCATACAATTACATTATCTAATCAAAATATTGACAATATATTTATTATTACAATTTATTTGATAAACTTGAGAATACTATGAAAGCATTACATTAATGATTGGTGAAAATATGATTAAAAATTTTGTACTCCAAATTAAACTATCATTTTAACAATGTAATGTAAGTCTTTAAATGTTTATCCAGAAATACTACATTTAAATAGAGTTAATGTCTAAACTATCAAATGAATTACAAATTGTAAATTGTGTTGAGGATAAGTTATTATTAAGCATTGTATAAACAACATCTTGCACATTTCTGGCAATAAGTAATATTATTACATGGTTTGATATTTTAGAATGAATTATGTTGTGTAGTTTAAATTTTGGCTTTTTTAAAGCTTCCTTGTTCCTGTGTCTCCAATCACCATGTACATACCGATCTTAGTGTTTTGCTAGACTTGCTTAATGAAAAAGTTTTTATTGTAAGGAAACCATGTCAACAGATAAACAATTTTGCATCTTTTGACGATGTCAAAATTTATGGAATTAATACATGGTAATACTGGTTTCATTGGAAGCTATTTCCCAAATAATTCTGATTTGATTGGCATCTGTAGCTCAGGCAGACACAGATTCTTCTTTTTCCTATGTGAGTTACTAACATTACCTATTATATCCCATAATATACATTACAAAATAAATTTTGTTTATCTAATTATCATCTATCTTTATATTCTATATATTTTTATTTCTAACTATTCATCATATATATATATATGTATATAAGAGTAACTAGCAGAAATTAAAGAGGAAAAATTTAACGATGCCATGAATGGTATACTTAAGACACTGAAAATTGATGATTTAGTGGGGGTGAGATAACAATTTAGCCAAGCTACAAAAGAATCCAGAGAAGTTATTGCTGCTGTTGCCAAGTCTAGATTAAATGTCTAGTGTTGAACAGTACACTTGAGACCATTTGCCAAGGATAAATCTAGGAGCAGGTAAGATAAAGGAATAGACAGCTAGATATTAGGTACAGACAAGTTTCAAAAAAAAAAAAAAAACACACAAACAAACAAACCCATAGCAACAACAAAAATACAGGCAGTTGGTGAATAGTGAGTTTGTATCAACTTAGGAATTAATGGTTTTATTTCAGCTTTATCTGAGGGAAGTTGGAGCAGGAACTCAAACAGGTCACAAATGGAGGTAGAGGAAATGGAGAAGAAAGCTTATGAGCTAGCTCCACATGGCTTTCCCAGTCTATTTTCTTACTTAACCCAACACCACCTGCCCAGGGATATCATCACACACAACTGACCATTTCTTCTCCTATCAGTTACTAATTATGTGAATGTCTCTCAGCCAGATATTATGGAAGCATTTGGCCAACAGTGATTCCATACTTTCAGACAACTCCAACTTATGTCAAGTTGACATATATCTAGCCTGTACAATTGACCTCCTGTAAACTTGACACATAAACACGTTTTTAAGTCCTTTATTGTTTTTCCCCAAAACCATCCACTAATATGTACACTACAAGATATACATCCCAAGCTTAAAAATTCTAATTGTGACAAATTAAACATTCAAAGTTCAGGCTTTAAAAAAAAAAAAAAAAAACTAAAGTCCTTTAAAATCTAAATTTAAAAGTAAAATAAATATTTTCTTATTTTAAAAGGGAAGAACCAGGATGCAGTCACATTTTGAACAATGTAAAACCAAATTGCAATAGTATAAATAACTCACTGTCTAGTACCTGGGACTTAATCCCAATCTTTGGGATCCTTCAAAGGGCTAGGTCATTTCTTTATCTCTGCCCACTGAGGCGCACACAGCTTGTCTTCTGAGTTCCAGCTGACTTTACTCCAAGGCTTCTGCTATTCTTGGTGATCATCCCAAATTTCCTTCTTTCCCTCAAAATCAGTACCACTTGGATGTTGGCTTATACTGCTAAGTTTAGCTGCCTACACTAGGTACAACATTGGCTACTTCTGAAATATATATTTTTGTACCTGAGAAAAAACTTCCCAGACAACTTTGTCTCAGTGATGCCTATCTCTTTGTAAGCACAGCTGATTTTTCATCCCCAGCTGATGAGCATCCATTATCCCCCAAAACTAAGGGTTTTAGTCATTGGATCTCTTGTTTATCACAGCTAGTTATGAGCAGGTTTTCCCTTGCCAGTCTTGTTCCACTACCACGCCAGCACCCAATAACACACAGAAACTCTGTATTTGATATAATTCTGTTGGCCCATTACTAGTTTCTTATTGGCTAGCTCTGTCTTAAATATTAACCCATTTCTATTAATCTAAGTATTTACACGTGATCTCATCTTACTGGCGAGAGGGCCCGGACCTCTGTTCTCTCCAGACTATACATTCTGACTTCTCCTTACTACTTCCTCTTTCCTCCTGGTCTCCTATTCCCTCCCATCTTCCTTTCCTATTGGCCAACAGTGCTTTATTCATTAACAAATAAGAGAAACATATTTACAGAATGTCATCTCCCATCAGTTTCAACTTGCTAGAAGACTCTAGGAAACTAGGAGTGCTCTGCCTGCCTTTATGCATGCAGTATGAGGCCATATGGCAGGTGAGTTGAGATCTTCAACATCTCAGTGCTAGATATTCTCCTCTTCACAGTGCCAAGGAAATGGAATTATACAACTGTGATATGGTATGTGTGACATTCTTAGACATATTACTGTTGTCATTTTAATGTGCCCATGTGCCATTACATTCCAATAAATATATAAAATGGCATTATGTCTATTCTCTAAAGTAGTTGTATTGCCATCTCTTTTGTATTTAAAATGTTTCATAAATGATGCCATTCACATGCCTACACCCAGATATGGAGTCATGCTCCATCCTCAGAAACTGCCAAAAAATTTATGAAATGGGATCACTCTGAGCAATCAGGATCTGAAAAGATAATGTGTATTCAACATTCAGTAACTGCATAAGACTAAGCCTCACCTCAATAATTTGATATGAATCATATTTTCACTAGAAGAGATAATAGACATCTATTTTTATGGAGTGTCAGTAATAGCCAAAACCTTTCCAACAAAGTCAAGCTTAATAAACCAAGTATTTTATCATTATTTCTCAAAGAGCATGAGGAAATAACTACATGTTTCTGGGTGACTACAAAATAGACACATCATTGTAAATGTCCCACTCCATAATAGATGACAACTTGATGGAAGTTGATTATTTAAACTCACCTTACAGTTAAAATTCTACATCCTGTGCTTTGGTATATGCCAACCTCACTTATAGTGGAGGGATTTGGAAAAGGTGAGAGGAAGGTAGATGATAGTAGTGACTATAATTATGGTTGCTGTCCACTGACTATATCATACTGCCATTCACTTTGTTATCACAGATGTCCTACCTTGGCTGTTCCTACATGGACAACATCTCCCCTCCAAGATAAAAATTGAGTGTTAAGAGAAAAGAAAATCCTAATTAGACAGTATGCTGTCAAGAAATTCAAGAAATATTTTAGACACTCTAAAATAGTTTATCTAAGTTGGGAGTATTATGAAATTATTTTGTTCCCATCACTATAATAAATATCTAATTTGAACAAAGTATAAAGGAAAATATAAATTTATATCCACAACTTTCAAATTTTTAGTCCCCAATTTTCTGATTTGGCTTGTGATATCACATAATAAATAGTAGGTGTGTATGACAAAGGAAAATAGCTCTTTTAAATCTGGGAGCAAAAAGAGAAAGATTATGAATTATATTTGTTAGGGTTTTACCAATTATCTGATGTGCTTTCATGATCCCTACCTCTTTTAATGTCTAAAATAAATTTCATTAATATATTCTTGAAATATAAACTTTTAAAACACACTTTTAAAACAATTAAGTTCAAAGGTGTATCACTGATTTCCATATAAAGTTGAAGATAAATATTTTTCTTTTAAGTAAGTATGTACAAAATTTTGTGTGTATAAATTAGGATATTTGAATTGAAAAGTTTAGCTAATTAATTTGGAAGAGAAGGAATATTGATATAATGGTATCTAGTAGCTTATGATAATAAATACGGAGAACTAAATTAAATATTTTATGTTTTGTAAAGATAATTCCTTAATTGTATATAATTATTTAATTTATGGAATAGATAATTCTATGTCTGTCTAGATCTGGTCAGGGCCTGCCTTAAATAATAGCAGAGTAAGACAAACAAAGACTTTTGTGCCAATGCTATGCCTTAAGATACTCCATTTTAAAAACATTTTTGTGCTCCATTCTTGGCTAAATCTGGGTGCACATGTAAATGGTACAAGCTGTTCAGTACTATGCACACAGATACAACACAATCTGATAAGTGTCCTACTCCTGAAAGAAGATACTGTGATACTCTATAAATTTATAGAGGTAATTTGTGGCTGCATAATTCATAGATTTGAGATGATCATATCATAAAAAAGAAGCTAAAAGAGTTGCTGAACACAGCAGGCAAAGAAAAGGGTACAGCACTCTGAACTGGGCTGCATAATGAAGAGGGCAATGCATAATTTGATGGCAACAGCCTTCAACGACATGTCCTCTGTGTTTTCAATGTGTTCTTCAAGAAACTGGAAAAAAAATATTGTAAAGACTTTGCCAGTACTTGCTTAACAATGACTCTGCTTGAACCTTCTGCTCTTTCTACTTGGCAATCAGGACCTACTTTTCTTCAGTCATGGTCTATAACCTGGACCTAGTCTTGCCACTATCCCTTTCTGTTTACTCAAATATAGAGTTAAATTCTCATCCTACCCCCTGAACTAGAGCTAAAAGTTGGCTCCCACAGAGTTGCAAATGATTTGTTGTCTTTCCACGAGCCAATTAAACTATATCTGTATCTCTAATCTGCTTCTTTGATATTGTTTGAAAGTCTATCAATTCTTCTGCACCTCAGGCATACTACATTGAAGATGTTTCGAATCCTATACATGTATGCATTGATATGCACATCCATTTTCTGTATATTGCAGTCTTATTTTAAAGATTATATTAACAATTAATATTGAACAAATAACTAGTGTATGCCTTGCCTACAGCAACATGGAAGTGGTACCATATAGAAATTTCTGTACCTTGTGAATTTATTATTACAGTTCAAATTCTGACTGTGGGAAGAACTAATATGCTTGTTTTTTTTAAATAATATAAAAGTTGATGAGTGGATAATTTCTTCTGACACATTGAATGATTAATTTAAACCAGCATGCATGATATGTTGTAGATATGATATGATATGATATTAAATGCATGAGTTTTAATTTTATTACTTTTCCATGTATACCAATATTTATTCATGTGTTTGTTTGTTGTCTGTTTTGAGCCAGATAATTTGAAACCAAAGTTATACTTGCAATGACAAAGGACACCTTTCACAGAGGCAGCATTAAAGTTGTAGAAAGTGCTCATTGGTACAATGCTTGCCCAACATGTGCTAATCACTGAGCTCAACAAGAAACACAAGAATAAAATACAGAAGATTGAAAGAAGAAAGGAAGGAGGGAAGTCAAATATGAATGGCAGAGAGATGAGGAAATGAAGGACAGTAAGGTAGAAAACAGGAAAAGGAAGAAAGGGGGTTTATTATATTATAGTACTGTATTCAGCAAGTTAGAAATGCACATATACCAATTTCTCATGCAATTTAAAATCATTTAAAAATAAGACTCATCTTACTTTCTGTCATTAGTTTAAAACTATGAAAGAAGTAAACTTTTATCTATTACTGTGTTAATCTGTCCTATCAATTGTCCAAATATCATTCATTGGCTATACACTTAACAAAAGCATTCATTCTTTGGGTTAAAAAATATTTTCATTTATATTTTGTAAAACAGACTACTGTATGAAATATATATTGCAAATTAGATAGTATATTAATTTAAGAAAAAATTAGCAAAAGCAGTCATGATTTTGTAAGTCTATTGAACTTATTCTTCTCATGTGACACTAATCTATAAATAATTGTTATAAAATAGAGCATGGCTTACCCGTGATCTTTCTGTTGCTTTGATAAAATATCAAATCTTAGGGCTAAAGATTTTATTTAGTTAAGCATTTCAAGGGATAGTGATCATAATACAAGATGGACAGAGTAGGTAGGTTTGTAATATAAAACTATGCCTTTTCCTCAGATTTTTTTCTTTTAACCGAGCAGCATTATATGAAGTAAATGGGCCTTGATATGTTTTCTCATTGAGCTATTAATTATTAATTGGTATATACTGCATTTAATAAATATATCTATAGCTTCTCTTTACTATTTGTCTAGGTCATAGAAAAGCAGTAAAATCTCTACAAATCTATTGGAATTTTCAGGGGCAAATTTTCTCTCATTATAAGTGAATCTATTATGAAGAGACCCCAAACATTGTGCTAGAATACAGAAAGGCACACAGTAGCTTTGCTACATGCTTGCCAGTGTTTGTTTATCTTCAATTATTTGCTAAGCTTTCATAATTGCTTTTTCTCAATAGATAAGATTATGAATACATCATTTTTATTTAGAGACATTTTATCAATTTGTCTATTTAGTGTAGTGAATTATCATTTGTTCATGATTTAATACTTTTGTATTGCATGTATTGTTGTATAATAAGATGTTTACTATCTTCCCTTGATATTCTCTTTGAATATTACTCATTTTAATTATAATTAATGCCCTTATATGTAGATTCATTTGTAAAAGGCACAAAATTAATATGAATGTCTCATAGTCTATGGATCACTGAGTTTGAGATGGGAATTAACACAAATACTTTATTGAAATTTATTTTACAACTACAACATTTTTAACTCTTTGATGACATGCCATCTTTTTATTTAGACTTGTTATATGTATTTTTATTCAATGTCCCTTCATTTATTTAGCTTGCTTTTATTCATATTTTCCACAGATGATAATACAAGTCATTAATTATACAAAATATTCACTTTACCTTTTCTATTCTTCTCATCATGCCTCAGTCATGAAGGAGATAACTACAGAACTTGAGCTATCTGATGTCCTATCCCCACTACAACTTTCAAATTTATACTTTTTATTTTGTAGTGAATTAATTGAATTTTAAATATTGAGACCTAGGGTATAAATTATCATATATTCATAATGATTATGGTAGTTATATTTGATATTCTTTATAAAATTATCTTCTACAATTTTTATATAAACTCTGTTAGGCATATTAAATTAGACTACACTGTGGAAATTTATGAGTGCCCAGAATTCTTTCCTTGCCTCTATCTAATAATAATAACTGTTTTAGAGATGTCAAGATACTATTGGTCACTATTCTTACTAATCACTTCCTTATATTTTGGTAACTTCATCAAAAAGAGAGGAAAATGATGTATTCCTCTCTATATACATCTAAGTTTATTATGGTATTTTAGATTTATGTGATAATATACCAGTTAATACAGTTTAACATAAAACATGTGTGAAAAGAACTTAGCAAGCTAGAAGAAAGGGAATCCTGAGAAATATAATTATTCATCATAAAAACAACTGAGCTTAGAAAATCTGTCTTATATAATTAATTTTTAGTCCCCAATATAATAATGAGCTCCAAATTTCTTGGGAAACTTGAGCAATCAACCATTGTTAATTGTGGTCATTTTTAGCTCTCCACACAGCAACTACTACCCATTCCTAACCCCATCTATATTTCTCTTCACATGTCTCAGTAATAACTTGCATGCAGTTTTCATCAACCAGGGTTGGCAAAAAGATCATGCCCATGGAAATGTCTAGAAATGTGCTTGGGCTACTGATTGTTGCTTTGGATCACAGTGTTACAGACCAAGTGGCACATGATCTTTGGTATTCCTTCCACATTGCAAAAGGCCCTCTCTCTGTAGATGTAATGCTTTTCAGTTTTGAAAGCTGGCTAAGCTTTTGTTTTCCGATTATTTTTGAGTCAAAATGTCAGCTATTAAAGGGAAAGACACAATCAACTCCTTGTGTGGCAAAAATTAGAAATTTCTAAAAACCAGTGAAATGGAAGGATTAGAGAAGAAGAGAGAACGCTTCCTGGTGATGCAAATGTAGGATACCCGCAGCAGTGGCATACAGATCAGTAAAACAACAAAAACCAAAAAGGGAAGAGATCCCAGTTTCCATAGACACTAGAATCAAGGTACTATGTGTATAATAAATGTAACGTTTTAAAGGTCAGTGGGTGTTTTGCTTGCACACATATCTATGTTGTACTTGAATACCTAGTGATCATTTTAAGAGACTGGAAAGTTAGCTAGCCTGCACAGCCTGAGGTAATAATATTCCTTAAATCACCAAAAACATAAGAATGTTATCCCTCTGTCTATACTCAAGAACTATTTGTTTTACCAGCCTTTAAGAAAACAATGTAACAAACAGCTTTAATTGCCTTGGATTTACTCTGTAATTAACTTTTACAACCTAACTAAAGGCATAGCTGTAATCTTAAATTATATACTCTTCTATGCTCCTGATCCTGAAAATGCATGTGTATCATTTGCTGACAACAGCACACACACAACTAAAGACAACTTAAAATGAACCGTAATGTTTGTGAGCAACTATTTATGAATATTAGTTGATAAATAATTATGTTTGTTGTCTGCATAAGTTGGAGCCAAGGATTTAGACTCACATGAAACTCTGTTTCTTATTTCTGTAACACATAAATTCCTCTCTCATGTCATCTTTTCTATGTTGTTCAATAAAAACAGAGTGAGTTCTTGTGAGGGGCAAACACCTGTAAGACATACGTGGGTCATACAATAGACTGACACAGGGAAAGATATAGCCTTAGATCAGCTTGGGTTTCAGACAAAGGCAACCGATGGAACAGAAGACAATGTTATGAAGTGGAGAACTCAAATTTGTACTCATTGTTTGTTAAAGGACTCCGTGCAGAAGTACTTTAATTTCATTCTTTAATGTGACAACAGGGTATGATTTGTGACTCAAAGTTAATCAGTAATGTACATATTCTGTAGTTTAAAAGGCAGTGTAGCTTCAGAAATTATTAATAAAATATGACCATGGTCTTCTGTGAAGTTAAATAGGGCATGCAATGTGCTATTGGAAATAAATCATACTGGGCATCAAGATTTTAGTGGTATACCAGTGAAGAAAGAGGGCTAAAATATTAGTATATGTACTTCGCTATCTATCATTTATATTAATAAAATAATTAAAGATCAAGATGATGTTAATTTTGTATATTACAATATTTAATTAATGCTACAACTGTTATTATGTCTATGTTTCCCATGATTCAATAATTTGGGAGAGTAGAATACTTTGAATAAATTTAGTTAATTTGCAAAGTTCTATTTTTGATAATAAGTTGAAGCTTGAAGTAAAATACAGAATCCCATGTATATGTTTACTGATCCCATCCATTTTCCATTATTACTGAAATAACAATGAAAAGAATATATGGCCTATCCTTTTTCTAATGAAACTTATTTCACTTGAACCTTTAATTTTTTATGTTGTACTTACAATTGCTGACTTGATAGAGGAAAATATCTTTTAAAAGCCTTTCCATTTCTCAGAAGTTATAAATACTAGATGATGTGTGAACTCAGAATAGTACACTTTGCACAGTATTTATAGATGAATGTTTTATTTCCATTCTTTCATATTTTTATATAAAATATATCATTATACACTTTTATTTTCAGTATCATGTATAACTAGTTTTGCATTTCACTGTGAGATTCTCAAGCCTCTTTTATTTTTACATAAAAAATTATTTTGGAGGAGAATGACCTATTAGTGTTTATCATTGACACTACTGATATGAATTAAATATTCATCAAATATTAATGTGAATATATTATTTTGAAAATTTGAAAGTATATTTCACTTTATAGAAGTTTATAAAGTGATTTTCTATTTATTAATTATAATACACCAGAAAAGTGTTTATCAAACAATAGTTAATATTATACATGATGCTGTCTTAAGCTCATTACTTCTATATGAAACTGAATTTTAGTAGTTTTGCCATTAGGATGCCATCTAGGATGATTTCAGCTATATTTGCAAACTTCCTCTTGTTCATTGTGTTGTTGTTAAATGCTTGCTTCCTAATTTCTCTTTACAGTTTGGATTGTATGATGTTTGCAGATCCTCTGCAGCCTTTTGTCTATTATTTCAATTATAGAATTAAGCTTTTGCGTTTACTTTGAAAGTGTTTATGGTTTTTTTTTTTTTTACCTAAAGTAATTCTTTAGGTACAACCTGTACTGGGATGTGTTTAACATGTTTGATTAGTTCTTCTATCTCTATTGAATCAGAAAGCTTAATTTGTCATCCAATGATTTCATTGCAACTTAGTCTGATATTTAACTCCTTCATCTTTTTCCCCTGATCAGTGACTTCTCTCTCTCTCTCTCTCTCTCTCTCTATATATATATATATATATATATATATATATATATATATATATATAATAACATTAACTCTCTTTTAGGGCTTTAGAACACTCTAACAACCACTTTCTGATCACGTATCAAATTACAGGTAGCAACTTGGTGAGGAGTTGGACTATATCTTCACATCCTCTTTTTATTAAGGGAATTTTGAATGATATAAACATATAGAGGTTTTATACATGGTTTTGCAATTTCTATAATTCCGCGTGTACAGTTTCTGTAGAGTGATCAACCACCTCTGGTCCTTACACAATTTCTGTCTCATCTTCCACACAGACCATTTAAAGGAGAATGTTGATAAACACATCTCATTTAGTTATCAGTGTTCCAAAGTCTCTTACTCTGCAAACATGGTCCAGTGTTCACTCTCCAAACTCATTACCTTCACCTGCAAGATGACTCGTCTCTGATCCTGTTCCTGCACCTAATTCCTTTACCAAATTTCCCATATCCCATCAATTTACCCCACAGTTCATCACACCATGATACCTAAGTTACATATTAGGAGAAACGAATTGATTCCTCTGCAAGATACAAAAGAATCTCCAGCACTGAATGCTACTTTCCAACCCATTTTTGGAACATGTAAATTTTACGAGCAGATTTTTCCCTGCCTGTCTTTTCCCAATGCCACACCAGCCCTCAAATAGTACACTGAGACTCTGTATTTGATATAATGCTGTTGGCCAGTTACTGATTTCTCATGGGCTAACTCTGTCTTAATGTTTAACCCATTTCTATTAATCTGAGTATTTCCATATGGTCTCATCTTACTAGAGAGAGGGCCAGTGTTCTGCTCTCTTCAGTCTCTCCATGTTGACTCCTCCTTCCTTCTTCCAGAATCCTTCTTGTCTCCTAGTCCTGCCTATCTTGCTCATCTATTTCACTAGTTGTATTATTTACATGTGAATTAATATGCTGACTCTGTTATTTCCATGATATTCAGGCTTTTGTAACCTTTTTCTGTCTGTCTCTCTCTGTCTCTTTGTCTTTGTCTTTGTCTTTCTCTGTGTGTCACTGTCTCCCTTTCTCTTGTTTGTGTGTGTGTGTGTGTGTGTGTGTGTGTGTGTGTGTGTGTGTGTGTGTGCTTGTGTTGTACCTTTCTTTCTTCTGTAGGTTCCTAGGACAATTTCTGGATTATCTCATTTTAAAAGTATGGCAAGAGTTGTGAAAAGTTTTTCATTTCCTTTTCTAGGGGGAAATAGATTCTCATACTTACAGAAGATAAAAATAAAAGTTTTTTTTCCTTTGATTTTTGGTTGTAGTTGCTATAACAAATATCAACATTACATAGATGTATCTCAGCCAGGAATACATAATTATAACATTCAAATTCCAGCCCTATAGAACCTCAAGAACCTGTAAAAACATACTTCTGTCCAGTGGTGGTGGTATAAGAATTGAATCTCAGCAATTGCAAGGCAGTGAAAGAAAGATCTGTGAGTTTGATAACAGTCTGGCTTGCAAAGTGCATTCCAAGGCTACATAGTGAAACCCTGCCCCTAAAAGGAATATTTTAATATTTTATAGCATTAGGAAGTGTTTGAAAAGTTTTTCCTTTTTTGACTGGAAGTAAAATCATAACGTTATTTACCACTGCATTTTCAATGGATTTACCTGTTAATAAAATATTGATTATGCATTAGATGGTTATTTATCTAAACTCTCTTTTAAAAACTTTTTGTATCTCCCATTGTTTGTCAAGCTAGAGAGATTTCAGGTCAATCTTTCTAGGCTGCTCAAGATGAAGGGCGATTATCAATGTCTAATATCTTGGAAATCAATCTCATTTTTGCAAGTATTTGTTTGCTCATTTGCTAAACATATTGTAAAGTATAACCATTAAGAATTTGATGACAAAATCATAACACATTCCAAATTAAATTGAAGGGGCAAGTGGGGTTGCTTATGCAATGTTTTTTTTCTGTCAGTTCAAATATAGCTCGCTTTTCATAGAGAGTTTTAGGCCAGTTGGGGCTACACCCTCATATTCCATCTCAAAACAAAATGAAGCAAGATCAAAATGAATAAATAAATTGAAAGAATATTAAAAATACATGAATAAGAAAATTCTTACCAGGATGTCTATATATAAAATTGTAAATATCTATTAGATATTTGACTAAAATAGTCATATAGTTTGGAAACTAACAAAAAAATGAACAATCAATGTAAACACATATATATATGTATATATATATATATGTATATATATATATAATTTATGATTATTATCTTTCCTTGAGCACAAAGACAGGAAGCAACTTACATGCATGAATTTGTACTACCAGACTGTCAACAATCCTGAATTTCTCAGTATGTGTGTGGGCAGATGCTTTTCAGTGGCCAGGCTTATGCTTTATGCTGGTATCTTTAGCTGCCCCAGTTACTGAGTTACTCCCTATATGTAACTGCCAACATCCACAGATGGCTTCAGTTGCATAAACCAGGTGTTGATTTTGTGTAGCTTAGAATATTATCCTGAGAAAAAAACTTCTTGGTCATAAAATTCTTATATTATGAACTCTTGGCTTTATAACACACTTTTAGTATCCACTTATGTAGACTTTTCTTATGATGTAAAATACTGTATTTTTGCACTGACCTCTCTTACCTTTAAGTAAAATGCATTTTATATGACAAATGGGTGACTTTTTCAATGAAATGTTCTGTTGAATCAAGACAAAGTGAAAAAATTTTATTGAATGATAGTAAAATCATGAAATTCAAGTTTACTAAGTTATAGAACTGTTAAATAAAATCAACTTCAGGATCTAATTAGAAAAAATTAAGGAAATTCTATAAATATATACTCCTTCGCTTCAAAAATATTTTTTATTTTTTTTTTGTGTATGTGTGTGTGTGTGTGTGTGTGTGTGTGTGTGTGTGTGTGTGTGTGTGTGGTATTCACATGTACGTTCATGTTCACATGGGTAAGCATGTATTGTAGGTGCTTGTACATATGTGTGCTAATTGGTGCATAGGCACAAATTTGACATTAGATATTGTCCTAGATTACTGGTCACATTATGTATTATTATGTAATCACACAGTTAACCCAGTGTTGACTTATTTTGTAGACTAGTTAGCCAGTTCAACTAGATGAACACTCTGCCTCTGCCTCTGCCTCTGTAGTCATGCTATTAAAAGTGACTACCACTCTTGTTTGACTTTAGTTGGACTACTGAGATGTAAATTTAAGTCAGACAAGCACAGTAAGTACTGTACACAGTAATCCATTTATTCAATATAGTTTCTATTATGAGTAACAAAAATTAGGGACACGAGTGCTCATACTTTAAATTCAAGTCATATGACTGTTTTTTAAATATATGTTGGAAATGTTGGGTAATAATATTTCCAATATATTGGACACATTTTAGTTTAAATACTTGCATTTATTTGGCATATAGTACTACTTTAGTTTTACTGAAGCCAAGTTCAGTATTTCATCATTCTGTGAAGACCAAGACTTTTATATTTCTTTTCATGATCTACAAAAATGATGCCATTTATTTTAGATAGTACCAAGACAGGGACAAGAGACTAAAAAAAATTCTTATTTTTCCTGTTAATCTTCTTGAGAAAAGAAAATAGGATAATAATAACAACCATTGTCATCACCATCAAGCATAATATATCAAATGGTTGTTTCTGAAGAAATATTACCTGCCCTATTATCTGTGGGAGTTCACAGGTCTATTGCATATAACTATTGATTTAGACAATAATCTATTTGACTATAAGATTGTGTTTTTCTTTGACTGTTTAAGTATACATGAGTGTTTGCATACAAAATAATACAGCCTATTCAAATTATTACAGATTAAATCTTAGTACAATGAACAATAACAAATATTATAGACCTAAATAAATATGCTCCCCATGTAGCCTCCATAATGAAACTTAAAATACAACAGTACATTATTTTGTATATGTATCAAATTATTTTGCATATGTATCAAATATACAACAGTACATTATTTTGTATCAAATTAAGCTAATTTCACCTTGCGCATGTGAAATTTCAAAAATAATTCCTATGTAAAAGATTAGGTTATGACTATTTCAAAAACAATGTGATTTGTTCAAGTTAAAATTAAAACAAAGTGAAACATTACACAGAGACCCACTTTCTTTGGATCCATATCCCCTTAAGTGTTTGGGATTTTACCTCCTGCTCAGCAGTTCTGTGAAAACACCAACTGAGTCAAATGACTTGGAAGGTGATAATATTTCTCATTAAGATATTATTATATGTTTCTGATGGTGGTGAAAACAAGTTAAAATTTTATATGCTATTAAGCAAGCATAAATAGTACCTGTAATAAAACTCATGGGCAAATTCACAAGAGTATATACTTTCATCCATAAAGATATTTGTGTGTCCTCAATTTCATATAAATTTCAAAAGGCATACTATATTGAATAGATATGTATGGAGTACTCAAGCCATTTATATTTCAGTGATATTTAAGTTTATTTTACTACCATCCTGGAAGAGCACTGGGACTTCTTCTAAAAGAACAGATTAGATTTTCAGCACTTATATGGTGGCTCAAAACAATTTGTAGTCCCAGATCCAGGGATGAGAGTAACCTCTGTGTGTACCTGACAGCACAAATAGTGCCTCAATACATATGCAGATAAAATTCTCATACACATAAGATAAAATAAAGACTTTTGAAAAGATTTTCATAAATTGATATTGTTGAAGATATGGAACAAAGAATATAGTAAACATTGGGGAAAGTAACCATAGTCACTTATCTGCAATTAAATGTATAGAAATTAAAGTTTATTTTCATATTCCTTGCTGTACATGTGCAGGTAAAATTTATATATTCTAATTATATATATGTATATATATATATATATATATATATATATATATATATATATTAGTTAAATAACAAAGGAATGTAATTACAAGTTTAGTCATCAGATAAATAATCAATTGATAGAACAATGCTATATAGAGAGAAATAATTAAAAATAGCAAAGCAACAGGTAGAATAACTTTAAAATTGTCTTTTCTTTTAATAATGTTATGTAGCAGAAATTAATATAACTCTTTAAGGAGACATTAGAGGGTCAGTAGGGGAGTTTACTCATAATAGATTGAGACATATGAAAGCTAAGGAGCTAATAACTGAATGGCTATTTTTTATGAGTTATTATGTCTGCTCTGTAATTTTAGAATTATGTACTTAGCTCCTGTGTGTATCCATGTGCACCATTTGACAATGAATAACATCTTGATCTTTGACTAGTACCTGATAAATATCAATCTTTTATCTGATAATATAGTAACATTTCCTTTTCCCGAATTCAAATATGTGCTTTTGTAATCACCCCAACCATGTTGGTGTGTATATTATGGTGTGTTATGGCTTAGTATCATTTTAAGTATAATTGAGATGAAAACCCCAAACTTGCCCAAAACCTACCATTTCCCATTGGACAGTAACTAGAGATGCATGCTTCTTAGCTTTCAATATCCGAGGAGGTTTAGAGGTAGGAACATTAATGTGGTGATCCTTTTTTCTGTTGATCCATGATTTTCCAGGAGACAGCTTCTGGAAAGAAAGCAAGGGGTCTGACCTCAACTCTGAGAATCCCCATAATTTAGCCCTGAGTCAGGTATGTATATTTTGCTAGCTTTTCAGAAGAAGAAAAGTAATGCATGCAAATAGTTTCCATCAGATATTTTTTAAAAAATATCTTTTCCTGGCTAGTAATTCTCGACCTCCAAGCTTCAGCTATAACAAGAAATATTTCTAAACTACTGCTTCATTCTGCCAACCAAAGTGGACTTAGCCTAAATTCTATTCTATTGGATTGTTACACAGTTTAATTTATGCTTTGTCTTCAGATACCTTCACTCAAAAATAAAATATTATGTGGAGTTTTCTACTTTCCTAATCAAGCCATTTCCTAGTATTTCATGTGCTGTTAATTATAACATGTTTAAACCTTTCCATGTTCAAAAAATAAATGTTATTTCCTTGTTTCATGTGGTCTAAATAGTATTTTATATAAAAATTTTGAAAATTTTCTTTGATGGTTTATTTATTAAATCAACTCTACAAACAATATCTCTTGAATTTTAAAAATATTTTGTCTCTTATTGTTTAAAAGTTTATATTTGTATTTCAATAAAATTCATTCTCCACTCCTCACTACCTAATTTCAGATCTACCCTCTCATGAAACTTTCCCAATTACCTGATCTCTGTTATTTACTTATATCTATATTTTAGTTGGTGTTGTCTTTATGTAAATTTCTGTAGCATGAGAAGCCTATCAGGAATCATGGCCCTAACGAAATTGACCCTATCTTCTCAAGCAGCCATCAGACACAAATAGATCTCAAATATGGGTAGAGACACATTAATAACTCCTTAATTCCTGCTGCAATGATTACTAGCTATATCTTCTGATGGTATCCTACAGGCACCCCAAGCTATTATGTGTTACTAAGTGCAATGACCCTGTCATGTCCATAGATATCAAAATACTAAGTGATCTCTGAGTCATAGTATCTTTCTGCTCCCTCTTTCTCAGTGGTTCCAGAGTCTCAGGAATTTATTAGTACAGGTTTCTGGTATAAAGACATAAATGACTCTGTGTAAATGGTAACACAGAGAAAATTCAATTCTATAAGAGATTATACAACAGAGAAGTTCTATCTCAGGTTGGTCCAACCAATTTAATATAAAATAACACTTCAAATTCATGTAATATGAATATTAACGTAAGACATAACAAATTACTTCTTCTATTATGGACAATGGCCACTGATTGAAACACAGGGAAAAATTCAATCATGAGTGCATGACTTATATTTGGAATACAACTGTAAAGTCGAAACTCTGTAAAATTTTGATGTCAAACAAAAAATCACCCATACAATCTTTCTGCAAAATGGAATGGACTATTAGTCAACATTAATATTAATATACTTACATTAAATACAATATTGGCACATATCTCAGAGTGAATAGACATTTTTAAGAAATTTAAATTTTTGATTCACATTTATACATACCTCTGTCTTAGCTTGAATGAACAATATAAAGTTATAAAAAAATCTCATTTTGCCACATCAATGCACTGGATTCATTTTTCACAATTACATAACTTAAGAGGCTTAGGTTGATGTAATATATGCATTATGCTAATTCATGTATGTTCATCTATGCATCAGTCATAATTTTAACTGCTTTTTACAATGCCTGACAAAGTGACTGTCCACTGTCAATTTTACTTAGTGTATTAAGCAATCGTAAATGCTTAGGGCACATGTATTTGAGCAAATAAAGTTGTTAAGACATGTAACAATGTGATGGCATGAGCACACTACAGTAAGTGAGTTAGTAAATAAAAGTTCTTCTCCAGATCCCTGGGCCATTGTCATTCAAGATGTTCACAAATACTCTGAATAAGTTCTAGACTTTCTGAAAACTTCCAAGGACACTACAATAAATGAATTAGCAAATAAAAGTGCTCCTTTCGCTGATCCCTGGGTCATTGCTATTTATATTGCTCATAAATTAAGCAAAGATGCCTCAGACTTTCTGTAAATTTGTATGTAAACATTTTTTATTATTTATAGGACTGAGGTCAAGTTTCCCTCCATTCATTACTTTTTAAGACAGAGATTTGGAGAAGTCAGAGCTTTATTGTCATAAAAGTACTTTACTAGTGCATAATTTCAGTGCACATTTCCATATGTCATGAAAGTTTACTCAACACTGATCTTATCTATCAACCCACAAAGAGGTTCACACCCTAAGGTCCTCAAGTATATGCCACTCATAATTCTCAGAAATTGCATTGAAAATGTAGTATAAATTGTAAAACAATTTCACATAAAATATTAGGACTACTTTCAAATACAAAGGCATGTATGCAAATAGTATTACATCTTAAAAATACATCATATTTGGAAATTTTGCAACAGCATTTTTTCCTAAATGTGTATGAGAGTAACATATAAGAAAAACTAAAGACAAAAGTCCTTATATTGCTCCTATTAGTCATGTTTTTGATGCTTTTTGAAAGTAATAGTTTTTAGATAAAATCAGACTTTACATCTTAGTTTCTTTACCAGAATTCCCCAGTAAAAAAATTATTTGGGGATTTGCTTAGTTTATATCTATTGTAAAATGTAACAGTAAGTTACCAGTGTATATCTGTGACACTTATATATCTTTAAACTTTTGGAAATATCTTTCTTGTTAGTTATGTTGGAAAATTTTCCCATAATTCTTTCCTCATGTTTTTGCCAAAGTATAAAATTAAGCTTCTTTTAATCTGTATTATTTTTGTTGACTTACTGTTTAGTGTGGTCCTTTTGGCTTTCATCGATCCCTACTCTAGATTTTGTCTCCTTTATTTGCTTATATTTGATTTTTCTTACTCTTAATATAGAAGATTGAGGCATTGATTTCCTTGTTGTTCTTTTTCACACACACACACACACACACACACACACATATAAATATATATATATATATATACATATATTTATATCACACACATATTTTATATATATATATATACATATATATATATATAATTAACAATATCAACTTCTTAATGTGCTGGTGAACTACAGCCTTCAAGATGTATATACGGTGTTTTCTGGCTATTTGTTCACTCATTATAAAAACTAGAGTTTATTATATAATTACATTTCATCCTTCCCTTTCCTTCCTCTAATCCCTTCCATTTAATTCTTCCTGCTCTGCTTTAAATCCATGTCCTTTGTCTTCAATAATTGTCAATACATGCATATATGTATACACACAAATATTACTTAATATTGCCTATTTGGTCCACTTAATGTTCCTTGAATGTATGTTATCAGGGCTGATACCTGGCACTTTGAAATCAGTGTTATTCCCTGGAGAAATCATTACTCCTGCTCCCAGATTTTCTCTATTGTCTATACCTGTTTGTGTAGGATTGAGGCCTGGTGGCTTTTTCTCCTTCTGCTTTGACACACCCATTTTGTCTACGATTAACTCTTGTTGGTGCAGATGTGTGTGTGTGTGTGTGTGTGTGTGTGTGTGTGTGTGTGTGTGTGTGATTCTACTGTGGAATCATTAATTTGGTAAAATATTAGCCATACAAAAGGAGGACCTGAGTTTGAATCACTAGCACCTTCTTCAAACCTTGGCAGCAAATATTTGTCACCCTCTCCCCATTGCACTCACTGGTATAGCCAGCCAACTCAGACAGCTTCAAAGATGTTGGGTAAACAAGTGGCCCTGACTCAAATAATCAGCGACAGAGAAAGAAACCACATCAGGCCTTCACAGCCCATGGACATCCACAAACAAACATACACACACATGCACACCTACTAAATTTCAATTCTGACTTCCTTTTTAATTTCTTACATGGAAACTCATACGTTCCTTGAACATACTCCTACACAATATCCTATAATTATCAGTTTTTACTTCAGCTTAACTGAATAAAATTATTTTTTAAAAAGTAATAATATTATTTGGAGATTATTGAGCATTTGATTTTATTGTAGCGTTTGCTTAATTTTGATGAATTTCTCATGTGCGAGTAAGAATATTGATACTAAAATTTAATTCAACAGGTACAATAAAGACATGTTATTGCTAATCTGGATCATTTTATTGGCATATTTTATATGTACATTGATGGTTGATTCTAATTGTATCAGCTGTTAAGGAAAATTCACTTCATTTGTGTTATGTAATAGATATATTTTAATCACCATTAAGTTTTACTTCATATAATTTTAAGTTTATTGTTATAAACATAGGCTTATATTAGAAATATTAAAAATACTGATTTTTAGGAGGAGTGTGAGAAAGAATACTCATTCTAATGGTTATATAGTTTTATGAAACCTGTACCTAAACATAAGCCTTGGTATCAAAATATAGTTCATAATTGATACATTGAATCTCAAAATCTTTGATTGACAAAGAATACAGGCAAGTTACAAATAACAAGAATACAGAAATTGCTCCTACTTTAAGTTTCATTCATTCAATATACTGATAAAAAATGAATAAGTTACATAGGATTGATCAACAGATTTAAATGTCATTATCTTTGATAAAAGTACATTCAAATGTAAGGAAACATAATAGCAGAAGAACATAGACTCATCTATCTCAGTCAGGCCAATGCAACACTGGAATAAAATTCCTAATGCCAAGGAGATGGAAAAGTATAGGATGCCAATAATAGACATTATTTTTCATCTTCACAAACTGAACAAACGCAAACACTGATCTCCATAAGTTCATATATAATTATACACAAAATAAATTCATGAGTGTAATTAACATAAATGTAATAAAAACACAGCAAACAAACTTTTTTCCCCTTCTAAATATAGTGTAATTCCAATTATGATGATAGTATTAATTGTAAACTTGACAGAATTCAGGATCATCTTGGAGACAAGTTTCTAGGAACAGCAAGGAGAGACTTTTTTGTCCATGGGCATCCTTCTAAGTGATTATGTTGATTATGTAATTAATTGGGAAAGGTCTACATGGAAAGGGAGCAGTGCCATTTCCTAGCCTTAAGTCCTGGACTGTGAAAAAGTATTTTTTTGGGGGGGAGGAGAAGGGGGCAGAGGACAGAAGTTATCTTTCTTTGCTTCCTGATTTTAGATGCATCTGGCCAGAGCTTCCAGAGCCTGCTTCCTTGACTCTCCAACATGATGGACTGTACCTTGCCCTGTGCTGTAAAACTATTTCATTCTCCCACTTCAGAATGAGGGATCTTTGCAAAACAGGAGAGGGGAATTTAAAGAGACCAAAGAGATTGAAGACACCAGGGAAAGAAGGCCTTGCAGACAAAAGTGGAGCAGCCAGGATGCACAGGAACTGTTAGAGCTTCCCAGGCCTGTACACATTCAAGGCAGATGTGCTCTAAATACTGGGAGAGGAGCCCGGCAGCTAACATTGAAACCATCTCCAACTGACACTAATTCCAAAGGGAATTTTAGCTTGCTTTCAATGGAATCTCACTGGATGTACAAACAACACTTAATGTGGTCCCATGAGCAGCCGTATTTGGCCAACAAAAAACATACTTTTAATCATAATGATTTGCTTGGGGTTATATATGAGTGAGTACATACCATGTTCCTCTTTTGTGACTGGGTTACCTCACTTAGGATGGTTTCTTCAAGTTCCATCCATTTGACTGAGAATTCCATTACTTAATTTGTGTGCTAAAGAGAGGGAAGGGATGGATTGGGTTGGAATAGGAAGAATATTGGGAAAATCTGGGGAAGGAGGAACCAGAGCAGAAACAATGATCAGAGTATAGGGTATGAACAGAAAATATCTCCAATAATGCAAACGTGAAAACTGCTTTTATAAGGGCATTTTATTACAGCATTAGGGAAAAAAAATGAAGGAACCAATCAACAGTTGAATTCATGAATAAAAATGGAAAGCTTTAAACTCAAACTCAATACAGCATACTAGCAGCAATGGGAATAATCAGTTAGCAAATAAACTTTTGGTTGAATTTATTAGTGAAATCTTAACAGCAGAGATAAACACAGACAATATTTCTATATCCTTACAATCATATAATATTTGGTGTTATTTTTCATCAATTTTGACATATAAGAACATAACAGACTTGTCTATTTCCCATGTCTACAGGGTTGTAGTCATGATTGATGAGCCACTTTGTTTTGGGAGATGCAATACATTAGGACAGCAGTTTGTAAGATTTGGAGGAGAAAAGTAAAGAAAGAAATGATGTAATTATGTGATATTCTCAAGATTAAATAAAATAATTTACATCTGAGGCAAGAGTATTAAAAATAAAAGGTAAGAGGAGTTTCCAGAATCCTCTTCAGAAGCAAGGCCTCTGTGACCTGATATTATTGTTCTAGGACTTAGTTCTTTAGAAGCCTACAAACACCCAGTTTGACCATCCTGAGGACAAACTTTTAATACATTGCACTGAGGAAATACTTAGATCAATTTGATTTACACAAGGCAAATAAGTTTGAGGTCAGGGCAGTAGTGATACAGTGAATAGACAGTGGGTGGCATGTTTATGACAACATGTTTATTTACAAAATGTGACTCTTGGCTAGGGCTTACATAGGTATATTCAATTTTTTTTAAATATTCAGCAACAAGTATAAGACAGAAAAGTATATTAACATAAGGTAGCAAATGTGAAAATACTATAAAAACAACTGTTATTGTGTTAAATCAATACATGTCTTTTGAAAAAGTAAGTTTTTTTGCAGTCATGTGAATTGATACTCATGAGAAAAACATCTTAAGTTATTTTGAAGATAGAGCTGACAGTGCCAAGTTCTGATTTATAACTAGACATCTGCAGTGAAGTCTGTACACCGTATCTCCAAAGTAGCACCCCAGCGTATTCCAGATAGTCCACCCTGACCTGTATATTCTGTCCCTAATCATATTTGCCAGTATGTTATAACTGTTTTTCCACTAATTTCTCTTTATGTGCATCTAGCTATTTCATCTTCTCTAGGAACACTATGGTGGCAAGTTTTATATTAACTTGACATAAGCTAAAGTCATCTAATAGGAGAGAGCTTCATTTACAAAAAAAAAAAAAAAAAAAAAAAAAGTCTTCATTAAACCAGGGAGCCAGGGTGTACGTCATCATGGACAAGTTTTTGTTAAATTGGTGATTGATGTGGGAGGGCCCAGCCTATTGTGGGCGATGCCAATACTGAGTAGGTTGTCCTGGGTTCTGTAAAAGTTTAAGGCAAATAAACACTTTCCTCCCAAACCTGCTTTTGGTCATGTAAACAGCAATCATAACGAAGACAACTCTAACCAATACAACTTGTGAATCTAAATCTACATTAGTTTTAAGATGAATAATGGAATTTAATCTTTGTAGCAGATCTTCTCACATGTTTCTTTAGTGTTTCCTTTTTTATTTTTTAATATGTATTTACTTTACCTATATTTATGTTTTGCCTGAATGTATGTATGTGTGCATATTACCTGCTACATGATGATGTCAGAAAAGATGATAAAATCTCAGGAACTGGCTTTATGGATGGCGAGATAATGATACCTGTTCTGGAAACTTAACTTATGTCTGCTGAAAGAGAAACAAGGGCTTTTAAAAATGGCACCTTTGGTACTTTTAAGAATCTGAATGGTAAGCACCAAAGTCCAGATACACTAAGATAACTAGAAGGACACTGACTTATGTAACACATCCTTGTTTGTAATTGAGTAAATATTATCAATATAATCTTATTCACAGGGTGTTTTTCTTCCTGAGAAGACTTAGTAGTAAAGTAATAACATAATATTCTATAACAGAGTTCCCTTAGACTAAGGAGAACAATATTACACCAGGGTAGGTAGAGGTAAAAAGTGTTAGGAACTGAGTGAATAGTACTTGAAAATGTAGAGTGTTCACATAAGCCTCCAGGACAAGAAACTTCAAAAGAATCTGTGGCATCAGCAATCCAAATGCTGAGCCATACACTTGTCAATAGCAGCATGTTTAAGATAGATACCACAGTATTTTCTTGGGCTATCACTTGGACAAGACAAAAAGAAGGGAAAAAAAGAAAGGCAGGGTTGTTAGGCAGAAGTGAGTGGTGAGTAGAATATAATGACAAAGAAAATGTGATGATACTTAATAATTGATTTTAAAATGAATGTGATGACAGTCTGTTTGCTGCCAGAATAATCTACCAGGACTGGTACAGAGACAATTTATGGAATATAGCCACTTTCTTAAATTTCTTGAATAGAACAGAGTCAGAGCTACACACACACACACACACACACACATACACACAAACACACACAAGGAATTTGCCTTAATCAGTCAGCACAAATAACTCTACAGTGTTTAGAGAAGACAGTGGAAGTTTCAGTCTAACTCCATAACCTCTGCCTGCAGTAGTTCATATATGTCATGGGTCTCTATTTTTACACTCATTATGATTGTGGTTTAAGAAAGAAGTTAGTTGGTTGACAGAGGCAAATAGTTAAGTTAACAATTAGACCAGGAAAGCAGCAACCAGGAATGTAAAGTGAGCAGCATGAACAAGAAAATTGTTTTAGTCTGTTTTGGGCTCATGTTGAGGAAAAGACAGAATTAATTATCAATCTGCCTTTGATAAAAATAATTTTATCTTGTACTTTTAAAAATGTTAAAATTGGGCATGTAATACAGACAGCTTACTCCTCTAATGGGACATTGGGTTCACAGCCTATTGAACTAACAAGTTAGATAAGGTCAACTGCTTTTGACAAGCAAATAAAGGAGCTGAAGTGACAGTGAAATACAGACAAGGGAGACTTACTCAATCTGACCACAATGGAATGAACATCCGGGGACTTGTCTAAGGCGATCATTTGGGGTCCTAACAGGTGGATCAGGCTTGAAGCTATGCATACCTGAGTAGTCCAACAAAGTATGGGCCATTTCTCACCACTGTCTCTGCACTAAGTCTCTTCTGCAAGGTCATCAGACAGGATGAAACTAATTCTTCAGGTGTCAAATTCTTCCTCTGGATGCCTCAGAGCTTCAGTTAGATATCTTCCAGAAAGACATTTTTGCAAAACTATGTTTGATGGTTCCTTTAGAACATAATAGTCTATGCAAACAGTCCCATATTATCCTTTGTACATTTTCACTAATACCAGCACATTTTCTAATACATTTTCAATAATTTGCTGTCAAATGAAGAATCTTTCTTAACCTTTGCAAAATTTTCCCAGGCAATCCCCTTAGGATCAGTTTCAATTTTATGCAGATTTTTATTATTTTCTCAAAAGCCTGATACTGGTCTTAAAATTATGAATTATAAGTGGCCCCTGAAGTACATTTTCCTTCAGGCTTCAATATTATCATTGAATATGCAATGCTCTTCATTTTTGTGGAATTAACTGGAGTCTGAAGCCAATCAGCACAGTTACATTGAACCAAGGGACAAATCCATGTTGAGATGTGGGACTCTGCCCAACCCCAACAGTGATCCTTCTGCTCCCAGTCCTGTCATTTCTGTGGGAATCTCTTCTTCACATCACAATAGCTATAGTTAAATGTTGGAAGTAGATTTTTTTCTGTTCAATACACTTGTATAATGTCCTTTAAAACAAAAATAAAATTTCAAGAGAAAATTGGGGATGAATAAATGTTGGTTGATAAGAAGAAATCTAAAACATGTGTAAATGGAGCTTTATAGAAGAGAGTAAATAAATTGATCATAATAATTTTTTATATAATTACAACCTAAAGTATGTCAGCAAGAAAGTAGAATAATGATTAATAAAGGTTTGGACTACAGATAAAAGACAGAAAGATTTGACTAGTGAAACAAATGCTGTTTGAATTAATACAGTGGTGTTCACTGTGTACACTGATATGTATAAATCAAGGAGATCATAATAAATTTTTTTGAAAATCTCTCTGATATTCCAGATAAAAACACATTCTCAATGTTTGTAGTAGTGACACCTTATTTAATAATCTCTCCATATACCTTTCATAGTTACATTAACTGTAGAGAATTATATTGGTTAGTTATATTGTGCTTATGCCCTTCTAGTTAAGCATTTTTTCAACTCTTCTTTCTGTTTCAATTACTTGTGTGATAGTGTTCAGATGATATCATTGAAGGTTAGCAATCAGTCACTAAAATGTTTATCGTGTAAGACTGTGTTCATGAGTTTGATTCCAAATTCCCTGAGGAGAAATAAAACAAAATATAACAACAACAACAAATCATACCATACAACAGTATTATGTGTACACTGGGTCTATGTAAAATTAATCCATCTGGTTTAGTTCTGATTTTTTGAACAATAGATTTTATGAACTGATATATTCTTATATGCATTATAGCCATAGCTATTTAGTTCCAAGTATTGTTCGATAGTTTTATTCTTTGGAACTGAGCTTCACATGCAGAAATGAGAGAGGAAAACTGTAAAGAGCAGAGACTTTGCAGTGAAATAGCATCTTTTAGTAATGTCAGAAGCTACACCCATACAGTTTTGTCACTATGACTACCTAAATGCGATCTGAGAAATGGCAACAACAATAGACATGCCAAGTAGATGCAGGAATGTTTACAAGGGTTCAAGTGTACTCAGAGAATTGAAGGCAACTAAGGGATGGTACAGTGGAACACATATTCTTCCCTAGGTAATAATACACAAATTGGTCGTGTAAATGGACATCTTTGAAAGCATGCAACCAAGTAACAAGACACATGGCAAGTTATATTTAGGACTATAGTATTATATACACAGATATATGTATGCATATATTGCTCTATGTTCACATTCTACTGAGAATATTTGTCCTTAGTGTTCTCATTCCCACATTTTTAACACTTATCTCTTCCAAGTTTAAAAAAAGTTTTCCTTTTGTCTGTCTCAAGTGCTTCCTTCCAGTTTCTTGATTTTCACCAGCAATTTAAAAATTAATAATTAATTATTAAAAAATTATATTACAAAATATAAGTTAGAATGTGATCAATATACAAAATCAACCTTTTCTGCAAACCACCCACAAATGTTACCCTTCACACAGGCAAGCACAAAATTATGTGCATATATTTATGCACACATACACAAAGACCCAAGCGATATCCTATAAACCAAACTGCATACCACATATAGTTTCACAAATGAATCTACTACACCTAGCACGAATTCTGTAGTTATGTCCATTATAAATATAGAAATTTATATTTCAAAAAGTGGATACTGTGAAAGTATGTATCTTTTTACTTTCATAAAGTCTTATGGAAGTATACATATGCACCAGTGAATCTATTCAAACGAAGTACAAAAAAAGTGGACTAGATTAAAAAAAATCAAACAAACTCACTTTAATTGTTCATATTTAATAAGTTTTCCACCATCAAATTTCAACACTAAATATCTTGTCATGTTTCACTAACTCTCTAAACATTAATGATGGAGTATAAACCCTGTGGTATGATCAAATCTCTTTCCTTAGATGTCTCCAGTTTACTTTTAACAATCGAAGTTAGAAATAAAAATGACTATCAATTATGTGGAATTACAGAAATATACATTGGTAAAGATTGTTTTGATCCATATAAATGTATTATACTGAACTCATAACATATTCCTCTTCTTTGTATCCCCACTTTATCCCTTATCTTAGCTGCCAGGTATGTTATGCTATGGAATATCGTGGAGTGTGTGATGCAGGAGAATCATATAAAAAGATAACATGTGAACAAGTAATAGTCAATAATGATTACAATACACAAAAGCATTAACACTGTGCACACACACACACACACACACACACACACACACACACAATAAACAATAAGAAACTTGCAATGTGAGGGAACACCTGCAAAATCAGTATGTGAAAGGTGGAGGCAAAACATCTATAGTAAGTTCCATGTCAATCTGGATAGCAATTTAAGTACTGGATCAGGAGACATTAACATAGCAAAATGACAGTTTAAACATATATAAAGAAAATAAATGGAAGGGAAACTTAAAAAACAGCCCAGCATTTTGAGACAATAAATAGTAAAATCTACTATTATTACTAAGCTTTTGTGTTTATGTAGAGGTACTTCAACTAGAGTTTTCTATTTTCAAAATTTTAAAGGCTCTATTCTTTCCTCCCATGCAAGACATTCATAGGCATTCGTATATATTTTACCAATCTTTCCATTGTAACAAAATAGTTTAATAAAGGTAACCAACACCATAATAAATACTTCAAATCCAATTTTTATATCACTTTAAACATTTTTTTCATATATTCTTCAATTTTTATTTAATGAGATATTTGAAAGTTAAAATTATACCTCTAATGAGTGTCATATATACTTGATATGTGTATACTTTAACTGATGCTGAAATCATGACATTTATAATTTCTTCATGCTAAACTTTTTAACATCTGTCTTTGAAGCTTTTGCATTCCACAATTGTGTTTTAATATTTTAGTTCCTGGTACTTCATATTTTTGTGTCTCATTTTGATAATAATATTAGTGTGGGAGCATATCTGTACTAGAGAGGTACACATTCATATTTTCAGTATCAGATTCTTTATAAAAGTTGTATTATTCAATGATTAAAAATGAAACTGCTTGAAAGGATTCTTTATATCAATTACATAGTTATAATTTCCACAACATTAAATGCAATGTTCTGCAGAGAATAAAAATTGAATAGACATTCTCAATAAACTTGGAATGAATACAGACACAATTAAAGATTCTCATGTCTCCATTAAACTTATTACTGTGAAAATAGGTTTTTGATTAATTTTATTCTTAGCTAACTTAATATGAAACCTTCATTAAACAATTTTATAAATGAATATTATGTTGAATCCTTAAGAAACTGGCTCCATTTACTCTACTGGAAACTTCTATTAAATAAAGCCACAAAACTAGCTAAAACGTACTTCTTTAATCATATCTGTATTTTAAAATGAATAAATAATATTTAAATGTACTGGGAAAATAAATCTTAAAATACATGGTTTACTGAAAAAAGCTGCATTCGTTATAATTTATTTTATATTAATGTTTTAATTATTATTGGGTTTCTGATTCAGGATTGACCACATGACTATTAAAATTCATTTCTATCTAATTAAAACCATTTCGAATTATGCATTTCATAGGATGATAGTTTAGAAACTGCAGACCTATGAACATGAGAAATGCTCCTGCCTCTTGCTGAAGACTGCAATGGGTGAGCTAGCTGAACAGTGCTGGAGAGTTTCCCTGGGTATGGATAATGAGAAAAATAGGATATGCTGACTAAGCCAGCCACCAATCAGGCTCAGAATTAGGGTATGAGTTTTATTACCCCATCATCCACCACATCTAGGAATTGTAGGGACATTTGAAGGGAATGAACATACAGATCCAAAATTGCAGAATATCCATGACACAGGACAAAAAGAGGATATCCAAAAGGAGCTCCAACCAGACCAATTACAGGTGGGAATAAACGCTTAAGTAAAGATGAAAGGACTAAAATGCGAACTATTACTCAGAGGGATACACTACAGGTTTCCTATTGAGCTTCTCCATTTTCTTTTCTCTTTTTTCTTTTATTTCTTTATTTTCTTTCCCTTTTTCATTTTTTAAAATTTATTTCCTTGTATGTTTGATTGGTTGGTTGGTATTTGATTTATCTTAAATTTTGTTTTGTTTTTTGGGGGGAGAGTGCATAAGCAGAGGGTGGAATTGCGAGGACTGGGAGGTAAGTAGGGTCAAGATGCATGATGTGAGGTCCACAGAGAATCAATAAGAGTTGAGGGGGAAGAAAAAAGAAACAATATGAGAGCTTTTCTTTTGCAATTGAATTTGTTTTTAATACTACCCTTCATTAATAGATATCTTACAAGAGTTGGCCAAGCTAAAACACCATTGTAACTCTCTAACTTAGGGTTTCTGTTGCTGTGATAACATACCATCATCAGAAAGCAAGTCAGGGAGGAAAGGGTTTATTGAGCTTCTACTTCCACATTGCTGTTCATAAATGATGGAAGTTAGAACAGGAACTTGAACAGTTACTAAATAGGGCAGGAACTTGGATGAGGGAACTGAAGCAGGGGCCATGGAGGGATGCTGCTTGCTGCTTTGTTGTAGTGGTGTTTAGCCTGTGAATCTGTAATGGTGTCCACATCCCTTTGGGCATAGCTTCAGGGGGATAGAAGCTGAAAGAGGTGGACTTGAGGCATGGTTTTGTTTTGTGCAGTCTTTCTGGTGATTCAGCCAATCCGGCAGGGAAGCGCTCTGGTGGTTCTTTGTATTTTTCTGTGTAATTGTTCCCCAATAAAGAGCCATATATCATTTATCTTGTATGTAGTGAAATTTTTACACTAACAGCTTCAGCTTGCTCCCCTGGATTTTTCAGCTAGCTTTTTTTATACAGAACCCAGGACCACCAGCTCATGGATGGCACCACCCACGTTGGCTGGGCATTCCCCCCATCAGTCACTAATTGAGAAAGTACCTTACAGCTGGATCTCATGGAGGTGTTTCCTCAGACGAGGATCCTTCCTCATTGATAACTAGAGCTTGTATCAAGTTGACACACAAAACCAACCAATAGAATAATCAATTTATTTCACTTTAAAAGTGGACTATGGAATATGTTGAAATTGAAATGTACTTTACAAAGTAAAGCATAGTTTGAGAGAAATCATAAGAATATATCCTTAGGAAAAAATTAACATTACCAAGAAATTATAAGTTTTAGCACTCTCTACTATATAGTTAGCTATCTTTTCTGCTTACCTTAACTGTCCCATTTGCTCATTTTTACAATTAGTTTAACTACATAAATATCACTATGTTTTTGTGCATTAAAATGGATCAAAGAAAGTTAGCTTTCAGGTGTCATAAGTTATATTATGTTTCAATTGAGTTATCCCAATTAATATGACTAAATACTGAAATAACTTTTATCTTTATTATTCATCATCTTTAAACAATGTTTGGGAACAAGTAGCAGCTTAGTCTGTGCTTCTCTGTTCTGTTAAATAGTGAGTTGAAATATATAGTAAGGTCCCAGAAAATACTCCAGTTCTTATAAATATTCTTCAGTGTTTATGTAAGGTTCAATATATTTTCTCACATATTTGTGGTGATTCAATGTTTATGATTTAGCACAGCCACTGCACATCAAAATACAAAGATAGCTACAGACATAGAGGCAGTCAGTGGTTGTACACACATTTAGTCCCAGGACTCAAGAGGCAGAGACAGTTGGATCTCTTGTTGCTTCAAGGTCACACTGAGCTACTTGAAATTGATTCAATCTAAAAGAAAAACAGTTCCCACAGAAGTGATCTCAACACTTGGATCTCATACCTTTAATCCCAGCACTTGGGAGACAGAGACAGGTGTATCTCTGTGAGTTCAAGTCCATCCTGTGCTACACAGAGTGAATCAAAACTCATGCCTTTAATCACAGGATTTGAAATGTATAAAAATAAGCAAAGAGTCCCATATGAGATTTATTTTCTAGACAGGGAAGGCATAAGATGGCACAAGATTATAGTCTGAGGTATGTAGGAAAGCTATGCAGTCCACATTGCAATCTGAAATTTGTGGAGACAGGATAACCATTATATATAAAAATTATTTTATAAACAGAAAAAAATAGTTAATTAAACCTTTTTATGCTGAATAAATTACCACAAGTAAGAAGATTAAACATCTTTGATTGATGCTTTACAGACAGGCAATATCCTTGACAATTTTTTTTGATAATATTTTTTATTATCAAAGCAAGTTGTTTTACATGTAAACCCAAGTTCCCTCATGCTCTCCTACTCCTATGTTCCCTAACACCCATCTCATCCCGATTCTGCTCCTTAGAGTGGGTGATGCCTTCCATGGGTAATCTTCAAAGTCTGTCATATCATTTGGAACATGGCCTAAGCCCTCCCCAAGTATCTAGACTGAGGGAGTATTGTTCTATGTGAAATAGACTCCCAAAGTCCATTCATGTATAAGGGATAAATACTGATCTAATACCAGAGGTCCTCTAGACTGCTCAGTCCTCCTAACTAACACTCACGTTCAGGGGGTCTGGTTTTGTCCTAGCTGGTTTTCCAGCCATCAGACTGAGTACCATGAGCACCCACTTGCTCAAGTAAGCTGGTGATCCTTTGCTCAATGTCTAAACTCTATATGTGAGTGAGTACATACCATTGTCTTTTCATGAAAGGGATATCTCACTCAAGATGGTTTCCTCTACTTCTATCCATTAGCCTGTGAACTTCACAATTCCATTACTCTGTTTTTCCCCCATCACCCCCACCCCACACTAACGAGTACTCTGCTTTGTAAATGTACCACAATTCTTTATCCATTCTTCTGTTGAGGGGCTATTAGGTTGCTTCCAGGTTCTGGCTCTTACAAATAATTCTACTATGAACATAATTCAGCAGATGTCCTTGTTGTAGAAATGTGCAACTTTTGGGTATATTTCTAAGAGTGGAATTGTTAGATCTTGTGGTAGACTGATTCCCACTTTCCTGAAAACTACCATACTTATTTCCAATGTAGTTGTACAAGTTTGCACTCCCACCAGCAGTGAAACAGTGTCCCTCTTTCTCCACATCCTCTCTAACATAAATTGTCTTTGGTATTACTTTATTTTAGCCTTTCTGACAGGAGAAAGTAAAGTACCCCATCTTATAGTTGAGGGAAACAGAAGCAGACACTCACAGCTAAAACCTGAAACAAACTCCTGTAATCCAGTTGCAGAGAAGGAAGAGTGATAAGAAAATGGGGTCAAGACAAGATTATAGAAACTCACAGAGACAGCTGACCTGAATAATGGGGAGCTAATATATTCCCAGAACGCTAGCTGCAAAACCAGCATTGTAATTTCTCAGACCCCCTGAACATGGGTCTCAGTTTGAAGGCCTGGCAAGTCTAAGGGACTCTTAACAGCAGAACGAGGATCTATCCCTGATGCACAAAGGGTCTTTGGGAGCACATTCCCCATGGAGGGATACTCCCTTAGCCTAGAGTCAGGAGGGAGGTCCTAGTCCCTACTCCAAATGACTTGACGGATTTTGATGATCCCTCCTAGGAGTGTCAAACTCCCTATGGAGTGGAGGGGGGCATGGGTGGGAGGGATCAAAGATAGAAGAAACTGGGATCGATATGTAAAATAGGAAACACATATATATATATATATATATATATATATATATATATATATATATATGGTGGTATCTCAGAGTTGTTTTGATTTGCATTTCCTTGGTGACTATGGATGTTGAGCACTTTCTTAAATATTTTTCAGCCATTTTAGATTCCTCTATTGGGAATTCTCTATTTAGTTCTATACCCCATTTTTTACTTGGATTATTTGGTGTTTCAGTAACTAGATTTCAGACTTCTTTGCATATTTTGGAAATTAGCCCTCTGTCTGATATGGGGTTGTTGAACATCTTTTCCAATTCTATGGGCTGCCGTTTTGTCTTATTAATTGTGTCCTTTGCCTTACAGAAACTTCTCTGTTTCAAGATGTCCAATTTATTAATTGTGGATCTCAGTGTCTGTGCTACTGGTGTTATGTTTAGGAAGTGATCTCCTGTTACAATTCATTCATGGATACCTCCACTTTCTCTTCTAAGTTCAGTGTGGCCAGATTTATGTTGAGGACTTTGATCCATTTGAAATTACACACAAGGATCCAGTTATGCCAGCACCATTTGTTGAAGATGCCTTCATTTTTCTGTTGTATAATTTTAACTTATTTGTCAAAAATCAGGTTTTCCTAGGTATGTGGGTTAATATCACGGTAATTAATTCAATAACATTGGCCTACCTGTCTATTTTTGTGCCAATAGTCCTGAAAAACTAAGCTGTTTTCAGGACTATTACTCTATAATAGAGCTTGAAGTCAGGGATTGTGATGCCTCCAGAAGTTCCTTTATTGTACAGGGTTCTTTTGGCTATCCTGGGTCTTTTGTTTTTCCATATGAAGTTGAGTATTGTTCTTTCATGGTCAGTGAAGAGTTATGCTGCAATTTGATGGAGAATGCATTGAATCTGTAGATTGCTTTTGGCAAGATTGGTATTTTTGCCTTCGGATCCTACCTATCCAAAAGCATGGAAGGTCTTTCCATTTTATTGTATCTTCTTTAATTTCTTTCTTTAAAGACACAAAGTTCTTTCAATTGTTTAGTTAGCATTAGTCCGAGATGTTTTATGTTGTTTGTAGCTATTGTAAAGGATGATATTTCTCTGATTTCTTGCTCAGCCCCTTTTACTTCTGTATATAGTAGGGCTACTGAGTGTGTGTGTGTGTGTGTGTGTGTGTGTGTGTATGTGTGTGTGTGTGTCTGTGTGTGTGTCTGTGTGTGTGTGTGCATGTTAATGTTGTATCCTGTCATTTTCCTGAAGGTGCTTGTCAGCTGTAGGTTTTCCCTGGTAGAGCTTTTTGGGTCAATTAATTAACTATCATATCATCTGCAAATAGTGAGAGTTTGTGACTTCTTTCTTTCCAATTTGTATTCCCTTGATCTCTTTTTGTTTTCTTGGTGTTCTAGCTAGGAATTCAAGTTCAATATTGAGGAGATATGGAGAAAGTTGACAGCGCTCTCTTGTTCCTGATTTTAGAGGGATCACATTGGTTTTCTCTATATTTAGTTTGATGTTGGCTGTTGGTTTACTGTATATTGCTTTTATTATGTTTAGGTATGTTCCTGTCATCCCTGATCTCTCCAAGACCTTTATCATGAAAGGGTGTTGGATTTTGGTAAAGACTTTTTCAGCATCTAGTGAGATGGTCTTGTGGTTTTTCTTTTTTCATATTGTTTGCATGATGGATTACATTGATGGATTTCACAGTATCCATATCATTTACTAACTCTAATTGAGATATTGGTAAGTTCTCATAAATGAGTTTTCCCATGTGTGAGAAGTCAATAATAAATGCCCCAGCTGCAACATTGTAGTTAGGAAGGAATGAAACATTATGTGTGATGTAGTTAGGGGCTTTCCCAAGGGTAAAAAGAGGTATAAATGGATAAATGCTCTGATGATGTTATGCTACCACAGCAAATATTTTCCAAACAGATTTTTTTAAATATTAGTTGTTATTAGTCACCTCTTCACTTTTGGATTTTTGAGTATTGTCCTTAAATTTGAATTCACTGGGACATTTCTCACACTCATAAAATGTGATGAAGGGAAACCACATTTATACTTCCTCTAAAACAATTTGTTTTGTTACCACACAGAGAGCAAAATACTGTGAGTATGGGTTCATTCTTTATATTCTATGAATTAGACAAACATGAAGGATCGGTCCTCTGAGGAATGAATTCATCCTTGTCTGCCAGCAACACAGATGTCACAGTCCAGATGGCAATAAATGAAATAAAGCATTGCCAATCAGGAAGTCTCTGAGGAGGCTGCACGATGCACCTTGTTAAGATCACTTATTTTATTGACAGCCACATAGTTACACATGCAGATTACAAAGATATATTGAGTTATTTTACAAATGACCACTACTATTAAGTAAAATTTTAAGGATTTTTAACATTTGTGAATTCAAAAATGTTCTTGTTGTCTATCTATCTATCTCTATCATCAATCTATAAACAATACTATAATATATTTATGATCATATTACTATAAAAGAAATGAAGTGTAAGATATCATTTTCTATTTGTGCAGAAGAAAACATTATTTCCACAATTATAAGAAAGAATTATCTAAATTAACCATTTTCTGTGAATCATATACATATATTGGTCATTTAATAATGACATGAATACCTATTTTATTTCTAATTATAGTATATTTGTAAGTTTATATGGGGTATTAGCACAAGGAGGCCAGAGGCACAGCATTTCCTCAGTTTTGGAGTTGCAGGAAATTATGCAGATTCTGAAAATGAACTTTGGTCATTTGCAATAACAAAATGCACTCTTGACAAATAAGTCTTCTCTCCATCTCAGAATTTTATTTTAATACACAATAACATATAAATTAATCAAAGTATATATATGTATATATATATATATGTATGTATATATGATCAAATATAACATATTTGTAGGTTTAATGTTTTCGTTCTCTATAATTTAGTAGTGATTATCCATATAATGTTTTATATAATACTGGTAATATTTGCAATATTGGCTAGGTTTAATGTAATAGGTTAATTAATTCCATTCTTATATTTATAATTTAACAGGTTTCTTCAGCATATTTCAGCAAAGATTTTAAATAATTAATTAATTTTTCATGTGTATATGTTATATGAGCTTGTATATTTGCAAATGTGTGTGCCTAAAAGCTGAAAGATGGCATCTGCTACCCTCATCTTTCACTTTCCACTCATTACTCTTGAGGCAGAATATCTCTCAATATGTGGCTAAGGATTGACAGTTTAAATTAGAAGTCTATAATATAATCACAGCATTCTTTAATACTATCATAGAGCTGAGATTAGAGACATCGTTCATGGGATAACAATCTTGCTAGGTGGGTACTGGGATGCCAACTTCAGTTCTCATGGTTAAAAGTGAGTGCTGCTATTGTCTGAACCAGCCCTTCAACTATATTTCAATTCTGTAACCAAAGAAACCTCATTTTAAAACCTGGGAAAGCTTATTCCAGTTTATATTTACATGTGGACTTCTCTGGTTACTATTGAAATAGATATGACTTCTGAATATTCCAAGTGCTCAAGCAGAATCTTTTCCTTTGATTCCTTGTTTCTTGTAAATAACCTTGTCTTAGTCACTCTTCTGTTACTGTTAGCAGACACCATAGCAATGGAGCCCTTATAAAGGAAAATATTTAATTGGGCCTGTATTGCAGGTTTAGATATTTAATCCCATATTATCATGGTGGGAAGCATGGCAACATGCAGGCAGAAACAGTAGCTGAGAGTTCAACATCTGCATTTTTGACAGACCAGAAAGAGGGACACTTAGCCTGGCTGGAACATTTGAAACCTAAAAGTCTGAGCCAGTGACACAGTATCTCCAAAAAGAACGCAACTACTCCAACAACACCACATCTCCCAACAATGCCACTCCCTGTATGACTACTTGGGATATTTTCATGTAACCAACACATTTTTTTCATGTAGAGGGCCTTGGAAGGTAGTTATGATTGTGTGAGCTACCTCATATTAGGAAATGCAGCGAAGTGTTTAGATATAAAGTCAAACGATCTAGACAAGAGCTGTATCTTGTCCAAAAGGCTAGTCTTGCCATATTGAAAGCAAACTTCAAAACAAGGTTCTTCTATGTCCATATTCCTTTCTGATGTAGGTGTATTACCAGGAGCAGTTATGTCTCACTGTCAAGAAAACCCGTAAACCATTTTAAATGTCATATTTTGTAGGTCTTTGTAAGGTTTGAAGAATGCTTATTTATCTCAAATACATCTCTGCATATCTAGAAATCCTAACTAATTTAACTCCAAGTTTTGACTACCATAGGTAACTCTCTATAATATATACTAAATTATACATTATATTTTTCAATGAGCTATATAAACACAATACCTAAACAAGAGGGGAAATATACATATCACAAAATTGACCTTAAGTTTGTATCAATAAGTGAAAATCCATTCCAAAACAAAGCATTCATATCTATACCATAATTTCCTTTTTACCTTTAAAAAGATTGTTTGTGATCATTAACCATTTATAACCATCCCCATTTAAATGAAAACAAATTTGGAATTGGGGGCTCTGTCATTGGGGATCCTAAGAATACACAGTAATATTGGCTATAATCTGCAAGGCTGCTTTGTCCCAGGGATAATGCTTCAGGGGGTCTTGCTTGATCAAACCACATTAGTCTGGAAGGAATCCACAGCTTTTCATTTTCTGTGGAAACAAAATTAGAAATCCTTTTTTCCAGTAACTTTCCTAGGACATAAATTTTGGAGTCAAAGAATTTTTAAAATATATAAATTAAATTAATCCAGCTGCATGTCTTTTATCAGTAGTTGTTATTTCCTCAGCAGTCAAACAATTTAAATGTAACAGAACAACGTACAATATCCATAGTTTCTCTGTGCTTTATATCTATAGGTGTTTTTTTTATTACTTTATTTCTTTTACTTTCATATTTATATATTTTAAGACAGAGTTTCTCTGTGTAACTTTTATCTGTCCTGGAATTTACTCTGTACACCAGGTTTACTTTGAAATCACAGAGATCTTTTTGCTTCTCCCTCCCGAATGCTGGGATAAAAGGCATGTGCCACCACACCCAAGCACACTCTGTCTTTTTAAAACCATTTTATTGTTTTTCTCTACCAAGCCTAGGCAAATTTTAAAACACAGTGTAATTCTTTAGAGGTTTAAAAGCCATGTGGTTTTTTTGCCGCTTATGCTAATTTTGGAAACCTCCATTAAAGGAACTGAGCATATCTCTGTCTGTAGCAAAACAAAGTCCAACCGAGAAAAATGGTGCTACCAAGAAATCTTGATTGTCTTTGTTCTTTTGTTTCTAAAATATTCATTAAGCTTTTCTTAGTTTTAAGTGAAAGTTCTTATTAGCTACATTGGACACCATTATGTAGCTAGTTGTTTTCTGCCCTCCCGCCTTATCCCACCACCCTGCTATCCCCCAAATAACATGCAGGGACTCTGTATTTGATACAATTCTGTTGGCTAGTTACTAATTCCTTATCCGCTAGCTCTGTCTTAATTGTTAACCCATTTCTACTTATCTAAGTATTTCCATGTGGTCATCTTATCAAAGAGCGGGCACAGACCTCTGTTCTCTCCAGACTCTCCATATTGAGTCTTCCTTACTCCTGCCTCTTTCCTGCTAGTCTTCTAGCCCCACCTATCTTACTTTCCTATTTGCCAAAAATGCTTTAGTCATTAACCAGTATGAGAAACGTATTTACAGAATAACATCTCCCATCAATATTCTTTCAATTGGTTTTAATATATGTTTACAGAGACACTATGGAGGCAATCAGATAAAGTTAGCTAATGGCATTCAACATTTGTAAGCTTTTAAAAAAATTGTTTAATTTTGAAACAACTGTACATATCAATCCCAGTTAAGTCTTCTTACCAACCTTCTATGCCCCTTCCTGGATATCCCTATGTCAAAGCCCAATCTACTACCCAGGTAGGGTGCAGCCTTCCATGGGGGATCATCAAAGACTGTCACTAAGCCCTACCCCATGTGTCTAGGCTGAGAGAGTATCCCTCAAAGGGCAATAGAATCCCAAAGTCAATTTGTGCACTGTGGATAAATACTGGTGCCACTGTTAGGGGTCCCATAGACTTCCCAGGCCTCCTAACTGGCACCCACATTCAGAGGGCTTTGTTAGGTCCAATGTTGGTTCCCCAGCTGTCAGACTGCGGTCATTGTGCTCTCACTTGGTCAGGTCAGCTGTTACTGTGGGTTGCTCCAGCAAGGTCTTCATCCCTTTGCTCATCACTCATCCCTCTTTAAAAATTGATGAACTTTTAAGGTTCTTTCTATTGGATGCATTTAACTTTTTAAATTTAGGTTTATAAAACTTTTAGGAATTTAAAGATAGATATAATTATAATTAATGTATTTAAAAAATAATGTAATAATTATGAAAGGAATAAATTGTGCTAATGCAACACAGGCTATGAAACAAGTATAAATGGAAACAAGAAATTTTAGACAAAAGCCATTTTCACTATTCAGTAGCCTGCAAAGCATATAAAGTGATATTCTGGGGATTGATGGTCAAATACTGGATCTAGTGCATAGATGTCATAAGAAATCTACTTCTTTGGACTATAGTGAGGCACATGGGTAAAATAATATGGGAAATCACCTCTATGGATACATAAATTGAAGACAGTGCTATCTTCTCCATTCTGGGTGACAAAAATACCCTCAGGGAAACCTGCCTAAGGGCAAAATTTGAATGAGGAAATTTTTAGGAATATTTTAACTCTAATAATATATGAATCTCAATTTTCTTTGACTTAACTATAAATTCTGTCAAGGAAAATTGAAATATATAATACCACAAAGCAAATTGAAATATATAATACCAAATAAAATGTTTAATTTTGACAATATACATGACTATGATAAAGTCCAATAATTTTGCTTTTTGAACTTCATCATGAAAAGTCCTTAGCATAAAACCTCCAACCCCCACAATATATTCATATGTGTATAAATATAAAAATAAATGGTTTTTAAATATTATTTCAGGTTTAACATTTTCCTTGATGATTCTTCAAGATGTTTCTAAAATATGTTTACATATTAACAGAATATACCTGTATACCCTAAAATACAAAAGCTTGTGTTGCATAACTGTGCGAATTAAGAACCTTGATTGGAGAAATTGTTCCAAATTTTTTAGACTCATTAATTGCATTAGCAAAATATATATTAAAAGGTGCACTGATGGCAGGGCAGTTGTAAAATCAGACAATGAAATGATGCAGTCAGACATAGACAGGCCTCTAAGCCCTATAGTACAGGTGAAAACTAGTAGCTGAAAACATCCAGAATAAAAGATCCTTGAGTCCTGCAGATCACTTTAGCCAGGAAGCAAGAAAGCTAACTGCAGATTTCTACTTCTGCCTTCACTCCTCCAAATCCCATGTCTCATCCCCAGCTCTGAATCAGATCACCTGCTGTGGCATCCCATTCCTCTCTGCACCCACCTTCATTTGATACCACAGATCTTCCTATCCAAACTCCATTCCCCAAACTTTCACTTTTTTCCATCCCCCAAATTCAGCAGGCATTCCCTGTGAGCTCAAAGACCAGGACAACCAGCAGAGCAGGAACACTGACTGTACAACTTCTCATTGCCATAAGCTACTCCAAATCCGATCCCTAGTAACATTCCCCAGCTGTGTAACAGATAATTTTATGCAGCTTCCACTTCCCATTTGACCTCCATCTCTAGAGGATCATGGAGATCTTTCCCGAACTTCCTCTGAATTCATCCTGTTATCCCAATTCCCAACTCAAGCAAGAACTTGCTGGAAATACTTCAGGCAAGCCTACCAGAAAAGCAAGTAGGCCACTGAAGCAAATAAACAACTGTCATCCTTCCTCAACAACTTCAAACCAAATCCACTACTGCTCATTAGCACACCAATTGTTACCACTCTTCCTCCCCTGCTCCCATTTGTTTGGAAGAACTAAAGAGAACATGGTGAATTTCCCTATTTTCCTTCCTTTGTGTTCATGCTTCATCCCCACACATTTTATGGATCCCCATTCCTAAATTTAAGTTGCCAATATAAGACCATATATAAGTGCCTAGAGCTTTAATTTTCCTCTAACCAGATGTCCAGATGCCAGAATAAATGCACAATCAGTAATTTCCAGGATAGTTTCCACTACATACCAATCACTCTATCACAGCCAGTCATGAGAGCTGATATCTAAGACAAAACAAAGACCATACAATAGCATGTGTATCTCTACCTCTATCTCTAGCTCTATAATCTATATATCTATATCATCTATATCTATACATGATAGAGTTCATTAAATTTGGAATTGATAAAACAATCTCTTAAAGATAACTATGAAAACAAGTTAACAACAATGAAAAAAATCAAATGAACAGTGGAAAGAAATGAATAAAACAGTTCAAGAATCAAAACTAGAAATAGAGTCAATAATAACACAAAATGATGAAAATCTGGTGATTAAAATTTAGGAACACAAATAGCAGTTTCAGAGGCAGGCCTCACTACCAAAATTAAGAGTTAGAAGAAAGAATATAGGACCTTTGAAGACAAGATGGAAGAAAAAGATAACCTGGGCAGGGAGGTTATCTTTAAAGTTAAAAATAATCCTGGCACAAAAGACCCAGTAAATCTGGGACACTATGCAAAGAACTAATCTTTGAATAATAAGACTAGAGAAAGAAGAAGAAACCTAGGTCATAGATATAGAGAAAGGTCCCAATCTATCTACAAGGAGAGTGTAGAACGCCAAGTAGTCTATACCAGAAAAGAAATTTCCATTGTCACAAAATAATCAATACACTAAACTTAAAAAAAGAAAGGTTAATAAAAGCTGCAAGGAAAAAAAGTAACATATAAGAGCTGACACATTAGAGTAGCACCTGATTTCAGAGGAGAGAACCTAAAAGCTAAAGGGCATGAACATGTTCAATAGATTCTAAACGACTGAAAAGACCAGCCCATTATATGACACTCAGGAAATTTTCTATTAAAATAGATGGTAAATGAAAGACATTAAAAGATGTACCAAGTTTAAGCAGTATCTGCCAAAGGAGACTGACAGAAAATGCTAAAATGAAAAGTCTAACCAAATATGTTCAGGGCTTCCAAGAAAATACAAGGAATGTATAATTCCAGACATATATCAAAAAAGGGATGCACACACACAAACACACTCAAAAGCACACACCACAAGAAAAATAATAGAAACCAAGGAGTATCACTAATAGCTATTAACACCAATGGTCTCACAATCTCAATAAGTAGACCCAGTCTATCATAAATGATGCACAAACAGGACCCATACTTCTGTTGCATCTAAGAAACAAATATTGCCATCAAGGATAGATGTCACCTCACTGTCAAAGCATAGAAAAAGATATTCCCAGCAAATGGACCTAAGAAGCTAGTCATTTTCTTATCTTAATAATCAAACTTCAAACTAAAACTAACCAAAAGAGATAGGGAGGGGCACTCCACACATCACAGGAAGACCTTACCAAGATGTTCTTACAATTCTTAACTTCTAGCACACAAGTGAATTCAAGCTCATACAAGAAACACTACTACAACTTAAATCATATATTGACTCTCACAGTCTCACCATGACAGTTGGATATGGAGGTCTCTCTAAAAGCCATACACAGCTGAATAATGATGGAAATAAGTCATCAAGTGAGACCCACTGGACATGATTCAGTAGTCCATGATGTGTCAAACTTATAGAGGTTGTCATCTTGCAAGTTATTTTGGACATTTTTAAGTACAGTATAATTTGATAAAAAGTTTCCTTGTTTTCCAAAACCTCAGATGCACAAATAGAAATAATTACTTTGAAACAGTTTCAAGGTAAGTGGCCCCTACTTCCATGAATATGGACTACATAGAAAGGCTACAGGTGCTATCTAAAGGACCAAGGTGAAGTACTTTGGTGGTTTTGATCATACAGATAATACAGAGGTTACCTAGTCTATTAACTACCTCCTGCCCTGATTGCAGTTGCCTCAATAAGCCACATGTGGCCTGGCCCTACAGATAGCTCATTATCTCCACATTTTACCACATTACATTTATATGTGGCATGGCATATGAATGTCTGAGGTAAACTTGTCTTTGATTTCACTGGATTTATATTTACAACACTTCTTAAATACCAATTGTCTTTTGTTTCATATACATATTTTTAGAAACTTTCTTCCATTTTTATTTCTTTTATCCTCTTTGCTCTTCGTCTAAGATTTCTGGCATTCAGAAAGTTTACTCTTGATAATGTCATGCATAACTGAGGACCAATTTTCTGGTATAAATCATTTTCAGAGGCCATAACTGTAATTACAATGTCTTTTTTATTTTTCCTTACTCTCATTCCTATTATACCTTTGAGACATTCCGTTGAACTTGCTTTAAGATATTTTATATCTTTCTGTGGAGCCTGCATGAAACAGAATGAGGCCCTTTTCATGTAGGGGACAGTTGCATGCTTCATCTGCTTGTTGGGTCTCAGGCAGTAGATGAAGGATCTATCCCTGGTGAACAAGTTGGGTTTTAAAGCCAATTCCTTATGCTGGTGTGCCTTACTCAGTCTTGATGCAGAGGAATGGGCTTAGTCCTATTTCAGCTTGACCTGCCATGCTTTATTGAATGGATTGGGGAGTGGAGTGTGGGATAATGTGAAGATGTAGAAAAAAGTGTGGGAGGGGGGACTGTAGTTGGTATCTAAAATTAATAAAATTATTTTTAAAAAAGATTTCATGTCTTGACTGAGGTTTTGGATTTGATTACCTCATTCAAGATATATTTTTACTGTTATCTTTTAAATATAAATTTAATTTTATAAAATTGTATTACCTTACCACCTTTTACTCCTGTTCATTCTGATGCATTTCCTTCAGCTCCTACTATGCCCTCCTCCCCAGTGTTTATAGACTCTTTTTGATTATTATTATTATTATTATTATTATTATCATTATTATTATGTACATGGAAAAATATGCAGGAATGTATAAATACTGTCGGCAAAAAATTAAACGGTAGCAATTAATAACATTTCTATAGCCTTTTATAACATATGCCAGAATTCACTCAAGCATCAGATGCTCTTTCTGGAAATTTTGTATAAAAGTGCATCTTCTAATAATGTCAGAAGTTACATCCATAAAAGTTTCACCAACATGTCTGTCTAAACATTTGCTCAACAGAGACAAAAACACTATTACTGAAGTAGATGAAGAAAATTCTGGGAAGTCTCAGCATGCCCCCTCAAATTACAAGCAACTGTGGAATGAAGAATGCAAACTATGCTGAAGAGTACATCAATTGATCATTCAAAAGCAAATAATTAGCCTTGAAACTTGGAAGAAGTAGAATTGTACAAACTGAGGACGTTACATTCAGGAAAATATTTATATACACATACATACACAAATACATGTAAAAGACAAAAGAAGTCTTGAATTTGAAATCAAGAGGGTGGGTGTATGGGAAAGTCAATGAGAGGACAGGAGAAGAGGAAATTATAGAATTATATTATAATCCTCAAAAATAATTTTAAGAGGACATATTTCTGCATTTATATATGTCATCTGATTTAATGTCAAAATGAGATCCATCTATATACCTAAAGTTAAATGATTTCATTTTAAATTGAAATAAAAAAATAAATCATTTGTTGATGGGAGATGTTATTCTGTAAATATGTTTCTCATACTGGTTAATGAATAAAGCACTGTTTGGCCAATGGGAAAGCAAGAAAGGTGGGGCTAGGAGACAAGGAAGAAAGAGGAAGTAGTATGGAGGAGTCAGCATGTAGAGCCTGGAGAGACCAAATGTGGCCAGCACTGCTCAGCACTGCTGTGGAAATACTTAGATAAGTAGAAATGGGTTAATAATTAAGACTGAGATAGCTGATAAACAATGATGGTCATTGGCCCACAGGCTTGTATTAAATACAGAGTCTCAGCATGTTCTTTGGGGTGCGTGCAGCGATGTGGCCAGGCAGACTGGCGGCATACATGCTACAATTAGTAGCTCCATATTTTCTCTTTAATGTGGAAGAGTTCATTTTGTTATAACAGGGTTTAGGTCACTTTTTTTATGAGTAAATCTTGTGAGTTTTCTAAGATACAAGATTTTTATAATAAAAACAAACCAATTGAAAATGAAAATATATAAGAAAATGTCTAACTGGGATATCAATATTCAAACTTGTGATTTTGCAGAATTAAAACTGTAATTAAGACAGACAATCCATAATTTTTGGACCTTTTCATTAATCTAATAAATCATGATACATATAAAATAGGTGTTGATACTTAATGAGAAGACAATGAATGACACTGAAAACATATATGTGTTATGTATAAGTGGTCTTAATTTGAAACCCAACTGAAGACTCTAACATCTACCAGTTTCAAGAAAAATACTGAAAAACTATTATCCTGTCCCTTTTCATTTCCTAACTGGAAAACTGTATCCCAGATTTCTGAAGTTGACTTTGTGCTTTTTGACCTCTGACTTTGAGATCAATCTCTTTCCCTGCTTAACAGAAACAAACCATTCAAGTGGTCCTAGCATTTCATTCAGCCATCACTTCAGCCATGCCTTATTAATTCTTTTTTGTTTCTGGAAGCAAATGAAGATGAAGTCAGACTTGTTAGAAAAAACAAAACCTTTCAGTTTCTTCAGAATTTGGTGCTGTACCATGACTTTAAAACATAAGTCATGTGGGTACACAGAACATTTGAAAATTGGTGAATCATGAAGTATCTGAAGTCATGAATGAAAATTTAATTCTTAGAAAAGGCTTATTACATAAAAAAAATGATTTGGTCTGTTTGACTTTTCAAAATGCTCATGATGTCCTTGTGCATTGGAATGATATAGTAAGAAGTCTCAACTATTGACCCATCAAAATACTTTTCATCAAATATAAACTTCCATTCCAAAACACAGACACAAAGTTACATTACTAATTCCATCTTAGTAATGCTATATAGAATAAGAGTTTGGGATGTCTTAAAAGATAATGAGAATAATTTTTAAAACTTAATTTTTGACTTTGAAATTACAAAATTTATAGTGGGAGCATCATATTAGCATGAAGAGTAACTTATACAAAGACCAAAATACAATTTTATTAATAGGTAAGATATTTATAATTGCATGAACATACCCATAATTTTCAATGTATACAATATATAAAAATTGTGTTAATCTCTTTACTAATTTTAATAAGTGATTAAAATATGAGGTAAAAGATAAATGGTAAAAATGCCTATAAGCAATTATGAAACATTTTATATTTGTGTTACAACCTAGTAATAGAACAATAAAAGAAAATATGGACAGCATTTTCTGAGTTAAGAGCTAACAACTGATTACAGTTTTCTTAAGTATTCTAAATGTTTGACACATATTTGTTCTTATCAAAACAATAAATGTATGATATTTGAAAATTTAAAAAATTAAAATTTATTACATCAAATATTTTAATCATATTTTGTATTTATATTTCTGCCTATTGCCAACAGAAGCAACTAAACACCAGAACACAGTGAGACACCTGAAAAATAATATAAGCAAATTGTCTTTATAAAAATCCCATTTTCATCAACATATTGGTACAAGTTTTGAATAGCTATGATTATAATTAGGCAGGTGGCTGAAACTATCACATTCCAGACAGCTGGGGAAGCTGAAGTAAAAACCAATTATTCAATTTGGCTTCTAAATTTTTATTTGTTTAATCTGGCATACATTGGCATTTCCTTTCCCATCTGGATTTGGTGAGTTCCTCAAATAAGTAAGAAAATTAAATCAACCCACCAAAATTTTACTTAAGCATTACTTACATAGTTTTTTTCCTGTATGTGGGAAAAATCACATATTTATCTTTCTGCTAACAAACAACTGTAAGAACCACCTGGAAAATTAGTTTATTTTGACATTTGAATGGCACATTCATATGTATTGCTTGTTTTGAATGCTCAGCAGTGCAAATTCAGTAAGACACCAAATAAACCACATCACTTAATAATATAATATTTGGGTATATGAAATTCAAATGGCAGTTCATCCAATTTGTATTGAGAAACCTGCCATGATCTATATTAGACTGTATAAATTGTTAACAAATAATAAGTAAATTCAGTTGTGATTTCAAAGTAATCAAAAAAATCTCTATGCAGAGGAAGTTGAAGCATATTAGAAATGTGACTCTTTGGTGTAAGAAAACTAAGACCCATTTTCATTTAAAAAGAAGATTTGTGTAGTTCAGTGGCTGCAATGACCAGTTAATGGAATGGATGATATGCAACTATATCCTTTCAGTAACAAAATTATACAAGAATATTATTTACTCAATACTGATACAAAGAAAAGACACGATGTGATGCAAAAAAGAATGTTTAAGACAAAGACACCCTAAGTGAAAATATAATTTGTGCAAAGTATAATGGTCAGACAAAGCCAATTTTAGTAAGAAAGACATTAGTCTTTAATGAAACTGAAATGATAAACTCATATGTATTCACTATATATATATATATGTATATATATATATATATATATATATATATATATATATATATATGGACGACTTCTAAATTTATCAGCACATTTGAAAGAGAAAAACAGAATTTAAATCTTCAGTTATTTCAGAGATCACAGATAGTTCACTGTGAGTTCTGAGGAAACATTAGAACAACTATTCATATTAAATACAGGGGTTACAGCACTTTCAGGAAAGTGTTTCAAATAGTAAATGGAACATAAATACAGGCAATATTTTATTTTTTATTTTCAGCTATAGGTAATGATTTCAAAACTACAGATAAATGTCAAAAAGACATATAAAACACTAAACAATATTATGGAAGGTAAATTTGGCATTGCTATAATTCCAAGGTACCAAGAGAGGGAATTTAAGTTAGGGGATGTTGGAAATATATAATCATAGACTTTACTAACTAGTCTATTTGTGCTTATACTATAAAAATAATGAATCTCCAGGGGGAAATGTGAACAAATGTTTATTTGTTCCTTATAGGACACTTAAAAATAGACTGAAAAGCCATACCAACTGTGTAAACTATTAAGTTGAGAATACTTAGAAGAGTATACATATGGGCTTACTTACAATCAAATGAAAGAATTCAGCAACTGCATCACTGAAAAGTGCCACACATAAGCAATGGTTGAGAAATCTCATGAGCTTTAAGCCTGACTTTTATCAATAATGGACTGTAACCTGGAGGTACAAACCATATGAATACTTTTCTCTCCTAAGTTGTGTTTTGTTCTGGGTTATAAAAAAAAAAAAGAAAGAAAAGAAAATGAGAATAATAATTTGTTACAGGAGTTGGGTTTTGTTAAAACAAAGGTTATCTTGTGTTTTTTTCATGCCTTTGACTGTGCTCTCTAATGACTGGGGAAGAATTTTGAAAATTTGCCTCAGAAAACCGACTTATTACCCAGAGCTTACTGAACTGTTCTTTGAGATTGAAAGACAGACATACTGAATAAAATAGGGACAATAGAGGCATAGCTCATAAGGTTTCAGAAAGAAAGGAGACAAAAATTAATAATTGGGACATAAGTCATTTATTTAGTTTATTTAGTTTTTTTTTTTTTTTTTTTTTTTGCTAAGGATCTGTGTGTTTCCTGAGAAGCTAGTAATGGAAAATCCGCTGTGATTAACAACATGTCAGCACCACTTATGGGAAAGCAGAGCTACACTAAAGCAATGGGATGGTGATGACCTGGGGCTAAATAATAAATGTAGTTAGTTAATTAGTGGTCAGCACCAATGAGGTAAAATCTGGACTACCTGAGGGAAACAGGAAATAAGCCCTCAGTCTGTACATAGAAATGCTCCTGGAGCATTTGGGCTGCTTATAAATCTAACAAAAGAATTGGGCAAACAGCATTTCAGAGTTTCCCAGGTTGCACTGGTCTGAAAGGCTGGAGGGGTCATGGAGACAGTGTTTTGAAGGAATGCAGTCACTCTGTTGAGGACAGTAGAGTTTACTGAGGAAAGCACTGTTTAATTTCCAATAGAAATTATTCCATAGTGGAGAACTTGGGACCTCTGTCAAAGGCAGCAGCATGTGTGAAGGAGACATGAGCTAAGCCTACTGGAGAAGCTGTGAGAGCTACAGATGGCAAAGCTAAAGGATGGCTGCCCAAGCCATTGGAAGCATAGAAGCTGACACAGTGAGTGAGTACCAAAGGTTGAACACTGGGCTACAGGATTTGGATTTACACTATAGGAATTTGTTTTTGTTCAAATGTTAATATCCTTTCATATGTCCATGCACTTCCCCTTTTTAGAAAGAAGTATTTATCTTGTTTTGAAATTTTTAGAGGAGACCAAAGTTAAGATGCTTTGGGTGTTTAAAGAAAAACTGGATATTTTACATGTTAGAATTATTAAAGACTGTGGAACATTTAAAAGGCAGGACTGGCATCTAGGAGAGCAAACCCCACAACTTGCCAGGGCAGCACAATAGAGCTGTCCCTGTCCCAATTACACATCTCTCTTGAAGTCCCATGGGCAAGAGTTAAAATATCACCATCCCCATCTCCATCAACACCTGAAGCAGGTGGGAGAACTAGCCCTGTGGTCATAAGAGTGGGAGAGCTGTCCTTAATCCCACCAGCTGCAACACTTAGGAGAGCAGGACCTACCACCTTCCCAGGGCTGCAAATATAACCAACCCTTTATCAGAGATGTGGGTGAGTCAGCCCTGAAATTGTAAGGATGGGGACCCATCTTGGGAAAAGATGCACTCCCCTTCCTACCCATCAACACCTGAGGCAGACAGCAAAACTGGCCCTGAGTTTGTATTAATGGGAGAGGTGTCCCTGCCCCAAGCTACATCATTAGGTAGATCAGGTCCTGGAAGTATTCTCTGGGCAACACAATTATTCAAACCCTGGTGGCAGAGGTATGGGTGAGCCAACCCCAAAGTTCTTAGCATAGGATAACTGTTCCCATTACTCATCTGTCTTCTGGCATCATGGGCTGGAGAGAGATGCCCCCCATATCAATGCCTGAGGCAGAAATGAGAATTAGCCCTGAGGTAATAAGAGCTGGAGAGCTATCCTTGACCTGCCTCAGTTACAACACCTGGAGAGCAAGCCCTGAACTTCAACTGGGTAACTCAAGAAAGCCAACAATGTTTTGGAAGTATGGGTGAGTCAGCCCCAACCTTGTAAATATGAGAACAGTTTCCCACTACTTGGCTGTCATGTATTGGTGCTGTGGGTGAGAAATTCCTTTACCATCTGTAACAGATTACAGAGCTTCCCCTCCCCTAGGAAGCACAGCAAAGATGCCTTGTTGGAAGTGAGGGTAACCCAGCCCCAGTAGGAGCAAAGGAGGGCTGTCTGCTTTAGTCATCTGACATGTAGCAACAAGGGCAGAAGTCAGATGCCCTCCACCCTACCTCCTGCCCATCACCACCTTAGACAGGGAAGGAAATGGCCCTGGGGTCACAAGATTTGGAGGGCTGTTCCTAACCCTACCTGCTGCTGCATTCATAAAAGTGGCCCCTATACCTCACCAGGGCAACACAATAGAGCTGGCCCTAATGTTGTAGGTATGCAAAGGTTAACCCTTAGTGCATAAAAGCAGGAGAACTGGTTAAACCCAGGGTAACTTCAAAAGGTAAGTTAGTCTGTGCAATACTGGAGAGCTCACCCTCTTAGTGATGCAGAGGAGAACAGGAGGGTAGAACAACCCTGAAGCTGCCCAAGCCCAACTAGAACTGGTGTATGAGGTGTATGACAGTCCACCCCAAGAGCCACCCCATCTATGATCGGCTGGAGCATGTGAAGGGGTATGACCCACAGACCCAAACCTGTATGATTTCCACAGCACAGGGCAACAACAGGATATCCAAAAATAAGTCCCAGTGTGGGACTTATAAGGTAGCAGAAACCAGAGGCCTTGAACCAGACCAATGACTCTTTTCAATGAATGTTTACAAGTAAAAATGTATGAACATAGAGGTTCTCTGTGTGTCATACTGCAGCTTCCATGATGCGAATTTAAAGTCACCCCTCTTTTTTCTTTTTATTCTCTGAAACTTTGTTTTGTTTGGGGAGGCATGTGCAGGGGCAGACAATGTTTGTAAAAGGACAGGAAAATGAATGGGATCAAGATACATGATACATGAAACACAGAATACATGAAAGAAAGTTAATAAGAGAACAAAATAATCTCTAAATAAATAAAATGAAAAAGAGAATTTGATCTATACTATATTCACATGATATTATTTAAGATAAGGAATGAAAGTATGTGTTTTAAGGTGATGTCTTTTTTAAGTTGGCAAAGAATGAAGTGTCCTGGTTATATTTAACTGTCAACTTGAATGAGGCTAGATCACTTGTGAAGGATGACAAAATGGAGAGAGTTTTCAAGACAGACTGATCTGCAGTCCTGTCTGTGGGACATTATCTTGATTTTTAGTTGATATAAATGATTTTTACCCATGGTTGGTAGCACCATTTCCCCCATCAGGTAGTCCAAACAAGGGAGAAATAGGAGTTAAACACGAGCTCAAAGTTAGCCAACAAGCAGGATTTCTCCACTGTTTGTGTTTCAGATTCCTGCCTTGAGTTGTTGCCCTGACTTCCTCTAATGATGGACCAAGTAGTGTAAGCCAAATTCATGCTTTCCTTCCAAGATTGCTCTGGCCAGAGGGTTTTAAGTCATTAACGGAAAGGAAATTGCCAGCTTGAAATGAATGAATTGTATTGAGATATAGCACAAGCTATCTTAACTGGATTTAAAAAAATGTAAAATGTTCCATAATAAATATAGAGAGATAGAGATTATAATACCGCAAGAATGGATGAATTATAAATATTGAAATTATTACAAAATATAATATCATAATTATTTAAAAAGAAAACCCAGATATGATATAGGAAATGAATAAATTCTAAGATACTTGAAAACTTGAAAATTTTGGTAAGATGAAAACTACTTAAGATTTTTAACAGTAAAAGAAGATGATGAAATGTTTTCTTTAAATCTGACTAAAGGGTAATGAACTAAATAGAGCTAACTATAGTTTTTGACAACTGTTTTTTTATATATTTTACTATGTTTAAATAAAAACCCTTCTTTTTGTTTAGACAGAAAAGAGGAGATGATGGAAAATGTCATTCTGTAAATATGTTTCTCTTGTTGGTTAATGAATAAAGTACTCTTGGCAAATAGAAAGGCAAAAAAGTAGTTACTTTAAAAAGGAAAAAAGATTTTCTAATAGATACAGACTTAAGAGATAGTTGAATTTTCAAAATAGTTACACCATATAGTAACAGCTAATGACAATGAATAAAAATTACAATAATATATTGTTATGAAAATTAATTGTCTCTCAATTTTTTTATAATGCTACAGTGTTCATTTTTATATAATATAATGCAAGGACTTTGTCATTAAATTGCATTACATAAACAATATTTACAATGTGCTGAACAGTTGTCACTGCAGAAGCATTACTGGAACACAGAAACTAGGGTACCTCAATGGATGACATCATATCTCACAGCACCCATATGAGTTAGTCGAATAGCATCCCATCCCTCATGGGACATTAATAGACACCTTTTCACCTCAAGTTCTAGCAAGCACATACATAACAAGCTCTTTTGTTTTAGGATGTGTGGAGAGACATTTCCATGCTGGATCTCCAGCCAAAAAGGGAGGTCAGCTGTTTGTTTCTTCACTTCTCTGATCTAGTAAGTTTTTACCCCAATATCTTCACCCCATATCTGGTAAGTATAACAACTTGGATGAAACCAACAATTGGAATCCAAGGCATGGCAAGAGATCATGCTAACCAGTACACCATCAGCTCTCTAAGCCCTGCCTCTGAGCACCACTGTCACTGCCATCACAGTCAGCACTGCAGAGGACACACTGAAAAGTTGTTACAATTGGTGAGACAATGCTAAAGGAGAGAGCTTAGCAATATTAAATCCCTTCTATAGTAAGGATGGGAAATATCACAATTTAGGGAGCTAGGACTCTGTACAACATTAAATTGGATGGCTTGGAAATAGAAACAGAAATTGGAAAGTTGAATGACTTAACTGAGACTGATATAACAATGATTATAAATACTGTCCTTCTGAAAATTAATATTTTATCAACAGTAGTCATAGTGGTATTGTGACAAATATGGGAAGTTTGCTCATGATATCAAACACTTAGAAAAAATGTTTTAAAGAAGATAAAAAAAATAGTCAGATACAAACAGAGTAATTTAAGCAAGAACTTAATACACCACTGCATAATAAAACTGAAGAGAGGCAGCAGTTTATCAGAAAATGACCTTTAGTTTATCCATTTACTATACAAGAATGAACAGGAAATAATTGACAAATGCAAGGCTATCATGAAGTTAGATAGACAGATATAGAGATCTAGATTTGAGGAGATTTGACGAAGTGAGTTCTTCTTATGGTATGCATTCATCCTATGTGAAGCAGATGTTAAATACATGGGCCACTTTGAACAGAATTATCCTCAAAGACTGGAAAGATTTAGTTATAGCAATATTGGAAGTTGCAACTCAGTTAAAATGGAGAACAAGATGGGAAGATGAAGCTAGGGCCATAAAACAATGAAATATCACTGGAGGCATTAATATTTTCCAAGATCGGTTTTTAAATGAAGGGTAACATGGTGAATTTCAAATAAAGTTTGAAATTGATGGTCACATCTTGACCCTATGTCTTCTAGCAGCTTTCAGGCCAAGAGACAAGGTTGAGGAAGCAGGAAAGTGACCTGAGTCATTTAGTAAAATTATACAAAGCCCAAAAAATAGGTTTTTTTTTGCTTTGTTTTGGTGAAGATTCACTTCAGCTGTAAATAGATTTAGAGATCAGACAAATATTAATTGAATCTTTTGCTTTTGAAAATATTAATTCAGAATGCAAAAGGATGACTATGGCTTTAAAGGCAAGATCACACTTATGATGATATTGTGATAGAAGTGACATCTAAAAATTTTAAGAAAAATCAAAATGTCAGATATTATAAACAAGGTCCTTTGAAAAATGATTATGGATAAGGCATTCCAAAAACAAAGTTCTCTCTAAAGATAATCTAAATAGAAAGCCCCAGCTTTTGGTAGTATCCAGAACCAAGAAAAAGGCAGGCATATGTCTAATGAATTCAGATAAACAAGGACAGGCAAGGGAAACCTTTGCATAAGAAAGTACTTAGAGGGCCTCCTGCATGCCCCAGTATTCAATGTGATTTAATCATTTGCTGTCAGCACCAGATAAATTTATCCAGAGAAGTTAAAAGACTTAATCTCTCTTGTTGAAAACAGCACAGTCCTGGATGTGATTAAGGACAGAATAGCTTCATTAGAAAAAAAAAATCATCAGAGACCAGAAACCAAGTATTTTGACAAACTTCTATAATTGATCCAAGACCAAAGGTAAAAGAACAAATAAACAGAAGGGTAATAAATATCCCAAAGGATGGAATACACAGTGCTTTATATACTTATTTTTTAACTAATGAAACAGGAACAATGGCTGCATAAAGACATTTGAGAATAGAGACAGAACAAAACAAAATAAAACTACTGAATTAAATTGTGTGTGTGTGTTTTAAAGATATGTTGACCTCAGAATGAAAACCAGAATATGTATTACAATGGGGAAGCAGTTTTTTCTTCAATGGGAGAAGAAAAGCAATGGATGCCATCAAGATTGATAAAGATGGTCCAGAGATCAGGTAAACACGCCTCCCTGATCTCCTGGGAAGTTCCTGGGTCAGCTCTGTGCATACTGGGCCTACCTATCCAAACAGGACCACCTTGAGCCTGAACTCACCTGATCTTTGGGCCTCTTAGCCTGCCCTCTGTGTAAGGACCACCTTGAAACTTCAAAAACCTGATCTTTGTGCCCCATACCCTGCCCTCTGTCTGAATGCTTGAGACCATCCTGAGCCTGCCTTCCCCTACTGTGGCCTCTGCTTGAGAGACCTCCAAGAGAGTTCAGCTCATCCAGAGTAACAGACATCAAACTGCTGACTCACCTACACCCACTGGGAGAGAGAGAGATACTCCACCTGCAACCACTTGAAGAAGCAATGGGAAGATTTCAACACAATAAAACACCAAACATTAGAAAGACAATCATGATACCAACAGAATCTAGGAACTCTACACCAACTAGACCTGAACACACTAAAGCAGATGAAGCAGAAAAGAACTACTTAAAAAATAACTTCATAAAAATGATAGAGGCCATTAAAGATGATATGACAAACTCGCTAAAAAAATGGAAAAAAAATGGAAGAAATAGAGGAAAAGACCAAGCAAAAAAATGAAAGAAATGAACAAATAACTCAAAAAAAATTAAGGAAAGCCAAGACAAAATAATCAAACAGATAAAGGAAACAATTCATAACGTTCAAGACCTGAAAACTAAAATAGAGACAATAAGGTAAACACAAACTGGTGGAATGCTGGAAATAGGAAAACTGGGTAAACAATTAGTAGCTACAGATGCAGGCATAACCAACAGAATATAAGAGATGGAAGAGAGAATCTTAGGTGCTGAAGATTAACTAAAGAAAATAGATTCATCGACAAAAGAAAATCTTAAATCCAACGCAAAACATCCAAGAAATCTGGGACACCATGAAAAGGCCAAACCTAAGAAGAATAGGCATAGAATAAGGCAAAGAAGTGCAACTTAAAGGGGGAGAAAACACATTCAACTATATTATTGAAGAAAACTTTCCCAATCTGAAGAAGAACATGCCTTTGAATGTACAAGAAGCATAATGAACACCAAATACACTGGACCAAAAAAAAAAAAAAAAGCAAAAAACAAAACAAAACAAAAAAACAGTTGTTTCACCACATAATAATCAAAATACCCAAAATACAGAATTTAGAATATTAAGAGCAGTTAAGGAAAAAGGCCAGGTAACATATAAAGACAGGCCTATCAAAATTACTCCTGACTTCTTCATGGAAACCCTGAAGGCCAGAAGGTCTCGGATAGATGTTCTGCAAACACTAAGAGTCCAAGGATGCCAGCCCAAGCTACTGTTCCCAGCAAACTCTCAATCACTATAATCACTATAGACAGAGAACACAAGATATTAAATGAAAAAGCCAGATTTTGTACAATTCATACCCACAAATCTAGCCCTAAAGAAAGTTATGTAAAGAAAATTCCAACCCAAGGAAATTGACTTCACTCACAAACACATAGGCACTAGATAACCCCAAAAACCAGAACTCAAAATTAAAAGCATATACACTCACAATACCACTGCCAACAACAAATCTAAAACAAAAAAGAATTAACAATCAATGGTCCTTACTTTCCCTTAATATTAATGGTCTTAACTCACCTATAAAAAGAAACAGGATAAGATAATAGACACAAAGACAAAATCCTTCCTTATGCTTCATACAGGAAACACATCTTAGCTTCAAAGACAGACACTACCACAGGGTAAGTGTTGGAAAAATATCTTCCAATCAAATGGACCAAGAAGCAAGCAGGTGAGGCTATCCTAATATATAACAAGTTAGAAGTCAAACCAAAATCAATCAAAAGAGATGAAGACCATCATTTTGTATTAATCACAGGAGAAATTCATTAGTACAAAGTCTTGATACTGAGTATCTATGTTCCCAATACAAAGGCACCTACATTCCAAAAAGAAACAGTACTAAAACTCAAAGCTCAAATAAAACCTCACACATGCATAGTGGGAGACTTTAACACCCCACTCTCACCACTAGACAGGACCACCAGACAAGTCAGAAACTTAACAAAGAAACAAAAGAACTAGGAGAAGCTATGTCTCAATTAGGTTTAACAGATATCTATAGAACATTCCATCCAAACACAAAAGAATATGCCTTCTTCTCTGTTCCACAGGGAACCTTCTCTAAAAGAGACCACATACTAAGCAACATAACAAACCTCAATTAAGAAAACAAAATTGGAATAGCCCTTTGTATCTTATCAGACCATATGCTTTAAAATTTGAATTCAACAACAACACAAATTGCAGAAACCCTACAAACTCATGGAAACTAAAAAATGTGCAATAGCACCATTTTTGGGTCAAGAAAGAATTAAAGAAAGAAGTTAAAGATTTCCTAGAATTCAACAATAATTAGGCAAAACATACCCAAACTTATGGGACACTTTGGAGGCAGTGATATGAGGATAGTTCATCGTATTAAGTGTTCATATGAAGAAAACTGAGGATAGTCACATTAAAAAATTAGCAGCACAACTGAAAGCCTTACAACAAAAAGAAGCAAACTTACCATGGTGGAATAGACGAAATAATCAATTTGAGGGCTGAAATCAATAAAGTAGAAACTATGAAAACAATACAAAGAATTTATGTAACAGTTGGTTCTTTGAGAATATTAACAAGATAGATAAACCTTTATCCAAATTAACCAAAAAGCAGAGAGAAAACATGCAAATCAACAAAATCACAAATGAAAAGGGGGACATAACAATGGACATTGAGGAAATTCAGAAAATCTTAAGGTCATACTTTGAAAACCTGTACTCTACAAAATTTGAAAATTCATAACAAATGGACAAATTTCTGGATAGATATCACCTACCAAATTAAATCAAGAACAGATAAGCAATTTTAATAAACCTAGGACCCCTAATGTAATAAAAGCAGTTATTCCAACCAAAAACAGCCCAGTGCCAGATGACTTCAGTGCTGAATTCTACAAGAAATACAAACAACAGCTAATACCAATACTTCTCAAATCGTTCCAAACAATAGAAGCAGAAGTTCATTACCAAACTCATTTTACAAGGCTACATTTACCTTGGTACACAAGACACACAAAGACACAACTAATAAAGAGAAACACAGACCAATATCCCTCAAGAACATTGATGCAATGCAAAAATACTCAATAAAGTAGTGACAAATCAAATTTAAAAACACATCAAAGAAGTCATCCACTATGCTTATGTAGTCTTCATCCATGGATGCAGGGGTGGTTCAATATACAAAATTTATTAATGTGATCAACATATAAACAAACTGAAAAAGAAAAATCATATGATCAACTCACTAGATGCTGAAAGATCTTTTGACATAATCCCGCACCCTTCATGATAAAGTCATAGAGAGATCAGGGATAGCAGGAACATACCTAAACACAATAAAAACATTTTACAGTTAACCAACAACCAACATCAAACTAAATGGAAAGAAGTGTAAGGCGATTCCTCTACGTTTAGGAACAAGACAAGGCTGCCACTCTCTCCATATCTCTTCAATATTGTATTTGAAGTTCTAGTCAGAGCAAAAAGCCAGAAGCAGACACCCACAGCTATACACTTGGCCAAACTCCAGGATTACAGTTGCAGAGAGGGAGGAGTTATAAGAAAAGAGGTCAAGACCAGGCTAAAGAGACCTGCAGAGATAGCTGACCTGAACAAGGCGGAGCTCATGAACCCCCAGAGTGATATCTGGGAAACCAGAATTAGACTGACTCTGTCGCTCTGAACATGGGTCTCAGTTAGAAGGCCTGGGCAGTTACAGGATCTGTGACCTTGGAACCAGGATATATCCTTTGTGCAAGAAAGATCTTTGGAAGCACATTCCCCATGGAAGGATATTCCCTTAGTCTAGAGACAGGAGGGATAGAATTTGATGATCCCTCCTGGGAGGCCTCACCTTCCCTGTGGGGCTGGAGAGGGGTTGGGGGCATGGGAGGGATAGACAGAGGTGGAACTGGAACTGATATGTAAAATAAGAAAAAAAAATAAGAATAACAAATGAAAAAAGATTGATAAAGATGAAATTTAAGCAAATAGAGGAGAAAGAAAGATACAGAGATATAGCAACAGAGAAACGTCAAAATAAACATGAAACATTTTTTGTTTGATAACTTTGCAAATAGAAATTTTAAGATTACTGACTCACTTTGATTATTTTCCAATCAAGTGCTATATTTTCATTAAATGTATTTATTCTGGTTGAAAGGTTATCAGTTGGCTTCAAGTATTGATTTTATATTTTAACAAGTATTAAAAATGAACTTTTAACAATTGTCATTATACAAATGCATCAATGTTACTGGTTCTAATTAAAGCAATTACATTATAAAATATACTTGTGGCTATATCCAGTTAGGATATTTGAGTGAAAGCCAGTAGCATTTACACTGCACTTTTAATTAGATCATGAATTATTTATTAAAATAGGAGTGATTATTCTTTAATTCCAAGAATCTAATGAAGGCATAAAGTTTTGTAAATGATTTAAAGTGATCTTTATAAGAACATTTCTGTATAGACTTGTAATATACAATTCTCTACTTAAAAGATTATTTTACTAACTTTAGACTTTAATAAGTAAATCTCTTAATTTCTCACAATGCATGTTTTAATTCATGAATGCCTGTTTAGATTTTAGTTTGGGTAAAGTATTTTCTTTGTTAAAATGTGTAAAGGAGTGTCTAAAATATTGCTATGGACTTATATCTAATGAGGCTACTCCAATACTACATAAACAGCTTCTCATTTTGAGAAAATTAGCATTATCTTTCTTTTACAACCTTCTAAAACAAGTGAAGAAAATGTATTTTATTTAAAAGAGACAAGAATATTTTTTAAATTAATTGGTAGTTTCAGGCAGTTTAATTAATGAGAATTAAATAAAAAGAAACTTTTGAAATTCAAATAATAAATAAAAACACTAGTAAGAAGAATAATTCTGTACAGCCAGCTTTTTGGGTCAGAGCCCTTAGTTTCACAGCCATGAAGGCATACTTGATATCCAATATCCTTTTAGGAATCCTGACATACTGCACTGTGTCTTTAACTTTCATGCTGAATGTGGAGATGTAGTCTGAGCAGCAAGCCTAGTCTAAATATCCTTATGCATAGAGTAGCTCACTTTTTCAAGGGAATAAGGTATAGAGTGATCGAAGGGGACTTAGACATCATTCTGTGGCCTCCACATTTGCTCCCAGGTGCCCCCTCTTGAATACACATACAGCACTTGTTCATAAACTTAAAGCATAAACATGCACTCCTGCACATATTACAGTTAATGATAATAATAGTAATAGTGGCTAGAATTGTATAGTTATTAAACGGTATTACATAAACCATTTCACCTTTTATTTTAAATTTTAAAACTGCTCCAAATTGAAAGCTATCAAAATGACTTAACCTTCATAGCAAGAGAACAAAACAAACAGATGACTACTTAAGATCAAGGTCCAGTATTTTGATTTTACAAAGACTGCCCAGGACTTCTGAGACCCATGTTCAGGGGTTCTGAGCCAGTCCAATGCTGATTCCCCAATATCATTCTGGGGGTCCATGAGCTCCCCCTTGTTTAGGTCAGCTGTCTCTGTGGGTTTCTGTAGCTTGGTCTTGTCCCCATTTTCTTATCACTCCTCCCTCTCTGCAATTGGATCCCAGGAGTTTGGCTCAGTGTTCAGAAGTGTGTGCCTGCTTCTGTTTCCACTAGATGAGGGTTCTATGATGGTGCATAAGTTAGTCACCAATCTTTGCAATGTTGCTCAGATTATTAGAGGGGTCATCTTTGTAGGTCTCTGGACATTTCTCTATAGTCAGTTTTCTCTTCCAACCCATACTGGCTCCCTCTAGTATGTTATCTCTCTCTCTCTCTCTCTCTCTCTCTCTCTCTCTCTCTCTCTCTCTCTCTCTCTCTCTCTCTCTCTTTTCTCAGCTATTCATTTCCTAACTCAATCTTCCTAGTCCCACATGTTCTCTTCTCTTCCCTGTCTCTATCTCCTAACTCCCTTTCCACTCACTGCCCACCCTCATTCCCAATATGCTCAAGAGAGTTTGTTTTTTTCCCCCTCTATGAGGGACCTTGTATGAATATCTTAGGTTCTTCCTTGTATTCTAGTTTTCTGGCGGTGTGAATTATAGGTTAGTGATCCTTTCCTCTAAGTCTAAAATAGATATAAGGGTGAGTATATAACATGTTCCTCTTTTTTGTGACTGGGTTACCTGACTCATAATATGGAATTTTGAATTCCTTCCATTTACCTCTTACAGATACCCATAGTACTTTCCTTTTCTTTTTCTTAAAATTTAATTACTTCTGACAATTATTTAGTCTTTCTGTGAGTGTGTGCTGTGTTTATGTGCCTGGGTGGGTGCATATTTTGGAATGCCTGTGGACCTCCAAAGACAATTTCTTGAAGTGAGACTTCCCCTTCCACCATGTGAGTCCTAGGAATTAAATTAAGATGTTTACAACATCAGGTTATGGGCATTTTACCTACATAATAATCCTATTTGCCTTCACTTTAATACAAAAATGTGTATGTTTTTTATTGCATTATAGTGGATTACACAAAACCATTTTCCTTGAGATTCATGACAGAGAAAACAAGCTGTAGTCATGCTGTAAATCTCTATCCTGTTTTCTGTCTTTTGTAGTCCCGGGGTGTGTAGTCCTGGCAATTTAGAAAGAAAGGGAATCAAAGATTTTGACCATCTCTATAAAGATGACCATCCTTCATCTTTTAATTTATCTAAATAAGTTTATTATTTAGAATGTGAAACACTAAATGAAATAGATAATGTAAAATATAAATATACAATATAAAGCATAAATTAGTACTCATAGACTGGCATCCCCAGTACCATGCATTGATTTTCTAACACTGGGATGGTTGTTTTTCACAGAACCCTCTCCTTTTCCACATGTCTTTCTAGACTTAGTCACTTTTCAATAAATGCTTGAATCGATTTCCTTCCCAAGAATCTGAAGAGAAAATAATGAAGTTTGTGCTACCCACGATGTGTGAAAAATGTAACAAAATTCCCTCCATTTCATCCAACATTATAGTGAAACACCATGTACAGAAGTCATAAACTTGTGAATAACCTCCATGCAGGCATCCAATGAGTTCCAACAATATTTTCCCCAAAAGCCAAAACCCAGACAATTAAGAATACAAATCCTCAGACACCCTAGGCTTCCTTCTACCTAAAAAGGCCTAATGACAATGTGGTAGCTCCTGCAAAACTGTAATCAACTGAATATCATTCTAATTGATGTCCCACAGAATTGAAAATGAGAACAATTGTCTATTCACACCACAAAGCATGGACTAATTAGTAATACAAACACAGATTCTGGAATCTCATTTGTAGGTGGCATTCTATTTGTAGCCTAGACAATAATATGGGCCAAACACTGAGAAAAATAGTTCAGTAAGTAGAATACGGGCAATGACATATGATGTTATGTAATAGAAGAAACTTCAAGGCATAATTTAATTTAAATAAAACTAAAGGAAAAAAAAAAACTTTTGGATTGAAGAATAAGCCCTGTTAACAATTCATTGGTTTATATGAGATCTGGCAATGGAACTGACCACATCTCCAAGGCGGCAGCATGCTGCTGGATGGTACCTTAGATCAAGTCAATGAGCACAATTCTCAGTTCTGGCAGTCAAAGTACCCACAACCATTTTTGAAAGACCACGGCTAATACATCTATGGCTTTCATTTGACTAATCATGTCTGCCAGATAAAGACTTGTGGCCACAAAATGATAGATTTACAGTAAAGACAGATTCAGATTAAGAAAAACCGCTAGAGGTTTACAGAGTGCTTTAAAATATGCATAGGCTTGAGAGAAATAAAAAAAAAGAAAAGAAGAAGTAGAAGAAATAGAGTAATAAAAAATTAAAAAGACACATAAAGATGAAAAGCACAAAAAGAGCTTAGATACTATATTCTGTTGTGTTGTCTTTGACTGCTCAGGAAATAACAACTGTTAAAATAAAATAAATGCTGCTAGATTAATCCAATTTAAGTTTAAAAATAAGTTATTGGGGGAAAGTATTTCTGTTTTTGCTTCCACAGAAAATGAAAAACTGTGGATTTCTTCCAGACTAACATGGTTTAATAAAGCCAGACCCTCTAAAACAGCATCCTAGCTAATCCAACATTCAAAGCCCCTTGGACAAGGCAGCCTTGTAAACCACTATAGCCAGGATTTCTGTGTTTTCTGAGGATCCTCATGACAGTGCCCCCTACCAGCAGTTTGGTATGAAAGATGCCCAAATTCCAAAATATTATCTATAAATGTTTGTTTTCACTTAAATGGGGTTGGTTATAATTGGTTAATGACTACAACCCATCTCTTTAAAGCTAAAAGGGAGATTATAGATATGACTGCTTTGTTATAAAATAGATTTTCTTTTATTGATACAAACTTAAAGTCAATTTTGTGATATGTATGTTTCTCCTCTTGTATAGGTATTATGTTTATATAGCTCATTTAAAAAGGTAATGTATAATTTAATACAGATTGTAGATAGTTACCTATAATAGTCAAAACTTAAGTTAGGCTTTACCTATAAAAGTCAAAACTTATACTTAGTTAGTATTTTTAAATATACAGAGATGTATTTAAGGTGGATAGGTATTTTTCAAACCTTTCAAACACCTACAGGATATGGCATTTAAAATGGTTTAGGGTTTTTTTTAACAGGGAGGCACAACCGTGCCTGGCAACACCACCTATATCAGAATGGAAAATGGGCATCAAAGAAACTTATTATGGCATTTACTTCCAATGTGGCAAGACTAGCCATTTGGGCAAGATACTGCTCTTGTCTGGACTGTTTGAATTTATGCTGTATAAACTGGACATGCAGAAACCACATGAAAGTGACTGCTGATATAAGATGGATAGTGCTACAGGGTTCCTGCTTCATAGAAGAGACTGCTAGACTGCAGGACACAGAGAAAAGTGACTGACAAATTGCCAATACAGGTGGATAGTTTAAAGTTTCCTGCTTTGCTGAAGAGTCTACCAGATACACTATGGCCTATGGGCTGAAGATGGAAAATTAAAGAACTTCAGGTGACTGACCAGGTAGTAAGATCTCTCTGTCATTTCTAGAGTTATACAGATAATATATATTATCCCTCTGTGGTCTTTGATGGAGTTGAAGATAGACAGCTATGGTTATAGTTTTTTTAGGATTAAAGATAAGTTACATATAGGACTTTAGACTAGCAAAGATAGGGTAGATGATGGAATGTTTTCTTAAAATTTTGCTAAATGTTAATGGACTAAATATTGTTAACTATGGTTCTTATTTGGTAACTCTTTTGTTATGTATTTTACTATGTTTGGGTTAAAACCATTCTTTTTTATTTTAGAAATAAAAGAGGAAATGATGGGATATGTCATTCTGTAAATATGTTTCTCTTATTGGTTAATAAATAAAGCACTGTTGGCCATTAGGAAAGCAAGATAGGCAGGACTAGGAGAGAAGAAGAAGTAGGGAGGAGATTCAAGATGGAGAATAGAGAGAATGTAATGCCAGGCTCTCTCTTTAGTATGATAACACCACATGGAAATACTTAGATTAATAGAGATGGGTTAATATTTATGACAGAGCTAGCCAATAAATGCTAGTACTGGCCAATAACATTTTATCTAATACAATGTCTCTGTGTGTTATTTGAGACTGGCATGGATCTGGGACCAGACCAGCAGGGAAAACCAGCTCCTAACAGATTCTTACTGTGGGCATGGCTCAGGTTTAAATGCAGTACCAAAACAAAACAAAACAAACAAACAAACAAACAAAAAGCATCTGGCATATATGAATTCAAGGACTGAACACTTTCAAGTTTTTCATTAAAGATATGTCCTTCCACATCTTCAATGTAAGTGCAAATAATGTATCCTTGATTCTGCTTCTAATAAAATATATTAGAAATATATTTATACTGTATCATAATTTCTAAGTCTTTTATTTGTTATGTCCTTGTATAGAATATAAAGGAAATATTTTCAATGATGATTTGGGTTGTCTTTAAGCAACTAATAAAGTTGAAAGTTTCAGTTACAGGTGTTACATATAAATAATGACTAATATAAATAAGCCAAGAAGAAAACAAGAACACATGTTTTCAGAATTACTCATTTTTCTTTTCATAAATTATTCTTCTGCATACTATGCTCTCAACTATACAAGATGTTCCTGTATTTAAAGGAAGAAAAACATTGAAATGTGTCTGGAAAACAAGTATTATATTTAAACTAAAGTATAGAAAAGTTTTCATTATAAATATATTTCTTATCTTCATTTTTCTGTATTCAGGATCATGATTGTAATCAGTACTCATGACATTTATTCATGGAGTTTGAAGTTATTAAGAATTTTACTGACATTATTGAATTCTGAATTAATAGATTTTTAAATATAAAAGTAATTTTAACTGTTTATCAGCCAAACTATAGTAGTTTGGCATTTTCAAATGTGTTCCAATCATCGTGTATATTGAAAATAATTAATTTGCATGCTAAATTGTTAAAGATAGTATTGTAGAAAATCTGGATTTTATAACTGATTGGTAATCAGAAAGCATAAAGGAACAAATGACTTTGTAACTTCATTTCTCAGATCATTAGTGAGCTCCTAATTGACACACCTGACTGATGTTTGCATCACTTTACCTTGTTTTTATCTTCTTGAGATTTCTCTTCTCCATCATGTTCTGATTGGCTGTATGGATTCTGATTTTTCCCACTCTTACTTTCTATGATCTATGATTTTGTTGGGCTAACAAATTTTGCAGTTCTGAAATGGGTGCTTCAAATATCTCCAAATATCTGAAGAAGAACAGAATTAACCTAGACTTACTATCATTAGCTATAACTAGAAAGTTGCATTAATGGTGAAACAAATGTTAAAACCTCATCATATATGTTTGCAGACTTCAATAACAATGACTGGTTTATAGGAAAGACTTAAGTCTTTTTTTGTTTTTTTGTTTGTTTGTTTTTTTTTGTTTGTTGGTAGGTTTTTTTGTTTGTTTGGTTGTTTTGTTTGGTTGTTGGTTTTTTTGTTCGGTTGTTTTGTTTTTTTTTTATTTGTTTGTTTTTTGAGACATGGTTTCTTTGTGTAGCTTTGGAGCCTGTCCTCATACTAGCATTTGTAGACCAAGCTGGCCTGAAGTTCACAGCGATTCTCCTGGTTCTGTCTACCTAGTGCTGGGACTAAAGGCATGCACTACTACCTTTCAGCATTTAAGTCTTATCTATAGGCTTACTAACTTCAAACTGGTAGGAAGAATGAATAAAGGAGATATCACTTTTAAATCTTCATTGCTTTTCCATATCAGATGTTGTAGGTAAATTTTTGTTTTCTTGTTACTTCTCAAATACCTTTCAGTACTATAGAAGAAGTGAATTAGTCTTTATCTAAAGCAGGTTTTCTGCCAGGGGAATAGCTTCCTATAATATTATAAGAGCCAAACATTTAAATGCCTGTAAACTTCTGTTTACATTCAAATGCCTTTGTGTTTCTGTCTATGAGACAAATGAGAGAAATGCAGTCATTAGCTTCAGAAAGTACAAGGAGAACAGAACGGAAATAAGATTTTCACCTGGGGCAAGGCTTGATGCCCAGCTGGAGCCATGCTCAGTCACAGTACCTGCAGAAACAGTCTGTAATTTTTCCTCACTCAAATTGCTGAGATTTGTAAGTTATCTATTATACATCACTTCCATAAGAAAAACTAATTTTTCAAATAGTGAGGACTAATTCTCTCATCTCAATATACCATACACAAGCATTTGAAATGCTCCATGTTCCTAGTTCTAACAAAGAAATATTCCTTTTCTACTCACTGGCCCGTATAGATTTGAGGGGGGAAAAGCAGCTTGTTATTTATATTATGGATTAATTTAGAAGTAATAGAAAGGTTGTGCTCTTTATTGTTGTCTAAACACATTTTAAGTGGTTCATTTCTTATATTACTCCCACATACATCTCTCCCCCAACACCCATAAAGTGAAATAACCATGAGAACATTAACAAAGCTTGAATGGCAGCAACAGGGGCTTTAAGAGTTGACAGTATATGTCTAACTGCTATGCTTTGCTTTCAGCCTTTACCATATTTTCCAATGGATGTTTGTTTATAAACTACTTAATAAGATTTTATGAAGTTATTGGAATCTTTATAATCCATATGCCATTTTCAGGCACAGCAAACTATAGGGTAATGGATAACCTTGGCAATTACCATATACCATCCCCTGTTAACTTAATAAATTGATTCTCCCTGAAGCTCATTTACACTGACTATTTAAAGATATATAATAACATATCTACCTTATTCTGTTTGCCTACAAAATGAATGTGAAAGTGATTATTTCTGACATTATTTACTCAATTCATTTACCTTCTTTCTCTCTATATTTATCCAACCTGATTCACAATGAGAAAAAGGAAATGGAGCCAAGTTACTAATGACAGGTATGTGGTAAAGAGCTGATACAGCAGTTATTTTACTCAGTATCCACCTTCACTTTCTCCGTATGTTTATGACATCAAAATGACCAGTGTTGCATTGCTCCTTTTTCTAAAAATGTTCTATGAACTTCATAAAACTCAGACAGACCACTACATCCTGACAGGATATACAGTGACAGCATCCTATTTCCTCTGCTTCACTTTTCGACTTCTTGGTACATGAAGTACTTAGTAGATTAAAAAAAAAAGTACACAATTGGTAGACATTTCTTCCTTTTATTATTTTATTTTATTATATTATATTTTTGACATTTGAATGGTCCTGATCATCTCAGTTTCTTCATGATTCACCCATAAGCTGACTCAAGCCCCTAGAGATTTTGAAGCATGAGTCAAAACTGAGGTACAAAATCCTCTTCAAGATTCTAGTAAATCTCTGTGTAATTAAAATTTTCAATAGATGTTTTTAGTACTTTATGTTTCCATACTTAATATTTGAACTAAATTGAGTCATTGCTGATTTTACAAATTTGTGAATTTATGTTTTTAAACATTAAGATACATAAACATTGTGAAACAATGTCAAATACTAGATAGTTATGAACTATAGATTATAATTGTCTAACATAGTTTTCACTTGTTTATAGACTAGAAGTTCCTGTGTTGTGTTAGATGGGATAGAATTGTGAATGCAGAACATTCACAACTTTGATTTACTATATCTGCACTGAAGAGGTTTCACTCACTTCTAGGGTGCTTTTCTTAGAATAATATAATGCAATTTATGATTGCTGAGAAGTAAAGTAAGGTCTTTAAAAGAAAACTGGAATTTTCTAAAAAAAGTTTGGAAATCCAGTGACAAATATACTTAAGATACACTGGAAAGTAATGATTTTCCCTCTGTTTTCTCTGTACTTTCAAGGCTCCTGAAAAGCATGGTACAATATGAGTTAGTTTGTACAACTCTTTCAAAAGTGATTTTGAAAATATGTCTCAGCATGAAATAAATAACTTGTCCTGCACTTTCCTCCCTTCCTAGAAGGGAAGATAAATTCCCTGTAACATATCCATTTTCTGACATTTATGAGGTGTTGAAGCTGTAAGACACCTAACCGACTCTATCTGTTCCATAAAGCAGGTTAGTAACTGACCTCACAACCTTTTCTGTTTGTCACAAATGGCTAAAAACATAAGTTACTGACATTTCCTACTGACCAGATAACAAATGACCTGCCACTGTCATGAATCCAATCCCTATATTTTTTTGAAATTATAAATCCTAACACACACACACACACACACACACACACACACACACACACACACACAGATGGAGAGAGAAACACAGAGAGAGGAAGACAGAGAGGCAGGGAGAAAGTGCATAGGCACCAATGTTAAGACCTGAGGTCTGTGAATTTATATTATTTTAAATACAGAAGGGCTTATGATATAATACCCCAAACACCCAAATGAATATAAATGAAAGGGAAGGCTGGTGAAGAGTCAGAGTAGTGACCAGACAAAGAAGAGAGGTAATTTCTTATTAATGTATTTGCCAAGTTATTGGGCACTAAAGTTGAGCCAATTTCACATGCTGGCTAAGATTCACACGAATAAGTTATTTTCAATAAATGAGTTCGTATTTGATTTTTATTTTCCTCTATGCCTAAGTAAACATATACTTCTCAGTTTTGTGATTATTCAGGTCCAGTGTTCCAATTAATATTGCAGTGCATTTTAAATGTATAGATTCATCAATTTGGGGAGTTAGTGAAAACCTTTCATTGTTTTATCCCAATTAAACTGTTCCTTCCTGTAAGTATCTCTCTGTTGACTGGTGGCCACACAAGCTCTTATGAAATGAGTAGCTTCCTAAGATTCTTCAGCTCTTTGATGCCATAGAATCTACATTCTCAATATTACTCCCAAGTCATTAGCATGATGAAAGTTTCTAAAGTAACCATTAAACTGTTTTTTCCAAATTTTATCATGATAGAAATATTCCTGCAATGCTATCTTCCTTTGAATTTATTGTAGTTTTCATTATGGTTTCATGCATGGTAAAGGAATGGAGTGTGTGTAGATAAGATACATATTCATTTAATTTTGAACTAAAAAGTAATAAATTAAGAATTCTAAATGAGTTACTCATAGAACAGTGAAATCACATAGATGAGACAACCTTACAGATGCATACTAGAGGTGCAGGTGATAATGTGAGTGGAGGTTTTCACTCTAAGCTCCCACTGAAACTATTCCTCTATTACTGTAAAGTCCAGAGATAAACATGTCACTTTCCAAACTAAACACAGGAATTAAAACAGAAGTCGCCATTTTGTGCAACATATATTTGTTTAAATGAAGATTTCTAACCATATATTGTTTTGCTGGTGAATATATTCACAGGTTTTAGAGTATGTGTATGTCAGTGTGTATGAGTGTGCAGAAAGTGATTTTTTAAAAATGTGATAAGGTAATTATAAAACATTCGCCCACAATGTGACAATATGATGAATGGAATGGAGAAATGAAATTTTCTTGTATTAAATTTTCTTTCTTTCAAACTTCATTCCTGAACTAAATTTAGCTTTGACAGTATATAATGTCATTTGCTTCACTTGCTATAGAAATCAAGAAAGGTAATGTCCACAGAAGAAAAAAAATATGGTTACTTTCAAACTTCTCATATCACTTTTAACATTACATTTTGTTCTCAATCCAAGATAAGTTGCATATTTTAAAATGTCTAACATTGTCATACATTATTTTGTCTGTATTTATACATTAACAGCCACCCAAAACAATCATTTTATTATTCTATAATACTGGATGGGGCATTTATTTAAAGCAAGAAGCTACTTATGAGACATTGGAATCTACACTTGATTTTCACATTGTTATTGTAAATAAAGTTTTACAGAATTATTATTTTATAAATGTTATTATATGTCTCTGTGTCTAGACATGTATATCAAATACTTAATGCTTCTCCATGTGGGGAATTGTTTAATGATTTTGAATTAGAGTATATCATGTACCAATATATATACAGGAATGGGAATGTTTGTCCCAGAACTTTGTGATAAATCTTTCCTTCTCTTTCTTTCTTTCATTCATTCTTTCTTTCTTTCTTTCTTTCTTTCTTTGTTCTTTCCTTTGTTTCTTTCTTACTTTCTTTGTTTCTTTCTCTTTTTCTCTCTTTCTTTCCTTCTTTCTCTCTCTTTTGTTTCTTCCTTCCCCCCCATCCATCTTACCCTTCCTCTCTCCCTCCCTTGCTGCTTCTTTCCTTCATTGTTTTTCTTCCATTTATATTTTTATTAATTTATTTTTTATTTTTATTTTACATATCGATCCCAGTTGCCTCACCTTCCCTTCTGCTTTCTGTCTCTCCACCCTCACATGCACCTGGACTACCCTCCCCTCCCATCTCCTCCCATTCCACATGTAGTGTGATACCCTCCAGGAGGGTCACCTAAATCTGTGAAGTCATTTGGAGTAGGGACTAGGCCTTCTCTCCTGTCTCTAGGTTAAGGGAGTATGCCTCCATGGGGGATGTGCCCCCAAAGTCCTTTTGTGCACCAGGAATGCATCCTGGTTCCACTGTCTGAGGTCCCTTAGATTGCCCAGGCCTTCTATGTGAGACCCATGTTCAGGGGGTCTGAGTCAGTCCCATGCTGGAATCCCACCTATCAGTCTGGGGCCCATTAGCTCCTCCATGTTCAGGTCAGCTGTCTCTATGTGTTTCTGCAGTCTGGTCTTGTCCTTCCTCTCTGCATCTGGATTCAAGTTCTGCTCAGTGTTTAGCTGTGGGTGACTGCTTTTGTTCACATCAGCTACTAGATGAGGGCTCCATGATGGTATATAAGTTATTCATCAAGCTCATTATCAGTGAAGAGCATTTACGGTAGCCTTCCCATTGTTGCTCAAATTGTTAGTTGGGGTCAATCTTATAGGTCTCTGGACATTTCTTTAGATTCATTTTTCTCTTCAAACCTATAATGGCTCCCTGTAATATGCTCTCTCTCTCTCTCTCTCTCTCTCTCTCTCTCTCTCTCTCTCTCTCTCTCTCTCTCTCTCCCTTTTTCTCTATCTCTCCCTTTTTCTCTCTCTCTCTTTCTCTCTCTATCTCTTTCTCTTTCTCTCTAACTATCTTCTATTCCTCCTCTTACTCAATCTTCCTAGTGCCACGTGCTTTTCAAAACTACTTTCTCTGCATAGGCTCAGTTGTCCTAGAACTAGCTCTGTAGACCATACTTGCCTCTGCTTCTTGAGTGCTGGGGTTATAGTCAAGTGTAACCCAGCTAATCACATATTTGCTAATGATGAAGAATTTCATATTTTAGCCTGCCCTGGTGGTATATAACTTAAACCCAGTTGTCAAAAGGCTGAAGCAGGCAGATCTCTGAGTTCAAGATTAGCTAAAAATAAATAGTAAGATGCTTTCTCAAAAAATTTATGTATTTCAGTTGCCTACATGCATATCAGGCAACTCATAACTTGTTATAATTCCAGCTTCAGGGAAATAGATGATCTTTATTTGTACTCTATTGGAACCTTCAGAGCATGCACATAACACTATCTCATTTACATCAGATTGTTAATAATTAATAATAAAATAATATAGGCAGAGTATTAATAAATAAAACCAATGTAGTTATTCATAAAAAGATGAGGAGAAAATGTGGTACAAATACGTGATTAAATATGAAACACACAGTTTTCCATACAAATGAAGTCATGGACTAGATCTCAGTGTGTTATCTCTTATATGAGATTTAAGTATTTTGTACACAATGGAAACCAGAAAGCTAGAAGGAAGACTTTTTGCAATGGATGTGACAAATCAGAGTGGGAAGTGTATAATATATAAAATTATACTAGTGAGCTAGTATACTACAATTGGAAAGGGTTATGCTGGGAGAGATATAGGCAAATGTGGGGGCCTGAGAGAGTTAATGGAAGGGCTAATACAAAGGAAAAGGTACGAGATGCTGCAGTGTATAATTTTTGTTGTTTTGTTTTGACTTTTGCTCCAGACTAAAGTAGGAAGCACAAGCTGTCCAGAAACTCATTACATAGGCATTTTGCAACCAAACCAAGTTGATTTCAACTTTGTCAGACATAAAATTCCAGTTCTATCCTGTAACCTGAATTTTCCTCTGAACCCTTGTTGGAGCCCATCTCCTAATTGGCTGTCATTCACCTGATCTTGAACTGCTGTTGCAAGCAGATATCAGCATGATGGAGACATCTGATGTGCACTTTAAATTTACCCAGAATTATTGCTTTTTGATTAAAATCTATTAACAGTACATTATATTTAAAGTAACATTTCTTTGAAAATATTTAATTCTTACTAACATTAATTTCCAATATTATTGCTGAAACTTATATACACATTTTAATAAAGTGCAAACCTAAAGAAATATTTAAGTCTGACTTATATTCCAGTTTTGAATTAATTATCACCTTCCCTATTATAATTGTTTCTGTTACCAATTAACAAGGAGTTAATATCCTATCTGACCTATGTAAGGAATAGCCATTATGTAACTATTTTACAGTATGTTTTTGGTTAAAAAAAAAAAAAGCCTCTCACATTCTTCATCTAGGGCAATGTAAAAGTACCACTTAGTGTTATTACATTACCCCCTCCACAGTTTAAAGCAATGATTACTTAAACATTTTTTTCTAAGCAACAACTTCAACAAAGGTACAAATGGAGACTTTAAAATATTCTCTGCTACTATTTTAAGGGTCTAATCTACCTTTCACAAAATGTGTAGGCCATAATTAGTTACCTATGTTCCATTTGCTGTGTTACTGATCTATTACTGTGAAGAGACTCTGTGGCCACAGCATCTCTTATAGAGAAAGCATTCAATCAGAGCTTGCTTATAATTTCAGAAGTCTAGTCACTTATCATAGTGGAGATCAGGGTAGCTTGCAGACATCTGTCTGCAGCAGAAAGACAAAGCAACACTTGGATCGAGCTTTAGAAACATCAAAGCTTATCCTAGGTGACATAATAATGCCCACAAGGTCACAGCTCTTCCAACAGAGACAACTAACAAAAGTACCACTACTTTATGACTAAACATTCAAATATATGAGCCAATGAGGGCTATACTTGTATAAATCAGAACAAAACAGAAAAAAGTTTAAAAAATATTAATCATTTTATTACTGAATATATGGTTTTACAGTATATTTTACTAGGTGATTTTAATTGTAATATTTATTCAAAATTGCTGAATATGATCCATATAGAACATAAAAACAAGTCCCACATTTTGCCTTAGCCTTCACCCCAGTTGTTCATCACAATGTTACAATTGCTGTACCTGGCAACTGATGTTCAGTATTACTTCTATTGCTGCTATTCATAAAAATTGACAATCAAAGTATTACAATATTAGACTCCCCAGAAAGGTCCATCCCAGATAGAACCTGTCTGGGAATATGTTCCCAGCTGTGCTTCTAGAAATGTCATACTCAGGTTGAAAGTGTCAGTAGGCTGCATATCTAGAAGGTAGTCTTTTTTTTTTTGTTTAACTTATAAGCATCTTTTATGAGTAACTTTTATATCTCTCTCATGCAGGGTGACTATTTTTTCTTACAGGATTTCTATTTTTAAAGATACAATCACTTGTTAAAAGGGATTCAACCTATACTGTGAAAGTTCACCACTGTATTTCTGTTTTAATGACTCCATGAATGTCTGCTTTAATTAATCCAAACTTCATCACAGAAACTGGGACAAAGCTTCACCCAATGTTACTTGAAAATACTTTTTCTTCAGCACAGTAATCAGCAATTTGATGGTGAATATTTATTATCCTTGTTTATATCTGATGTACATTTGTCTACACATCTATACATCTTCACTTTAAAACAGTAAATGGCTGGAAATAACTAGGTGGATTAGAATGCTTGTTTTTCGATCATGCATCGATGTAAAGAAGCAACAGACATTGTTGTGCCAGAACATTATTGGAACACTGACCAGTAGAGAAAGGAGCCTTCAGAGAGCTCACTGTCCAGTTAAGCTAGCCAGTGCATCAAGCTTCTGATTTTGTCTTAGGCAGTGCTTAAGTCAAGGGGGGAGAAAAGAAAGGAAGGCACTGCACAGATCTGTGGTAGTTTGATTGAGAATGGCCTATATTATATGCTCCTACATTTGAATACTGGTTCCCAGTTGGTGAACTATTTAGGAAAGATTAGAAGTTGTGAAATTGTTGGAGAAGGTGTGCCACTATGGGTGAAATCTGAGATTCCCCAAAGCACATAAATGGGCATATCTCATTCTCTGTGCCTCTGCTGGTATATCACATGTAAGCACTCAGTTATTGCCTCAACACCATACCTGCCTATCTGCTCTGCACTCCCTGCCATGATGGCCAGGGCCTAACACTCTGAAATCATAGACAAAGCTCCTATTAAATGCTTTATTTTATGAATTTCTTTGGTCATGATATGTCTTCACAGTAATAGAAATGTAACTAAATCACCATTCTATGACTTCTGTAAGCACACAGGAGGACATATACATGAACATTCATTTGCATGAATTAGAGATGCAAGTGAAAATTTTTCAGGAAATAAATTTTAGTATCTGAAAATGTATATCCATTTACTGATTTCTATTAGTACACATTTAGGGTGCAGTATATGATGCACCTTATTCTAGCACAAGAATGAATGAAGGAATGTTTTGCAAACATGACACTGGCTGTCTAGTGTCATGAGAAAAAATTTACATTATAGTAAACAATAATAATAGAAAACTACCTAGAATTAGTAAAGTTATGGTGATTAAAATGCATGGCCCTATTATACTAAATAGAGAAGTTATTGCGTCCAAATTGTTCAAGAAATATCTATTCAAAATAAGAAACAATTTCTCAATTTAATTTACTTTATGTTTGAATAAAAACAAACTTTGATAATTAAAGTACCTATTTTCTACTTTCTTTTGTACTTTCAAATAATATGTACAATTCCCTTGTTTGGGAAATTTTTAATGTTTCTGATAATCTGTATCAGGTCCTAACATAACTGATTCCTTGATGTTAAGATAAAGCACTTGGTGGATTTCATGTTGACTCAGGTGGGAGACAAACATACCAGGCAGACAGAGCTTTTAGTTTTATTAGAAAGGGAAAAGGCTGGAAGGAAAGAGAAAAGAGGTAAAGAGACACAGAGACAGAGACAGGAGAGAAGAGACGAGGGGGACAGAAAAAGTACTGTCTGCTCCAAGGGATCATCAGGAAAGAGAGAGGGAAAGAGACCATAAGTGGGCAGGGATCTTTCTTTTAAAGGAGTTCTTTGCACCTGCTTGCTGATCAGGGTACTGCCTGAGTGCATTCCCCCTGTTGACAGGGGCAGGCTAGCATAATGCCTGAATCTTTACCCTAGAGGAAGAAATTATGCACCTGCTGGATGCAGAACTTCCTATTCAAGTTTCCTTCTTTCCCTGAAAACTTGATTTTCAATAATTTCTAAGCCAACATCTGTAACCTGTACCTTCTGTTTTATAAATGACAGGAGTCATTCAACTGAGGTTTGCACAGCTTATCTGTTATCATCATGTATCCTGCCAGAAAATTTAGTGCATTTCTGCTACATCTTCTAAGCCTCATCATTTTCAGTCAACTGTAGGCAAAAACTGCCAGAATGCCAGAGACATGTGGATGATGTTTTTAAAAATCACTGCACATTTTTAATACTGAAGTTCTACTTCAGGAATATTATTCTTTACTATAGGATAAACTGTAATGAATACCAGGAAACTTGAAAAATACTGTAACAAAATGTAGGTTACTAACATATGATTATAAGTATTTATTTTAAGGTAACTTTATGCTACCATCCATGATACACACACTCCCCCCCCACACACAATACCCCTCCAAACACACACATACTCACAGACTTTCCTAAATATTGTGTCACTTTGTAAAATTTGTTTCAGTACAAAATTCTTGTAACAGGCTTACTCAGACCACCAGCCCCCTGTAATGACACCAGGACTTACTAGCTGTGGATGCTCTCAGCCTTATCTTTTCCACTTTCCACTAAGTATTATAACTTAATTTAACCAATTTCTCTACATCTTGCCTCAGGGATTTTTATCTTTCATCCTGTAGGTCCTCCTTTCCTGCTTCTTTTGTGTTTGGCTGGCTGGTGGCTTCATTGCTGACTGGCCTTGGACTGCTCTTTCTCTTGCTCCCTCATTCTCTGTGGAGCCTGGATTCTTCCTCCTGCTTATTTAGTCTGCCACCCTTCCCAAAATAACTCTCTACTGCCTAATTATTGATCATTTATTTTTTTATTATTTGGTTCAGGTGCCTTAGGTAGGTAAGATGAAACAAATCCAACACATCATTACATAGTTAAACAATTATTCTGCTACACAAACATTGCATATCTTTATATGGTTAAAGAAACATTTTATAACAAATTATTGGCAGTAGCAATCCTAGTATCCCAGGGTACCATCATAATTTAGAAAAAAAATAATGAAAAAATGCCTTTGTAGAAACTCAGGAAATTTATTATCATGCTGTGAAAGAAAAGTCTCTATAGAGAGTAGTTTGGTTTCAGAAGGCTTTTCCCAGTGGAGTAAAAATCACATAAAATGTCACTTCTTATAGTATGAAATTATCATGAAATATTCTTATAATTTCATCTCTTTGATATTAGTGGTCCATACAATATGAAAGAAAAAACAATGGTTGTTAAACATTAATACTTATGCAGTGCTCTCAAGGCATGATATTTAGATTTATTAGTTAATAAATTATTAATTAATAATATTAGTACCAATAGCTAAATTCAAAAGAGCATTGAGGAATAGCTGAATGTTCTTAAAATAGTTATCTAGGTCATGGTTTCAGAATTGAAAGCATGTATGTATTCATTCCAAAGGGCTCACAATCCTTTCCTGAGGGATTGCTATACAGAAATTACTGCTTACAAATTTAAATATAATTATGTATAAATGTTTGACTGTACAGATATAACCACCTATGGTTATGTTTATCATAAATATGAGAATTTCAATTAGATCAGTATTACATGCATTCTTTTTTTTTTACTATCAGAAATAAAACTTACCAACAACACGACAAAAAAGATATCTTGGTTAGTTCCTGTGTTTCTGTTTTACTAATACTGGTTTGTATCTAAAAGTATGATTGCTATATTTAACTTCATCAAATACAAATGTGTAAAAGTAATATTTAATGAACTTGGGTGATTGCTATCTGAGATGAGTATAAATGCCAAGTTATTTGAAATAGAGTATGTAAAGATCAGATATGATTTGCCCATGAATTTTAATAACTTTAAAATATAGGTCTTGGATTCCTGGTTGGACTTGGCACATAAGAGTCTTGTACTCTATTCTAGGGAGAAGTAGAAATTGAAGAGAAATCAAGTTTTTTTATTATTATTATAACCATTCAATAGATGAGTCAGAGAAAATCTTCTCCTGATGCTGTCAAGATTCAAAGAGAATGCACAGGGCATAACTAACTTACTGTGATAGAACCCTGCACAGTAATGGATACAAGTTTATTAAGCCTGAAGCATAATTCACAAGTAACTGATTGTGAGCAGGGCTGTGTTCTGTGGTTAAAACTCCAGAAGGAACAATTCTTTCAGGCTGTGTACATTCATGATTTGTGCTTTCCCTGGTTTATTCAATTTCTTTTATGAATATTTGAAGAAATTCTTTTCCATTTACCAAAGAGGAAGGGGGAGATTGTCCTTTTTAAATAAATGCAAAGCCTGTCCTCAAGAAAAACAAAACTTGTTTTTAACAGACAATAAAGTAATTGACTTTTCAAAAATTGACTTTTCAAAAAAAATGACTTTTCAAACATATATAATAACTATGGGTAGTGAACAGTTCCAGTCCTCTCTAGTCTTCTTACAAGGAGTGAATATTAAGCAACTCCATTCAACTTTATCTGAAGAGGGCATTCTGTCATAACAACTGTGCATGGATTCAGATTTGAGAATGATAGGCAACAAACAGAGTTCAGAGATCAGTCAGAGCAATCTCAGAGTCACAGGACAAATACCAGAATATTACACAATCATACTGTTACGGAATTACTCTCCTGTATTGTTCACAATTACTAAGGCCTGGTATATCACTGAGTCACTGTTCCTTTTATGAAGTACATTTTGGCTATCCAACTCCCCGCCACACACACACATACACATGAGAGAGAGAGAGAGAGAGAGAGATATTAAAGAGAACTCAGATATTATAGAGATATCAGTCATGAAATCATGGTACATCATGAATTTAAAATAGCTATTGTTAAAGCTTTCATGTTTATAATGAATAAAATAGGGCATTTTGAACATAAGAAGATGCAGTAGTGTACAAGGAAAAGCAGAGATCTTACATTACCATAAAAAAGAAAGGCTAGCAACCAAAACTCTGTAATTAAGAGACATCTGTTTGATGATATCATTGGTAAGCAATGTTAAAATTCATGAGGAAAAACTAATAAAAATATTTAAAAAATAAAAATGTACTTAATGGAAATTTAAATAGATTAAAATATTAATATTTTTATTAAATATTCACCATATTAAAATAGAAAATGTTTCATTGTCAAATGAATATAATAAATAATAATCCTGTCAAAGTAATAAATAATACATCATTTTATAGAATTAAAAAACCAGGGAGTAAACATATACATCGAAAACAAACTATAAGAAAATATTATGGTGACAGTACTCAAGATTTTAAGCTTACAAATTTAATACCCTAGTGTAAAATTTCATGCACATAACCTTTCAAAAACAGATAATAACATATGGCTATCTTTCAATGACATTTAATATTTAATCATTAATAATTTTAGGAAAGGATTTTACCATAATTATCTGGATACATACTTATAATCTGTTCAAATACTTAAATAATATCAATTAACTCTGAAATCTTTGAAATATAAATATTGAAAGAATATATAATACCAGTTCTTTGAGATCATTTACAGTAAACACCACCTTGAGACTAAAAAATTATGAAATAATCTCTGACCAATCTTTTATGAACCCAGGTTAATCACTGTATAGTAATGTGCTAACAAATCAAATACAACTCTGAATTATTCAAAGAGTTTTGTATCACAGCAAGTGAAGTTCATATTAAGTATTTAAATTGAGTTAAATACTAAAAATAAATTTATTAATCAGTAATATCTACAAACTAAACAATTAATAACAAACCATGTCGATAGAGGATATAAAGATGAAATTCAACATTCCCTTGCTCATAAAAATCTTATGAAAACTATGATAATGCAGAAATATATTTTCTCAAATTCATAGTAACATTTATCTACAAGACACATGTGAGTACCATCACACTTATTGTGGAGCCCTCATCTAGTACCTGTTGGAAACAGAAGCAAACACCCATAAGTAAACACTGAGTCGAACTAGAATCCATATGCAGAGAGAGAGAACAAGACCAGGTTGCAGAAACACATATAGACAGCTGACCTGAACAAGGAGGAGCTAATGGGCCCCCAGATTGATAGCTGGGAATCCAGCATGGGACTGACTCAGATCCCTTGAATATGGGTCTCAATAGAAGGACTGAGCAGTCTAAGGGACCTCAGACAGTGGAACCAGGATGTATTCCTGGTACACAAAATGTCCTTGCAAACACATCCCCATGGAGCGATACTCCCTTTACCTAGAGAGAGGAGAGAAGTCCTAGTCCCTACTTCAAATGACTTGACAGATTTACATGACCCCGCCTGGATAGCATAGCCCTACATGTAGAATTGTGGTGGGGAGATGGGAGGGAAGGGTGGTCAGAGTGCATGTGAAGGGGAAGAGAGTATAGGAGGGAGAGGGAGAGGGAACTGGGATCAACATGTAAAATAAAAAAAAAATAATAATAAAAAATAAAAGAAAAAAGAAATGATGGAGAATGATTAAAATAAAAAGAAGAAAAGAAAGAAATGGTGCTGAAAACAATGAACTACCACAAACACCAGAACACACAGGCACATGCCTGATATTGTTAAAAAAAAAAAGGTCCTCACATGCATTATAGCACTGAAAAACATAAAATTATAAGAACGTGATCATACACTTATTGAATATAGAGTTACATAAAACACTTTCATTCCTAAATTTTAATGAAATGGACTAGGCCCCACAGGATTCTTTCACTCAAATGCTTTGAAAACAATTCCTTTATCAATCTTAAAGTATTTGTCTTCTCCAATTCAAACATAAAATTCCCAAACCAAGAACTATTCATAAGGTGTTGAATAGTCTTTGTCATGGAAATCAAACACTTGACAGCCTTTGGTGAAAAAGGGATATCTCGGTCTCGGTGAAGTTTAATTAATTTGTTTTCTGGGAACATATATATATATATATATATATATATATATATACATATATATATATATATATATATATTTATTTATTTACTCTCAGATACACCCGAGTGCTATTTGATAATAAAATTGTCATTAAGTGTCTTTATTTGGACATTATTCTTACCAGTGTCTCAGTCCTTCAAACAAAACAATAAATAAATAAAATACTTTGCTTTATACAACCATGAAAACTCTGAATTTTCTTCTAATACTAAATTTAGATAATAAATATGTACATCAATACTTGCAATATGGTTTATTTTAAGCCCTAAATCCTACAATTATACATGTTTATTTTAGATTTTATGCTTCATCTTGCAACAAATCTAAAGGGACTTAAGAAAAGAATGTTTATTCTATGCACGAACCTCTTAATTCAGCTTCTTAAATGTTTACATGCTTAATTTCATCAATCAGACATTCAGAATGAAATGAAAGCCAATCCTCCAGAAAATTCTCTTCCCAGGTGGTGCTAAGATGAAATGTTCTGGAAGTAATATAAATTTCCCAGCTCAGAGCCACTGAAAAGGACAATGCCTTTTATAAATCAAACTAAAGTTTCTAATTCCTTCAGATTTAATTTTAAATGCATTATCTGTGATTAACTATGAAACATGTATTTATAAGGAAGAAAACCAAAAATGTTGTTCTTAAATATACTTAACTAGAGTCAACAAACATATAAAAAGAGGAAATCCACTTTAAAATAAGGGACTATTTGGATACTATGGAAAAATGTAGAGTTAGTGACATTTGCAATTTTGTAACACATTTCTTTATAGGAAACAACAAAAACAACATCAGCAGGTTGTATTTGTATGTGTTTGTGTATTTGTATTCATAACATTATAAATCAAATAAAAAGAGGATATCAAATTCAGAGTTAGGGAGTGTTTCAAGAAAGTGTAGCTGGAGGGCTATAGAGAAAAAAGAAAGGAAATAGGAATGCAAGGAAAAAAATGAATTGCCAGTGTATATAAGGAGGTCCCAGAAGTACAATCAGGTTTTATTTTAGAATAGTAGTGGTTATAAATACTTTTCTATTTTATTAGGAAATAAGCATATAGTCTGTAAAGTCAAGTAGTATTAATGTCTTTACTATAATTTAGTAGATATATTAAATTTTAGTTAAACATATTAAATAGAAACAATTGAAAATAATAAATTCTAAAAATATGCCATTGAAAATAAAAGCATTGAGAGTCTATTTTAACTACACTGATGATATATAAACTACTAAAATATTATCTCCTACTACGGCAAGCAAAATCGTATTTAATCATTTCTTACTATCTGTCTTTTAGATCATTGAGTAATTTTATCATACACGATTCTAAGTGTGGATGTTCAGGTACATCTCTCAAGAAGTGGCATGTTGAATATTGGATTTGCTATCATTTTCATGGAAGAGTGACATGAAGATTCATCTCAGCACTTCTGTATTTAGAGAATAGTCATTTTACCTTCAAGTCAGTGAATTTTAACAAAAATGATTCATCTTGAAGTCATTTATGTTGATGATATTTTCATTTGCACTAAAGTAATATTTAAAATAAGTATTTGGTATATTTTTGCACTTTTAAGGACTTGATTTTCTTTTTTTTAATATTCTTTTTTATAAGTAAATAAATGTGTTTTTTCTGTGGTTTTGTTTGGGAGTAGAAAAAGATGTTTGTTTTTTTTTTAACTTTTAAAATATCTATTTATTCTGTGCTTTTCACATCATGTATCTTGATCACATTCATTACCCATCTCTTCACCTCTGCCCTGTAACTATCCACTTTCCCAAATAAAACAAAATTCAAATTAATAAAACAAAATGAGTAAAATAAAAACATCCGTGTGGGGAGAGGGCTGAAAAATCTCATCATGGAAGTTTCAGTGCCACCTAACAAGTCAGGCCAAAAGCTGCTTGCATCTCTGCTTGCAAGTGTTCATTGCAGAGTTGTTGATCTGTGCCTGATTTCCACTACACTTTCAATGCTATACTCCCACTAGGCCTCTTTATAAAGACATCTGCTTCTGTTCTGTGTGTTGGAGATCCCGAGCTTTGGGTCTGTGGGTCAGGTCCCTTCACAACTCCAGCAGATCATAGATGGGGTAGATGTTGGCCAGGCTAAGTCGCAACCCTGGGTCTGGACCTGGGCAGCTGAATGATTGGTCCACTTGACGAGAAATGGGGACAGCTCTCTCATGTTCACCGTTTCAGGTCTAGCACACCTATACCTTTGCTAATAGTGTTTGCTCTATTTTGGTGCTCTGGCATGTGTAGGTCCCGCAAATGTGTTGTTTTGTAGCCAGAGACTATTGCCCAAATATTTTTAAAAATTATTTTAAAGTAAATTTAAACAAGCTTATTTTACATATAAATCTCAGTTCCTGCACCCTCCTGTCCTCCCCTTGCCCCCACCACACCCATCTCATCCCTTTTCTGCTCCACAGGAAGGGAGAGGCCTTCCATGAGGAGTCTTCAAGGTTTGTCATATCATTTGGGGCAGGGCCTAGGTCCTCCCCATGTGTCTAGGCTGAGAAAGTATCCCTCTATGTGGAATGGGTTCTCAAAGTACATTCGTATACTAGGGATAAATAGTGAGCCACTACATGTGACCCCACACACTGCCCAGTCCTCTTAACTACCACTCATATTCAGGGAGTCTGGGTAGGTCCTATGCTGGTTTCCTACATATCATACTTGTTCAGGTCAACTGTTTCTGTGGGTTTCTCTAGCCTGGTTTTGACCCCTTTGCTCATCACACCTCCCTCTCTGTAAATGGATTCCAGGAGGTTGGTTCAGTGTTTAGTGATTCCCTCTATTACTGTATATCTTTTCTTGCTTTCCTCTATTTCCAGACTCAATCTTCCTTCTCTGTCAAGTCAACCCACCTCTGCTCTCTTCTTTTCCCTAACTGCCTCTCCCCTTTCCCCATGTTCCCAATTTACTCAGTTAATTTTTTTTTAATTAGCCATCTTTTGATGGATATGGGGCCTATCTACTAGAGTGAATTGTACTCACAGTGCCTTCACTGGAGAAAACATGCTTTTCCTTTGAGGAGTTATCAAATGGAGGTACATTCTGTGTTATAGATGGGCCATGATGTACACTACTCTTCATTACTGGCCCTACATCAGGGTATAGACCCATGTAGGCCATGTGCACGCTGCCACAGTCTCTGTGAATTCCCTTAGTATTAGGGCCACTGTAATTAATAAGGCCTTTTACTCTTGGTTTCCTCCATCCTCTCAGGATCTTACAATCTTTCTTCCTCTTATTTCTCAAGGCACTGTAACCTCTGGGCAGAGGGATTTGATAGATAAATCCCAGTTAACACTGATTGTGCAAATGTCTCTCACTCTTTGCATGTAGACTGGCTGTGGGCTTCTGATGTTGTTCTCATAAACAGCGGGATGAAGCTTCTTGGTGATTGCTCAAAAAGACACTGATCTGAGTATAAGAGATTATCATTAGGAGTACTTATATTTCTATGTTCTTTTAGCAGAACAGCAGTCTTTGGTTTTCCTTTATATACCTGGCCTTTCTAGTTTCATGTTCTTGATCCCATCAGTGTTTGGTTTGGTTTATTTATTTAATGTTTATTCATCTCATGGAATGAGCCTTAAATAAATTCAGATGAAAGCTGGTTATTTCCACAAGCTTTTAGCCAATATCACACCAATGGCTCTTGTAGACAAGCCATGACTCTATATCGAAAGGTTTGTATCGAGGTTAGTTTTTATCTCCCTGCTTTTTTGGTAGAGTGTATCTTCCAGCATTATACTAGACAGTAGTGTTGAAGTCTATGTAGTCACCAGATGGACTTGTCCATGTTCAATTAGTTTTATAGGTGTAATTATCACCAAAAAGGACTTAAAATCAGTTGTGGAGAGCAACAATCTGGGTTGTTTGGGGATTTGCCTGGGGACCCTTTAGCCAAAAACTTGATTAATTATAACCCATCCCAAGATATGGATGATTCATTTGGTAGTGACAGATGTCTACTTGGGGAACTAGTGATTTGACTGAGATTTCTTACGCGTGCACACACACACACACACACACACACACACACACACACACACACATATATATATATATATATATATATATATATATATATATTAATTTTGAGAAGCTTCCAATTTATCAGATTGCCATATAATAACCAAAAATGGCTATTAGTTTCAACTTTCCCTTCCTGTATTCCCTTCCTCACCTTTTCCCTCCACCTCTCCATTTGATCTTCTTAGTCCAGTCTCATATCCTACCATCTGTTTATGATTATTCATTCAATTTCCCCTTGCTAGGGAGGTCCATCCATACCCTCTTGTCCCTTACTTTTCTAACATTAGTGAGTTTGTAGAATATAACCTGCATGAAAAAGAATAAAAGGCACTGGGAAGTGGTGGTGTACGCCTTTAATCTGAGCATTCAGAAGGAAGAGGAAGGTGGATCTCTATGAGTTCACGGCAAGTCTGGTGTAAAAAGTGACTTGTAGGACAGTCAGGGATACATGCAGAAACCCTGTCTTGAAAAACAAAATAAAACCAATAGAAAAATAAACATTGATAAACTAGTATCTACATATAAGTGAAAAAATACCACACTTAACTCTCTGAATCTGAGTTACCTCACTTAGAATGATATTTTTTCATTTTTATTAATAATATAATTTTAAAATTTTACATGTCGATCCCAGTTATCTCTCCAACACTCCCTCCCTCCCTCCCTGTTACCCTCTTTCCCTGTGACATGTACCCTAAACACCCTCCCCTCCAATCCACCACCCCCATTCCACGTGTAGGCCTATGCTATCTAGGTTGGGTCATGTAAATCTGTCAATTCATTTGAAGTAGGGACTAGCAATTTGCTCCTGTCCTAGGTTAAGGAGGTATCCCTCCACGGGGGATGTGTCCACAAGGTCCTTTTGTGCACAAGGAATAAATAGATCCTGTTTCTATTGTCTGAGGTCCCACAGACTGGTCAGTTTTTCTAGTTGATACCCAAATTCAGGAAGACTGAGACAGTCCCATGCTGGATTCCCAGTTATTAGTCTGGGGAGGCATTAGCTTCTCCTTGTTCAGGTCAGCTGTCTTTGTGTGTTTCTACAACCTGGTATTGTCCCATCTCTCTGCATCTGGATTCTAGTTTGACTCAGTGTTTAGTTATGGGTGATTGCTTCTGTTTCCAACACGTATTAGATGAGGGCTCCATGTTGGTGGATAATTTAGGTGTTGATCTCACTATCAGGGAAGGGCATTTATGGTAGCCTTTCTACAGTTGCTCGAATTGTTAGTTGAAGTCAGTCTTGTAGGTTTCTAGTCCTTTCTTTAGGTTCAGGTATCTCTTCAAACCAATAATGGTTCCCTCTTTTATGCTCTCTGTCTCTCTTTCTTTCTCTGTCTCTGTCTCTCTCTGTCTCTCTCTGTCTCTGTCTCTCTCTCTGTCTCTCTCTCTCTCTTTCTCTCCAGTCTTCTATTCCTACCCTGACTAAATCTACCTAGTTGCAGTGCTTTCCTCGCCTCCCCTTCTCTTTCTCCTAGTTCTCTCTCCATTCACTGCCACCCCCCATTTTCCATGTGCTCTGGGGGAATTGTTCCTTCCCCCTTTTGTGAGGGACCATATATAAATTTCTTAGAATACACCCTGTATCCCAGTTCCTCTGATGGTGTGAATTATAGGCTGATGATCCATTTTTCTAGGTCTAAAATCCATATATGAGCAAGTACAAACCCTGTTCCTATTTTTTGTGACTGGGTTACCTCATTCAGGACGGTTTCTTCAAGTTCTATCCACTTGCCTGAGAATTACAAGATTTTGTTATTTTTTTCCACAGAGTAGTATTCAATTGTGTACATGTGCCACATCTTCTTTATCCATTCTTCAGTTGAGGGACATGTAGATTTTTCCAGGTTCTTGCTATTAAAATATTGCTGCTATGAACATAGGTGAGCACATGTCTTTGTTGCATGGATGTGGGTCATTTGGGGATATACCTAAGAGAAGAATTGATGGATCCTGTGGTAAACTAATTCCCATTTTCCTGAGGAACCACCATACTGATCTCAAAAATAGCTGTATGAGTTTGCACTCCCCCCACCCCCCACAATGGAGGAGTGTTCCCCTTTCTCCATATCCTCTCCAGCATAAGTTGTCATTGGTGTTTCTAATTTTAGCCATTTTGGCAGGAATAAGATGGTATCTTAAAGTTGTTTTGATTTGCATTTCCCTGATAGGTATGCATGTTGAGCACTTTCATAAGTGTCTTTCAGCCTCTTTGATTTCCTCTAACGAGAATTCTTTCTTCAATTATATACCCCATTTTTTAATAGGGCTGTTTGGTGATGGGATTTGTTATTCTGTAAATATGTTTTTCATACTGGTTAATTAATAAAGCCCTATTGGCCAATAGAAAAGTAAGATAGGACAGACAAAGAAACTAGGAGGACGGAGTAGGGTGGAGTCAAGATGTAGACCTGGGAGAAATAAGATGCCTGCAGCAGCTCCCAGATAAGATGACCACGTGGAAATAATTAGATAAGTAGAAATGGGTTAATAGTTAAGGCAGAGCTAGCCCATAAACAGTAATGGTAACTGGCCAACAGGATTGTATCAAATACAGAGTCTCAGCATGTTATTTTGGGCTGGTGTGGCTGTGGGCCTAGACCAGCAGCGGGCGGGCTGGCGGGTTGGTGGGCCAGCGGGAAAAACCTGCCAGTAACAGTTTGGTGTTTTGTTGACTAGATTCTTGAGTTCTTTGTATATTTTGGAGATCAGCTCTTTGTCAGATGTAGGATTGGTAAAAATGTTTTCCCAGTCTTTGGGCTGCCATTTGGTCTTATCCACTGTGTCCTTTGCCTTACAGAAGTATCTAAGTTTGAGGAGGTCCCACTTATTAATTGTTGATCTCAGTGTCTGTGCTACTGGAGTTATGATCAGGAAGCAGTCTCCTGCACCAATTTGTTCAAGGGTACCTCCTACTTTCTCTTCTAAGAGGTTCAGTGTGCCTGGATTATGTGGAGGTCTTTGATCCATTTGGACTTGAGTTTTGTGCATGGCGATAGACATGGATCTATCTGCAGTCTTCTACACACCAATATCCAATTGTGCCAGCACCATTTGTTGAAGTTGTTTTCCTCCCCCCCCCACTGTATTTTTTTAGCTGTTTTGTCAAAAATCAGGTGTTCATAGTTCTGTGGGTTAATGTCGGAATTTTCGATCGGATTCCATTGGTCTACCTGTCTATTTTTGTGCCAAAACCAGGCTGTTTTCAGAACTATAGCTCTTTAGTAGAGCTTACAGTCAGGGATGGAGATGCCTCCTGAAGTTCTTTTATTGTACAGGGTTGTTTTGGCTATCCTGGGTCTTTTGTTTTTCAATACGAAGTTGATTATTATCCTTTCAAGGTCAGTGAAGAATTGTGCTGGGATTTTAATGGGGATTGCATTGAATCTGTAGATTGCTTTTGGCAAGATTGCCATTTTTACTATATTTATCCTTTCTATCCCAAGAGCATGGGAGATCTTTCCATTTTGGTATCCTTTTTAATTTCTTTCTTTAAAGCCACAAAGTTCTTATTGCATAAGTCTTTCTCATGTTTTGTAAGCATTACCACAAGATACTGTATGTTGTTTGTGGTTATTGTAAAGTGTGATCTTTCTCTGATTTCTTTCTTAACCTTTTTGTCATAGGGCTACTGATTATTTTGAGTTTATATTGTTTCCTGCTAGTTTGCTGAAGGTGTTTATCAGCTTTAGGAGTACCCTGGTAGAGTTTATTGGGTTGCTTATGTAAACTATCATATCATCTGCAAATAGAGATAGTTTGACTTCTTCCTTTACAATTTGGATACCCCTGATTTACATGTGTTGTCTTATAACTTTAGCTAAAACTTCAAGTACAATATTGAGAGATATGGAGAGAGAAGACAGCCTTGTCTTGTTCCTGATTTTAGAGAAATAGCCTTAAACTTCTCTCCATTCAGTTTGATGTTGGCTGTTGATTTACTGTTTATTGCTCTTATTATGTTTAGGGATTTTTCTGTTATCCCTGATTTCTCCAACACCTTCATCACGAAAGGGTGTTGAATTTTGACCAAGGCTTCATCAGCATCTAGGGAGATGATCATATGTTTTCTTTTTCAGTTTGTTTATATGGTGGTTCACGTTGATAGATTTTTGTATGTTAAAACATCCCTACAATCCAGGAATGAATCCTACTTGGTCATGGTGAATGATTTCTCTGATGTATTCTTATATTAGGTTTGCCAGTATTTTATTGAGTATCTTTGCATTGATGTCATCAGGGATACTGGTTTGTAGTTTTCTTTCTTAGTTGTATCTTTGTGAGGCTTGGGTACCAAGGTGATTGTGGCCTCATAGAAAGAGTTTGGTAATGTGCTTTCTGTCTCTATTGAGTGGAACAATTTGAGGAGTATTGGAATTAGCTCTTCCTTGAACTTCTGAAGCCATCTGGCCCTGGGCTTTTTTTGGTTGGAAAGCTTTTGATGACTACTTCTATTTCATTGGGGGTTATAGGTGTACTTTTGTTGTTTGTCTTTTCTTGATTTAATTATGGTAAGTGATATTTATCCAGAAATTTGTCCATTTCCTTTGAATTTTCAAATTTTGTGGAGTGCAGGTTTTCAAATATGACCTGAAATTTGTCTGGATTTCCTCTGTGTCTGTTGTTATGTCCCCCTTTTCATTTCTGATTTTGTTAATTTTCATGTTCTCTCTTTGCTTTTTGGTGAGCTTGGATAAGGGTTTGTCTATCTTGTTGTTTTTTCTTGAAAAAACAACTCTTTGTTGCATTGATTTTTTGTATTGTTTACCTGGTTTCTATTTTATTTATTTCAGCCCTCAAATTGATTATTTCCTGGCATCTACTCCTCCAGGGTGAGTTTGCTTCTTTTTGTTCTGAGGCTTTCAGTTGTGCTGTTAATTCTTTAATGTGAATATCCTGTGTTTTCTTCATATGGGCACTCAGTGCAATGAACTTCCCGAGTAACACTGCTTTCCATGTGTCCAATAAGTTCAGATATTTTGTATCCTCATTCTCATTAAATTTTAGGAAGTCCTTAATTTCTTTCTTTACTTCTTTGACCCAGGTGTGGTGCAATTCCTCATTATTCAGTTTCCATGAGTTTGTAGGGTTTCTACGATTTCTGTTGTTGTTGAATTCCAATTTTAAAGCATGGTGGTCTGATAAGATACAGGGGACTATCCCAATTCTTTTGTATCTGTTGAGGTTTCTTATGTCACCTAGTATGTGGTTGATTTTAGAGATGGTTCCATGTGGAGAAGAGAAGAATGTATATTCTTTTATGCTTGGATGGAATACTCTATATATGTCTGTTAAACCCAGTTGAGACATAACATCTGTTAGTTCTTTTGTTTCTTTGTTGAGTTTCTGATTGTTGTCCTATCTAGTGGTAAGAGTGGTGTGTTGAAGTCTCCCACTATAAGTGTGTGAGGTTTTTGTGAGCTTTTGGTTTTAGTAGCATTTCTTTTATAAATGAGTGTGCCTTTGTATATGGGGCACAGATGTTCAAAATTGAGACTTTGTGTTGATGGATATCTCTTACGATGAATATTAAATGACTGTCATCATCTCTTTTGATTAATTTTGGTTTGAAGTCTAACTTGTCAAACATTAGGATAGCCACACTTGCTTACTTCTTGGGTCCATTTGATTGGAAGATCTTTTCTTAGCTCTTTATCCTGAGGTAATGTCTATCTTTGAAACTTAGATGTGTTTCTTGTACGCAGCAGAAGGATGGATTCTGGCTTCATATCCATTCTGTTAGCCTGTGTCTTTTTATAGGTCAATTTAGACCATTATTGTTGAGGGAGAGTAAGGACCACTGATCGTTAATATTGTTTCTTTTACATTTGTTGTTGGCAGTGGTATAGTGAATATATTTGTCCTGCTTTACCCTTGGTTTCTGGAGAAGTGATATCATCTGTTGCCTACATCTTGGTGAGCATACTTAAATTCCTTGCTTTGGTATTTTCCTTCCAAAACTTTCTGTAGGGCTGGTTTTATAGATAAGTTTTGTGAAAATCTGGCTTTGTCATTAAGTATCTTGTTTTCTCCATCTATGGTTATGTAGGGTTTTGCTGGGTATACTAACCTGGGCTGGCTTCCATTGACTCTTAGTACTAATAGAACATCTATCCAGGACCTCCTGGTCTTGATGGTTTTCATGGAGAACTCAGGCGTAATTTTGATAGGTCTGCCTTTATATGTCCCTGTCTTTTTTCCTTCACTGCTCTTAATATTTTTTCTTTATTCTGTATGTTAGGTGTTTTATTATTATATGCTGAGGGGTCTTTTTTCTTTGTTCCAGTCTATTTGGTGTTTGGTATGCTTCTTGTACTTTCATGGGCATGACCTTCTTTAGATTGGGTGCCACACACTGCTCAGTGGGTAACAGGTCTGCATGTATAATACCAAGACTCAGATGATAGGGTCAGGAGTAGCTTCTGCTTGACAGACAGACACAAACACACTTGAAGTGTTTTGTGAACTGCTGCCAAGTTTACTTCAAAGTATAGGGGTTTTATGCACAAAGAACGGATCTTTGGCCACCTTTTAAAGATGAACAAACATTCTATAAAAGCGTCAGCAATTCCTTTTGAAGTATGAGGTAGTAAATACATTTAAGCAAGTGCATAAATAGAGCCTCTGTCTATTTTGGCCTGCTTGTGGTCAGCATATCAGAGATTTGATTTACTGAGTAAAGAGAAGAATCATTGTACTTAAACAGCCTATTTTAATAGCAATGATTCAAGGACCCTCATATACCAAATTAGAGTTTTGTAGTAACTTCCACAGTAGCCTTGCTGTCGGTAGGCTGATTATAGGCAAGGTCACATTGGGGACTGCTTCCTTACAGCTTTAGCCCTAGTTGTTTGTTAGGCCTCAGGCTGACATCTGGCACTGTGGGTTTTATGATTGGGGGCACAGAGATCGACATCCATCGCTGAATGTTGGTCTGTATCTCTTTCAATTCCTGAAACTAAATCTAAGTGTTTTCTAGGCTTCTCTGATTTAACAGTGGAGCTACAGGCTAAAATACCCATGATTAAAAAGCATTATTGTTAACATAGCAGAAAATACATCTATCACCCATTCCAAACAGCCAGCCAAGCAAGCACCTGTAGGGACCTGGACCAATTTCCCCAGGAGGTGTAACCACATATGGTGTGAACCTCTGGACAGGTAGCCATTGACATTACTCTCAGCCATCGCTACACTGTCTCCACTGGGGATGGTGTGGCAATTGGGAAAGTTTTCCTTGATGATTTTGTTGAATATGTTTTCGGCCCCTTTGAGCTAGGCTTCCTCACCTTCCTCTATGCCTATTATTTTTAGGTTTGGCCTTTTCACATTTCCTTGATCTTTTGTGTTAAGTATTTGTTGGAAATATGATTTTCTTTGGTAGATGAATCTATTTCCTCTAGTTTATCTTCACCTGAAATTCTCTCTTCCATCTCTTGAATTTTGTTGGTTATGTTTGCATCTGTAGTTCCCATTCGTTTGCCCAGTTTTTCTATTTCCAGCCTTCCTTCAGTTTGTTTCCTCTATTGTCTCCATTTTCGTTTTCAAGTGTTGAACCATTTCCTTCACCTGTTTAATTGTTTTTTTCTTGGCTTTCTGTACTTTCTTTATGAAATTTATTCATTTCTTCCAATTTTATTGTTGGTTTTATCGTCTATTTCTTTAAGGGATTTTCTCACATCCTATTTCAGGGCCTATATAATTTTCATGATGATAATTTTTAAGTTGTTCTCTCCTGATAGATTTGCTTTGTTGTGTTCTGGTCTAGTTGGTGTAGATTCCCTAGATTCTGGTGTTGTTATACTTGTCTTTCTGATGTTACATGTTTTCTTGTTTTGCTGTCTTCCCATAGCTTCTTCTAGTAGGTGTTGGTGGAGTATCTTCCTCTCTCTTTGGGTTTAGGTGGGTCAGAGGTTCAATGTCTGTAGCTCTGGGTGGTCCAAGCTGTCTAGGAGGTCTCTCCTTAGTCAAGGGCCTGTAGATGGGGATCAAAGATCAGGCTCCAGCAGAGAACAGCTGAGGCCTCTTTGGCAGAGGCTAGCCCACAGGATGTTTCCTCAGGGATAGTCGGGTGTAGCTCTAGCCAAGGCTTCTAGCAAAATCCTGGCAATGGGGGGCAAAGGCTGGCCCAATATTCAGGATGCTTCTTCACCGATAGGCGGGTCTAGCTGGCACTCTCCATCTGAGTGAGGCTTCTTTAGCAGAGGCCCTGTAATGGGGGTCAAGAACCCAGCCTGCAGGAACTCATAGTGGTCTGGCAGATGAAGGCAGATCTCTGGGAAGGGCCCAGAACTCTAGTAGAAGACTGGTGGTGGGTGTCAGAGAGCAGGTAGGTGGAAATTTCAGGTGGCCCCACATGGATAGTCGGGTCTATTGTGCTCAGATCGACCCAGGATTTTTCCTGAAGGTGGCTGGATTGTTGGTTCCACCCTCTGGCTCAGTGCTTAGCCAGAGAGGTGGGACAGTGGGCAAGGTAGGCAGAAGGTAGGGGGAGTGCAGGCTCTCAGTGGGGGTTGGGGTGGGTATATTGGAGCTTAACCTGACCTAAACAATGGGGAGATCATGGATCCCCAGACTTATAGCTGGGAAACCAGCATTGAACCCTCTCAAGTTACAAGCAGGTATTTCCAGTCGCCACCGCAGGTCGGGTCCCATCACCATGCCAGCCCCCAAATAATATGATGAGACTCTATATTTGAGATAAGGCTGGTGGCAAGTTACCATCATTGCTTATGGTCTAGCTCTTTCTTAATGATTAACCCATTTCTACTTATCTAAGTATTTCCACCTGGTCATCTTATCTGAGCACAGCAGGCCAGAATTTTGTTACCTCCACACTCTACTTGCTGACTCCTCACTACTTCCTCTTTCCTCCTTGTCTCCTAGCCCCGCGTGTCTTGCTTTCTCGTTAGTCGCAGTGCTTTATTCATTAACCAGTATGAGAAACATATTTACAGAATAACATCTCCCATCATCTTCTGTTTTCTGTCTAAAATAAAAGGAAGGGTTTTAACCTTAACATAGCAAAATATACCATATAAAATATATCAAATAAGAATCACAGTTAACAATATTTAGCCCATTAACATTTTGTAAGACTTAAAGAAAATTAAGGAAAATCATCTAGCCTATCTTTGTGAGTCAATATGTAATTTATCTTTAATCCTAAATAAGGAAAAATATAAGTATAACTACCTGTCTTCAATTCCTTCAAAGACCACAGAAGGATAATATATAAACTCTAGAAATGACAGAGACAATTCATTGCCTGGTCAGTCACCCAAATTTCTTTTGTAATGTTCCATCTTTAGCCCATAGGCCATAGTGTGTCTGGCAGACTCGTTCATGAAGCAGGAACCCTGTAGTACTGTCCATCTTGTTTCAGCAGTCACCTTTTTGGGGGTCCTTCATGTCCAGTTTCTACAGCATAAAGTCAAACAGTCTAGACAAGAGAAGTACCTTGCTCAAATGGCTAGTCTTGCCATATTAGAAGGAAACTCCGTAACACGTTTCTTCGATGTGATGTCCATCTTCCTTTCTGACGCAGGTGGTGTTACTAGGAGCAGTTGTGCCTCACTGTCAAGAAAAACTCTAAACCATTTTAAATGTCATATTCTGTAGGTCTTTGAAAGGTTTGAAGAATGCCTGTTCATCTCAAATACATCTCTGTATATCTACAAATCCTAACTAACTTAACACCAAGTTTTGACTACCATAGGTAGTTCTCTATAATCTGCACTAAATTATACATTGCATTTTTAACTGAGCTATATAAACACAATAAACAAGAGGAGAAAAATACATATCACAAAATTGACCTTAAATTTGTATCAATAAATGAAAATCCATTCTAAAACAAAGCATTCTATCCATACCATAATTCCCTTTTTACCTTTCAAAAGATTGCTTGTCATCATTAGCCCTTTATAACCAAGCCTGTTTAAATGAAAACAAACATAAACAAAATTTGGGAATTTGGGCATTTTTCTTTCCAAGCTACTTCCTGCTTGTAGGGGGTGCTGTCATGGGGATCCGAAAAAGATACAGAAATCTTGGCTGTAGTGGTCTGTAAGGTTGCAATGTCCCATTGACGTTGCTTCAGGGGGTCTTGCTTGATCAAACCACATTAGTATGGAAGGAATCCACAGCTTTTCATTTTCTGTGGAAACAAAAATATAAATCCTTCTCCCCAGTAACGTGTCCTTGGACTTAAATTTTGTAGTCCTAGCATTTTTAAAATATATAAATTGAATTAATCCAGCAGCATTTCTTTTATCAGTATTTATTATTTTCTCAGCAGTCAAACAATTTAAAGATAACAGAACAGCATACAATATCCAAAGATTCTATATGCTTTCTATCTTTCTGTTGCTTTTTTTATTGCTCTATTTCTTCTACTTCTATTTTTACATATTTGAGACAGGGTTTCTCTGTGTAAGTTTTTTCTGTCCTGAAATTCACTTTGCATACCAGGTTTACTTATAAATCAGAGAGATCTGCTTGCCTCTGTCTCCCGAGTGCTGGGATTAAAGGTGTGTGCCACCACACCCAGCTCCTCTCTGTCTTTTTAAAACCATTTTATTTTTTTTTCTCTTCTAAGCCTACATATATTTTAGATCACAGTGTAAACCTTTAGCGCTTTTTCTTAATGTAAATCTGTCTTTATTGTAAATCTTTATCTTTTTTTTAGGCCACAAGTCTTTTATCTGGTAAACAACAACATTGCTAAAATGAAAGCCACGTGTTTTTTTTTTTTTTTTTTTTTTTTTTTTTTTAGTCTATCCAAGATGGCAGCAGCTATTTTACCACCAGCAGTGAGAGCTATGCTCACCCCCTTGGTCGTGCTGCATCCAGTAGCATGCTGCCAGCTTGGAGATATGGTCACTGCCATTGCCAGCTCTCATACACATCTATGAATTGTTAGCAGAGCTCTTTAAAATCAGTGCGGTTTTTTGCTGCTTATGCTGAATCAGGAAACCTCCCTTAAAGGATCCGCACAAATATTTACATGTCTCTTACAAAACAGAGTCCAACCCAGAAAAATGTTGCTAACAAGAAGTCTTGCTTGTCTCTGTTCTTTTGTTTCTATAAACTAAGTTTAAGTTTTAAGTGAATGTCCTCAATCCCACTTCTGACACAATTATGTTACAAGCACCTCTTTCCCCTGCTGCTGGTCTGGTCCCACTCTTTGTTCCTTCCCATTGGCCTCGAGGTTCTGCTGCCACGTGCACCCCAATAACATGCAGAGACTCTGTATATGATACAAGCTGTTGGCCACTTATTATCATTGTTTATGGACTACCTCTGTCTTAATTTTTAACCCATTTCTACTTATCTAAGTATTTCCACGTGGTCATCTTATTGGAGAGCTGCGGCCCACATCCGCTCTCTCTAGGCCCTACATCTTGACTCCTCCTAACTACTTTCCTCGTTGTCTCCTAACCCCGCCCATCTTGCTTTCCCATTGGCCACAGTGCTTTATTCATTAACCAGTACGAGAAACATATTTACAGAATAACATCTCCCATCAGACTCAGACCCCTTAAATATGGGTCTTAGAAGGCCTGGGTGATCTAAGGGACCTATGACTGTGGAACCAGAATGTGTCCCTGGTACATGAAAGGACTGTGGGAGCACATTCCCCATGGAGGGATATTCCCTTAGCCTAGGGGCAAGATGGAGGGCCTAGTCCCCATTCTAAATGACTTGAATGATTTTGATGATCTCTTTTGGAAGTCACCACCCTCCTTTTGGGGGGGATGGGATGGGAGTTGGTCAGAGGGTGTATGGAGGGAGGGAGAGGGAATTGTGTCAATATGTAAAATATAACATATATATATGTATATATATATATATATATATTCTTATTTGATCATATATATATATATATATATATATATATATATCAAAGTAAAAAAGAAAACCACATTTTCTTTATCCATTTATTCATTAATTAACAACAAGGCTGTTTTTGATTTCTAGTTTAACTGAGTAGAGCAGCAGTAAATATGGTTGAGCAAGTTTCTTTGTGGTAGAAAGAAGTGTCCTTTGAGGGTACACCTAAGAGTAGTATAGTTGGATCAGCCCTGACATAGACAGTTTTCTGAGGAACAGTCATATTGGTTTCACTGGTGGCTATACATGTTTGTACTCCCACCAGCAATGGATGAATTTTTGCCTTACTCCTCATACTTTCCACAAGGGTTGTCTTTTTTTAATGATCCTGGCAATTTTTAATAGTGTAAGATGAAATCTCATAGTAGTTTCAATTTGCATTTACTGAGGTGACACATGTTGAATATTTCTATAAGTTCTTTTCAAGTTTTTCCTCTTTCTTTCATCTATTTGAGAAATAGAAAATTCTACTTAAAGTCAGGACATAATTTACATAAAACAAATGTAAGTAGTTTTATAGATGATTTATGAAATAGTGAAAAATAATAACTGATAGTAGATGTCATTCTGTAAATATGTTTCTCTTATTTGTAATGAATAAAGCACTGTTGGCCAATAGGAAAGCAAGATAGGCAGAAATAGGAGACTAGGAGGAGAATGGAAGTAGTTGGGAGAGTTCTAAGATGGAGGACGGAGAGAGAAGAACACCAGCCCCTCTCTCTGGTAAGATAAGACCATGTGGAAGTACTTAGATTAGTAGAAATAGGTTAATAATTAAGACAGAGCTAGCTGATAAGAAACTAGTAACAGGCCAGCAGAATTCGATCAAATGCAATGTCTCTGTGTGTTATTTGGTACTGGCGCAGCAGTGGGCCCAGGCTGGCAGAGGAAAACCCTTACTCCTAACAAATAACCTATAGGGCTTCATTCACATTCTCAATTATAAAATTTAGTTTAGTTTGATGACACTAATTAAGAGAGTTCTAGAGGGGTCTTTGTACTTCTATTTATTATACAAAGCTAACCTATTCAGCTTATAAAGTCATAACTTAAATAATTTAGTGAAACATCTTCACTTCTTTCTTCCAACAGTCCTTCTTTCTTTCTTTTTTTTTTTGACAGAATTTATCTGTGTAACATCTCTAGCTCTCTTGGAACTCAGTATGCAGAGAAGGCTGCTGACTGGCTGTCCTGGAACCCACAGAGCTCTGCCTGCCTCTGCCTCCCAAACACCACCACTTCCCAGCTCCTTATCTATTTTTCTGTCCCTTACATTAATTGTGAATGTACTTCTACATACATATAATGTAACATATGATATTTTTTTCACTCTAATGAAATAACTGACATAAATGACTTAAAGCAGGAAAGATTCATTATGGATCATATTTAACTTCGTTGATGCATTTTGGGGCTCATCATCATAAACATTATTTGTACAGTGAGTCCTGGATGGGATTCTTTTCCTCATGAACAGTCAATTGAGATTATAACACAGTAAATAAAAAAGGTTGAAATATAACAAAGATTGGAATGCACATGACAACACTGACATGCCTTTAGTTATCTGTTCCCTCCCACTAATAGCTACCTACAATCTTTCCTCACTTCTCAATAGTACCCTTGTGCTTAGCATCAATTAAAATATTGATTCATTAGGTCAATGTATTATAGAATGAATAATAAATACCCAAGACAGATATTGTGGTTCACGATAACAATCAGAAAAGCCAAGCAGCGAAGCCACCAGAAGCTCTTACCTCTACCAACATTGGGGTGATCCTGTCCTCAAAATGGATGGCGACTAGTTGCCTGAGACTGAATGCCAGCTCTGAGACCCTGATCAAGTTTTATGTACATTTTTAGTACTGGGATTATAGGCATGCACCACCAACGCGCAGCTTCTATGGCTAACTAGTGTATCTCCTGGGATTACAGGTATGTACCACTACAGCCTAGCTTCTATGGCTGTGGCTAGCTTTGAAGTTCTGATCACCAGGCAAGCTTTATTACATCTTAAACAATATATTACCATAATTCCCCTGTTTTATGTAACACAGAAAGAAGGCCACAATATGCATAAGAAAACCATATGAAATAAATACAGTTATTATAGACAAAATATACAGGTATTAAGTATTTTAGCAATGTCTAGTCCATTTTCATTTGACAAATTTAATAATCTTTTAATAGTCCCTTAAATAGCATCACTCACAAGTCTACGTTTGTGGTTGATAGTCTCTTACACATTTCTAAATTCAGTTATCTTGATAAACAACTAAGACATCACAAAGTGAGAACAAGAAAATGTGGAGTGTGAAGTAACTTGGCTAAGTGTAAAATAGAGGTTGGAAACAATTAGTACAAAGTACATGTTTTTAAACCGAAATTGGCAACATTATTAATGTAATGTTTAGTAAAAATTGGCAACATTATTAATGTAATGTTTAGTAAATTAAGAGGGAATTTTGAAAGGGATAGAATTATTATAAGCAAAATTAGAAATGTATGCCTGAGCTAAGGTACAATTAGTAGAAAACAAATTAGATCCTAGAGAATATATTTAATTAAAAGAAATTAGGAAAATATTAATAGATATGTAGGAAATAAAAAGGGATGCAAAAGAAATAGTAACGTGACAAATTTTTGTCATTAATAATGTACTTATATACAAACAAACTGAATCATTTGATTGAACCACTTTGTCATATCAGATAATAAAACCCCTAATGGTATGTTATCTACAACATATATTCTTAATATATTAGTATTATAAATTTTTAAATGTATGTTATCATATTCTATACCCTTGTTTTACTTTTATTTGTTCAATTTTGCCAGAATTTATTAATTGCAAATTCTTCCTTTGTTTGTTAAATAAAAAAGAACAATATTCTCCTTCCAGATCCTATACAAACATTGTGCCCAGCCTCTGGATCTACCAAACCACCAAGAGACCATATCTGATGCAAAAGCAAAGAATCTTTTTAATTTATGAGTTAAGGGTCCAGTTAAGGGCCATTGCTACATATTGCATTATATTATTATCAGTAAAGCACACCCAAAGCCTGACATCTAACTTCTGATTGGTTCCTTACCACATGGAAGGTATTGTGCAGTTTCTTCTTAGTGATTAGAGCAAGATCAATGAAGGTTGGGGAGCTTAGAGCACATCCTCCTGTGTCAGTGGTCTACATCTTGCTGGGTGTTTTCTGCAGCCTGTCACAACTAAGAAAACAAGGTGCTGGGTGAGGGTCTGGGCCCTTTAGAATAATTTTATTTCAGAGTAGTCATCCAATATTAACATGCAGCACTAGCAACTTGTTGCCATGACTTACACATGACAAAAACAACTTCAGGAAGGTTTTATTTTGGTTCATGGTTTTAAGATATAGTACATCATGACAGGGAAGGCATAATAACAGGATCATAAAGCAGGTGACAAAAACTGTACCTGAAGTCAGGAAGTGGAAAAGGTGAATGCCATTTCTCAGTTTTGATTTCATCTTTTTATTTCATTTGAGATGCTACTCCATAGAAATAATGCCACTTGCATTCAGCACAAGTTTTAGAAGCTCAGATAACCCTCTCTGGAAATATCCTCAGAGACATGTCAGTTAGCTTTGTATCCCAGGTATGCCTAAGTGTCTACATGTTGACAATGAGATTTATCATACAAGTATTTTGCATAAATATATTCTCATGTTCTCATCACTTTTACCTGTCCTTTTTCAAGCCAGACACTGTTAGGTTTATCTACCACTTGAAGAAAATAAGATTTTGAAGTTTATCCTGGTGTGTGTGTGTGTGTGTGTGTGTGTGTGTGTGTGTGTGTGTGCAAGATTTTGAAGTTTATCCTGGTGCATGTGTGTGTATGTGTGTCTGTTGTGTGTGTGTGTGCGCACAAGCATGCTCTCCTGTGCATGCTTACACATGCAGGAGTAATAAATTGTCTAGATTTTTTTTACTGGTTTAGAATCCAGTATAATAATGAAACAAATATTGAAATGGAGGTAGCATAATATCATTGTGGTTATTTTACACGTTAACAAGCTGAATGATTGTGGATTTTAACAGAGCATATAAAATCAACCCTGTGAGATACTCCAGAGCCTCTTCCGCTAGCAAGGTCTAAGGTAATGCTGTATTTTGTATTCATTTTTAGAAATCCACATGTTCATGCAGTGTGTAGAGAGCATTTTGAAACAATAACAAAAATACAACAAAACCCTGGCTCACCTTTTAAAATCAGGGTGAAAACAACCTAAACTGTGATATTTCCCTTTTAAAATGAAGAGAAGTCCTTAGTGAATAGAATGAACTAGACAGAAATTGTTCTCAGAAATTGGAAGTCTTTGTAGTTTTCGATAGAATAAGCCTAATTCCTGAAGGAGCAGCTAAGTGACAGCAGCCACCTTTTGTTCATTACCTTACCAGAGGGTCCCTGTTGAATGACAATTGCTGGGATCCTGAGCTTGCATTGTCATTATAAGAAGAGAGAAAGAGTGATGAAGCTCTTAACCTTAATGATGATCATCCTAGGAGATGAGACAGAAAGCTAAGCAGCAGCAAGATGTTCTGTTTGATGAGGAGGATTATGACAAAAGACAGAACACATCAGGGCTTTTATATATCTGATAGGGGGATTATGCCAACTACAGAAAATAATAGAGTGTTAGGCACCATAATACCTGTACTTCTTGATTTATGGAGATTTAGAGGGCAATGAAAATCATTTTTTTCACTGCCCATCTCAAGCTAAATAATATGAGGTACTGATTTTATTTTTTTTGTTAAAATGCCTAAAAATTAAACAATAAAAGGATGTTTGTTTTAGAATATTATTTTAAGATGTGTTACAGTTGTTTATACTGTGGAACTTATTTTTAATGATGCAAAGATGTGCTCCAGTCTTTTTGTCATTCGATTTTTTTTTAATTTTACATACTAGACCCATTTCCCCCTTGATATCCTTCTCCCTCCCCCCACCTCACCCTATCCTAACCCCTATCCATTCCTCAGAGGGGGTAAGGCTTCCTTTGGGGAGTCAAGAAAGTCTGCTATACAAAGGTGAGGCAGAACATAGCTTCTCCCCACTGCATCCAGGTTGAAAAAGGCATCTGATCACAAGGATTAGGGTTCATGCGCCTGGATCTACTGCCAACAGCCCCTCTCCCCTGCGCAACATATCAAGCCATATAACTCTCACCTATATGTTGCATTTGTTTGACTAAATGAAATTAAGCTGTGGTCAGGAGGTTGAGTCAGCAACTAGCTGGCAGGAAGTGGTAGGGAGAAACCAGGTGTAGCCAATGTTCTTAAGTGGAGCTTGGCAGAAAGTCTGTTGGGTTTTCCCTGAGAACAAGGAAAGAAGGTTAGCTATTTGTGATTCTACCTCTCTGGACTAGCAAAATTTTACTGCCACCTTTGAATCCTGAGTGCTGTAGAAGGGGAGGGGGAATCTAGTTAAAATTTCTCTCAGTGGCTTTGAAAGAGCAAATGAGTGAGGAAACAGAATTCCTCCAAGCTGTATCCCTTGTGGCCAAAACACTCTTAGCTTCAGAGTTAGCTTCAGAGTTGCTGCTGCAGATTAGGGCATCAGTTGCTTACGGGGCAGCCACTAAACTGGATGGGAAACAACAGATCTTATTTCCTCAATATTATTGTAAGGTATCTTACAATTTTTTTCTGCTGTGAACATTTGTCTTTATGATGTTGTATGTGCTGTACTTGTTTAACTCTATGAATCTCTGTTACTTTGCCTGTCTAAAACACCTGACAGTCTAATAAAGAATTGACTGACCAGGAAAGGCAGGAGCAAGGATAGGCAAGGCTGACAAGCATAGAGAATAAATAGAAGGAGAAGATGCAGGAATAGAGAAGGACAAGAGAGCACTAGGGGCCAACCACATAGCCACACAGCCAGCCGAGGAGATAGACGGAAAGAAACATATTCAGAAGAAGGGAAAGAAAACAGCTCAGAAACAAAAGGTGTTCAGAATAATTTAAGGTAAGAAAAGCTTGCAAGAATCAAACCAAGCAGAGGCTGGTATTTTATAAGTATTTATTATTATTATTATTATTATTATTATTATTATTATTATTATCAAGCCTCTGCGTGTGATTTATTTGGGAGCTGGTTGTTAGGCCACCCAAGAAGAGTAAAGAGTAAAATACATACACTAGCTACAGTCTCATGGTGTGTAGTTGAAGTATAGATGCACAACTGACTAACTGGACATCAAACACTGAGAAAAACATACCAATCAGCCATCTGGCTTACTCAATAAAAAGATCTGAAATAGTTTTCTAAACATAAGTGCAAAGCTTCTCAGGAGCAAGGCCCACCTCACAACTGTATATCTTTATGTCAGAGATTACACTATCATAGGGAGTCACCATTTCTTGGGTATAGATTGCCTTCTGCCAGTGATTACAACAATAAAAACCCCTAAACTTCATGGCGAAGCGATTAACCCTCTGCAAGTTTCACTTCCTTGTCTGTATCATTTATGTCTCAAATAGATAACATGGTACCTGGCATAGGAATCATGCTCAATGAAATGCATTTACTATAAATTCATTTTAATTGATTATTTTATACTATGAATTACTGCCAAACTTAAATTGAGTTTTCTGTTTTGATATGTTTTATTTTGTTTTAACTCCTAAAGAAATTTGAAGATCTAGAAAATTTAAGCTGCAGTCTTGCAGTTTATTAGCCTCTCTCTTGATTCTAGAAAAGGTTACAGAACATAGGAAAAGTGTGTCACATGCAAAGACTAACAAAACACAGCCTTTGTATTTATGTGAACTAACCTTTACTATATTTACTATATTCCCTAAACACATTGCATAAAACTAACTAGGAAATAAATGCCAGTGTTCATTGAAAATGTTTATTTTTACATGATTTAAATTAATATTTAGATGGAAAAATAATATGATATTAATATTTAAAACATTGCTGCTATATCCTATTCCATATAAATTTATATCCCAAGGGATAATCATTATGAGAAATAAATTGTTAATGGGAAAATCCAAAGATCACCTTCATATAGAACATAAATATGTCCTAGGCTCCTTTTTACACTCCCCCACAGTCATAAATGAACCTGAACTGATCTAGGTTTCTTTTTTCAAGGAAAAATATAAATATTAGGTAATTCAATAGATAATAGCTAGAGTTTCCACAGAATCTTCTCATTGGGATGATTGCTATTTTAAATATAACTTTTACATGGAAGCTAGAAATAGTTTCAAAGTCTACAAACAGTTTTAAAATGACTTTATAAATTGCCACAAACTCAAGGGAGATAGAATATATGTGGTCAAATGCTGTGTAAATTGTCATGTATAAATTGTGATGAATGCTGTCTTAATCTTTTCACCTCATTGCTAGAAGCAATTAATGTTTTATTCATTTTTCCCTTGAAACTTTAGGACCATCAGGAGAGAACGGGATGTTTTTTCATTTTCTAATTTTGAGACAACCATCAATGGCCATTGCCATATTAATGATTCTAACACAATCACTATGTCTTTGATGAACAATGTGGTAAAATTGACTTTGTCATTAGCTCTAACAGTTAAGAACTTTCATACTACATTGATTTTATGACTTTCCTTTAAAAACATCTAAATCTTTTCAATTAAGCTGACACAGTGAAAGCATGAATTTTTCATTAAAAGTGTATAAATGTATTTCATTTGCATTTGTATTTTATGAAATATGATGAGAAGTTCTATAACATATTTGATAAAATTTTCTGAAAAGAGGTTTGTAAATAAATATGCATAAATATGCATATAAACATTAGCTATGTGATCTGAACATTACTATAAATATGAATATTTTGCACATGGTTTTTCTTAAACATGTTGGAAAAAAAATTATCCAGTCCATGTTGCAATTTGCTTATATCAGCTCTTGCAGTTCTTCATTGCACAATATAATTTTGGAAATTTTACCCATTTTCTTTTGTTTCTACTTCATGTTATAATTAAGTTACTGTTTTTATTCTTAATTTATTAATATATTGTTTGTGTGGTGTGAGAGTGAGAAAGAGAGAGAAGCAGAGAGGAAGAGAGAGAGAGAGAGAGAGAGAGAGAGAGAGAGAGAGAACCTCAGTTCCTTAGAATAATCTGAAAACTTTGGCAATTCCAGTTCCACAATTTCAAATGCTAAAATGGAAGGTTTGGACCACCATATTTTGCTTTTATTTTATTGTAATGGAGTATGATATACACACATTAAAATATATTCTCCCGTCTCTATAATTTCATAGTCTTTTACTTATTTCCAATCAATTTGCACTCCCACCAGCAGTGGAATGTTCCCCTTTCTCCATATCCTCTGCAGCATAAGTTGTCATTTGTGTTCCTAATTTTAGCCATTGTGGCAGGCATAACATGGTATCTCAGAGTGGTTTTGGTTTGCATTTCCCTGATAGCTAAGGATGTTGAACACTTTCTTAAGTGTCTTTATATGGCAAAACAAAAAAACCCCAGGCTAGCCAAAACAATCCTGTACAATAAACGAACTTCAGAAGGTATCACCATGCCCTACTTCAATCTACACTATAAAGTAATAGTACTGAAAGCAGCCTGGTATTGGCAAAAAAAAATTGACAGGTAGACCAATGGAATAGAATTGAAAATCCTGTTATTAATCCACACACCTATAAACATCTGATTTTTGACAAAACAGCTAAAAGTATACAATGGGAGGAGGAAAGCATCTTCAACAAATGGTGCTGCACAACTGGATGATGGTGTATAGAAAACACTGCAGAGAGACCCAAGTCTATTGCCAAGACCTCAACATAAATACAGCCACACTGAACCTCTTAGAAGAGAAAGTGGAAGGTACCCTTAAAATTGGTACAGGAGATGATTTCTTGAGCATAACTCGAGGCACAGACACTGAGATTGACAATTAATAAATGGGACTTCCTCAAACTGAGAAGCTTCTGTAAGGCAAAGGACACAGTTGACAAGACCAAAGAGCAGCCCACAGACTGGAAAAAGATCTTTACCTACCCTACATCTGACAGAGGGCTGATCTCCAAAATATACAAATAACTCAAGAAACTAGTCACCACAACACCAACTACCCCTATTAAAAATGGGGTATAGACTGAAGAGAGAAATCTCAATAGAGGAAATCAAAAAGATGATGGTTTCTTAAAAAAAAAAGTCACCTTCTTCTATCAGCTACAGGATGAAGGCTCTATGGTAGCATTTAAAGTAGCCATCAATATCATTATCAGGGAATGGCATTTACAGTAACCTCTTTACCTCTCAATTATTGCTTAGATTCTTAGTTGGGGTCATCTTTATGGGTCCCTGGAGATTTCTCTAGAGACGGATTTCTCTTTAAACCCATAGTGGCTTCCTTTATTAAGATATCTCTTTTCTTGCTCTCCTTCTCTGTTCTTCCCCAAACTCAATCTTCCCAAACCCTCATGTTCTCCTCACCTCTCCCCTTCTAAGCAGAGGTTCAGTTATAAGTACTGAGCTGATCTCCTTCAATCCAGTAGTAGAGAGGGAGGAGTGATGAGCAAGGGGGTTAAGACCACACTGGAGGAGCCCACAGACACAGCTGACCTGAGCAAGTGGGAGCTCAGGACCCCAGTCAGAATCCCAGCTAGGGATTCAGCAAAGGACTGAGCCATGCTTCCTGAATGTGGGTATCTATTGGGTGCCTGGCCAGTCTATGAGGCCTCTGGCAGTGGAACCAGTACTTATGTGCAGTGCATGAATGGGCTTGGGAAGCCCATTCCATTTAGAGTTACACACTCTCAGCCTAGTTTCAAAGGGGAGGGCCTAGGCCATGAACCAAATGATGTAACAGACTTTGAAGATTCCCTCATTGGAGGCCTCACCTTCTCTAAGGAGAGGATAGTGGGTGGGGTGGGGTGTTGGTGGGGGTAATGGAAGGACAGGAGGAAGACAGAACTGAGATTGGTATATAAAATAGACTGATGACTAACTTATATACCATCATTGAGTCCTCATCTAGTAGCTGATAGAAACAGAAGCTGACACCTACAACTAAACACTGAGCCAAAGTCCTGGATTCCAGATACAGAGAGAGAGGAGTGATAAGGAAATGGGGACAAGACTACGCTATTGAAACCCATAGAGATAGCTGACCTGAACAAGGAGGAGCTAATGGACCCCCAAACTGATATCTGGGAAACCAGAATTGGACTGACTCAGACCTCCTGAACCTAGCTCTCAGTTAGAAGGCATGGGTAGTCTAAGGGACCTCTGGCAGTGGAACCAGGATGTACACCTGGTACAGTAAAGGACTTTGGGGGCACATTCCCCATGGAGTGAAACTCCACTAACCTAGAAGCAGGAGGGAGGGCCTAGTTCCTACTACAAATTACTTGAAAGCTTTTGCTGACCCCTCCTGGAAGGCATCACCCTCTCTTTGGAGTGTGGGGGTGGGTGGGATGGGAGGGAGGTCTGGGGAGGGCATCGATGGAGGGAGAGAAAGAGGGAGGGATGAGGAAGGAAGGGAGGAAGGGAGAGGGAACAGTGATTGATATGTAAAACAAGAAAAAAATTAAAGAAAGATTGTTTTTAATTTAAATATATTTTTTTAAAGTCAACATAATGTAGAGCACTCTGAAAGAATCAATATATTTAAAATTTTAATTAAAATATTAAACGTTTCCATTTATGTGCCTTAATAGCAGCTACGTGGAAGAGCTCACATCATTTTTTTTTAAAAAAAGGAAAGAATAAGTAAATAAACTTTTAATGCATCCCTGCTAGTTGCTATGGTGAATCTGATTGGCAAGAATATGACTCAGCTTCACCAATATGCTAAATCATACCCTAATCTCTTCAACCAGGAGCCTCATTCACATGCAGCTACTGCCAATTAAATGTCGTTTTTTTTTTTATTTTTGATTTTTTTATGCAGAATGAGTGAGAAGGTTCAGATACCTTCTTTTGTTCATTTGCTTTTCAATACATTTTATCATTCAGAAACAGAATTGGAAGGCTTTGATACACAGCACAAGGATTAGTCTTCACAGTGTCTACATGTAAAACTAGACATGGTCACTTATTTTATGATAAGAGACTGACAGCACAAAGCTTCCCTTCCTAATCAACTCACACAGGCCATAGGGAATGGGAGCATGGATAGCCAGGCAATGCATTGAACAGAGTAGTTCTCAAATCATCTGAAAGAGGAAAGGAAAAGAAAGCAAAAATTAGCTTATTGGAATTATTGAAATTTATGGTTGTATAATACTTTGACATTTTCATATATACTTACTAAAACATTCAAATATTCTTGCATTCAGTAGTAACTTCAGAATTCAACAGACATTTTTGCATATCTCTCACTCATGATTATATATGATGCCAAAATGTTTTCACAAAGTACCCTAAAGGAAACTAGCACAAAATAAACAGAGATTGAATTATTTTCTCTGTGATTGTTAGTGACTCAGTTGACAGGATAATTCACTTAAACAACTTAAAACACTTTTAATTAAGGATTTCACAACATAAATATAATAATATGTTGGTCAATTTTGAACAAATGGATTCCTGCTGTCTTACACCTCTGGAGGCTGAAGGAAGAAATTCCAATTTCCAGATTATCATTCATTCCCAAATATTAGCATTTAGATAGATTTCTTCTACATATTAGCTATTATTAAAATATTTTAAACTAATTAACACACACACACACACACACACACACACATATATATATATATATATTATGTTCCATATGTTGTATAATATATTGTAAACTCCCATAAAAGTAACTTGAGGACTATAATTGTGAATTACAAAAAAATCAAGATGTCACCAAGATAAATCAAATTACTTTCACCATGTTTCTATACGTTTAAGAACACATATTGGCCACCACCTATTAGCAAGAGTTATTTCATTGACATTCTTGAATTCCATCAATAATCCTTCATGTTATTGTTACACAGTGGAATATATGTTTATTTATACCTCATTGTGGGCTGGTCTTTTCTCCTTTCACAGTTAGTAACCACTAAGCAAACATATATCTAATATTTCATATACTTTTTCTGAAATCCTACAGAAAAGTATTTCTGCATTTCTAATGGAAAAATGAAAACTTTATTAAATAAAGAGTGTATTATCTAAAAGAAGGCTACTGATTGGGGAAAAACCATAATTGCTAGAGAAGGAATATTTCAAAACCACATTTAATACATTTATATTCCTAAATAAAATTTGGAATGTCTGAATATGTACCTTAAACAAGTGCGGGTTAACTTATCTAATTTTAAACAAAATAAAATAAAATCATTCTAAATATTGCATCATAAATATGACAATAGGTTTAGAGTAAATTCCTGGTGACAAGTATGGAACTGTCATAGTATGTCCTTTTCATTGAGAAGTAAAATTTCTACTCAGACTCTTCTGGTTTTTGTTTAAGTCCTCCTACCTCAGCCTATCAAATGCTGTGATTATAGTTGTTATATTTTATATGACAATATACTACCATGTTGTTACAAGAAAATAAAATGTCACTATCAATTATAAAATGAACAGTATTTAGGCAACTGCTAACTGAAGTTAACATACCTATATTAAACATCCTACATGGTCCATTGATTGATTCATTAGACATGGTTATGGTCCATTAGAATTTTGTTTGCTGACCCCCTCAGAGTAATCTAACAATATTTTATCTATTGTGTAAATTATTTTGGAATGTAGGCAAAACACCGTAGCTTCTACCAACCCAAACATTCAGACTATTCAGATAGTATCTGAGGTCTAAAGTAGAAATCATGGTTGGCTCTAACCTTCCTATCTAATGCATTCACCAATGAATAAGGAAAGTATTTTCAGTTCTTCCATGAGTTCAGATTTTAGTACCCCACCACCTAGACTCTGTGGCTTACAAATACCTTTTGTCCAGCTTCTAATCTCTGCTTATTTCCCTGGGAAAACTCATATTATAGGTATATTCTCTCTCTCTCTCTCTCTCTCTCTCTCTCTCTCTCTCTCTCTCTCTCTCTCTCTCTCTTTCTCTCTCTCTTCCCAGGGAAGAGCAGCAAAGGAAAAAGGACAGGTACCATATAAAGGCAGACATATCACAATTACGCCTGACTTCTCCATGGAAACCCTCAAGGCCAGAAAGTCCTGGATAGATGTTCTACAAGTACTAAGAGTCCCTGAATGCCAGCCCCGGCTACTATACCCAGCAAAACTTTCAATCACTATAGAAGGAGAAAACAATATATTTAATGACAAAGCCAGATTCCAGCCCTACAGAAAGATTTGGAAGGAAAACTCCAACCCAAGGAAGTTAACTATGCTCACAAAGATGTAGGCAACAGATGATCCCACTTCACCAGAAACCAAGGGTAAAGAAGGACAAATATATTCACAATACCACTGCCCAAAGCAAATTTTAAACAAACAAACATTAACAATCAATGATCTTTACTCTCCCTCAACAATAATGGTGTAAACTCACCTATAAAAAGACAAAGGTTAACAGATTGTATACAAAGCCAGAACTCACCCTTCTGCTTCATACAAGAAACACATCTATTCTTCAAAGATAGACATTACATCAGGGGAAAGGGCTGGGAAAAGATCTTCCAATCAAATGGACCCAAGAAGCCAGCAGGTGTGGCTATCCTAATATTTAACAAGTTAGACTTCAAACCAAAATTAATCAAAAGAGATGAAGACAGTCATTTCATATTCATCAAAGGAGAAATCCATCACAACAATGTCTCAATTCTGAACATCTCTGCCCAAATACAAAGGCACCCTCATTTGTAAAACAAACGCTACTAAAACTCAAAGCCCACATAAATCCTCATACACTTATAGTGGGAGACTTCCACACACCACTCTCACCACTAGACAGTACCACCAATCAGAAACTCAACAAAGAAACAAAAGAACTAACAGAAGTTTTGTCTCAACTGGGTTTAACAAATATCTATAGAACATTCCATCTAAACACAAAAGAATATACCTTCTGCTCTGTTCCACATGGAACCATGTCTAACATCAACCACATAGTAGGTGGCATAACAAACCTTACAAAATACAAAAGAATTGGAATAGTCCCCTGTATCTTATCAGACTACTATGCTTTAAAACTAAATTCAACAACACAAATCACAGAAACACTACAGCCTCAAGAAACTGAACAAAGTGCAATTGCAACACACCTGGGTCAAAGAAGAAATAGAAAGAGATTAAGGACTTCCTCAAATTCAACAAGAATGAGGATACAAAATATCTGAACTTATGGGACAATGTGAAAGCAGTGTTACGAGAGAAGTTCATTGCACTGAGTGCCAATATGAAGAATACAGAGGGTAGTCACATTAGAGAATTAACAGCTCAACTGAAAGACTTAGAACAAAAAGAAGCAAACTCACCCCAGAGGAGTAGATGCAGGAAATAATCAATTTGAAGGCTGAAATCAATAAAATAGAAACCAGGAAAACAATACAAAAAAATCAATGGAACAAAGAGTTATTGTTTCCAGAAAATCAACAAGATAGACAAACCTTTATCCAAACAAACAAAAAAAGCAGAGAGAGATCATGAAAATTAACAAATACAGAAATGAAAAGGGTGACATAACAATGGACACAAAGGAAATCCAGACAACTTTCAGGTCATACTTTGAAAACCTGTACTCCACAAAATTTGAAAATTCAAAGGAAATGGACAAATTTCTGCATAACTATCACCATAATTAAAGCAAGAACAGACAAACAACTTAAATAGACCTATAACTCCCAATGAATTCAAAGCAGTCATCAAAAGCCTTCTAACCAAAAGAAGCCCAGGGTTAGATGGCTTTAGAGCAGAATTCTACGAGAAATTCAAGGAAGAGCTAATTCCAATCCTCCTCAAATTATTCCATAAAATAGTGACAGAAGGCACTCACAAACTCTTTCTACGAGGCAACAATCACCTTGGTACCCAAGCCTCACAAAATACAACTAAGGAAGAAAACTACAGACCAATATACCTGATGAACATCAACACTAAAATATCCCTGATGAATACCAATGCAAAAATATTCAATAAAATATTGGCAAACCGAATCCAAGAATACATCAGAGAAACATTCCACCACAACCAAGTAGGCTTCATCCCTGGGTTGCAAGGATTGTTTAACATACAAAAATCTATCAATGTGTTCTACCATATAAACAAACTGAAAAAGAAAAACCATATGATCATCTCCCTAGGCTGAAAAAGCCTTCAACAAAATTCAACACCCTTTCATGATAAAGGTCTTGGAGAGATCAGGGATAACAGAAACATACCTAAACATAATAAAAGCAATATACAGTAAACCAGCAGCCAACAACAAACTGAATGGAGAGAAGTATAAGGCTATTCCTCTAAATCAGGAACAAGACAAGGCTGTGCTCTCTCTCCATATCTCTTCAATATTGTACTTAAAGTTTTAGCTAAAGATATAAGACAACAAAGATCAAGGGTATCCAAATTGGAAAGGAAGAAGTCAAACTGTCTCTATTTGCAGATAATATGATAGTTTATATAAGAGACCCAATAAACTCTACCAGGGAACTCCTACAGCTGATAAACACCTTCAGTATACTAGCAGGATACAAAATAAACTAAAAAAAATATTCAGTAGCCCTATTTTATTCAGATGACAAAAAGGCTGAGAAAGACATCAGAGATAGATCACCCTTTACAATAGCCACAAACAACATAAAATATCTCAGGGTAATGCTTACTAAACATGTAAAAGACCTATACAATAAGAAATTTGTGTCTTTTAAGGAAAAAAATTAAAGAATATACCAGAAAATGGAAAGATCTCCCATGCGCTTGGATTGGAAGGAAAGATATAGTAAAAATGACAATCTTGCCAAAGCAATCTACAGGTTCAATGCAATCCCCATTAAAATCCCAGCACAATTCTTGAAAGAATCACAATTTTTATGGAAAAACAAAAGACCCAGAATAGCAAAAACAACCCTGTACAATAAATGAACTTCAGGAGGCTTCACCATCCCTGACTTTAAACTCTACTACAGAGCTATAGTACTGAAAACAGCCTGGTATTGGCATAAAAATAGACAGGTAGACCAATGGAATCAAATCAAAAATCTCGATATTAACCCACATCTATGAACACCTCATTTTTGACAAAACACTAAAAAAATGAAATGGGGGCAGGAAAGCATCTTCAACAAATGGTGCTGGCACAATTGGATGATGGTGTGTAGAAGACTGCAGATAGACCCATGTCTATCACCATGCACAAAACTCAAGTCCAAATGGGTCAAAGACCTAAACACGAATCCAGCCACAATGAACATCTTAGAAAGGAAATTAGGAGGCACCCTTGAACAAATTGATATAAGATACCATTTCCTGAAAATAATTCCAGTAGCATAGACACTGAGATCAACAATTAATAAGTGGGACCTCCTCAAACTTAGAAGCTTCTGTAAGGCAAAAGACACAGTTGACAAGACCAAACAGCAGCATAAAATTTTTACCAATTCTACCTCTGACGAAGGGCTGATCTCCAAAATATACAGAGAACTCAAGAAACTAGTCAACAAAACACCAAATAGGCCTATTAAAAAATGGGGAACAGAATTGAAGAAAGAATTCTCAATAGAGGAAATCAAAGGGGCTGAAAGACACTTAAGAAAGTGTTCAACATCATTAGTTATCAGGGAAATGCAAATGAAAACAACTTTCAGATACCATCTTACTCCTGCCAGAATGGCTAAAATTAGAAACACCAATGACAACTTATACTGGAGAGGATGTGGAGAAAGGGGAACACTCCTTCATTGCTGGTGGGAGTGCAAACTCATACAGCCATTTTGGAGATCAGTATGGCAGTTCCTCAGGAAAATGGGAATTATTTTACCACAGGACCCAGCAATCCCCCTCTTAGGTATATACCCAAATGATTCACATTCATGCAACAAAGATATGTGCTCAATTATATTTATAGCAGTATTATTTGTTATAGCAAGAACCTGGAAACAACCTAGATGCCCCTCAACTGAAGAAGCTGTGGCACATCCACACAATGGAATCTACACTGTAGAAAAAAAATAACCGAATTTTGAAATTCTCAGACAAGTGAATTGAACTTGTAGAAACCATCCTGAATGAGGTAAACCAGTCACAAAAAGGGGAACAGGGTATGTACTTGCTCATATATGGATATTAGACATAGAGCAAATGATCACCAGCCTATGATACACACCACCAGATGAACTGGGATACAAGGTGTATTCTAAGTGATTTATGTATGGTCTCTCAAAAAAAGGGGGAAGAGACAAGTCCCCCAGAGCACATGGGTAATGGGGGGGCAGTGAATGGAGAGAGAACTAGGAGAAAGAGTAGGGAAGGAGAGGAAAACATGTGTGACTAGCTAGATTGAGTCAGGGTGAGCCATTATTGGTTGAAGAGAATACTGAACCTAAAAAATGGTCTAGAAAACTACAAGATTTACTCCAACTAAAAATTCAACTAAATTATCCATCATCATGGAGCCCTCATCTAATACAGGTTGGAAACAGAAGCAAACACCCATGACCAAACACTGAGTCAAACTAGAATCCAGATGCAGAGAGAGGGAACAAGACCAGGTTGCAGAAACACACAAAGACAGCTGACTTGAACAAGGAGGAGCTAATGCCTCCCCTCCAGACTAATAGCTGGGAATCCAGCATGGGACTGACTCAGACCCCCTGAATATGGGTGTCAGCTAGAAGGATTGAGCAGTATGTGGGACATCAAACAATAGAAACAGGATCTATTCCCGGTGCAGAAAAGGACCTTGTGCTAAATCCCCCATGAAGGGAAACCCCCTTAACCTAGAGACACGAGAGAAGTCCTAGTCCTTACTTCAACTGACTTGACAGAATTACATGAGCCAACCTAGATAGCATAGCCCTACAAGTGGAATGGGGGTGGGGGGATGGGAGGGGAGGGTGGCCAGGGTGCATGTCACAGGGGAAAGAAGGTAAGAGGGAGGGAAGGAGAGAGGGAGATTGGGAGGGTTGGAGGAGGGAAGAATGATGAAACTGGGATCAACATGTAAAATTTTTAAATTATATTATTAATAAAAAAAGAAAAAAATAATTAAAAAAATAAAAAAGATTTTCCCCCTGATGTACCATAAAGATAATGACTAAGAAAACAGTACTTGAAATAGAATAGTTTAGACTCACCTCTGTTTTGAGGAATGAATGAAAATCCATAGTCACTTGGTATTTGCTGGTTAGAGATTTAATTTTGATTACATTTACCTTTACTAAGATAGAATATGGAGCTGTTCAAATTGCCATGATCATGCCTCATATGAACAGATTCAGAATTTCTTTCAGAAGTTAGAAATGTTTAACACCATCTCATGATATGTATCAGAATGGAGGAGAGATTGAATAAAGACCAGCTCTGGTACAGAAAATTCTTTACCATAAAATCCATTTGGACTCATCAGTTATCTAATAAGATGAAATAAACATCATGAGTATATTAGGGTGTGTTTGCTCTAACATTCATTTAGACAGAAATATTTCATCCTGTTTTATGATTTCTGTTTATTTATATTTGTTTATTTTGTGTACATGTATTACACACACACACACACACACACACACACACACATATATATATATATATATATATATATATATATATATATATATATTCTGGAATCAAGATGAGAGCATGGGATCATCTTGAGCTTGGTTACAGGGAGTTGTAAGTTATCTGATATGTACACTCAGAACACAGGAATTTCTGTAAGAACAGAAAGTGTTATTAACCACTGAGACACATTCCAAGTAGTACAAAGATTCTCTTAATTGAAAAAGATAATCCATATCAATTGTTTATATTTAGATACATTAGCTGATGAAATTCTTTATACTGTTAAATAAGGAGAAAACATTGATGCAACCTCGTTGCAACACAGAGACATCTTAGTTATATGTACATTATTGCAATTTGCCATTTTAGAGATGTTTTATGTAGTTTGTATTCTGTACTAAAGACACAATCAAAGAGATTAGCTTTCATGAAAGTCATCTAATAAAGGTAATTATCTGGGGGCCTAGAATTTGTACTAATTTAGAATAAGTAAAAGAGTGTCAGTATAATGTGGGATATAATCAGCAGTCATGCCAGACTCTTGATTAGACTATTGCCTATTTAGATACTGCAAGAAATATGGAATTTTGACTGATAGAAATGCATAAAATCACAGTAAACACCCACATATGTGTATGGCATCTTCTGATTTATATTTTATTGTAATCTAAATGATTTTTTAAATTATCTTATTTCTATTTTTCCTCAGTGGAAAATCATCTATCACCGCTAAAAATAAACCTGGTGATGCTTCAAGGATTCTAAATATTAATATAGGACCTAAGGATGCTTGTCTCTTCCTTTAAGATATTTGCCTACACCCCTGAAAAAAACATATTTATGCAAACTTTTCTTGGTTTAGTTTCTCTAAATGTTTATGAAAAATTACTTTGATGATATGACATAAAACAATGTATGTTTTATTTAAATATAGTTTTGAAATGTAAGCTACAAATGAAGTTGAGTGAAGTTTGCTCCCACTTCATTTTCTTATAAAGGAATGTCAACTTTCTATCTCCTGATTTCCAATATTGACAGGGAATCTTACAGCCTTAATTTTTTTCTGCTTTATAGGTGATATGAGCCTCCATTATCACATCCTATTTTTCCTGTTATTCTATTTTGTTTACATGTGCATACAACTCTTTCAATAAAATGTTAGTAATCATTTGATTTAAAACTTATTTATTTCTGAGTATGACCTCACAATAAACATATAATATCAGGAATGAAACTATTTCAAAATATCATTTGTAGGTAATAGGTATTGCAATTTGCTCTAAGTTTTGGAGGTAGACAATTCCATTCTCAAATAGTACATAGAAACAACACTGAAAAAGAGAGTGTACCATCCTCCAACTTACAAGAGAAGAAACAAGAAAACCATTCACTGGATTGGAGTGGGGAAGATAGGAGATATCAAGTACATAAGTCAATATGATAGAATGATTAACATAAAATTCCTGTGAAATACAATATCTCTGAGTCAACCAGTCACTTAACCTATTCATCTCAATATTTAAATTATCTGTACTGTCAATCTTTGCAGTATGGTATAAAACACAGCTTGTCATAAAACACCCCATGTAACTGTTCAACTTGCAGTGAATCAAATAAAATACTTTTAATAGTAGTATTCATGATTTCATTCTAACATTATAGACTTTTTTAGGGGTTCCAATTTGTCTTTATCATTTGGTTGCTTTAGTTAATCAAGGAAAGTGAACATCATGACTTAAACTACAATATAGCTATATAATATTCTAATTTGATGTTTTTTTAGTAAGTAAATGATATTGCTTAAGATTTGCCTATTTAGTTTAGAGGGGTCACTACACGTGTCACAGAAGACAGGAAATAAAGCATGAAAAGATAAAATGAAAACTTCATCAAACTGAATCAAAATTCAAAGTCTGATGCCAAGCCAACATACTTAAATTCAGTATAATTTAGTGGAAATCATTTCCAATTTAAAATAATCCCCTATGCACAAGAAGGCATAATTATATTGAAACTAAATTCTTGGTACATGTCATTACTTTCAAGAATATGGCTTCTATAGATAGGCTACCTATACTTGCCAAAGGGTCTAGGGAACGTACTTGCATGGTATCTGTCATACAAACAGTACAGAGATCATTTAGCCTTTCCATTTCTTGTTGGGGTGCATGGGAGAGCACCTGTATATAGAGATATTATAAGGATTATTTAGATCACTAAATGTATCAAGTAACGATTATATGACAATCCCTGGCCCAACAGCTGTCACAGATCATCAGGTTACTAATCACCCCCAATTCTCAGATTTCTGCATGGAAGAACATGTTTCATGCCTTGCCTTTCCCTTTGAGAAAACAATCCTACATGCTTAGTATTCCTGGTTTCTTTAGTGATCTGTGAGTGAAAGGACCCTTCATGCTTCCAAAAGATGGTATTTATCATAAGGGACCTATTACTGTGTGATGTCTTTATGAATTTTCAGTAACAATACCATACTATTTCTTAAATATTTTGATAGGTTACAAGGGTTTATTATTTTTTTGTAATGTGATACTGGTGGGAGAATTGTAAATGTGTATGTTTCATAAACAATAAATACATGAGAAGAGATATTCTGATATTTGAGTCTATCTACATATATAATCTACACATATATATATGTGTGTGTGTGTATATATGTATATGTTATCTATCTCTATCTCTATCTCTATCTCTATCTCTATCTCTATCTCTATCTCTATCTCTATCTATCTCTATCTCTATCTATTTCAGAAAACTGGAGAAGGCGTGTTTACACACAGTCCAATACTGGTATCCAAGTTTTACTGTAGACCAATGAATATGAACACAGAATTACAGAGATCTTGGTTGAGGAAAAGTACAACACAAGGTAGCTACTTAATTTTGTCTAAATTTAGCATACAAGGGACATTTATTGGAAATCTAAAGTTAAGATACTATAAAGTCTTTTATTAGCTCAATTGAGGCAAGAAGATGAACACAAACTAATAGATCAATATTTTATGCTTATAGAAAAACCCTTCAAATACAGAATCTAAGACATCCACAATATTAGTAGTTAATTTATATTTCTCAACCATGTCAACTCATTCCAAGATTTAGAAATTACACTGAGTCAAATTTAATTAAGAGTAGTGGAGGGCTTTTCTTGAATCATTACTAAAAAAGTGGTAGACTAATTACCAGAATCCAGAGAAAATAAAGGCAGACAATTCTAAAAATATCATGTGAAGAGTGATATTTTACCATAATATTACTCTTTCTTTGAATTGGTGGCTCAACAAGTTTCTGGTATGAAGGCAGTCAGAGATCTAAAATAAATACTTGAAAAAAATTTGTAAAGTATTTCTCTTACTAAAAACTATGCTCTTTTCTGGCCAAATATATCATATTAAAATTACATGTATCAGAACATGTGCATGTTTCTTTGTTTGTACGTATTGAATTACCCAAAGTTATTTGATTCTATTCTCATTGAGACAATTGATTACTATTCAACTACTTAAATATCATTGTAATATCTACTAAACAAATGATTGATAAAAAAAAAACTGACCTTCTAAAGAAAGGTATAAGCAAGAATTTCTCTCATTATATTGTGCCCTGGGATAATGATACAGTTAAAGTTTTTTGTTTTATCATCTCAAAAGTGATCTAAGTTTAGGCAACTACACACTAAGGTTGCCTTAAAGCACATATAATTGTCCTACTAACATATTCTTGTTTCACTGAGGAAACGGGGGTTATACAAACATACATACATACATATAATCTTTTTATTATTTTACATATCAGTTCAAGTTCCCTCTCCCTCCCTTCCTCTCATGCCTCTGACGCTTCCTCCAGTCCCATCCCACCCACTTCACAGGGATGGTGATACCTTCCAGGAGGGATCATCAAAATCTATCAATTCATTTAGAGTACTGTCTAGGCCCTCCCTCCTCTCTTGAGGATAAAAGAGTATCCGTCCAAGAGCAATGTACTCCCAATATCCTTTTTTGCACCAGGGATACTCCTGGTTCCATTGTCAGAGTAACTGATTTATGCATACATAGAAATCAATCTTGTATTTTTTCAGTGTCCATACAATAGCGAGTTTCACTATTGTTAATGGAAGCATGCTTACTCTTCAGACCCTAACCTCTGGGACCCCTCTGTTTCCTTGGGAGGCAATGCTACACTTCCAACCTCTGCAATAACAAGCTCTGAGCTTGACTCAGAGCTCCAATTATATTCTCTCATGCTTTCTTTGGACTAGGCTTGAGTATTTTATTTGTAGCATCAGCAAAGTTCTCCTAACTGTTCTATACTCTATAATCCTAATTAAAGCATTTTGACTAATGCAAAAATAATTAGTAATACTTCAGATAAAACTTTTTATATTAGCACTTAGTGCTACCTGATAAAAATACTAACATTGATGTTGTAGTCTCTTTTGTGTTGGCCAATTACTCCTGAGTATGTGCACTGGCCTGGAGTGTATTTAACATACTCAGTAACATCCTATTGAAGACAACTGCTTCTCTTTTCTTTATGACTTGCGAATAGCTTCCTGGTTATGATGTTATGGTGGAACTTTGTATCCATGTTATTTCTGAGTCATTAGGTGAGGATTCCCACAGACTCCCAAACTCATTGCAGGTTAGAACCAACACTGTGGGTTTCTTTCTAAAAGCAGATGGTGAAACACTATTGTTGAAGACATGTATACTAATATCATTGAGAAATAAGCCAGGGCTCAACAGGATCTTCAAAACTCCTGACCAATGTTTCCAATGCTGGAGTTAATACACACTGTCTAAGGAAAATATTTTTCATCCATGTCATCCAACTACAAACCCTGTGATTCACAATAGCCATTTGCATTCAATTTGCACACAGTTGTACAATAGTGGAACACATATTAGAGTAAACAACAACTTTTTACTTGTATTTAAAGTCTATTCCATTATTAGGAATTTATACCTGGTATTTCTACTAAGGTCAAGACCCTGAGCTTAGATACATCATAGATGCTAGTATAAAACATACCACTATTTTTCTGCTAAAGGAATATAACATAACTCTTTATGACATGTTGATGTACACATAGATAACACAACACTCATCAAGGAGCTTCTTGGCACAAATGAGAATTAACTAGGCAGGCACTAAAGATCCACAACGGGATGGATTTAAGAGAGTAACTTCAGAGCAATCAATCATAAATGACATGTCCTTAGTATACTCTTCCATTCAAGGCTCAGTGATCTTTCCAGGGTAAGAGGAACAATATCTGTGAACCAGAGATGGTGAACAACTCTAAAGAAAGATTTCTATATATAATGGGTTTGATGGATGGATCAACTCACAGATACTATGATAGACAAGACTTTCTTTGATTCAGAGAAATTCATGTTCATACTATTTATTTTATTTTGTGATCCACTGAATTCACTCAGGTACATATCTGGGATTATTAATTGGAACTTATCCACATTTACCTGGTGGACTTAGCAATAGATACTGAGCTGAAGTAGATATTGAAATGAAGAAAAGGATACATTCTCCTCCAGAGTCTATCTATAAATAGCCAATAGATCAGTAGTAAAGACTATCACTCCCTGGACCCCCTTGGCCTTCCATGACAATACAGGGTCAGTCTTGTGGCTCATGCCTAGTGACAATAACCCAAGTTGTGTGTTCCTTATTTAAATGGCTGTGTAAAGTCTAGAAGATTGCATTTAAAATCTCATCACCATATATTCCAGGTCTTAAACACTTTCACACCTCTCTCCCATAATATTCTCTGACTCTTAGAATGGGTGATGCAAATGTCTTGTTCAGGAGTAAGATGTCTAGCATCACTTACTGTCAGCATCTCTGGGAGGAATGTTTTGCTTCATCACTGTTCACTGCAGTTTGTCTTCTTCAGTAAAGGCTAAAAATAGCTTTTCTCTATTGCTGTAGACATAATTCTATAAATATATAGAAGGCAGCTAGATGCATTGTCAGTTCAAGCAAATAAGTTTCCCTTTGGGCCTGACTTTCAAATTATCAGCTCCTTCCTTTGAAACAGATCTCAAATCCAACTAGAGAGCAGGTGGTTACCTTAATAAAAGAAATTTTCCAGTATTGCTTAGGTTTAGAAAGCTTGCCAAATATACTTTGTTGTTAGTAGGATTCAGATCACACTCAGTTAATAGATGCCTTTTCTTCCTGAGTAGCTGGTGTGGCATGTTCAGACACTTTGAAAGCACAGACAGAGGAATTTCTCAACCTAGTTCTCAATTTTTGTATTTATACCCTTCAAATGAAGTTCATGTTTCTTCAGGAATTAGTTTCTATCCCCTACCTCTAGTATGATAGCAGCAGGCTTGATGGTCTGTATTGTGTATGGATCTTTGGAGTCTCCCTGACCAACTTATAGAGTTATCCCATGAGTAGTGTGGTGATATATTACTTATGCAATTTTAAAGTTTTTCTGAGAGTTCAGAAAGCGAAGTTTGCCTCAAGCTAAAGACATTAGTCAGTGGTGGCATGTACTTTTAATCTCAGGACTCGGGATTAAGAGGCAGATAATCTCCTAAATTCAAGGCCACCCAGGGCTACACAAGACTGAATCAGTCTAAAAGATTAACAGAGCTCATGCCTTTAATCCTAGAACTAGAGAGGTATAAAGAGGGTCTTCAGATATCAGTCTCAGAATCAGTCTCTAACCACCTTGAGAAGAGCACAACAGTCTGAACAAATCTGAGGAGCAGTGAAGTCAGGATCAGTCTGAGGTTTGTCCGTTTGGTTTGAGCTGAGTTAGAGATAAGAACTCGTGTATGGATGCTTTGCTTTTCTGATTATCAGCTTGATCTTGAACCCCAATATTAGTCTCTGGGTTTTATATTTTTAAAGTTATAAAGTATAAGTATGATCTTTCTTTAGTCACCAACAAATTTTATGAACAACATTATATGGATGTGTGGGTTTCTTCCTTTATTTTCATTTTTTATTGTGGAGTTACAAGATAGTCACTTCATATATGGCTTATGCATATACCCTGTATTTTTTTCTTGTTTTACTCATTTCTCCATGTGCTAAATCCCCCAACTTCCTTCCATGTTCAAATCACATAACACATTGCTAATGCTAAACAGTGACTTCACTTTCTTCATTTGCAGAGAACCCAGGACAAAAAATCTTTTTTTTTCATGCACACTATTTAGACCCCAGAGTGTTACATCTCTTTATCATAAGGTAGCCTCCTTTTATTTTCTCAGATATGGATAACAGTATCAAGTCAGATAACTCTGTATGATTGGAGGGGAAAAAGTGCATGCTTTTAGACCTGTGTCACTTTGAATTTCTCTTTCTGTGAATTTACTGGGAACCATTATCCTTAGATAAAATTGATACCTTCCTACAGTCTAAGTTTCTGTGAAGTACTACTTTTGTCAACTTATAAACCAAAATGAATAAATTTTAAAAGTTTCAAATGATAGTAGAAATTTGCTTTATAAAGCTAAGAGAGATAACATTAAAATTTCTCCAATAGTAATGGCTCTACTATCCTTTTGTAAAACCTATCATTTAACATTAAAGGGGTTTTATAAATCTACCTCATTTTCCTTTATTTGATATATCTTCTTGGATATATGACTAAATCTGGAAAAATCAAAGTATTAAAGTAAAAATATGTTTCTACAAAATTTTGAATATGTATGGAGTTTATGAGATTGAATATAATTTTTCTTCTGAAATAATTTTCTTTAATTATGGAAATTATATGTATAAATAATGATGAAAATCATTATTACACTTGTTTGCAAAGCACTGTTCATTGCCTTAATCATAGAAGATAAATTTCTCTTATAATACATAAGTGTCATGAGAAAAAGAAAAATATAAATTTAGGAATTTCACTAGGTCTATTTTCTGTGAGAAGATGAATATATGTAGGTTCTGGTGACAGAATCTTCTTACCTAAAGATATATTAGTCACAGAGAACTGTATGAGGGTCTCTGAAGACCTTCTCATAGAACTACCTGCATAAATCAAAGGTCTGACATCCTAGTGGGTTCATTTATTTTTAAAATATTGGATATAAATTCAAGAAATTTAATAGTGGTAACTTAATCTTTAAGCAATTTGAAATCCAGTGTCATACTTTATTCTCATGGATTATTTTAGCACAATGATGGTGTGAAAATAAATCTGGATAATACTCACCAAGGAAATGCAACGAAGCATCCTTAAAGCGCAGCTCTATTTTTCTCATGGATATCCCTTTAAATCATCTCACTCAAGTATCCTGAATTCATTTATTTTAAATAAAGCATTTCTACACTGTGGAACTTTTCAATAAATCAATGGCTTTTTGGAAGATCTTAAGTACAATTAATGAGTACAGTGACCTTCCTAGCTAGCTGTGTAATAAGCCCTTTCTTGAAACTTGAAAAAAATGAATACTCTTTTTCTGTTTGTTCTCAGAGAGTAGTGAACAAATTTAACAAAATCAAAGAATAAACATATTATACATTCGCAATTTATAATAATTGTAGATGCATCCCACACAAAACTTCAAAGACCATCTGTTTTAAAGATAGCAATTAACCCATTATTCCTAGTATATTTTCCATTACCATTCATCCACTCCTCCCAAAAAAAAGCCCATGTGATACTGCTCATGCCAATCTGTAATATTCCCAATAGAACAGTTCTGTTTAAATATTATATGATATGTACAACTTTTGAATAAATGTTTGTAATATTCATTATTTAATTTAGTTATTAAAAACTACCTAATATTTGAATGACATCTTCAAGGTAATATAACTTACAAATTATAGATGATGCTGTACATAAAGTCTAATACACTGAAGGCCTCAACTAAAATTAGTCCCTTGGAATTTATTATTTTGCCTAATAGAACAAACAGAATATTAGATATATGGTCACTATAACAGTATAAGGTCATTAAGACCTACCACTAAGTCTAATATCTAAAGACAACAAGTGAAGTCCTATTTAATGCTAAGTAAGAGATGTGTTAAAGTCAAGTATGCAGTATGAACACAAAATAACCAATGCAAAGGTATAGAAAAATATAAATTAATAACACTGATGTTCAAAAGTTAATGAGTGTGATAAATCATATAAAAGTTGTTGGTCACATCAGAGTTCATTTTTAAAGAGTTTTCAATGTCTGACAATGTGTTTCAATTTAAAAAAAATGTTATACACATGCTTTTAAGTAAGATTTCCATTCACTAAGCATATTTTTAACAATTTCTGGGGGACAAATTGAATTAGTGTTTAAATTGTCTACATTTATTTTCTATGTATCTAAATCATGTCTCTTCAGCATTAAACATAAATATGTAGATTCTTCTGCTAGAAAAATGAATAAAACTTATCTGTGTATTTCATTTACAAAATATTGATTTTTGTAGTTCCCACTGACAGCATAATAATAAAATGTGTTATAAACTATGCCTTTATACTATAAGAGACATGTTGCTTAATTACATATTACTTATTGTATTAATTTAAAATTTAATTTAAATTAATTCAAAAGCATCCTGAAGGAAAACTGAGTAGTAAATTATTTAAGAAAGTCGTTTTGTTAATATTCACAAAATTGGATTTGAAATTATTTTTAGTTATGTGAATCCTAGTACATACATCATTCTAACATTTCAAATTCAATCAACATTCCAGGTGTATTTATTTGATCTTTCTGAAGTACTTAATATTTGTATGTATTTGTATATATTTTGTATATGTCCCTCCTAGTCCTTGTGATATATATATATATATATATATATATATATATATATATATATATTTAATTAAGCTTAGAAAAATTCTGTTTTAAAACTCAAGGTAGTTTTTTTCTAATGCTTTTACATTATGCATATGAAAATTTTTCCTGTATGTACATCTCTGAAATTAGTTCATATATGGTTTTAGAGAGGTCAGATGACTGTTTCAGGTTCCACAGATGTGGCGCTATAGATGGATAATGAGCTATTATGTGGGAGCTAGTAATTAAACATGGGTCCTCTTAATCTCTGAGCTATCTCTCCAGCCCTGACATTAATTAATATTTACTTGGTACTGTTTTTTTCTTTGGCTAACATATTATTTGTTTCCACTATCACATTAAAGGAATATTTTCTAACATGCTACATGCTAGATTTGTGTATGTAACACTCAAAAATCCAAGAAACAATTTGAATTTGAAACATAAAATCTGTCATTGGAGATGGGATGAAAAATTTTTAGTTTTTATTTTTTTGTTTAGGGTTGAAGAACATTCATCTGTCACTTAATCTCATTACCTTGGTCATTAATTAACTTTTTCATTCACTGTCATTCCTTTCAAAGAGAAGCTTCTCTGATTGAGAATGAGAACAGCATTTACCTGTGGGTATAAAGACAAATATTTAGTAGATACTTAGGGATCATGAGGGTTTAATAGAGTGGCAATTGGGTGTTCACCTCAAAGACCCATGAGTTTCACTATTCCTGGATATGTGATTAGGTTCATGCTTTTCTTCTCATTGAGTTGATGCTGAGTCCAATGAGAGAGGTATTGGTTACTACTAAATTAAACAAACTCATTAAAGCAATCACAGAGTTATTGTGTCATGTGGGTCATGAATGTATTTCATGGATATAGCTGGGTAGGATTGTTGGTTGCTTCCTTGTCTGATAAGTTGAATGGTGCCTTCAGTACCATGAAATGCAGTATTCAGGGATATTTCTTATAGGACAGTTGCAACGCCAGGCCCAGTGTTTGAAGTGCACAGTGTTTTCAGCAATGGTTACTTACATTTAAGTCTACAATATGATCAAGGTTGGCAGTAACCGCCTTAAATGTTTTGAAATTGCTTGAGCAACCCTGACCAACAACTCAAAAAAACAGTTGAGGATTTTAAAGATAGATTTTTGTTGTTATTTGCTTTGTTCTTGGTGGGATTAATACCCAGGAGAAAAAAAAAATCTTCTAAATTATGTATCTATTTTTATATACAGAGTTGTATATGTTATAGGGAATGTTGCTGCTTCTTTTTTGTTGGATAGTTTCATCTTTGCTCTGCTAGGTTAACCAAAGTAGCATGATTTCGTGTGGCTTTTTCAGACACCCATATTATTATTTTAATTCCTATTTTATCCTCCTTGTTTTCTCCTTAGGGTATTCCTATGCAGTACAGGTTGCAGGAAATTGAAATCTTCCTATTCATCTTCCCAATAATAAAATGCTCACTTCTATACCAAATGTTATATTTAGTAAAGTTGTATATACCTGTAAGTTCTTATACATTTGGTTTCTTTTATGCTTTGAACATTTAAGTCTCTTTGCTATCTCCATGTCACATCTTCCCACCACTTTCATGCTCTAATATTTTAAGCTGTGGTCACTACGTTAGATTCAGAAATATTGCTATTATATACTTCTTATGTACTAAACTATCCCTTTTTCTTTCCTTTCAGACATGAAATAGAACATTTTGAAGAAAAATTTCCTTCTTTATGATGCATAGATATGGTATGTATGTGTCTATATCTCTGTGTGTTTGTGTCTGAGTCTTTGTGTGTACTCTCATCTTGAAACTTCACTTATTCTGTTTATAATACACTTCACAAATTTGTCAGGAACAATGGACAACCAACTTCTGACTCAATCTTGCTAAAGCATATAATGTTTTATAATATATGTTATATATTATAATATATGTTATATATTACATATATATATTTTATATAATTAGATTATAATAAAACTTCAAATATGTATAAAATATGTGTATCTTATAATTCTTTTTTCTTTCTATATCTCCTTTTTTTCCTTATTGGCATTTTTTTTATTTTTTTGGTTGTTGTTTGTTTGTTTTTTTGTTTGTTTGTTTGTTTGACACAAGGTTTCTTTGTGCAAGAGTACAGGCTGTCCTGGAACTTGCTTTGTCGATCAGACTGGCCTGTAGTTCAGGATAATCCTATCTCTGCTTTGAAATTGCTGGTATTAACAGCTTGTGTCACCACCTCCCTGCTTTCATATTTAATTTTTATGATAGTAAACCAGTTATTGTCCTTTCAAAGGTGTAGATATCTCGCAGAAAAGAGTAAAGAAAAACTACATATGTCAATTTTGTCTTATGATGCATGTAAAGAATATACTCTGAGTAACTCAAGCAATCCCATAGTTTGAAAAGATACATATATTTAATGAAAACTTAAGGGTGCAAAATGAAAAAATATGGTTAAGAATAGAAGAAGTCAATTGCAACAATAAACTGCAATCCATATAAGAGCAATATAGGGAAAACTGATCTGTTGAAGTTTGTCTCGAAAACTACGACTGATAGAATGAGAGAAAAACAACTAAAAGGAGAGAGCATTTGAAATTTTTATTATATACAAGTTTTTCTAAAGACAACAGGATAAAACAGAGAAATCTGTCTCAACATGACATAAAACAATGAGATGGGAGATAGATGTGAGTTATTCCATTCAACTGACTTCCAATGCAAATATGAAGGAAAACTATTATAATGTCATTTGTACCAATGAAGCACATAGCTCTTTCTATTCTGGAGCTGGAGAGATAGCTCAGCAGTTCAGAAAAGTTTTTGCTTTTCTGAGGACATCTGAAATTACAGGGTAGCTAACAGTCATTTGTGACTTTGTTCCTGAAATCTTCATGCCTGCTTCTATAATTTCCAGGCATCAGTCACATGTAGGAGACAGACATATATTCAGGTAAAATATCCATACACATAAAATATTAACAAAGAAATACTAAAAATATAAATTACTATCCACTTTTCTTGTAATGCGCCTGCCTCAACCTGCAAGGAAGATGCAACTCCAGAAGATCTTCTTCATGCAGTTTATTCAGGATCATTATACAAACTTCTTCTGACCTCCTGGGAAACGCCAGCACAGGCTTAAATCTCCTTGTGCTGACCAACCCCTGTGAGCTACATGGACCCTGCAGAGAGGCTGCTCTAATGAGGATGCAAACAGGCTGAACAGGCTTAACCAAATAAGGACTTGTTTACGCCAGAGAGAACTCACCATCCAGTAGGTGGAAGGCAGAAGCCAGTGCCATCTTTAAGGTGCGGCGCTTCGCAGCTGTCTACAGTTGACCCTTTTTGTTTTAATAACACAACAGGCAAGGGTAGTGTTCTGATCTCCAGTAACACAGTGGACATTGAAATGACCCTGAATTATGGTAGTCAGCCAAGTCAGTGCCACACCTGTACGGTATCTTTTTCCTGGAGGTGGGTCCTCGGATACCAACCCACATGCAGACAGACTTGTCCTTCTCAGAGTTGCTCACTTCCAGAGCTAACTCAGAGTGCAGTGCTAAACCATACAACTTGAGCGTGAAGGATCAATTCTTGTTCATGACTGCTAGTCATGCTTGGGGGGACTGCCCTGCCTCAATGGCTCTAAATGCCTGGAAAACCATAGCTGGATGGCACCTCTTAGCAAACCTCATCTTGCAAAGGCACTACAGGCCCACGAAGAAGATAAGTATCAAGAGGACAGCCATGGCTCCTACTCCCGCCCACTCTTTCAGATGATCCATGGTGACAATGACAATCCTGCAGCCAGTCCCACATCTATTCATGTTGTATTTACTGCAACGATGGCCTTTCACAGCTGTACCATTAAGTCATCAAAGTCAGCTGACCATTTTCCTAAAAGATGGCTAGACAATTGTCATGACAAATTAGCAGCACGTGTAAAGTTCTCATACTGAACGCTGGTAACACACAAACCTGAATATTTCATTTCACATCCCAATTGTGCCAGCTGCCACAAGGTATCTATTTGCTCCTGCACCAGATTAATTTTTTGGTTTAAAAACATTAAACCTCCTTTCAATTGAACACCAATTGTGGATTGAGCATCCAAAGCGGTAGCGGCATTCTTGGACAAATCATTTAGCTTAGAGGCTGTCTGCACCAATGAGCTCATAGCCATGGCAGCCGTGAGTAAACCCACAACTGCAAAAGATATAGCTGCAACTATGGCTGCTGTAATGCCAAAATCTCTCCCTGCAGCCTCTACCAAACAGGCCATAAAATCTGAAAATATTTCCATGGGGCCTTGCAGTATCTTAGTGTGGTTACCACTCACCTCTCCCTTGATGGGAGATGTTATTCTGTATATATGTTTCTCATACTGGTTAATTAATAAAGTCTGTGGCCAATAGGAAACAAGATAGGTGGGGCTAGGAGACCAGGAGGAGGAAAGAGGAAGTAGTTGTGAGAGGTCAAGATGGAGACCTGGGAGGAAGGAAGACACCTGCCATGGCTCCCAGATAAGATGAGCCACGTGGAAATACTTAGATAAGTAGAAATGGGTTAATAATTAAGACAGAGCTAGCCCATAAACAATAATGGTAACTTGCCAACAGGATTGTATCAAATACAGAGTCTCTGAGTGCTATTTGGGGCTCACGTGGCAGCGGGACCATGGCGGCAGGACTGGCAGCAGCTGGCAGGGAAAACCTGCCCATAACATAATGGTGTCAGAAGTGGGATTGAGAACTTTCACTTAAAATTTAACAAAAGCTTAAAAAATAGTTTTTAGAAACAAGGAAACAGAGACCAACAAGATTCTTGGTAGCAGCATTTTCTCAGTTGGATTTGTTTTGCTCTAGACAGAGATTTGCACAGCTCCTTTAAAGGAGGTTTCCAAAATCAGCATAAGCGACAAAAAAACTGCCTTGCTTTTAAAGAGTTCTCCTAACAATTCATTAGTGTGTACGAAAGCTGCAATGAAGGTTTACACTGTGTTTTAAAAAATACGCTGGCTTGGGAGAGAAAAAGAAACAGGATACAATGTTTTAAAAAAGAAAAAAGGAAGTAGAATGACTGGGTGTGGTGGTGCACGCCTTTAATCCCAGCACTCAGGAGACAGAGACAAGCAGATCTCTGTGATTTCAAAGTGAACCTGGTATATAGAGGGAATTCCAGGACAGATAAAAGTTACACAGAGAAGCCCTGTCTCAAAATATATAAAAATAGAAATAGAAGAAATAGAATAATAAAAAAGCTACATAAAGATGGAAAGCACAGAAAAATTTTGGATACTATATGAGATTCTGTTGTTTTTAAATTATTTGATTGGTGAGAAAATAACTACTACTGATAAAAGAAATGCTGCTTAATTCAATTTATATATTTTAAAAATGTTTTGACTTCAAAATTTAAGCCTAAGGACAAGTTACTGGGGAAAAGGATTTCTATTTTTGTTTCCACAGAAAATGAAAAGCTATGGATTTCTTCCAGATTAATGTGGTTTGATCAAGCAAGACCCCCTGAAGCAACGTCAATGGGACATTACAAACTTACAGACCAATACAGCCAATATTTCTTTGTCTTCTTAGTCCTAAGAAGCCCATGACAGCGCCCCCCACCAGAAGGAAGTAATTTGGAAAGAACAACGCCCAAATTCCCAAATATTGTTTATAAATGTTTGTTTTCATTTAAATGGGCTTGGTTATAACTGGTTAATAACACAAGCAATCTCTTTAAAGGTAAAAAGGGAATTATAATATAGATATGAATACTTTGCTTAGGAATAAATTTTCTTTTATTGATACAATTTAAGGTCAATTTTGTGATATGTATATTTCTCCTCTTGTTTAGGTATTGTGTTTATATAGCTCATTGGAAAATGTAATGTATAATTTAGTACAGATTAAAGAGTTACCTATGATAGTCAAAACATGGAGTTAAATTAGTTAGGATTTGTAGATATACAAAGATGTATTTGAGATGGATAGGCATTCTTCAAACCTTTCAAAGACCTACAGAATATGCCATTTAAAATGGTTTAGGGTTTTTCTTGACAGTGAGGCACAACTGCTCCTGGTAACACCACTTGCATCAGAAACAAAGATGGACATCGAAGAAACGTGTAATGAAGTTTGGTTTTAATATGACAAGACTAGCCATTTGGGCAAGGTACTACTCTTCTGGACTGTTTGACTTTATGTTGTAGAAACAGGACATGCAGGACCCACAAAAAGATGACTGCTGATGCAAGATGGACATTGCTACAGGATTCCTGCTTTATGGAAGAAGCAGACATTCTGCAGGACACAGAGAAAAATGACTGACAAACTTCCAATACAGGTGAACAGTTTAAAGTTTACTGCTTTGCTGAAAGTCTTCCAGACACATTATGGCCTATGGGCTGAAGATGGAACATTACAGAAGAACTTCGGGTGACTGACCAGGCAATGAATTGTCTCTGTCATTTCTAGAGTTTATATATTATCCTTCTGTGGTCTTTGAAGGAGTTGAAGACAGATAGTTATGGTTATAGTTTTCCTTAGTTAGGATTAAAGATAAGTTACATATAGAACTTTAGACTCACAAACATAGGATAGATGATATTTTCTTTAAGTCTTACAAAATGTTAATGAACTAAATATTGTTAACTGTGATTCTTATTTAATAACTTTTGTATGGTATATTTTGCTTTGTTAAGGTTAAAACCCTTCTTTTTATTTTAGACAGAAAAGAGGAGATGATGGGAGATGTTATTCTGTATATATGTTTCTTATACTAGGTAATTAATAAAGCCTGTGGCCAATAGGAAACAAGATAGGTGGGCCTTGGAGACCAGGAGGAGGAAAGAGGAAGTAGTTGGGAGGGGTCAAGATGGAGACCTGGGAGGAAGGAAGACACCAGCCATGGCTCCCAGATAAGATGAGCCACGTAGAAATACTTAGATAAGTAGAAATGGGTTAATAATTAAGACAGAGCTAACCCATAAACAATAATGGTAACTTGCCAACAGGATTGTATCAAATACAGAGTCTCTGAGTGTTATTTGGGGCTCATGTGGCGGCGGGACCATGGTGACAGGACTGTGAGCAGCTGGCAGGGAAAACCTGCCTGTAACACTTCCTTATTGAGTAATGACTTCCATGCTTTTATGGCAATCTGATTTACTTGTTCAAAAACTTGTATTAAATCTCCTGTCTGTTGATTTGCAAAGTGTCCCTGTCCAAGTAACATGTCCCTGTCCCATGCTGCATTTCTGGCTGCCAGATTAGCTGCAGCCTGCTCATTGGCATACTCAATCAAAAAAGCTTTCCAATCCAGATAATGTCTGGGTCTTAGGCATGCTCCAGCCATCCTGCTCAAATCACTAGTAGTCATGTAATGTCTATTTAGGGCTTCAACTTGAGCTACAGTAAAAGAAGCTGAAAGTTCATATGTTCTCAGGGATTCAGCCAAAGCCTTGATGACCTTTAAGTCTAAAGGCTCCTCATATCTATTGCCTTGAGAATCCTGGAAAACTGGATAGACCAGACTTAAGTCATTTGGAACAGCTCTCCAGACCTCAGGGCAAAAGGAACGCCCTGTACCTCAGGCTCACCCTTCCTCACACTAATAAGGAGAAGGCGCCAAAGGCATTGTCCTCTTCCTCCTTACATCATCATTTCTCCTTTCCGTTCCCTCTCCATTCTTTAAGGGATTGTTTCTGAACCTTTTCTATGAGGGCCTGCAATCCTTCCTCAGAGTCTGTTTTGTCCATACCTGACTCTCTTGTGCTCTTAACCTCTTCTGATCTTGCTTCTTGTAACATTTCTAGCACAGCTTTTCCTTTTTCCATCATCCCTTTACAGTATCTCTGGTCTTCTATACAGCTACACACTAACTTCCAAACAGGTAGGACTCCTGACTTTAGCGTCCCTTGTTCCCAAGCAAAGTCAAGATCCCTGCCTAACTTGTCCCAGCAAGCTACTGTGAGGTCTGGGGAAACTGGGAACCAAGGTGCAATGGCTTTGCACTCTCTCAGGAATCTTTCTAGTGTGCTTTTCTTTATTTTAAGTTTCTTTGACAAAAGTAGCTCCTGAAGAGCCAGAAAAATTGGATGAAACTGAGAAGTCCCCATTTTAAAAATTTTACTTTCGGTTTGTTACAACCTCTCGCTCAATGCCTGAGACTTTATTGTTGCTTATTTCCTTGGTCTTTATCTTGGTACCAGCTTACCCTGGGAACTTACCAGCGCTGCCCTGACTGCAAGAAGTTCTGATCTGAAGAGGCAGTTCCCCATATGGACCACCAATTGTACGCGCCCAACCTCGACCAGCAAGGAAGATGCAACTCCGGGAAGATCTTCATGCAGTTTTAATCAGGAACCTTGAACAATCTTCTTCTGCTCCCGGGGAAAAACCCACAGTGGCTTAAATCCTTTTGTGCTGACCAACCCCAGTGAGCCACGTGGACCCTGCAGATAGGCTGCTCTAATGTGGAAGCAAACAGGCTGAACAGGCTTAACCAAATAAGGACTTGTTTATGCCAGAGAGCACCCACCATCTGGAAGGTGGAAGTTGGAAGCCAGCACCATCTTTAAGGTGCAGCACTTCGCAGCTCTCTACATTTTCTAATATATGGGGAGAAACAGAAGTGAGTTGACATTTAAATCTTACCAGATATCAAATAGCAAAATACTGGGGCCCAATTTTTTTACTATATCAGATTGGCATTCTCATTATAAGGGAAGGGCATTTAATTTAGCCTCTCCACTATTGCTTAGATTCTTAGTTGGGGTCATCCTTGTGGATCTCTGGACATTTCCCTAGTGCCAGATTTCTCTTTAAAGCCTTAATGTCTCCCTCTGTTTATGCATATCTTTTCTTGCTCTCTTCTATTCTTCCCCCGACTCAATCTTCCTGATCCCTCATGTATCCTCCTCCCTCCTCTTCTCCCTCCCTTTTCTCTTACCTCTCTCTCCCTATTTCCCCCATGCTCCCATTGTTTTAAGGAGCTCTTATCTTGTATTCACACTGCAAACTAGTGCTTTATGAAGCACTATGATATAATAGCATGACCTTGTATTGCAATATCTATTGTCATTCTGTATAAATGAAAAACACAGGTAGGAATAAAAACTCAACATACAAGTTACATAACTTGTATATTATGTTAACACTCAACATATAACTTGTTTAGTAAAAACATATTAAATAATCTGGTACACTATATTACCAGCCTTGGGGAGCTAAACATACCAAATAAATTGGCATTATTGCAACCTAATTCTCAGGGATTCTGAATATGATCCTCTTAGCAGACAATCCTTCATACTGCAATATTAGAAATTACTTTTATTCCATTACAATTTGTGCTATATTATTATTGGGCAATTTACCATCTTTAAAAATAAAATAGTAATAGTCTCTGTAAAAGTCAAAACATGGCTTGCACATTCAATATTAAGTGTTAAATGTGGATCTGTGATAGAAGTCTATTAATCTAGTCTTTAACCTAGTCTTTCAACCTTACTTTATAAATGTCACATTATTTATTTCCACTAATTCAACTCAATATTTCACTCATAAACACAACTGATAAATTCAAGGCTTTAAATTCAACAGTTTTATCAGGTACAACAACAAAATTTTCACCAGTTGACTCTTCCTCATTTTAAACTCTATTTCTTCTCAGTTATTATTTTCCCAACAACAACAAAAATTATCAATGATTTTTATGTCTCAAATAAATCTTTGGTTTCCTGACTGTGCTATTTAAATGATTTACACAAGTTTAAACTTTACTCATTCAGTTGCCAGAAATTAACTAAATTCTCCACTATACCTTGTAGCATGGAGAATGAAGGATGGCAAATTTCATGCAGAATGTGTCTCCATGTCTAAGTTTTCTAATTACTGCTTAACACAATATAAAATTCTAGAATGTACATAACCAAATCCTGCCTCCATCTTTAAACTTCAAAATTATTGCTGTAGTAATTCTCAAATGACATTTAAAGCATGCAACATTGAGTAGCAAGGTTATGGTTATATATCAGAGACCAGATTAGACTGTATCTACTAACATTTCTGTATTCTGGGTTCTAGATACACATACCTTGATAGGGACAGAGGCAAGGCTTAGGATCACTTTTGATGTAATGAAATACCATGGCCAAAGGAACTTGCAGGGGATCGTAGGTGAGTTACTTGACTTACAGTACCATAGCACAGTTCATTTGAGTAATTCAGGACAAGAACACAAGCAGGTCAGGATCCTGGAGGCACGAGATGATGCAGAACTCACAATGGGTGGTGCTTATTAGAATACTCCCATGGCTTCTCAAGCTGAATTTTTTTTTTCATTTTAAACTCATGACCACCAGCCCAGGGATGGCACTACCCACAATGAGCTGGTCCTGTCCATCAATCATTAACTTAGGAAATGCCCTAAAAAATGCTTTTAAGGAAAGGAGATATTTTCTCAATTCAAATTTCCTCATTTTAAATTACTCTAACCTTTTTCAAGGGAAAGGAAAGCACATGCCTCCTTCTGGAGGATGGAAGTGAGCTGGTGAGCAAAAACAAACAAAAAAAAATAAAAGAAACTAAAATCATTTAGATGTCCCCTTCATAATTGTATTGTTATTCTTCAATTTAAGAATTATATTCATTTTTAGTTAATCTTGTATTCTGCTAATTTTGCTGAATGTGTTTATCAGCTGTAGGAGGAGTTCCCTGGTAGAGTTTTGAGGATCGCTTATCTAAACTATCATATTATCTGGGAACAGTGAAAGTTTGGCTTCTTCCTTTCCAATTTGTATCCCTCTTGATCTTTTGTTGTCTTATTGCTTTAGCTATTTCTTTGAGTACAATATTAAAAAGATATAGAGAGAGTGGGTAGCCTTGTCTTGTACCTGATTTTAGAGAAATCATCTTAAACATCTCTCCATTCATTTTGATGTTGGCTGTTTGTTTGCTGAATATGGCTTTTATTACATTTAGGTATGTTCCTGTTATACCTGATCTCTCCAAGACCTTTATCATGAAGGGTGTTGGATTTTGTCAAAGGCTTTTTTAGCATCTAGTGAGAAGATAATGTGTTTTTTTCTTTTTCAGTTTGTTTATATGGTGGAACACATTGATAGATTTTAGTGTGTTGAACCATCCCTACATCCCTGGGATGAAGACTACTTGGTCATTGTGAATTATTTCTCTGATGTGTTCTTGGATTGAATTTGCCAGTATTATATTGAGCATTTTTGCAACAATGTTCACGAGGGATATTGATCTGTAGTTCTCTTATTGTGTCTTTGTGTGTGTTGGGTAACAAGGTAATTGTAACCTCATAAAAAAATGTTTGGTTATAAACCTTTTGCTTCTGTTGTTTGGAACAATTTGAGGAGTATTGTAGGTCTCTGTACATTTCCGTGATGCCATATTTCTCCTTAATCCAGTAATGGCTCCCTCTATTATGGCATCACTTTTACTCCTCTCCTTTATTCTTTCCCTGACTCAATCTTCCTGCTCTCTCATGCCCAAATCTCCCCTCCTCTACTCCCTTTCTCTTTCTCCTAACTCCTTGTCACCTCCCTGCATGCTCCCAATTTGCTCAGGAGCTCTTGTCCCTTTCCATTACTCCAGGGGACCACATATGTCTCTCTTAGTGTCCTCCATTTTTTTTCCCTAGCTTTTCTGGCAGTGTGAATTGTAAGGTGGTGATCCTTTGATCTATGTCTAAAATTCATATATGAGTGAGTACTTACCATGTTTATCTTTTTGTGACTGGGTTATATCCTCAGGATGGTTTCCTCCAGTTCCATCCATTTTTCTGCAAATTTCAAGGTTCCATTTTTTTGTTTGTTTGTTTTTGTTTTGTGTTTGTTTGTTTGTTTTTTCTCAATAAGTAGTAATCCATGGAGTAAATGTACCACATTTTATTCATCAATTCTTAAGTTGAGGGACATCTAGGTTGCTTCCAAATCTGTCTATTACAAATAAATACTGCTATGAACATAGTTGAACAGATATCCTTGTTGCATGGATGTAATATTTGAGTATATGTCTAAGAGTGGTATTGCTGGATTTTGTGGTTGATTGATTCCCATTGTCCTGAGGAACTGCCATAATGATTTCAAAAGTACCTATATTGGTTTGCACTCCTGCCAGCAATGGAGGTGTGTTTCCATTTCTCCACATCCTCTTCAGCATAAACTGTCATTGGTATTCTTTATTTTATTCATTCTGACAGGAGTATGATGATATCTTATGTTGTTTTGGTTTGCATTTCCCTAATTGCTAAGGATGTTGAGCACTTTCTCAAGTGTCTTTCAACCATTTTGAAATACTATTTTGAGGATTTTCTATTTAGTCCCATACCCCATTTTTTAAAATTAGATTATTTGGTGTTTTGGTAACTAACTTATTGAGTTCTTTATATATTTTGGAAATCAGCTCTCTGTCAGATGTGGGATTGGTGAATATGTTATCCCATTCTGTGGGCTGCTGTTTTGTCTTGTTGACTGTGTCCTTTGCCTTACAGAAGCTTTTCAGTTTTAGGAGGTCCCATTTATTAATTGTTGATCTCAGTGTCTGTTCTACTAGTCTTATGTTCAGGAAGCATTCTCCTGTACCAATCTATTCAAGGGTACTTCCCATTTTCTCTTCTAAGAGGTTCAGTGTGGCTGGAATTCTGTTGAGGCTTTGATCCCTTTGGACTTAAAATTTGTGCATGGTGATAGATATGGATCTTTTACACATCAGCCTATACACATGGGAGAGGGCCTAGGCCCTGCCCTAAATGATGTGATAGATTTGATGATCCTCCATGAAAGGTCTTACTTGTCCTGGGGAGTGGATTGGGGGGAGTGAGATGGAGGGACCTTTGGGAAGCCTGGGAGGATGGGAAGGAGAGGGTACTAGGATTGATATGTAAAAAAAAAATTGTTTCTAATTTAAATGAAAAATAGACTGGAGAAGAAATTAAAAAAATATAATCACATAAAAAAGTAAATCATAAACTCAAGTAATAATAATAATAATACAATTATAATAGTAATAATAATAATAATGTATTTTCTTCTAACAGTGATTTAAAGGGTTACAAAACCATTGATTGAAAATATTTTGAATTTTTTTCTTATGTTTCTATATTTTTTCCTAACACTTTTAATTCCTCCTAACATACATAAGAACTGAGAAACCACTATAGTCTCTGTTGTAGCACACATTCTTACTAAGGTCAACCTAATGTTTCATAAAGTTTCATAAAAGAGTGTAGATTTTCCTAAGGATTTTTGGTAAGAAAATTAGTATTAATAAGATGGTGAAGAGAAAAAGTATATTCCTTAAAATAGTAAAAATTTGATTTCAGAATGAAAACAAATTGGTAAGTATAATAATTTAGTTTTGAAAATATGTTTCCTTACACAGACATAAAATTTTAATTTTAAATATTTTACAACAATATTTTAGTTTAATCAGCTGGGAGTAATATTTACTGCCATGAACAAATGCAATTATTAGTAACAATGTTGTTTAATGGGCTTATGAAAATATGTTACTATATAAAAATAATTTCCTCAAAACTAATATGATTTTATTTGAGTAATACTGCAACTGTTATAAGGGTCCATTTTTATTGCCTCTGCTCCATCTTGACTTAAAGTTATAGAGTTCAAACCTATTCCTATTCTCAAAATTAAGCTACAAGAATGTCAGCCATACGTATGACTACTGGATTTCATGGCCCTCAACACCAAATTACAGGAAGTTTGATTTTAGGACTCATTACCAGATGTTTTGGTTATTGGGAAGGTAATTAAGTTTGTTTGTTCCTTGTATGATGGTAAGGATGTCTATACTCCCCTTTTGCTTGGGGGATATAAAAGCAAAGAATCATTAACTTGGGGCATCTGCAGTATTTACTGAATGCCCTCCAAACTCTCTCTACTGTTACTTGTCTCTTTCTTTTCAGTCCACACTCCAGGTACATTCAAATTTGTTAACTAGACTTGACACATTTGTAAAAATTTAAAATTTATATTCAGAAGAAGACTTGGAAATTTGAAATTTATAGTTAATTTCTATATAGTTTAATTTTCTGTTGCTGTAACAAAATCCCATGACCTAAAGTAGTTTACAAATGAAAACATTTATATCAAATCATGTTTCTAGAATATTAAGAGTTATTAATGGCAGGCACTGTAATGGGAGCAGGAAGTTGACCATTCACATATCAATCAAAAATAGGTCATAGAGACTATACTGTTTCCTGGAAGTGATCTGGGGCTGTGTATCTTAAAGCTTGACCACACTGTTGAATTTACACAAGCAAGGCTACATGCACTAAAGGTTTCATAACCTCCTCAAATACTGTCACTCACTGGGGATGAAGTCTTCAAATACTTGAGACTATGAGGGGCATTTACCCTTCAAACAAGACTTTCTTTATAGGGCTCAAGTTGTTCTAATGATGTGACATATTTTTACACTTATATGTAAATAGTAACAAGCAAAGGAAAGGATATTATTTGTTACATGAATATTTTCACATAAAAGAAACAGAACAGATAGCTGAAATGCAGCACAGTATTTAAGAACACTTGATGTTCCTTTTAGAACCCTAAATTAAGATCTCTGAACACCTGCAATGAATTGGCCCATACCCGAATCTAACTCTAGCTCCAGGGAATCTACTTTCCTTGCCCTTCTAAACAGGATTGACACATGTGCTGCTGCAATATATATATATATATATATATATATATATATATATATATATATATACATATATATATATGCAAGTATGTACAAATAAACAGAGAATATGAGAATGCTGAAGTGACTTTGTAGATTCTGTTCACACAGAAAATATAAAGCATTGCCAATATGAACAGCTCAGACCCAGAAAATATTTTAATTAAAAAATTTGGATTATAGCCATCTTTAACATATTTGAGAAATATGGAGTGTAACAATTTCACCAATGCCTTGTGATTTAACATGTCTCAAGAACATTAGGTCCAGGGATATTTTGGATCTTGGATCTTGCACTGAACTTTAACAAAGTGGTCTTTAACACAAGTGCCTCAAGATTTTCTGAAAATATCAACAATAATAATATCATAAAATGACACATAATAGTGAAGTCAAGAACTCAAATGAACTATAGACATGACACTTGAACTGGGATTGATATATAAAAACTAAAATAAATAAATAAATAAATAAATAAATAAATAAACAAAATAAAAAAAGAAATCAATTTAAGTTTACTAAATTACATGAGTGTACTTATTGGTATTGTGTTATGTTCTACTTTGGCAACTGAGACTTCTTCATTATTGCATTAGAACAAGCAATAGCACAACTAAAATGTTATCATTAATCAATAAAACCTGTTATAATCTCTTAACTAGTAAGGCTGTGGACATATTGTTTAAAAATATAAAACTGATGTGATAAAATTTTTTTACAAAATGTTTATATTGTGAGCATGTTAAATATAAAAGACAAAAAATTGAAAATCTTGTCACATAGAAAGAAAACAATATCTTATTTTGTTTTGAAAATATAAACATTATTATTGTAATATTGTAGACTATTTGGTTGAATAGATTACATTCATTCATGCTGTGAAATATTTGTTTAACAATGCAAAGATGTATTGTTTTCTTTAATGTTGCATTTGTTTGACTCTGTTACACTGTGTAACTTTACCTATCTAAAACAAGTGGTTGGTTGTTGGCCATTTGTTATTCAGGAGAGAGAAAGGTGTAAAGCTAGCAGCCAGACAGAATGAATAGGAGTAGAAATCTAAACTAAAGGAGAACTAGAAGAGGTGAGGAGTCAAAAAAAGGAAGAAAGAATGTTGTTCCCAGATCACAGAACCCCAAAATTCTATTACCAAATAGGCAACACACTGAAGGTAAAAACAAAGGTTTCTTTTTATTTCATGGTGCAGCCTGGATTCTGCCCCTTTGGGAGCAAGCAGAATGCCATTCTCAGTTGAGGGTTTTTTAAAGGCAAAGTTCAAAAGCCTAGAAGTCTGGAAATTGCAAGGCTTTTTTGGTTAAACAGGATGAAACAATAACTGTATCTTTCAGGCAGGATGCAATTAAGCAAGATCCTATAGAGGAAATAAGTTTGTTAATTATCTCCTTGGCCAAGGACCTTTACAACCCCAAATTGATAGCTATCTGATCTTCTTTAGGACAGAGAAATACTGACGCAGATGGGGTTCATTATGTGTTCTAGGCCACTAGTCTCATACTCAGTACTTCCTTTAGCTTTATCTGTCAGGTTGCCATTTTGGGAACTCAGACAGGCTTTCAAGTATTTCCTTTTCTATTTGGGCTTTTGGATTCTAAGTTACTACACTTTTATTAATTTTTCCATTTCAAGGAATACAACAGGGACTGAATAAAATGGAAGGAAATATATGCAGAATAAAGAAAGGTAAAACTCAGAGGCAAATGAAAGTTAAAGAGGAACAGGATAATTTAAGTTAGAAAAACTAGCTAGAAATAAGAAAAGCTAATGCCAGGAATTCATAAGTAAGAACAAGTCTCTATGTATTTATTTGAAAGACTGGTGTCCCCACTCATCTCAAAAAATAAAATGCAAGAACACTGGATTGACTTAAATATCATTTGAAGGAACTACAATATCTGGAATTTCAATGTTGAAACAAGGAAACATGTATTGAGGAACTTTACAATTAATCAGAGATCAGTCACGATCAACCTTGATATCTTTTACCTCATATGAACTTCACTCTAGTTCTATTACTGTAAATTAAGATCTGAGGATCAAGTATAAAGAGCCAGTTCAAATTAGGCTCTTACATACATTAGCAGACAGTGTTTCCATTGTGTTATGCTAGGATGTAGCCATATCTTGGAGAGTCAGGAGATGTTGCCTTCAAGAATTTCTTGTAACAATGATATAAATAGGCATTTGAGAAGGGAGACACATGCTTCAGACAAAGGAAATTCTGCTTAATAAACACAAAGAAACATAAAAAGAGGGACTAAAGAAAACAAAAGGTGGCGATAGAGAAAAAAATTAATTTGCTGATGCTGTGTGGCACATGATGTAAATGATGATAAATATCATGAAAAGAAAATAGCAACTCTGAACAGGTACAAGTTTACATAGATAAATTGGTATCTAACAACATACTTCTATTGCAATTTTTATTGTTATGACTTCCAGCTGCTGGTAGAATTCATGTGAAAACTTATTTGAGAAACTACCAAGTTTCCTTGTCAGACAAAAATTAAATAAAATTATATCTGCATCTTTAGCAATACAAAAAGAGAGGCTACATGTGAGACATAAGTCTACATAAGTCTAAATTGAGGATTTTGATATTGAGATTTCAGCTAGGGTATTTTCTTTTCTTACTTTTTTTGTTAGTTTTGCTTTGTTTTGTTTGTTTGATTGATTTTTGTTTTTAAAACAGGGTTTTTGTGTGGATTTGTTTTATTTTGTCTGTCCTGAAATGCACTCTGTAGACCAAGGCTTTTATCAAACACACAGAACCATGCCTGTCTCTGCCTCCCATGTGCTAGGATTAGAGGAATGCAAAGGCCTGCGCCACAGAACAGCTTGGTTTCTTAATAGTTTAAAGAATGATGATTATATTTTTTTTTAAATGGGGTTAATATGTGTTTTACAAAATTAAATAAATAATCAAATAAATTTAATTTTCATAAATTATTCATCTTGGTTATTTAATAATTCAATATTAACTATACAAGCTTGATCACATTCTGGAATATTTATATTTTTAACTATATAAGAATGAAACAAAGCAAAGACACTTTCACAAAATTCTAATGTGTTTTATCATTTGTAATTTAATTTCTGTAATAGTTATATCTAACCCTATTGTACAAAGAAAACTTTAAAACTTAAATATGTGCTCCTGAGGCCTGGAGACTGTGTAATTGGGGGGGACCTGATCCATGGGATTGACACATCTAGAGACTGCCAGTGTCCTGATCCCACTCCAACCACTGGAGGAGTCGCACTATTACCCAATGGAAGAAGAGAGCCATCAAAGTATTGGACCTATTTGCACCCCATGGATGATAATCTTGGGCACATACCCACCAGGGGAGAGAAAGACCCCACTGTTATGCACTGGAAGAAGTGATAGGTAGACAACAATATCAGAACACACTCAACAACATAAAGATCAATATGATGCCATGAATCTAAGGACTATACACCAGCAAGACCTGAACATCCTAAAAGAGATGAATTAGAAGAAAAGGATCCTAAAAACAACTTCATGACAATGATAGAGACCATCAAAGAGGTAAGGAGAAAGTCCCTTTAGGAAATGGAAGAAAAAACAAACAAAAATTCAAACAATTCAAATAGTGCAAAGTTTGACAGATGAAATAGAGATAATAAACACACACACACATACTTTCTCTCTCTTTTTCTCTCTCTCACACACACACCCACCCACCCCCCCACACACACATACAGAGAGAGAGAGAGAGAGAGAGAGAGAGAGAGAGAGAGAGAGAGAGAGAGAGAGAGAGAGAGAGAGAGAGAGAGAGAGAGAGAGAGAGAGAGAGAGAGAGAGAGAGAGAGAGAGAGAGAGGGAGGGAAAGAGAGAGGGTCTGAGGAAAAGATTGAAATAGAAAATATGAGTAAACGATCAGGATCTGCAGATGCAACAATAACCAAGAGAATACAATAAATGAAAGAGAGAATCTTAGGCATTGAAGATACTAGGAGAAATAGATTCATCAACCAAAGAAAATCTTAAGTCCAACAAATCCCTGACACACAATATTCAGGAAATATGGAACACCGAGGAAAGGCCAAACCTATGAATAATAGTTAGAGAAGAAGTTAGAGAAACCCAACTCAAAAGTTCAGAATATATGTTCGACAAAATCATAGAAAAACACTTTCATAACCTGAATAAAGACATGCCAATGAAGTACACTTTGGACTCAGTATGGCAGTTCCTCGGGAGAATGGGAATCGGTCTACCAATAGATCCAGCAATTCCAATCTTAGGCATAGACCCAAAAGATACACATTCATGCAATAAGGACATCTGTTCAACTATGTTCATAGCAGCATTATTTATAGTAGGTAGAACCTGGAGGTCACCTAAATGCCCCTCAAATGAAGAATGGGTGGAGATAATGTGGAACATTTACACAATGGATTACTACTCAGTACAAAAAAACACTGGAATTTTGATATTTGCCAGCAAATGAATGAAACTGAAGGAAGCCAACCTGAAGGATGTAACCCAGTCACAAAAAGACAGACATGGTATGTACACACTCATATATAGATTTTAGACATGAATCAAATGATTATCAGCCTATAATCCACACGGCCAGTAAAGCTAAGAAACAAAGAGGACCATAAGAGAGACATACATAGTCCCCCAGAGAAGTAAATGGGGCAAAAATCTTCTGAGAAACTTGGGAGGATGGGGTGGGCAGGCATTAGGGCATAAGGAGAAAGAGAAGGGTAGTGTAGGAGGGGAGAGTTGGGCATGAGGGAGAAGGAAGATTGAGTCAGGGAAAGAATAGAGGAGAAAAATAAAAAGTGATACCATAATAGAGGGTGTCATTAGAGGTTTAAAGAGGAAGCTGGAACTAGGGAAATGTCCAGAAACCTACAAGGATGACCATAACTAACAATTTAAGCAATAGTGGAGAGGCTCCCTTAAATGCCTCTCCCAAGAATAAGATTGATTATTTCTTTATATGCCATCCTAGAGCCTTCATCCAGTAGCAAATAGAAGCAGAAGCAGACACCCACAGCTAAAGACTGAGCCAAACACCTGTATTCTGGTTGCATAGACGGAAGAGGAAAGAGCAAAGAGGCAAGACCAGGCTGGAGAAACCCACAGCAACAGTTGACCCTAACAAGTGGCTACTCTCAGATCCCAGTCTGATAGGTGGGAATCCAACATAGGGCTGACCCAGCCTTCCTGAAAATGGGCATCAGGAGGACTGGGAAGTCTATTGGGTCTTTGGTAGTGAATCAGTATTTATCCCTAGTATACAAATGGAATTTGGGAACCCATTCCATATAGAGGAATAGTCCCTCAGGCCAGACACATGCAGAAAGTCTTAGGCCCTGCTACAAATGATATAATAGATTGTGAATATTCCCCATGGAAGGCCTCACTCTCCCTGGTGAGCAGAAAGTGACAGGATAGTGGATGGTATGGGGATAGGGGAGGAGGAAAGTGTCCTGGAACTGGGATTGACATGTAAAACAACCTCATTTCAAAAATAATTTTTTTAAAAAATGTTAAACATAAAAAAAGAAAAAAAACTTAAGTATGTGCAAAACCTTTTGTGGGTAGCAGAGTATACACAAACATTATTGTTTTTATTAGGAAATTTACCATTTTAAAACAATTAGTAAACTATTTTAAGATTATAGCTGGTAAAATTATTAATTTAATTTATTATAATTACATAATGTACAGTAGGCACGGCAAAATGCAAATATGAATAACCATTTTCATCCATCACAAAAAGTTTCACATGACTGCCAATTATTTGTCATAAATTCTGATAATATAGATTTTAAAACTGAAATGCTTAGAAAAAAATGAATACATTTCACTTCCTGACAACAGAGATAAAACTGAACTTGTGTAAGATGCTTACTTATCTTCCCACTGCCACTTTCCTATGTGCTTTGTGATTAAGTCTTGGGAATAATTATAGTCTCGCTACTGGTATTTCTTTCAAATGTCTAGCTTTGTGTCATGGTACATAATAGTGATGTTGCTAGTCATAATACAGACAGCCAGTGTGTCTAAATTTGGATTTCCCTCCACAATAATTTAATACTAAATTTTGAGGATGGTGTCTATATTAGGGCAATAAAATAAAGAATGCATTGGGATTAGGGCTTGAGAGAGGAAAGAAAAAAATTGATTGCTAGAGCAGAGGATAATACAAGGGGCACAAACTTTTATGAAAGAATATATATATATATATATATATATATATATATATATGTACATACATATGCAGGAAAATTTTGAAAGAATAAATTGTTAATACTTCAATATATATATATATATATATATATGAGAGAGAGAGAGAGAGAGAGAGAGAGAGAGAGAGAGAGAGAGAGAGAGAGAGAGAATATAGCTGCCTTGGGCCCTCTGAAACAGGCTTGTATTCTAAGCTATGAGGAAATTGAAACAGGAGAATTCAAAGTCAGTCCTTCCTTAAGATTTTAGTGAGTCATTGCCTCAAAAAAAAAAAAAAAAAAAAAAAAGAACAAAGAAAACAGAGTCCTGAAAACACAGCTCAGCATAGGAGATATTGAGGAGCATGCACAAGGAGTTAGCTTCATTAGCTGTTAAGAGCTGTGCCCTCCAAACAATAAAATATAAACAGAAATTACAGTCACCATTGTGGGTATCTTTGGGCACTTAACCTTGTTGAGAGAATTTCAGAAGTGTGTTCAAAGCACACATCTGAAAGGTACTTCCTGCCTGAAGGAACAGCTCCAGAGTATTTACAAAAGTAGGATCATCAGTCATTGGTTGAAAGCTGCTCCCTGGGAAGTGTATTTCCACACACTTCCTGTCTAACTCTGGGGAAGACAGGCTACTGAAATTGGAAAAAGCTTCAGGCAACGAGAACACACGTTTGCAATGGTAAATAAGTGTGGCATGGTCTGAAGGCCTACAAATGAGGAAATATGTCAGGGGAATTTTCAGCACCTGCTCCAAAGCAATGTGTAAAGAGAGAATACTGAGTCTGTGTTTAGGCAATGTATATTAGTTCAGATATATAATATTCTCTGTGTTGACCTTATTTAAAATGATTATTATGTAAAACATTAGAAGTAGTTATGTTTTGCACAACAACCTTAGATCTAAATATTAAAGATTAGAAATTGGGTATTGAGACCTTTGCTTTCTACAAATTGTTATTTTTGTTAAATAATGGGTTCATTGTTACATTAGTTTTCCTACCTTTCATTGAAATTCTCTGGTAACATTTAATGTTAGAACTAAAATCAGCAAACATTTTATGATTAACAGTCATTTCTTTGGACATATTTTCAATATCCCAAGGGTATTTTCTTTTGAAAATTCACTTTTAATTGAGATGATTTCTTTGTAATGTGTGTGATACAGTAATGATTTTACTTTCATGCTAAAATGACTGATTTGCAATCACAGCCGATCTCCAACTTTCTTTTTCCAAAATGACAGCCTGCCAGAGGTGATATTCATTCAATTAATATTTCTAAGTGAATTAATTTCATACTACTTTTGCCAACTCCTACTTTATTGAGGCTATGTTTTCTTTGGTGTCATGTTTTCTTTCATGATGTATTTTTCATTGTTGCTCGCATCTGATATTTAGACAATGTGAAGTATTTCTGAAGAAGTCTTGTTAACCTTATAATGACCATCATTATGCATCCAACAGACCCAACAATTTCAAACTATTCTTTATTGTAATATTATATTGAAAATGGAAGAAAGAATTATCATAGCAAGGCTTAACATTCTCAACTAATATAAAAATAATGTAATGGCAGAACATAAAATGGGGTCACTGATTTCTTCGGAGATTCTTTGTCTCAAAATGTTAACTAAATACAATTGTTTTGTACCTGACAGGATCTTTACATATATATTGTGACTTCAAGGTTCTTAGGGGCTTTCTGTGTTTGAGAACATGTGTGTCTGTGTATCCACATGTATTTCAGAAACTTTTTCTTTTTCTCTCTTTTCTGGTTGTTTTTTCATACTCTGATCTGTTTATTTTTGATTCATTTAATTTATTACTATTCATTAGATGCCTTTTTATTTTGTAACTAGAAGAAGAGAAGATTTGGATTCATGTAGAAGGGGTAGCAGGGAAGAATTGGGAAGAGTATAAAAAATAGTAATTAGAATATATTGTATAAGAAATACCTATTTTAAATAATACACAAATCTACACACACATGAATATGCAAAATAAAAAAATTAAAAGTAAGTTTAAGAAAGTTTAGGTTTTTTATTTGGCTGTGTGAAATTCAATAATTTGCAGAAAAAATATTTAAATTCCTTCAATATCATTCTTTCTCTGGGTATTTGGTTTTATTTCTCATACTCCGTGATATACTAAACTTGGATTAATATATTACATGTTAATGAATTCTTAATCAGTTGAATCTGAATTAATATAAGTGGGGCTTATACTAGAGAACAATTTATATGATTGCAAGCATCCCATGGGGTTATTGTGAATGATAATTTGTGAAAATGGACAAAATAAATATAAATTAAATTGGTCTTGAAAGGTACTAGCCTCACCTGTCTGAACTAGTACAGCAGGCATACCCACCAGGAAAAAAGGCAACACCATTTTCTAGTCTGGTTCTCTGAACCAAAGGTTGGGAGAGACCTGTGTATAAGTATTTCTAGCATGCAGCTTCATCACAAATACCATGTGACCAGTTGCCTCATCATCAGAGTCTGTAACTTTACTTTCACAATGGATTATGTTCTCTCTCAGAGTCAAAAGAAATCCTTCCTTCCTTATTGTTTTGTCAGGATATTTCAGCACAATAATAGTAACTATGGCATATGGACATTTAGGTTAAGGACACAATAAATTTTCTAAACTGTGATTACAAAAAGCATGACAAAAAGAAATGTGATAGAGAGGAATGAGAGCCTAGGAAAATTCAAATCTAAGACTAGTGTTACAAAATAAAATCTAAATTACTATCCTCCATCAAATTATCTAACACATGTTTATTTTCCTCATTTGATGTTAACAAAGCACTGTTTTGCTGATAATAAAATTTATTTCAAACACAATTACCTGAAATTACAAAATGCATATCTAATGTGAAGTTATATGCTCTTAATTAGCTAAGTTTCTTAGTAAAACTTTATTAATTAAAGATTGTACCATAGATATAAGTAGGCTACACTAGAGGGCTTATGTAAAAACCGAAATCTACTTACTCACGATTTTCAATTGTTCTCTTTCTAGGGATTTTACCAATAATAGTTTCTGACTTACACAGTAGGTACACACTCATAACTGAATAGTATTTTAGTCACACTAAGTAGAACAATTGCAACATTAAAAGAGAGTAAGATTTTGTAAAAGTTGACAAAAGATGTTTAAATATGATAGGCTGTTGATGCAAAACTAAATTGTGAATACATATATTTTATCATTAATTAAATTTTATTATAATTTCAAACTGTGTTATAAAATACTTGTCTATATCCCTATAATTAACAATAAAATGTTTCTTCTTCATGTTAAACACATAAGCAAAACATCCATATATATTGTGGTATAAGAACTATTAAATTTTTTTATTGTTACTGATATTGTAACCATAAAATACATAATACTTAATATTTTATACATCTTAATACTCATTCAATATGTAACAATGTAGTTCAGTTCCAACTTAGCATGTACAATTACCTCCACTCATACCTCAATATGTGCACACACACTCATAAACACACACATTCACATTCTCCACAAAGTAATCAATTATTCAATATGTAAACGGACTTGTATATTTGTCTTGGTCCAGTGTTCATAGCAATTCTTTGTGCATAAACTGAGAATATATTTTATAAAATATTGTAATTTAGTCATTAATTCATTCAGTTTTTCAATGGTGACTTTATAATAAGACACTCACTGAGTTGGCTCCGCAATTCATTCTCTGAATTAGTATAATCAGAGTTGGGGATTTAGAAAGGCAGTAAGATTTGTATGAGTTTTGATGTGTAAAATCATTAGTTAAGATTATTACCAACATAAAAAATGTCATCAAGATGGGTCCTCTTTCTCTGTCAACCTCGTTGCCTCCCACAGTCCTCCACTATGTCTCTCTCTTTTCTCTTTTCCCTCTCTGTGACTGCAAAGAAATTGGTGAACTTGAATCCAAAATGAAAGCCACAACAGTACTTAACCTGCTGAAGCTTTGATTATGTGGTTTTCATCCTCATTATGTATGGAATATCAGAGTCCTTTGTTTCTTTTCCCTAGAATATTTAGTTACAGCAGCTATAGTCATAGTTCTGTGAAAGTGAAAATAAGTTTGGACAGAACCCTTGTCCCCTCAAAGGCTTTACATGGGATTTTTGTATGGAATAGATTTTGATAATTTTAGTTATCAAAAAGCTAAAGCAACCTTGGTAACAATGGGATATATAGCCAGGTAAAATGGAGAAATTTCCTTGTTTGCCTTTAGATTCTGAAAAAAAGAGTAACTCGTGTAGGAGTGTATGCAACTCTCCAGAATCACTATTTGTTCTGACACCTACCAGAGTTATTTTACAAAATTATTCTAGGGTATACCTTTTTCCTATAAAAGAAAAGAAACTAGATTAGGATTCTAGAACTGAAAACTTAATTGAGTTGAGATAAAATGTGAATGAGAAAAAAAGATATTAATTTTCACTTTCTTACATAGGTAGTAATGTGTGTCAGTGAGGCTAAACAACACACAAATTGAAGTCTATAATTTCATGGAGTGTCTCTGAGACTATTCTGTTCAAAAGGTATTGTTTTAAAAGCTCCTGAGAAGAATACTAGTGTGATGTATTATCAATATGCATGATATTCCACTTACCATAAAAATAGCTTTTCAAAACCATTCTAGTCATACAGTTTTTATAATTCCTTGATATACTCAAAAAATATTTGAGCAAAAGTTCTTGTGGAAGACTAGGCATTCTTTGGGTATATGCTCAAGTGATATTGCTAAGTTTTGATTTAGATTGATTCCCAATTTTCTGACACTGCCATAATGATTTCCAAAGTGGCTGTACAAAGGTTGTTCTCCCTCCAGCAATGGAAGAGTGGCAGTTATAGTGACAGTTTCAAATGCTACCTGGAAATTGTTAGGAGGAAAATAACAATGTCACAACAAATATAATCTGTGGGTCAATTTTCCTAATAAATATGAATTTAAAAACAAATACTATTAATTCAATAGTGCCTTTAAACATGGGTCATCATCACACATTAATATTTAATTCAGGTAGCATTGTAGAGAAACTCAATAAGATATACAAGTAAATGATATTATAATTAGAAATGGAGAAGTTGAATTAACTCTACTGACAAATGAAATTAACTTATATATGCAAAGTTGCACAAAAATCAATAAAAAGTAATTCATGGAATTACAAAATATACAATCAATATAACAAAAGTCAAGTATATTAATTTACAGTAAGAGCAAACTATATAAAAACAATTTCAATTACAATAGCAGCATATGAAATTAAAGACTTAGAAGTAATTCAACCACAAGATGAAAGATTTCAATAATGAAAACTATAAAACTGATGAAAGAAATGAAATACTTAATAAATTAATAAAAAGGCATACTTATTCCTGGATAAAGGATCTAGAACATAGTTCAAATAAGTTCTTATAAAATTATATATGAATTTTTCATGAAATATAAAACAAATATTAAAAATGTGGAAAGAAAAATTATACTAATGTGTAAAACTTTAGAGATTTGATCTACCTCTATAACTTGGACTAGCCTAGAATGTACTCTATATCTCAGACTATCATCAAAATTTCAGCAGTCTTCCTCTTTTAGCCTCCAAAGTTCTAGGATTGCAAACTATAAGCTAATAACACAGTTCTAAACCAACTGAAAAAAAAAAAAAACTAATGAAGATAAAGCTATCACAGTTCCTGCCTCCTGCCTTTAAGTATATTGTTAAGTGGTCATAATAAGGAAGAAGAAGAAGAAGAAGAAGAAGAAGAAGAAGAAGAAGAAGAAGAAGAAGAAGAAGAAAGAAGGGCTTAGAAACAGAGATGCATGGCATGGCCAGGATAAAAACATTGAAACAGAAACCTATGTAATTATAGATTAATGTCTTGCAAGCAAAGAAATACCTATATGTACATACATACACACATATACACACACTTTTCTTCCTGTTGGTTTGCCTTGTCCATGTTTGATGTGAGGGCTTTACCTTGTTTTGTTTTATCTTGTTTTTATCATGTTTGCCTTGAACTCACAGAGATCTGCCTGCCTCTGCCTCCCAAGTGCAGGGATTAAAGTTGTGTGCCACCTTGCCACCTACATCTGATCTCAAAAGTATATTTTAAAATCATCTGAAAAGCTGATGTGCCCGTTTCAAATTTGTTAAAAGATTTTTATACTTGGCTTGCCTCTGTACAAAGAATGAATATTTTAATCTTTAAATAAAATTTTAGCATTCTTTGAAAAAATATATATTTGAAATGTAAAATTCCCTGGGAAATATGTAATTTTGCTTGAATAATCATTTATATATTTCACATTTCCTTTAACTTGTTATTACATTACATGAGATATTAAAACAAGAATTAGTGAATTATAGAACTATACTATATGTAATTATAATGTATGCTACATGATTATATGTATATATACACATATATAATATATATGAGTAAAGAGTAAATATTTACAAATTTATGATCACTTGAATATTATTAATTAAATAAAATACTAATATATAATCTTATAAATAACTCTAAAATTGAACTAAAATGTGATTGTCATATATAAAAGATCATACTTTCTGAACCTTTCATTAATAAACTATTTACAATTTTCCATTCAATATAGTAACTTAAAATTGTCTCCAGTAAGTTTTACATTGAATCTTGCATAAGTGAATATATCACACATTTAATTTTATAACACTTCAACTAATATTTACTATGATTATGGGATCTATATATTAATTTCTCTCATAACAAATGATTAAGATACATTTATTTAATAGCCCTAATTAAGCTGATTTCATATTCATTTCTCTGTATGTGCTGAAAGATATTGATTGATAAATATTTGCTATCTTTGTTCAGTCTCTGCTTTAACTTCCATTGATTTAAATTGCCACAATGGAATATCCAGTTACTTGATGTATGTTCTTTAAAGATCAACAATTCTGGCTTTTCTCCTTTCAAGCGCTCACAAAGACATTCTTTCTAAAAAGTAGGATTACAAAGTTTTATAAATACATAATCATGCATTTAAAAAATATGATAAAGAAATCCACAAGGGATAAATTTCACTAAGACATTAAAAGTAAGTTACTAGTGTGCCTTGTGGATAGACCTGTCTCTGGCCCTGAATGGCTCCTTTCATTTCAGGTTGGGTCTTGTCAGCATTGATATTTTCAAGCTCTTTTGGAAATAATTCAATATATATTTGGTAAAAAAAAATAACTTTTCCATTCCACAGTGTAAAAATCCTCTCAATGTTATTGTCAAACAGATATAATTCTATAACTAAGGGCCATATATCCCACAGACTCTTGAAATGCCAATGAATAAAGATGGGCAAGGAGTCATGAAGCCTCTTTCCACTCACACTGAATAGGTTGTTTATTTCTATAGTATTCTTTAAAACAGAAAAAAAAAAACCAGACTTCTTTCATTACATTTATATTTCTTATATTTATAGGAAGTCACTGTTTTGTTGTAAGGTGTTAATACAACTTTGTGGTTTTATTATCATTACATTTATGATTAGTTTCCTACAAACATTAAATTTATTACATTTGAAAATAGCAATTGATTCACTCTTTGGACTTTTCTGCTTTCTAAAATGTTTGAAGTTTCAAAAGTCCCATGGTCTGTGTTCACTGTTATATAGCTACTGGATGAAACAGAGTATGTCTAAATAGATATGAATTTCTGATAACTGATGAGCAATGTTTCAGAAAAACTCATTAAGTTCAATAAAATTTGTGTGTATCCCTAGTGTTCTAACCATACATTCTTTATGGGACATGGATTTTTTTTTTCAAAATAGCATTATTTAAGTAAATGAATTGATTTTCTGGGCCAGGTTTACTTACAATCCACCGGGTGGCCACAGATGTAGCCACATGCACAACTCCTATGGCATTTGAACAGATTTTAAAACCCATTTTATACTAAGTCTCTTATTGGTATTGTAAACCTGTTCAAAGACTAATTGCTGAGGAAATCATAGGCTCAAGGTAAAAGTTAAAACTGTTGTGTGCATAGAATGGAATACTTTCCAACATCCTTCTATGTTAATACAGATAAGCAAATGTTACTCTAGTTTTAATCAGAGGAATCCTTCCTTACAATGAAAGGTAGTAAATGTAGAATTTTATTGCTGCTCAAGATTTTGAGACTAAATGACATTTGGGTGCTCAGCTCTGCATAAACAAATACCTCAAAACCTCAGGAATCTATGACAATGGGCAAAAAGAATTCAGAAAACAGCCACAAGGAGACAGGCCACTAATGCTATTTTTCTGACATGAATATTGCAGCAATGAAGTTGCAGCAACTGTCATTATTTCCACTGGACGTGTAAATGGTGACACTATTCATGGTCAGTACTGGATGAGAGAGCCTTAATTCTCCCTTCTGAACTACTTTTTTTGAAGGGTTATATTTATATCATATTCAATTTTATATACAATGATGAGCACACAGTTCTATGTTCATGTTCACAAGATGGCACAGGTTAAAATTGGGGGGTCACAAAAGTACACAAACAGACATTAATGTGGAAAAAAGATACATTTGGGATGGCTAACAGAGGGCGGTGGAGAGATACAAGAGTAATAAAAATATATTATGCAAATACATGAAATTTTCAAAGAACAAATTTGTTTTAGGACCTGCCTCGACTCAATGTGTCAGGCATTATTGATTCCTCATGAGAGGCCTTACTCATTTATAGGGTTGGATGGAGGATGGGTTGGGGGCAGAGGTAGAATGGAGCAGGAGGAGGTGAGAAGGAACAACTGTAGTTGGTATGTAAAATGAATAAAAAAATTAAAAATCCATGAATTAAAACAATTATTTAGTTGCATTATTTTTTATATTTAAAAATGTAAATGTACAATGCATTCCTCTTTTTAAAATATCAACTATTTACATACTATTTATGCCTCCAAATGCATATATAATATATAATATATTTTAATATGAACATCCTTTTTGGTGTTGCTAATTTTCTAAGTTTCAGTATTACTATAGATATTGCTACTACTTCTGGCCACAATTGTTGTTAAATTAACATGCATATATATATATATATATATATATATATATATATATATATATATGGTTGAAATATATACTTATCAATCTATTTGAATTATGTATATACACATTATTCCAATACAATTTTATATGTGTGTGTGTATACTTGCAATGTTTACAATCAAATAGATACTACCTTGCACACACAATAGATAAAATCTTCACTAAACACATGGAAAAATGCCATTATTGAGAGTATTTTTCAGGTGAGAAACCATAAGCAAAGAATGATAATAATTTGCCAAGGATGTGATAACAAATCAATGGTATATTTGGCTTTAACCAGTGCCCAGATTATTATAATCTACAGTTACTTGTAAATTTCTTCTTTGTAAAATTTTTCTTGCTGTATCAAGTTAGAAACATCGAATCCTTTCCTAAAAAGTTGATTCATTCAACATTGATTAAATGCATTATATAAAACAAAGATTCCATAATTCAGGGGTTTGATTTGGCCTCCAATGTAGAGAAGAAGATTTGACAGAGAAATGGGAGAACATACAGTAGCCAGTTGGTTTAGAGTAACAAGATTAACTTCTTCCACTTTTATTATCACTGGGAAGCTCATTTCAACACATATTTCTCCTGTCCTTTTCACATTTAAGACAACAAACAAACAAAGCAGCAATAGTAATAACAGCCTATAGCATTTATCAGTACATTCGTCATAAACTAGAAGATTTTATTAGAGTCAAGATCACTCTTACTTTATTTTAAGGCAGGGAAGAAATTATCTGTCACATGCCTTTCAAAGTTTTTGTGTATTTTAGACATCCCAGTCATTCCATTTTACTCATGTCAAGACATGATGATGTTAGTATGTTGAGATTCTGAGCCAACATTAAGGGGTATCACTCTTAAATCTTGCCATTTCTACCAGAAATTCCTGTAGTTTGAATGAAACTGCATCAATTTAAGTAGGCCTGGTGAATAAGAGTTTATAAGCAACAGAGTAGCCAAGCATGTGAAAAGACACATGCATGTCTCCTTCAGATTTCTTTGCTTCAGATCTCTTTGTCTCCAGCCTCTTTTCTTTTCCACCTGTATTAGGATGGTGACAGCTGGTCCTTGTTGATCTTGGTTTGGCATATGCTTCTGGACTAACTCCTGGTACATGGTCACACATCCCTGGTTTTCAGGAGGCTTAATTTCTGCTCTCTGGCTTCAGCCCATACATTTATTCAGATCTGCTACAGGTTCCCAGCAGGGCTTCATTCTCCATCATTTCAAATCAGCTTACATCTATTCAGACAAGCCATTCCAGTCAATTACCCAGTTATAGACATGGAATCTCCCCCTGGCTGGCCTCGTGGATTATAACACATGCAAATCCTCTTCTGTTCACCATCCATATTCAGAATTCTGCCTTCACAACAGGACTGGAACTTTGCCCTGACAACCATCTGTATGACTGAGACCTTAACATTCTCTCTAATGTCTAGTGTTTCTGTGGCAGATAGTTAATACATTACAATGTCTCAGACCAACAGACTGGAACATCGGAACTAACTTGACCATACCAAATGCTATAAATTAAAATTAGTAGGATATCAACATGGACCCAAAGAAATGGTGCAAGTCAACCATACAGGGGGAATTTGATAACCAACACATTCACATATAATTCAAATGGAATATTGAAGTTAGCTCATTCTATGTCTTGCATAAATTTATTTCCAAAGGAATCTGTCTTGCATTGCAGTATAGATGTAAGATCTAAAAATGTTCTCTTTCAGCAAGACTTTTTTTACATTTTCTTTTCATTCTTATAGCATTTTTCTACTTATAAGCTCAAAGAAAACATAATGAGAACATTATAATTAAATTTCTATGAAAATGTGCATACATATAATTATTACACACAATGGAGCAACTAGTTTTGAATTAAAATAAATTTTCTGATCTGCAATTTTTTGATTACACATAATCATATTTCCTTGTCTTTCCCATTTTCTTTTGACTTTGCTTAAATTTACCAATGGTGCCTACACTATATTTAGAATACTATAGCAACATTGCTTACTCCATTGTTCTATCTTTATGCTGTATAGACAATGCAATGTGTCATGGTTTTGACCAACAGATTTATTAATTGCCTTTGTTCTTATTGAACATTGTGATTTTTTCCTTTGTTTTTCATTGTTTTTAAGCTTTCTAAATAAAACTAGCCAACACATTGTTAGGCTTATCATGTAGAATTCCCAGAAAGAAACATTTTCTGAAATATTAAGAAAGACCTCGTCTTTGTATTGAGGTCCTGAATCACATAAAGCAGATATTGCTGAAATCTGAGCGATGTGTAATTTCATTTTGCTCCCTTTCCTATGAAATATAGAGCCATTGGTGTCATGAAATCGAAGAAGGATAAAAATGAAGGCCTTTACTGATAGAAGCATGTGCAGTTTCTATTAGATTAAGAGGGACGGAAACAGATCTGTAGCTTTTGAAGTACATGAAAAACTACCATAGCACTGGAGATGCTGCCAGGTCAGTGGTGTAAATGGAAATAACTACTTTAGGGATAGACTGTTCAACACTCATACTGAGAACCTGTGTGTCGCATATTTCCAGAAAATCAATTTATTTTCAGTAACTTGGGAGTGCTATGGTTTATGAAATACAGTTATAGTTCAACTGTCAAACCAAAGCAAGATTTCAAAGTTGATTCACCAGTGGTATTTTGCTCTTTTAGGAGAAAAACATACTATATATTTTACTTCACTGTGAACCTCAGTTTTCCACCTAAGGAGAGAACCCAATGTGTATGTATTTATTTTCTATGCCAATCAAAATAAATATTACAATACCCAGAACTTTTATCATATGATTAATATGAATCACAAGTGGACATATAAAACAGAATAAAAGTATTTAAAAATCTTCTATAAAAACAGCTTGTTTGTTATTGGTCAACAAATAACAAACAAACAGTGAACTGGGATTCTCACTAATGAATACATCAAGATGCAGTGAATTTCATATTGTAATAATAAAATGGCGTTTCTAGTATACAAAGTTGATTATAGATAGTTTTTACCAGTAAGATTAATTACCTTGTAAGTCATCGTGGTTAGACATATTAATTATAATATTAATTATATTACATTTTAAAAATTGTTGGACTAACATATATATTTTTATTTTTATTTATGATTAAATAACTTTTATAGTATAATTAAATTGAAATAATAAAATAAAAGGATTAATTAAAATTCTTCAATTAGACTATGTTTAATAAAATCTAGTAGTATCTGCAGAGTAATTTTGAATTGTATTTAAAAAAAATCCTCATTGAAATATGACATGGATTTTTGAAATGCATAAAAATGAATAGCATATAAATCAATGAGTTTAAAGAAAGTTGTAAACATTATAAACCACATATTAAATAAATATAATTAAACATTTATTTCTTTCTCTCTATGTGTGTGTGTGTGTGTGTGTGTGTGTGTGTGTGTGTGTGTGTGTATGTATGTAGTGAGACAGCATCTTTTTATCTCAATAAGGCTGGTCTGAAACTCATAGAGATCCACTTGCCATTACCTGGGAAGTGCTGGTATTAAAGCTGTGCACAAATCCCCATGACAAACTTTTTTAAGAGTCAGGAAAGTATTCAATATTTTCCTTTGACTCTAAGCCACAGAGACTACCCATGCTGTAACTATGTAATTATTGTTGCCATAGTATAATTCTGAGTTATGCTGATTTCATAAAAGTAATGTATGTAAAGCTACTGACATAAAAGTCACTAATTTCTTCATTATGTATTGTCTTTAAATATGAATAATTTCTTAAAAATATATCAGTAATGTAACATTATTTTCTGAATTATGTAAGTATTGATCACATAGTATTGATTACTATCAATAAAACTAAATGATCTTACAAAATTTCTTTTTTCTCTCTTTTCATAATGAGTTCTAAATTAATTTTAATAGATAATGAAGATTAGGAAAAATTGAATACATGACTAAGTTTAGGTGCTGATAGAAACACTATTTTTTAAATAAAACAGGAAAGAAAAATGTCAATTATAAGTAGGACTTGAGGAAGCTATGATGAGTATAGAAGGAAAAAAATCTAAAAGTATTCAACTAATAATAGAGATTGCAATAGATAAAGGATGCATAAAATAATAATAGGAAATTTGAATTTTTAAATGCTTAGAATATATTCAACAATCCCAACTGAGACAGTATTTGACGATAACAAAAGGAATAACTTTGAAATAAGCAAGACATGACTTGTGTCCAGGAAAATGGAAACACAAAACTATGCTGCCATTTCAGGTATTTAATTGGGTTGAAATGAATTCTTTTATGTCATAGATATGCAAGTTAATAGTACCTTCCCAAAATGATGCTTGACAATTATTCATTTAATGCACTTGTCTTCTACTATGAAGCCCTCATTTCAATGGCAGTGAGTCTAGTCTCCCACAGACACTGTCTTCTGCCATATGACTGGCACCTTTGGAGGAATGACTTTTTGCACAAATGCAGATACCCCTTCATGGTGACTTTTTCAATATCTTCTTTATTGGGACTGAGTATTGAGCCAAATAATTAAAAAAATCCTTTAATTTGGCTCAGGATTTCAGAAAGCTTAGCAATGAGTCATGGCAAAGCAAAACATCTAGAAAAGAAATAGAAGGTTATATTCTTTGGCATTTTTCATTGTCTACTCTGTAGGCCTCTCACTTTATAGTTAGTGATGCTCACATTTAGTACAAGTGTTTATTGTTTCAATAATGCTTTGATGATATACCATCACATACCAAGTTTGTAATGTCCTAACCACTTCCTTTTATTGATTGATTGATTTGTTTTTATTTATTCATTTATTTACATTTTACATCCACTGCTGCTTTGCCCACCCCCACACATGTTTATGAGAAGGGGTCACATCCCTTGGAACTGGAGTTACAGACAGTTGTTAGCTGCCATATGGTTAGTGGGACTTGAACCCAGGTACCCTGGAAAAACAGTTAGTACTCTTAACTGCTGAGCCATCTCTCCAGCCCTAGCCTACCCACATCTTAATGTATTCAGTTTGCTAAACAAAATAATTATGCCAAAGAATTGCAAGTTCAGGAATGAGAATTTAAAGAATTTAAAGAAAGTATAAGCAAAGCAATGCCCCTTGATTTAGAACGTACTTGTTTTTCTGGAAAGGAAATTAGAATGTTAACAGTAAATAAGGACACTTATTTAATGTGCCTTAAATTTTCTTCTGTATTTCCAACATATCATCGGCATCAAGAAAGACACATGGGAGGTGTTATAGAAATTTAACAGTAGCTATGTTAGGCAAATGGTGTAAGATGATCAGTGATTGAAATTAAAAATACAACGTGGATTAGTTTGTCTGTGCCTCTTCCTCTGCAGCAATTGAAATGGCACTGACTAGCCGTAATCTTTACAGATCAATTTTGACTATACGTCCATAGCTACACAATCTTGTGTATTTTCTGATGGGAGATGTTATCCTGTAAATATGTTTCTCATACTAGTTAATAATAAATAAATAATAAGTAAAGCCTGATGGCCAACAGGAAAGCAGGATAGGCAGGGTAAGGAGACTAGGAGGAAAGAGGAAGTAGGTAGGAGGAGTCAAGATGGAGAACCTGGAGAGGTAGCACACTGCAGTCGCTCTGGACGGTAAGATAAGCCACATGAAATACTTAGAATAGTAGAAATGGGTTAATATTTAAGTCAGAGCTAGCTGATAAACAATGATAGTAACTGGCCAACAGCACAGTATCAAATACAGGGTCTCTGTGTGTTACTTGGGGGTTGGCGCGGCAATGGGACCGACCTGGAAGGAAAAACCTGCTAGTAGCAAATGGTGTCAGAAGTGGAACTGAGAATATTTACTTAAAACTTGATAAAAGCTTAAAAAAGGATTTTAGAAACAAAAGAACAAAGACAAGCAAGGCTTCTTGCTAACAGCATTTTTCTCAGTTGGGCTCTGTTTTGCTAGAGACAAACAGAAATTTGTGTAGCTCCATTAAGAGATGTTTCCTGACTGAGCTTAAGAGGCAAAAAAAAAACACACCAATTTTAAGAGCTCAGATAACAATTCATTGGTGTGTACAAGAACTGGCAAAGGCAGTGAGCATATCTCCAACATGACAACGTGTTTTGGATGCAGCGCAGACCAAGGGGGTGAGCACAGCTCTTACTGCTGGCAATAAAATAGCCACTGCCATCTTGGATAGACCGAAAAAAAAAAAAGAAAGAAACAACAATTAAAAAAAAATACACAAAAAACAAAACACAAAACAAAAAACAAAAAAAAAAAATGTGGCTTTCATTTTAGGAATGTTGTTGGTTAGCTGATAAAAGACTCATGGCCAAGAAAAGATAAACATTTAAAGTAAAAACAGATTCACATTCAGAAAAAGTGCTAAAGTTTACACTGTGTTCTAAAATATACATTGTCTTGGGATAGAAAATGAAACAGGATACAATGGTTTAAAAAACAAAAAATGAAGTAGAGTTGAGTGTGGTGGCACATGCCTTTAATCCTACACTCGGGAGGCAGAGACAAACAGATCTGTGTGATTTCAAAGGAAACCTGGTATACAGAGTAAATTCCAGGACAGATAAAAGTTACACAGAGAAACCCTGTCTCAAAATCTGTAAAACTGGAAGTAGAAGAAATAGAGTAATAAAAAAGCCACATAAAGATGGAAAGGGCAGAGACTTTGGATATTGCACTCTGTTTTGTTATCTTTAAATTGTTTGACTGCTGAGGAAATAACAACTACTGATAAAAGAAATGCTGCTGGATTAATCCAATTTATATATTTTAAAAATTCTTTGACTCCAAAATTTAAGTCCAAGGACAAGTTACTGGGGTAACGGATTTCTAATTTTGTTTCCACAAAAAATAAAAAGCTGTGGATTCCTTCCAGACAAACATGGTTTGATCAAGCCAGACCCCTAGAAACAGCCCCCCAGGTGATCAAATATTCAAAGCAGTTAGGACAAACCAGCCTTGCAGACTACAGCCAAGATTTCTGTGGCTCCCTAACATCCCCATGACAGCACCCCCTACCAGAAAAAAAGTAGTTTGGAAAGAACTACGCCCAAATCCCAAATATTGTTTATAAATGTTTGTTTTCATTTAAGTGTGTTTGGTTATAAATGGCTAATTACCACAAGCAATTTTTAAAGGTAAAAAGGGAATTATGGTATAGATATGAATGCTTTGTTTTGGAATGGGTTTTCATTTATTGATACAATTTAAGGTCAATTTGTTATATGTTTATTTCTCCTCTTGTTTAGGTATTGTGTTTATATAGCTCATGTATAAATGTAATGTATAATTTAACACAGATTATAGATAATTACCTATGATAGTCAGAATTTATAGTTAAGTTAGTTAGGATTTCTAGATATAAAGAGATGTAGTTGAGATGAGTAGGCATTCTTCAAACCTTTCAAAGACCTACAGATTATGGCATTTAAAATGGTTTAGGGAATATTTTGACAGGGATACATAACTGCTCCTGCCAATACCACCTGTTTCAGAAAGGAAGATGGACATAGAAGAAGCACATGATGAAGTTTGCTTTCAATATGGCAAGACCAGCCATTTGGGCAAGGTACTGCTCTTGTCTGGACTTTTTGACTTTATGCTTTATAAACTGGACATGCGGAACCCACAAAAAAGTAACTGCTGATACAAGATGGACAGTGCTACAGGATTCCTGCTTCATGGAAGAGTCTGCAAGACAGTCTACAAGATGCAGAGAAAAGTGACTGACAAAATGTCAATACAGATGGACAGTTTAAAAGTTTACTGCTTTGCTGAGGAGTCTGCTGGACACATTATGGTCTATGGGCTGAAGATGGAACATTACAAAAGAATTTCGGGTGACTGACCAGGCAGTGAGTTGTGTTTGTCATTTCTAGTGTTTATATATTACCTTTCTGTGGTCTTTGATGGAGTTGAAGACAGATAGTTATGGTTATAGCTTTCCTTAGAATTAAAGATAAGTTACTTGAGATTCACAAAGATACGATAGATGATGGAATATTTTCTTTAAATCTTGCTATGTATTTATGGACTAAATATTGTTAACTATGATTCTTATTTGATAACTGTTGTGTAATATATTTTGCTATGTTAAAGTTAAAACCTTCTTTTTATTTTAGACAGAAAAGAGTAGATGATGGGAGATGTTATTCTGTAAATATGTTTCTCATACTGGTTAATAAATAAAGCCCTTTTGGCCAATACGAAAGCAAGATAGGCGGGACTAGGAGACTAGGAGGAGGAAAGAGGAAGTAGTTAGGAGGAATCAAGATGGAGAGCTGGAAAGGTAGCACATGAGCTGCTCTGGCCTGTAAGATGAGCCACGTGGAAATACTTAGAATAGTAGAAATGGGTTAATATTTAAGACAGAGTTAGCTGATAAACAATGATATTAACTGGCCAACAGAATTGTATCAAATACAAGGTCTCTGTATGATACTTGGGGGCTAACATAGTGGCGAAAACCTGCTCGTAACGTAATATCAATTTTTACTACAAGTTCATAGCTACACAATCTTGTGTATTTTCAGTGTGTGTGTGTGTGTGTGTGTGTGTGTGTGAGAGAGAGTGTGTGTTTGTGTGTGTGTGTGTGTGTTTGTACACTTTCATTGCTATGCAATAATGCTATGATTCAGAAAACGACATGCAGAAAGATTCTCTACTCCCACTATGTAAACTCCAGTGATCCAAATCAGGTTTTCAGGTTTGTACAAAGGGCCTTACTCTCTGAGCTATTCCCCTGCCCAAGAGAATTGTTTTGAACACAGATCCATTAACTTCTGAAAATGATCAACTTCTCCATCTGAGAAAGGGCAACTGTTGATTATATAAATTAATTATATAAATGAATATATGTATTCATATAATTATAATTATATAAATGAATAATACATACAAAACCTGCTGGTTAGGCAAACATCTATTCATTTACTAATATCAGAAATTCAACTACTTTTCAAAAGAATAGCCTAAATCATTTATATTACTTCATTGAAATTGTTGAACCACGTGTTTCATTTACTTTCTGTTTTTATGTGGCTTATTATAATTTTATGATATAAAAATATAGCATTTAAAATAATGAAATCACATATTTGATTGTTTGCACAACTTATATATGGTGAAACAGAAAGTCTGTGGCTAAAGTTACACTCTGTTAAGAAGGGAACTTGAACCATATAGCAATCAGTGTTCCATGACACAAATCAAATTCTGTCTGTTAAAAATGGAGGACCACATACTCCTGCAAGTGGAGGATGTTCATCAATCATTTTTCCTAGTTCATTTGTCAAGGAATATTTCATGGCCCATCTCTTTTCATGTTTCATGGGTCTGTCTCCTTTGAAACCATTTATGTTCATTGCCTACATTTAAAACGAATTTTAGGGAGAGTTTCATTTCTGGGACCTTACCAGTGTTGACCAGAGGGTGTTATTAATGACTCCTATTCCTTCTCTGGTCTGGTTTACTCATCCTTATCATATGACTTTCATCTTCTTGGTGGCAGGGTGATTACTCAACACTCAAGATCATGACTTCATTCTAGAGAGGCAGAAGGAAAAGGACAATTAAACAATGAACAGATCTCTTCCTAATACTTCAATTTTATTTTCTCAGGGAATTTTTGGCACATCTATTTTTTCAGGATTCAATCACATGTACATGATTATATATATGAGAATTGAACAAATTAAGTGTTGGGCGCATTCAAAACACAATTAAGTCCCTTGTCACAGAGAACTTATGATTAGTTACTTGCCCAAGTACTGACTAAAGTTCACACTTTTATTTCTAATATCTATAATTAATATGAAGGAAGAAAGAGATAAACCTTTAAACTAATTTAAAATCTATTTAGCATTTAAACTCATTTAATAATATTTATAAGTTGATGATGTATAGTGCTTCTGGTAACATACTCCAATATTAACAAACCCCTGAGTGTATAGTCCGTACTTTGCTCAAACCCAAAAAACAGGAATGTATCCAATTTAAAAAAAAATTAAAATATATAACTTTCATGAAATTCAAACTCACAAATTATACATATTTATGCAACACCTGCAAAAACAAAGCAGAGCAAAAGTTGTGGTAATTACAAACCCTTATTCAGCAAAACAGAGCAGGGAGAGCTGATAGTGAAATTAACATTTTAATACAAGATCAGATGACTTCAGAGCACAGGTATGTTAAATAAAACAAAGCAAGCAAGGGCCCTTATTGTGAAAGACAATAGCAGAGAAGCTAGAATATAGCTTCTAATCAAATTTACTAAAGCAAAATATTTGCGAGATTATGAAAACTGAGATGAAGAATTGTTATTGTTCTTAACTGGCTTTAATTAAAAAGCAAAAACAAGAAAACAACTTTATCTGATATCCCAGTTAGAAAATTGTTATGTAAAGAAAAATAAATACAGGATACCTAAAAAGTAAGCACAAAGGAACATACTTCCAGATACTTGTAATGAAGACACTTAAAAAAATAAAACATCAGTGACAATACCAGTAGAAATGTCACAGGATGTACCCCTTTAGGCAAAGAACCATAATAGTAACTGCTGAAAGATGTAGAATTAGTATCTTTTAGGGATGAGTTCTATAATTGTGTTTCAGATGCAAAATATTTAGTTCTGAAATCACATATACACATGCAGTCAACAAAAGTAAACTCAGGTTGTTGCATTCATATACTTCTCTCTACATAGATATCAATTTGAAAGTGGGGGAGTATGAAGAAGTTAGAGGTAAAATATATTGGAGGGCTAAAATGAAAAAGAGAAAGAAGTGATATATTTTCATTAAGATTCAAAAATGATAAATACTATCATATTAATATGATATGTAATTTCATAAGTTTTTTTTGATTAGATGAGATCATTCAAGTAGATATATAACTAATTGGAAGAACATGTGATAATTCTGATATCTACTGAATAATATTATAGTGAAACCAATATTTTGTTATGTTGCAGTTGTGGTTGTTGTCTTTTAATTGTAAAGTGTTAACCTAAAAATAAAATTTTGTTAATTTAATTTCAATACTGACTTTCTGATTTATGTTTAATTCTCATTTGAAATTTATAATTTGCTTTATTAATCATTTTATCCTTAACATAGGGTACTATTTTTTAAGTATTAAATTAATAAAACTTTAAGCACAGTTTCTTTAACTTTTTTATGAGCAAAGAAGTTGGTTAGTACTAACCAACACTAAGTTGGTTAGTGTTCTCCTAATTAGAAGTGCCATTTTTTTTGTTAATGTTTTGACATTTCTCCCTCATATAACATATCAGTTCCTCTTTACCTTCTTGCTCATTCAACTTCATTTTCAACATTTCTCTAAAATAATAAAACATAAAAAACAAATAAACAAAAAGGAAAATAAATATCAAAAAAAAACCTCCAAAAAACCAAAAAACAAAACCCATGAAGTCTATTTTGTGTTGGTTAACTACTCCAGAGTATGAGGCTGTTTTACTCAGAGCTTCTGTTGCTAGAGAGGAGACACCATGAAAAAGGAAACTCTTATAAAGGAAAATGCTTAACTTGGGAGTCTTAAAGTTTTGGAAGTTTAATCCATTATTGTTATGGTGGGAAGTAATGCAGAATGCAAGCAGACATGCTGCTGGAACTGCGAGTATTTAAATCCTACTTGTAACAGGAAGTAGTCCTCCTCACTGTGCATGGCTTGAGCACATATGAGACCTCTAAGCCTGACTCCACGGCGACACACTTCCTCCAACACATTCCTCCTATCAGTGGTAATACCTTTGGAGGCCATTTGCTTTCAAAAGCTTGTAGCCTTATTATAATGTAAAAATACATACAGTCCCACTTCAAAAGTCTTCATAGTCTATAAAATTTTCAACTTTATTTAAAAGGCTAAAGTTCAAATTCTCTTCTGAGATTCATACAGTCTCTTAACTCTAATTTCTTGTAAAAATCAAAAGCAAAAAGCAGATCACATACTTGCAACATTGAATGGCGCAAGATACATATTACCACCCCAAAGCATACAGAAGGGAGCATAGTGAGTAAATATTGGACTAAGGAGAACCCAAAACCAATGGGACAAACTTTGCATATCAATTTCTGATATTAAAACACTCCAGATCTTCAACTCCTTTCAGTTTTATTGATGGTGATACATTTCTTTCTCTTGTGCTGGTTTCACTTCCTATTAGTAGCATCCTATGACACTGTCCTCTCAAACATCTTGGGGTCTCCATGGCAATCCAGGCTTCACCTTCACAGCTTCATGCAATGGCTTTTCTAAGTATACATTAAGGGACACCCCTGACACAAATCCAATAGCAGTAACTTTCCTTAGCCACTGCCTAATTCTAAAGGCAGAAGAACATAGGTAAAGCTGCAAAACTGTGCTACTTGCTGGGGCTGGAACACAACCTCTAGTTCAATTACATCATCGCCAGATTTCTGTTTTCCACCTTCAATGCCCAATCTTTGTTGTTCTGAAACTCGATCTGTAGACCAGGTGGGCCTCAAACTCAGAAATCCATCAGAATATGCATTCTGAGTTCTGAGATTAAGGGTGTGCACCACTACACCTGACTCTAAGCTTTCTAAAATTCCATTTCACTTGTTGGAAACTTAACTGAGTATGATCTTGCCCTGAGGACACCATTCCCTTGATTCTCTTTCTTAATCTGTTTATTTTCTTGAACACAGGACTTAGCTCCATCCCACTTCCTGGTGCTCCTATTCTCCTCAATTATTTTTTCTTGCTCATCTCCTTTTCACACTGCAGAATCTATGCTAATCTGTTCTGAGATTTCCTCTTCCTAGGGAATTGATCTAAAATTTTTCATTTTATGCTCAGAATGATTACGCTGGGGACATGTACTAAAACAGCTGACCTGAACAAGTGGGTGCTCAAGTACCCCAGACCCACAGCTGAGGAACAAGCTGGAGACCAAAGCAGGAACCCTAAATATGGGTTTCAGTTGAGGGACTTGGGCAGTCTATGGGACCTCAAGCAGAGGAACCAATATTTATCCCTGTGCAAGAGCAGGTTTTGGAAGCCCATTCCCTATAGAAGGATACTGTGTGCCTAGATACATGGGGGAGGAATTAGGTCCTGCCCCAAACAATGTGACAGACTTTGATGATCCCCCATGGGAGGTCTCATGCTCCCTAAGGAGTGAGTGAACATGGGATGGGGGTAGATGGTGGTGGGAATATCAGGATGGGCAGGACTACTGTGATTGGTGTTTAAAATAAAAATATTTAATTTAAATAACAATTAGTTTAAAAATAATATTTATATCCTCTCTTCTACAAATGTCCCAAGCCTTGAATATAGAAGTATTTTACAGATGTTAACATTGAGAATGAGCTTCATACCTCTGCATTTTGATTGGCTGTGGTTTTCTGTAGTGCTCTTTCTCTGTTGTCAAGCTGTAGGAATTCCATGACAGTGACCAATAACTCTCTCATAGATTAAAGGCCCACTCATCAAGAATGATCCTTTCCATGCTCTGGAAAACTAACTAACAATTTAATTTCAGTGAATGCATAGCTGTTGGAGGGTAATTATGACAACTTATAAAGATTTGTATTCACAGATAATTGTAAGCTTCACTCTCATTTTATTTGATTTTATGTTATATAATAGTTAGCTACCACTACATAGCACTAAGAGACATAACCAGAATTTAAGGACATATTGAGCCATCCTGAAAAAGCAATGACTGTAATTACTTTAGCAAAAAAATAATAAAAGATGTAGACATATTTACAAAATGTGAACTAAAATAAATGCATAAAATATATCTGTAATTATATACAGCTCATTACAATTTGTGTGTAATTAACAAGAGTTCAGTTTTGATGTCTGCCAACCTTTTGTTAGGACAAATAAATAACAGTCTTTATATCAGAGTCTTCTAATTTAAAAGTATCAATGGATGCCTTATTAAACAGAATTTTAAAATAAAGCAATGGAAAATGTGTTGAAATCCAATTTACCTCACAGATGACATAAAGTTTCACATGTATTATTTTAATATTCACTCAAGTCACCAAATCATCACCTTTAATTAGATTTATCTTATACTTTGAAAACTGCTGTGAAATTTTTTTCTTTTCTCTTTAAAAAGATACCTTGCTATTTCATGACTTTTAATTTTTAGTTTAAGAAAAACACACAGAACAAAAATATTTGCTCAGCAAAATGTCTCAGCAGCTCTCAGCATAATTTTGAAAAACAACTTTGCATTTTCTAAATCCAAGATGAAAATTTGCTTGTAATAGGTGCTGCCAATTCTTCTACAAATGGAATAGCTTTCCTCAAAAGTTTATTCTTAGTTCTTTGGAAGCCTTCTGTTTGGCTATAATTTTAAACATCCTTTTCAAAATATCTTTCCTAACAGGCCAATATAAACTTAGCAATCAATTATTTAACTTTTATTTAATTGGTTTTCTTTTCATTTGAAATTCTTTATTTTCTATCAGTTCTTGTTCTCCTAGAAAATGGAAAGTTTTCTAGAAGAGTTCCTTTGAAAAGAGATATCTAAATTGTACTATTTGTTACAGTTTGAACATTCAGATGATGTAATTTGCAATCAAGGTCACAAAAAAAGAGTAGATAGAAATAGGTGCTCACATTGCTAGTGAGTAAAGTACATTGAACAAAGTAAGAGTCACTTGTAAATCTCAACTGGACCAATTGCTTATAGGAAACAGCATTTTCTTTATAGAAGAGACTACTCAGATTATTAAATGTAGACAAGGGGGCAAGACTCCATAATTATATGCTGTAGGTGGAAAAAAAATGCTTGAGAAGTGTGAATTTATTTAAAACGACAGCTCAAAAAGTTACACTTTGTACAAAACTGCATATTTTAAAAATTATCTCTAGACAAACCAATTACCATATGTTGTGAGGTTTAAAACTCATCAGAAAATGAAAACCTGTTAAAATCTGTCAGTTATTTTTTAAATAGTAGTATCTTTGAATGTTTGCTTTTGGGGTATTTCGATTAATTTTTAATTTTTCCTACTAAATCCATCAACTGAAATTTTTTACACATGCAAATGTGTGACATAAACTGCAAACAACATCCATGTATCAAGTGTCTCAGGAATTAGTTCTGAGATTTCCTGTGTCTCTTTAAAGAGGAGAACATATTTAGAAACAAGGAAAACAAAACATTTAAGCTATGAGTATATTTTCATGATTAAAAAGTAGAGATGTGAAAATCCCAATGGTCCTGCAACAAATACCATCCATACTCATAATGACACAAAAAACAAATAGTCATTTTCTTAGGGCATTTACTATTATTAAGTCTGAAATTTAATTTATCAAACACAGCTGTGTTCAATATGGGAAAATGAGTTTTTAATTTTTTTCTCTAAGGTGGTGACTTTGAAGTGTTTACATAACACCTAACTTTGATCATTTATTGGTCTTTTATTCTATGCATTTTGAGCAGTTACAGGTCTCTGATGTGTCTTCTGTGTGATGTAAAAAAGTGAAGCTTCTTTGATGAGGTATGCGAACTTCAATTACCTGTGTGTTCAGGATAAATACTGAGAATTCAGTTTAGAAGCTACATTCACTAATGAAAATGGCAAGTGAAGACTGACTTTTAAGATCTTTGCCCTCTTCAGCCATTGGTTATTGGACAGTTTTACAGTAATAGGCATTAGTTCTCTCTTTATTGAGAAGAATCTTAAGACTAATGAGATAGTGTTTGATTACCTCCAAGAAATAAATGTCTTACTGTACAAAAGGGGCTGCATTGATGCTGCACTTTTCATGCTTTACCGCTGGGTAATAATATTGATTGACTTCTTCCTTGTCAGCTTGAGTAGGACCTTCTGTGTCCTTTATATATTTCCATCCTGGAGGAGATTACACATCAAAACTAGGGCCTTTCCTTTGAGGGTTCTGTCTGAAATGGGTGGCGTGTTAAACAATTATGCCATTATCTCCCAGTTCTTGGAAGCAATCATGGGCAAGAGCAGTAACCCATAGTACTGTGGAGGACCTTTGTATCCTCCTAACCAAGAACATTATGAAAAAATTCTCTCATATGACAATGGGGATTTTGTTAGATACTCCGTGTCTCCCATTCCCTCATTGTTTGTTTCCTTTCCCTATTGATCATACTTGTATCCTAATATCCCCCAATTTAGAGTTTGGTCTTATTTCAAACTCCCATAGTTCCTTTCTGCTTTCCTGGATGCAATAATTATGGTTATTCCAGGTCACATATTCAAACTAAAGTTTCAGAGCTAAAATCTATGAGTGAGAATGGTGTCATAGGTGATGGTCAAGATACTTGCCACAGGTCTTTGAATTTTGTTGCTTTTTAATAAAATATATTTTTCCTACTTGAACATTAACGAAATTCCTTCCTGTGATTTGACTAAACAGTGTAATAGATTTTATAAAGGCAATATTTCAGAATATACAAGATGAAATGAATGATGAGTTTATAAATGGTAACAAAATTTACAGAAAATTAGTGAATATTGTACAGACTTGATTCTAGATATTTAATAATCAACAGTATTTTGTAAAAAATATTCCCATTAATAATAATGAGTCATTAAAAGGTATAGTAGACTGAGAAAATCTAAATAGATAAATACAAAACTGTATCATGTTTTGACTTTAAAATGAGTGATCATAATGTAGGAACATTTCATAGAAATGTGAGGAATTTAGTTACTTTTGCATTTTAACATACTTCTCACTGAAAACTATTTTGTACAATCAATAAGGTACCTATTCAAAGTTAAAAAATTTCATGATTTCATCTCACTATTCTCTTTATTTTTTAAATATATCTATTTTGTAATATGTATTTTTATTCCAGGGATTTAGTAAATTGTGGGTCAATTGTTATTATGATTGTTATTTAATTCTATGGCAGTAAATAAATATATCAAAAAGAAACCTTTACATTGAGATGTTTATTACTACAGAATTCTTCTCTAGACATCGGAGAAGCTGTCTTCATAGGTATAACAAGTATAATAACTTCTTATACTTGACATCACAATTGTAATATATATATATATATATATATATATATATATATATATATATATATATATATATGATAGACCCAGCTATGGCTATGTAGTTTTTTGAATGACAGTAAGTATAGACTGTGTTATTTATAGCAAAAACATAAATATGGATGCTCAATTAGATAAATAAAACCTATGTAATAAAGATGACAAGGTCACTTTGTTTCCAAATGTAATACACATTAGTAAATGCTACAATATTGGCTTAATGATGCATTTTAACAGAAATTACTTGCCTGGCATTAATTCTCCAGATTATTATACAAATCAAATTACTTTCAAAATAATTAGGTTTCTTTTAAAGTTGTTGATTCAAATACTTTTGATAAAGAAAATTAGTTATTATAAATAAATATATAACAAATATAAATATTTTATAAATCTTCATCACCAATGTATTGACTTAAAAGGCATACTCGAATTTTGAAGCATAGTCTAGTTTGCCAATCACATCTGCGATCCATTTGGGACCCTATAAAAAGAAGATAAGAAGTCTGAAGCTAGCCTAGGCTTCAGTGCTAAAGCCAGTTAAAAGCAGATAACCAACAAATTGTGGGAAAACATTGATTGACCACAACAATAACACTCATAAAATGGCTTCCCCTTTATTGCAAAACAAAAGTAGGGCATAAAAACAGGTTGTTTGTAAGTTAAAATATCTATCTAGAATATAAGAAAACATGTTAATGAATAGCATTTTGATTATCCTGTTTATTAAAATATATATTATATAATGACATTATTACATGGCTTATTTTTATAATATAATCTTTATAATTCTTCTATAGCTGCCATATTACAAAGTACATTAAATTTTGTGCTTTTCAGATTTGTGGATTGTAATGGTGTATGTGACTCTGTGCTTAGAAAAAATTTAAAACTGATTTTGTTTGTTTGATAGCCCAACTACTTTGGGTGTATGTTTCATTTTATTTTAATATATTTTTAACTATTCAAAATACTCAGTAACTTGGAAGAGTTTCAAATGCATGAATTTTTGTCTCAGTCACCCATAAAGCTGTGATGAATGGCATGAACTCCTTCTCCAGAATATAAAATCTGAGTGCTTAATTTATCCATTTTGTAGTTTAAGATGCCCTTAAATCAAGTGCTATCAGAGAGAATTTAGTAATTCATTCAGGTAATTCCAATGGGGAAAAAAAGCATACTGCTTATTCGATCTAAAAACAAATCCAAAATTACACTATTACCTCATATTTGTATGTATTTCTATATTCCTCTCAATGTAAACATGCTATAGTTAGAAGAAAATGTGTATAACAGAAAATTACTGGAAGTGTATGTGGGTTGTTAGAATGAAATATCCTTCATCAATGAAATTATAGAGACAACTTAATTGGATTGAGTAACATTTACATTATAGAATATATTAATCATAATTTTAAGAGGTATATTCTTTAAAGAAAAGGAAAATTTAATTATATCTCATCTTAGCTTGTTTCCTAACAGTAATTTAGATATCTTTTAATACATAATAAAAATTTCAATTTTAATGAGCCATATTGTGTATTAATTGCTACAGTTAAACAAAATTTCAAAATAATAAAGGGATATTTAAGGCATTCTTTACATGTGTTTAGGCAACACAATTATCAAAAACACAATGTATATACATATATTTTGTTTAAAACATGTCTAAATGGAATTAGTCTTAATATACAGCTCTTAACTTTTACATTGGAATTCTTTTACCTGTCATTACATTGTTATTGTAATTCAGCATGCCACAAAATGCCTGTTTCCAAGTTTCAAAATTAGATATGGCCACATTATGTGACTTCCAACTTAAGACATTTTAGAAGAAAATATAACAGGAAAATGTGTTATCCAAAATTATTAATCTTAAGTATACCTTCATCTAATTGTATCTGGGGATACATAGAAAGTATTACTTTGCTGTCCAAGACAAACATTTCATTTGAGCTGATGGTCAAGTATAATTGCACTATAGATTGGTCCCTTGCAATTGATGTACATTGAAGTACTAAAAACTATAAATTAATTTTTCATGATGATATAAATAAGTCAAGGTTCTTTTTCGTTCTTGTCAATGACTCTACAAGAAAAGGAAATGTAGTTAGGAGACGTGACTACCTCATATTCATACTTGATTGTTCTTACAGGCTATTAAGACGTGAATATATACATTGCATATGGAAAACATGATGTATGGAGGCCAGAGTTTGACACTGGCTCTCTTCCTTATTTGTGCTCTACATTATGTGTTGAGACAGGGTCTCTCATTGACCCTAAAGCTTATAGATGTGGCTAGTGTGGCTGGTTTTAGCTCCAGTAGTCCTACATTTTGTGATCCATGCAGATTACTTGAAATGCTGCTTGCAGCAGCTTTTGAGTGTTTGCTGCAGATCGAAACTGAGGTTCTGATGCATGTATTTTACCCAGAACCAACTTCTGACAACTATAAATCTATGGAAAACACCCTTATGACAATATCTGTGGAAGATACATTTTGAATTTCATTGGGTAAGATTGATTGGGATGTTTGACCAAAAAAAAAAAAAAAAGTGGTTAGATTCATAAGACGCTACACACAAATTTGCAAAGTAATTTTACCTCCCCATTTGCAAGCAATGAGAGTTCTTGTTTTATTACATTCTAGTCAGAATTAGGAGTTATAATTTTTGTGAATTTTGCCCACTATGAGAAATATACTTGATATTCATCATTGTTTTATCTTGTCTTTTTGTATTAATATATGATACTGATTTTTCCCCTGTTCTTTTTGCTATTTTATTTTGTCTTCTTTGGTCAAATCTCTGCTTAGCTATCTAACTAAATTTTTAAAATAAGGTTGATTCCTTATAATTATTATTGTATAATTATTTGCATATTTTTATTAACAGAGTATTATCATATGTCTATATTCAATATTTTCTACTAAGTTTTGACTGTTCATCTTATTCTTTTAATATTGTATTTTTAGGAGCAAAATGTTTTTTTCAAATCCTTAAAACATGTTTTCCAAAAGAATCTTCCTAACTTCTTTGGATCATTCCTTTGATGTTTCTTATAAATCATAATACTAAGAGATTTTGCTACTGAATGTAACACTTATTCAATGATTATTTTAAAATTAATTTTTATATACAATTGTTAATTTGGAGTACTATTTCAAAGATTTACTTATTTATTTGTATATTGTATGTGGATGCCCAGTCATTTCAACACTATTACTTGAAAAAAGAAACTTTATTGCGCTCTATTTTTTTCTCTGTCCAATATTAGTTTATTGTATCAATAGAATACTTTTTAGTATTTCGTGGCTGTTACTTTCAAAAATACAGTTCTATTTCTTTCATAATTATTAAATATATAACCAAAACTCAGTTAAATTTGTGTTATAAAGTGTATGTGTTTGAAACTTCAATATTTTACCTCTTTAATATATACAAAATTGTACGCGCATACCCCTGCCATCAAGGAAGACGCGACTATAGGAAGATCTTCTTCATGCAGTTTATTTCAGCATCCTTGAAACATGTTCTTCTGACCCGCAAGAGACCCAGGGGACCCCTGCACAGGTTTAAATACCCTTACACTAACCAACCCCAGTGAGCTACATGGAACCTGCAGATAGGCTACTCTAACGCGGAAACAGACAGGCTAAAAAATAATGGTCACTGGCCAACAGGATTGTATCAAATACAGAGTTTCTGAGTGTTATTTGGTGCTCATGTAGTGGTGGGACCGTGGCGGTGGGACCATGGCAGTCGGCGGGAAAAACCTGCCGTAACAAGTTACAATGTGATCTCAGGAGGAGAGGATGTGAGTCTGGCATTCTTAGCAAGATTATACCATGTAGAAATACATATATTAGTAGTTATGAGTTAGTATTTAAGACCAAGCTAGTCAATAAGCTCTAGCCATTGGCCAACAACAATATAATTAATGCTGCAACACTATGTTATTTGGGGCTAATGCAGCTATGAGACCAGGATGGTGGGGAAGTTTTCATAACATAAAACCACATAAATTTTTCCTAATTTGTGTAGTTTCCTCTGAAAAAAATCTAGAACCTATATTTATTATTTTTATTATTTGGCAGGAGGTACATAGTATCATTCAGCATAACTTACCAGGGAACTCATTGTGAAGTCTAGACTAGCCTGTAAACAGTAGCAATCCATTTGTCTAAAATTTCAAATATTATAAATAAAGGTATGGTTTTCTATGTGAGGCTTAGTTAAGGGTATATCATTTCATTATGTCTATTTTTATTATTTTGTGTATTACATGTATATATTTAAGAAAACTACTGAAAGACCCCACTCACTATGCATTTCTCCTGCTTGAGCTGCTTTTGCAAAGGGTCAAGGTCGGGACAAGTACAAGAGGGAACAGAGAGTCCTTGAAAGTAGTGGGACTATCTGGAAACAGAGAGTCCTTGAAATGTCTACAATCTGCAGAACTGTCTGAAAACAGAAAATCCTTGAGATGTCTTATTGTAACACCAGAGTGCTAAAATAGTCATAACTGAATTCCTTGTACCTGATCTGAACAAACAACTCTTCCCCAGTCTGACCCCAACTGCTTTATTTGAGTGAACCAATGAAACCCCTGTAATCATGCATTGCATTTGCTTCTGTAAGCCCGCTTTTTGCTGCCCAAACCATATATAATTCTCTGAAGTTTTGACCTGGGTGCGCACAGTCTCCCAAAATATTGAAGCGCCCACAGGTACCTGTGTGAGCAATAAATATCCTCTTGCACTTACATCCAGTGGTCTCTGTTTCGTCTCTCGGAGAAAGGGGTCTAAGGACACAGTGGGTCTTTCAATACTTTACTAACTTAGAGCTTCCCCTACTCCATTTTTCAAGGATATTTAAAAATAATTTATATCTATTATTATAATTGATGGTGTTGAAATAGAAATTGTGTGTGTGTGTGTGTGTGTGTGTGTATGTGTGTATGTGTGTGTGTAGATGTGCAATTGAGGTGTGGGGTGTCCTATTGAATTTCTTTTCTTCCTCTGAGCCAAAGTGAACTCCTTCCTTAAGTTCATTTGAATCTTGATATTTTATTAGAAAAGTAAAAAGTTACTAATACAATAATTTGTACCGAAAGTTGGCTTGTTGCAAATGCCCTGACTATTTTGAGACTTTTAGAAATATGGAAGGCTTTTGAAATTTACACTTAAAGAGTAGGGGGCTGGTCCATTAGATGTCTGAAAGGCCTAAGTAGTGGTATTAGTAATATATGAAGTGGCATGAAAGATCCTGAACATTTAGAGGGGATAAAAAATACTGTACTAGCCACTGGGATAGTCGCCATTCATGGGAAAGTCTGACAATCAATGTGTCTGCATTCTGCCTGTGTCCTGAGAACTTGCATGGAGTTAAAACAATTATAGTTGACTAATTTCTTTGGTGGAGAAACATATAATGCTAATGCTGTGTTCTTACTATTTATTATTATTAACCTCTACTATAAAAGGGATAAACAAAAGAGTGATTCAGAAGTAGCTTTGAAATATATGAAAACATGGCAGTCTGAAGAACTCAAAAGCACTTATTAGTAAGGTTATCTTGTACTGAAAAGGATTCAGTGTTTGATGACTAGACTAATGTCATGAAAGGAACCCTATTCCCCAGCAAAGTTCTGAGCATAATACCTCTTCCATTTTAGGTAGTTATTCTAATCTATTGAAGGTTTTCTTTACACCTTGCAGGTTGTGACACATACTAAGATGACAGTGATCTCTTTATGACACACTGAGATATTCTTAAAACATCTGTCCTTACACGTACTTAGGAACAAGATAATCAAAATAAATAAATTTTGAACAAAATTTGGTGGTCTAGAGAAGTGGGCTTCAGATCAGATTAAACCTTCTTCTTACCAGTCACTCAAGCAAATACATGTGAGATATTGGGAAAATTTAGATTATCTGAAATCACCTCTTCCCTAACAGGGATTTATATTGATGGGCATAGAGTAGAGTGGGGTAAAAAGTTGATAAAGGGATGGGGTTTCAGGACCTCCCTTTCTTAGAGAATCAAGCTCATAGCTACTGTGGTGTCTTTTACCATGGACCAAAAGAATGCCAAGATTAGACATAGAAATAAATTTTATAAAAAATATAAAATGTGAGCATTGTATTATACTAGAATTTGAATAATAACTACAGCAGCTTTGGCCTGAGGCTGTTTCTTGGGTACTGTTTCCATTAAGAATTAATAATACAGTGCTCAAAACATGGCAATCTATCCAGATTGGCTTGGAAATTTTACGCCTAATGTGCTTGGAACTGCAAAAAAAATAGTAAGGTTATAGGGTTGATCCATAAAAAAAAATCTGTAAACGACAACTCCGTTCTCTCATGGTTAAAATTATGACTAACAAAATATTCAAGAGATAGTGAAACACCTGCCTAAAAAAAATATGATCTATGATCTGGAACAATATGAGTCTATCACTGCTTACTGGATTCTGCATAAATAAAGAAGAACTCTATCTGCTAATTAGCCAGTCAGTGGTATTCTTTTCAGGACCAATGGCCTGGTTTAATCTTTCCTTACTGACTAATCTCTTATTCTGGAAGCTGACCATTGCTGGAAATGCCTCACTCCTGGATTCTGTATTTAGTATCTGTCTTTAGCTTCATTTTGTGAGAGGAATACAACAAGGGTTGTATTATTATTATTATTGAAATGCACAAAGAACTGTTCTTTTTGTAGTTAGACAGCTGTATTCCATCCCAAAATGGAAGATAAGCACAATTAATATTGTCCATGTGATAATTGCTTTTGCAAGTAGAAAGATAGAAGATTCAGAATATCATAGAATCTTTCTCTGCTGTATTGAAGATCTCTTTGGCATTACTGGGAACAGTGAATAGACAACATGTAAGGCCATTGTGATAAGGTATAGAGGAGTAGCCTGTATTTCAATGAAAACCCCTAGATATTTGGTATTTGAGATACATTAGGTATCTGGAATGGATACACTTATACTTGTGGTAAATTGCAGCCAATTATGATGTATGAGTGACAGCAAATCTGGAGTGGTGGAGGTATTTAGCCATTTGAAATGGGAGCATTTGATCTAGCACATGGAGCTACAGAATTTGATGTTTCATTAGATGGATTTTGGATTTGATTTGGCCTATTTTAATCCATTATCCTCTTACTCCCCCTTTTTGGAATAATAATGTATATTCTATGTTATGTTATATTGGAAGTGTGATAATATTCACTATTTTACTATTTCACTATTTTACTAGTTAACAATTAGATAACCTTGAGTTTCAGGAGAGACTTTGGAATTTTGAAATACTATTGAGCCTACTGTAGATTATAGGAACTATTGAAATTTGAATAAGGTCTCTCTACAACATGAGATAGCTATGAACCTATAAGGTCCAGGATTTTAATATGGCATTTAAAGTGAAAACTGTCCCACATAAACTCACATATCTGAAAATATTTGTTTCTAGTTGTTGGGGGCTCTCTGGAGGCTATAAAAACTTTTGAAGGGATAACCTTGCTGGAAGAAGTACATCATAGGATATGGTCTTTAAGGGTTTATAGCCTCATACAACTTCCACCTCTTTTTGTTTCATATTTGTTATGACTTACCATTTTCCATCTATCTTCCCCTTCTGCCATAACGATTTGCTTTTCAAGAGGTTATTAATTCTTACTTTGGAACTGTAAACCAACATTAAGCCATCTCTTCATTATGTTGCTTTTTCTAATGGTTTTTCATTGTGTGTTTATGAGATAAGCAGAAAAGTTATTGATTAAACCATTTAATCTATAGAAAATTCCAAGTGGATATGATTACACTAAGAAGAGCAATTGTTTGGATATAACTAGAAATCCTAGAAATAATTTTATTCACTCTTCCACTAAATCAGTGACACAGCTGTAGTGAACAGAAAGGTTCTAAGAAAGTTTATGTTTAGACGAGCTGTCACTCATAATGATACCTGGTACAGAATAAGACAAATAATATTGGATATTTGTTGGGCTATGAGTCTAGACAAAATTCCTGACACAAATTGCAAAAGAAAATAGTTTATGATGTTTTATAGAAATGTATTTGACAAAATAAAAATATATTTCTGTGATGTCAATGGATAGGACTTTTTTACAAAGAGTAATTATAATATGATTCATTTGCTAGAGATTCCAGATAACGATATAGCTCTCTAGGACCTTGCTAATCTTTATTTATACCTATGTTCAAAAATTATACCTTTCAATTATGTAGGAAAAAGAAAGTGATTCCCTTTAGCCTCTGATGATTTTGGGACAAGTTTGTGGCTGGAACATGATAATAACATTACACAGGCTACACTGTGTTCACAGACTGATTTCAGAATTAGTATTCCTTAAAATGTAATGGGTTAATATTAGGATTAATCTACTTTTAATACTCTGGTCTAATATATTTCTTCCACATCTTCAGTTTTCTGAATGCCTTTTGGGGAGATTTTTCTAAAAGCAGCATTAGAAAAAATGAATAGCTGAGCAATGACAGAAATCATCGGAAATGACATTGAAAGAGTGTATGATCTGGCAGTCTTATATTCTTTAAATTATCCTAAGCCAGAAATTTTCTTCTGCCTATCATTATTTACATGCTATTATTGTAAAAAAACTAGACAATGGATAAAAAATTCAATTCATTTTTGCATTATGACAAAAATCCAAAGGAAGCTTACACATTAAACTCTCATAAAATTCACTTCTTAGGCAATATTTTAAAATTTGCACCTCTTTTTTCTCCTTCCCTTTTTGCAGCAATCATTTCATTTGAATATCTGCTTCAAATAACAGAAGATAGTATAAAGCAGATTGTATTTTTCACACTTTGGACCACATATACATATGAATATCTTACTTCTTCCTAAAATAAACTCCATCTTTCAACAGTGTCTTTACAATCCTGCATATTACTGCTTCATACCAATGGGGTGGGTACATTTCTAGATGAACTATTGCATTTAAAATCTTAGAAAAGTAGTGATACATTTAACACTGACTTAAATTTTGAAGACATTTATTTAAATGAGCATAGCTATCATCCAATTGTGCATAAAAGGATATAACATAATTGTAGTTATTCGAAAGACATTACAAGTCAGTTAAGTTTCTGTGTTTTACTGTTCATAATATAACAGTATTACATTCAGGGAGGGAAAGTACCTCAATTCATTTGCTATCCTAGTAGACCTCTGAATGTTACTACTATAACAAATTATTTCTGAAGTACCACTGCCAACTTCCCAATCAATTCCTATATGTCTACTGTAGGGAAGTATTTTGGAAAATGATCCATGAGTTCAGATTTAAAAGTCTTGTCAACAATATAGCATATAAACCACTTAAGTCACATTCACTTAGTAAACATGTTCAAATAAACCAGATGCTCCTTTTCCCTTTTGAAGGTTAAAGTTAGTGCATATTTACTTTTCTTTTAATTATAACCCTCATCCAATATGGTAATTTTTAAATGAGATATTGCTGCATAATTCATATGTATTTGTCAGATCAATGCATAAATTAAATAAAAGAGAACATCTAAGTTTTTGTGAAACAATCACACTAAGACATTGAATGGGTGTCATAGTAAAAGGTTATTTATAATGCAGTTTGCGAAAGTTACTTCTTGCTCTTCTGGGAGTTACTGAGCTCTAGGGAACTTGCATAGTTGTTTAACTCCAAGATTTTTACAACTCTGTAGTATAACTTGAAAAATAAATTGGGAACAAAATTTATAATTATCTGTAGCATCAAAAATAGTAAATTTACCAAGAACACCTCATCATATTACATAAAAAAACCATATTGAGCTAGAGATGGTGATATACATATGTGTAGGCATTCAGAGAATAAGGGGGTGGGTTTCAAATGATAAGCCAGACTTAAAAACACATTTCCATAATTTAATCTAAAATACAAAGACAAAATAATAATCACAAGCAATATAACCTCTTAACTCCAAAAGCCAGAATAGCTAAATGCATGTAGAAAGCATATAATACCTATGAGTATATACATGAGCTTAGAAAAGTTTGACAAAGAACAAAGAAAACTATATAAGATGCAAATGTCAATGACTAAACTAAGTAATATGAAGTAAGTCACTGCTCTATGGCAAATACCTTTCATTAAATTAATGTCATAGGAAGAAAGACAAACCACGTTCACCTCAGATATATGCCCAAATATTATTTCTTTGTTTTTATCACCTTAGCAATGTTCAAGAAGATATTGAAATTGAATTATGTTCATACCAAACCAGTAAGTTAAATTGGAACTTCTATGTGCTTTCTCCTTTAGTGAGTCAAAATGACATACTTTCAAGAGTACTAAATGAGCTATCAAAAGGAGAAATATTAAAACAACAAGAGAAAGATCAAAAATGGAGAAAATAATTCATTAGTATAAGGCAGAAAGCGCAGGAGTTTACAAAAGCAAGATATTGTCTATAGTAGTGATCTTTTATCACATTTGGTGAGAGATTCTGAAGTTTGTAATATATAACATCAGCAAAAATAGGTAATGCTATATCCCACTGAAATTAAAAGTAACATAAATACCAAAGAAATGTATAATGTATAACTATGCTCTTTATTACTACTTCAATTTTTAAAAAGTTCTTAATTTTATTTACATACCAATCCCAGTTACCTCTACATCTAGCTCTTATTTCCTCCAACATCCCACCCCCACCCCATCCACTCCTCAGAGAGGGTGAGGCCATCCATGGGGAATCATCAAAATCTGTCACATCATTTGAGGCAGGACTGAATCTCTGTCCTTGTATATAGGCTAAGCAAAAAGGTATCCCTCCATGGAAAATGGGCTCCAAAATGCCAGTTCATGCACTAGGGATAAATGCTGGTCCCACTTCCAGTGTCCCCATAGACTGCTGTAAGCACCCCCAACTACAACCACATTCAGGGGACTTAGTGTGGTCTTATTCAGGTTCCCCAGCTGTCAGTATGCAGTCTGTGAGCTCCCACATGCTCAGGTCAGCTGTTTCTGTGGGTTTCTCCAACATGGTCTTTGTTTATTTTTTTGAGGTAATAGTCCATATCTCTTTTCTATTCCTCTCTATCATAAGAACCCACTCTCCAAAAACACAAAGAATATGTAATGAGTTAATATTTTTCCAGGCACATTTTAAAATCCTGAGTACTAGTTGCCATATAACACACGCACCCTAGAAACATATAAAGAGAAACAGCTTATATAATATTTTCATGCTGGTGTCTAAGAACCATATAGCACTTGCAGCCCAGGATGAAAGAAATATTAAAGATATTGCTTACTCTCTGTCTAATTTAAATTTTGTGTGCAGAAGAAACCAATGTGTAGTGAACAGACTCATTCAGTGAATCCTGATATTTTTCTTTTGTTTATCACTTCAATTGATTAGTGAGGTCTTTAGTCACAAAAATACAGTTTGCAAAAGAACATAATTTTGGGTGTTGCACCAAGGTGCAAAATACCTGACTTATCAAGTGATTTTCATGGTCATTAAGGGAGCATAATCAATATTCTTGCTGTAGTCTTGCTGCCTAAAAAAAATTAAAATTCTTCCTTGCTTTTTACAAGTCGTTCACCCCCCTCCATGTTTAGTTGCATTAGAAGCAAACACTATATTACAGTGCTTTGTATTACAGACTTTATTTATGAACAGAGTGTAATGTAATAGAGCAGATTATCCTGGTTTGAAGTTAATTTTGGATGGTATAACCAGAAGCATTTTTACACAAAGGCTAGAAATTATGAAAACATAATGAGAACAGAGAGGGACCTAGAAGCTATGTCACAAAATCAAGTTTGGTTTTACAACTAACATACATTTAGTTATCCCTGATGAGTAGCATCAAACAGACAGAAAGAAACTTTGAGGATTTTTCAATAGTAAATACAAGAGACTTCACAGAAAAAAAAATGATAAGCCAATATATATTAGTCTATTAAACTAATTCTACCACTAAAATAAGCTTACTTCAAATTATCTAATCAAATAACAAAATAGAGCTGCCAGAGAAGCCATAATTTGAACAAATTAAGGAAAGAATAAAAATAATGAAAACTGTGTGTGAAGTAGAAGCATGCATCATTTTATGTAGAAATTTTGGGAATGCAGGGTAAGGATTTTCAATCACATAAGTATAGACAGATCTCTGATAGGAGAATACAAACATTGTTGCTTTATCAGAGACAACTTTCCCTTTAAGTTTAAAGTAAGTTATTCTAGGAACAAACACATGCCAATCATAAAAATATGAGAGTACCATAAATATTCATAGCTTTAGATATGAAGATATAAAAAGATCAAAATATCTTCAGATAAAAATGGCCATTGTTACAAGAATATTGCTCTGTGTATATTGTTAATTTGAATAAATTATCTAGTATTCCCTTTATGTTTGTAAACTAATTAAAAAGAAACAAAATATTAAAAAATAAGCAGTAAGAACTCAGTTCTATTTTTCATGGAAAATTTGTGTTCACTTTTATTGCATATGGAAATATTCCTTAGACAATAACTGAGGTAAAATGAGGTCAGAAAAGTGGCTGCTTTGATACTACAGAAGTATGAGAAGAACCCTCCCTCTGTTTGTGTGAGAACTGCCTGCCATGAGAGATACACATAGAAACCAAAAATATTTCAGGACTTGAGACCATCTTGTCTATCTTTCTGTATTGTGAAAATACAAAATAACTGTTGTTTAAAATTGTAGTCTATGGTATTTGCTACAATAGCCTGGGTAAACTAAAACAGAAGACAACCTGGATTTAGTGCATGTAATTTTTCTTCAAAAGAGCAGGCCAGTTATAATATTGCACTTGATAGGAAAGAAAAGTTAAGATAATGGAAATGATGTAGTCATATAATGCTTCATAATTTACTCTTGGTAAAGCAAAGTTGATAATTAAGAACAACCAAAGTTCAAATTAAGAATGTTGACTATCAAAGAAACATGAAAAGTCCTGAGCCAGTTGTAAAGAACAACAAATCTGGAATTATATTAACTATGAGAAACAGAATAGTGATGACCTATATCTTATAAATAATCATACCGTTTCTTTTGTTCTACTTAAACCATCTATCAACTGCCTAAGTTAATAAATAAACTTTATCCTCTCTCAACTGTAAAGAAAGCCTAGGAATAAGGCAATTTCCTGAGTGATTATCACAATTCAATGTCCTACTTTCCTACAGAGCTCACTGTCAATTATTCTTATCTAATGGAAGTAGAGATTTTGGAAATGAACACATTTGAGTGACAGTAATTTTCCTAAAATATTGCTGAGGAAAAGCAAATCTTAAAAAATATCAACTTTATAAGGCCAAAAGTGAGGCTTTCTTGAAATTATGGCAATGCTGTTATTCAGACAGTGCTTTATGTCTAAAAATAACCTGTTCTCTGAATCTATGATAGTCTTCAATAATAATGTTTTTAAAAAGTATTTTATGTGATAATTCCTTAAATAAAGATAGATTTTATTAATATACATATGTGTTTTCTTCGTTATACCTCAAAATCATTAACAGGATAGTCCATGATGACACAATAATAAATAAGCAAAAGAATGTCCAAACTCTGAAAAGTAATGCATTAAAAAGCAAATTAATCACTCTTCTCATAAATGATGATAGTAGATAATAATGATGAAGATAGATAGATAGATGAAAGGCAGATAGATGATAGATGGATAGATACATATATGATGATAGATATGAAATAGATAGATGGATAGATAGATAGAGGGATAGACAGACAGATAGATGATAGATTGAACAGATGATAGATAGATGTTCATAGCTAGATCACAAGATAATAGTTAATCTTGACTGACAACTTGTTGGAATTTGGAATTTTTTAAGAACCAAGAATATAACTTCAATTGTGGGGGAGATTCTACGATGGTTTAAATGAATTATGAAGCTTGTTCTGAAGGATGGTGGCATAATTGCATGTACTGAGGTTACAAGGTGAATACAAAAGGAAAAGAGAGTGAAGAGCCAGCATAAATCTTTCTCTACTTCCTGACAGTGGATGTAATGAGATGAACTATATGTTCTTGATGATGTAACTTACCTTCACATCATGCACCCGTCTATCCTTCTTCTGTTGAGTTGCTTTTGTTAATGTTTTGCCTCAATGAGAATGGTAAGAAAATATGTATATACATATACATATGCAAATAAATATATATACATATTCTAAGTACATATAACAAAAAATAAAAAAAAGTTTAAGTAGATACTAGTCAATAGATACATACAAACTGTATATATGATCACATTCGTTCTTAGGATAAATAGACAATATATTGTAAGATTCATAAAAGGTGATACAAAATGAAACCCAAGGGAAAATTGATTTTTTATGGTAAAAGCTTAATGGAAACTGGAACATGCTGTTTAAAAATTGTGAAAAGAATATTTTAAGTGATAGGATAAAGAGAAAAGTCTTTTACTTTGATATATAGTTGATATTTTATAGAGTTGATAAACATCTACTTGGATAATAGTTTGCTAAATATTTTGGATTTTTTTCTATTTTAAAAAATTTATTCAAAAGACAATACCACTGATATTTAGTTCACTAAGTACCTATAACCAATATTTAAGATTGTCTGAAAGGAAAAATATGCTCCCATATACTATCTGCCTTTGCTGCACAGCTATGAGAATAGGTGCAATTCATGTTTAATAGCTAAAATGCATAAATTACAATCTTTGGCACATACCATCTCTGTGGACTCTCATATGTAGTCTAGCCTTCATAAAATGTGGAAGAGAGTACCATAATTTTAACATTTTCTCTCCTAATCTATTGCTGGGACCTGAAGCTGAATATGAAGCAAGAGCAGACTCTTAACAGTTTCCGGCCATTGGTCCTGAGTTTTAATAGAGAAAAATAAAATAGGGACTATTTGGATCTGAAAGCAAGAGTAGAAGAGTAAAATGTCAAAGTAATCATAAATAAGCAAAGAAAACTAAATAAATTTTTTACCTCTTTTCATTTTCAGTGTCTTCTGCATAACTGTGGCACTGGCTGTTCCCTAGTTGTCCTTTCTCTAGTTTCATGAAACTGCAACTGTGTTTGCAACTTTTATTCTTCCTATTCATTCAAAATCACAGAGAAAGATGTGACTGATCTGATCATTTCTGGGTGGTTTCTTCAAATAGTCGAAATGATCCTGGATTTATGGGATCTTTCAATGCTCAGTAATGCCCAAGGATCTTCATCCCTAATCCTCTCAAATACTCAGACCCTGAGCTCTTTGAGAGCAGGAAAAGGGTCCAATAAATGCCGGGTTCTATGTGTGTCACAGCTGCAGAAAAGCAAACATGTAATCACGATACACTTTGTAAGCAGTAGGAAGCAATGAGATTGTATTCTTCCTCTAAACTTTCTGTTTTGTTTTCTTTGTGTAAATATCACATTGAGGCTTTGGTTCTCTACAAGCTTCTTAGATTTGCTCTTTTATTTTTTTGCATTTGCTAGTTTTTCAAATACCCCACTTTCATATTTTCTCATTGTAAAGTATAGATTCTATATTTGAGAGAAAATGCAATATTTGTCTTACTGAGTCTTTAGTTCCTTCCCTAACATAATACTGGTCATGTTAGCTATGAATTCAATTTTTTCTCTATATTTCAGTTTAACCATTTAAAGGAAACCTATACAGTACTAAAAATTGCATTTGGTAGTGTAAGTATAGTCACTAATGACAATATATTAATGTTAGTGTACTTCCCACTGACTTCACTCATATGGCCAGTTGGACGGTGAACAAATTGTATACATAAGCCTAAGAGACAACATATTGGTCTTCAAAAGAATAAATTTATGTATTTTTATCTGTTGAATAAATTTGTATTCCTGTAGTGTTTGAGCTAACAGTAGACATAAAATTGGTGAGAAGTCCTTAAGTATAATCTAGTATGTTTAGAAAAAAATAAACCTGTGATTGCTCCTCTAGGAATATAAAAATGTGAATTATAATAATTAACTTTTCCAAAATGTTCTCATCTTCTTTGTACAGAAGAAATAAATTATCTGTTTATTTTCAAATTTAGCTTAATATAATATGTGATCTTTCAGAACTTCTTAGAATAAAGCTAATTTTCCCAGTAACTACAAATACTCATGTACCAATTAATACTCAAAATAACATTATCTCTGTTTTAATGAGATGAATGCCATTATAAAATTCCTGATTATATCTTCTGCAGTGTTTTAAATGTGTGAGCCCAAGATTGGATGTCTCTATTTTACTTCCATGGTAAGACATAGACATTGTGGTGAAACGTCATTATAACAATGTGTCTTTTCTCATGGTATCCAGAGAACTGACTAGAAAGAGGAAGCAAGATTTGGGGAAAGATGTGTTTGGTATTCCTGGGAAAGACTCCTTCCATGTGCTTTATTTCCTCCACATTGGCACTATATTCCACACTGTCCCCTAACTCCATCATTCATTCCAACAAATCTAGTGATCAGTTTAACACCTGTGTGTTTCAAACCCTTACCCAAAGCCTATCACTGGCAAATAAGCCTCCAACATAGCCATGGAGAGCCATTTCACATTCCAACAATAACAGTCTGATTTCATTGTGAAATATGTTATGTAGTCAGTACTTTCCAGGGTGATGAATGTGATTTTAAAAAAGTGAATTTCAATTTTGAAGTGAATATTTCAATGAAGAGGTTGTGGAAAGAAGGGATTTTAGATGAGGTGTGGAAGAAAAGACATTTTTAAATAGAATATTGCTCTCCTTTCTTTTGTCTCAGCTCATTTCACATTTTTCTGTTGTGCTACATAATGAATGTCTTAAAATTTGATGATGTTATCCTGAATATCTATAAACCCTTGAGTAGAAAAGATAGTACTTATACTGATGGTTTTTTTCTTTCTGTTTTTATTGTAATTCTGTGAGAGAAAAAGACAAAGACACACATTAATGAAATTTTCCCTTTTCTTAAATGGTTGTCAGTACCAATGATTATGCTTACTTATATATAATCTCTTTTGAAAAGTTCACGCAAACAATATTAAGCATTTTCACAAAGCTGATATTTCATTATCCTAATGTTCAATTATAAGATATTTAAAAATATTTTGATTAGAAAAAGTATACCTGTATAATTAAGATCATAAGATAACTAAACTAGGAAAGATTAATCACAGCAAAAAGAATAAGAGGAAAACTGAAGCAATTAAAATAGTGAGACTATAAACATAAGAATATTACATCATTTAAAATTGTGTGTGGTAGATATATAACTAAAACAATAAGTTATTCCACTGCAACATAGCTTTATGTACAGGCATATATTTGTTTATATGTTTTTCAAATAGACATGACAAAAATCAACATAAGTAATTAATACATTTCTCCAATTTATCTCCAATTAAATACTATTTAAGTTAATTTCATATTTGTCCTACTTTACATATTTTATTTTTGTTTTAATTTTATGCACATATAAAATACATTGACACTATTCATCACCTGTGTTTTGAACTCTCTTTGGATCACCCTTTAGATTATGAACCAACTTTAAAACTTTCTTAAATTAAAAATAATAGCTCATTGAGTCTAATTAGTAATGTACACGAGCACAGGGCCAACCATTGTAATGGTATCCACCAACTAGGGCCTATACCTCTCAAGGTAAAGGCTTCTTCCTTACCAAGCCAATAGAATCCCACCAAGCTGTACTTTTGACTGGCCTCATTGTGTAGAGATTTTTTTCAGTCAATCACAGCTTCTATGAATTTGTATAGAAAGACCCCCAAAATATGCAGAAGACATGAATGTATAGCAGTGGCCTACTGTGACTTTCATACCTTGATCCCAGACACCTGATAAAAGTGTTTAAGTAATGGAGAAGTAAAAAACACACAGGCACACATAGAGAGAAGGTGGAATCATGTGAGATGTGTACTCTGATCAAGATACCTACTACAGCTGTAACTTAGGACTTCAGCTTATTTTTTATGTACAATGCAGTGGATAATGTTAGCTTGTCTTTGTAGGCAGTATCTTCAGGTAAGCAGGTAAGCAGTCTGTAAGTTTGCCAGTGGTGGGTGCTATTGTGCTAGTTTTTATAAACATTGGTCACTTGCTCACACTCAGATCCCCAAGGAAAGCTGTGCCATCCTCCGAATATGGCTTATATGAGGAATATTTCTGTTGGTTTTACACAGGTTCCTGGCTGGGATTATGTGGTGTGTCCACACCCATTTCAACAAAACACATTCACTCAGATTTTCAGTAATTCATTGCTTCCTAGGCTCACTAGAGTTCTACTTGTTCTCTGGTTCACAAAACTTGTTCTTTCCCCTCCTTAGTCATGTTTTTATTGATTGGAGGGTAAGGGGAATAATATAAAGGTTTTATTGTGGCTGACAATAACTTAGACATCATTAGTGCTATGAGGTGACATGTGATCTTATATTTTTGGGTATTGTGGAACTTACTTAAGATTTTGCTCTGGCTTATGATGAGTGTTATGCTTGCTCTGTGTTAAATCAATGAACTGAATATCCAGACACACAAACAAGGCTAAATATTCAAAAAGGGAAGGCCATGGAAAGGGAACAGTTACATAAGAGAAACTGCAATTGAGACTTTGCCTCTTTCTCCTTCATAGTGTTTCACCAACTACATTGTTCTTTCTTTTATCATGTAGTAGGGAAAGCATTTCGAAATTTGTAAAAAAAAAAACCTTTGGATTATTTTTATTATTGCTATCTCTTGTACTTAATTTGGCATGAGAAGTTTTCCTTATCTTAAGAAAATAATACCTGATATTCAATGTTGTAAAGCAAAATGTTATTATGTGGACCATCAGGCATAGTGATGCTAGATGAAGCTTGATGGATGGCAAATAAAAACACATGCCCAGAAAATGATTCAACCAATGTCAAGATGAAACTTTGCATTTAACGAGAGTGAAAAAGGTACAGTGTAAACAACTTGTCACTAACTAGATAGTTCTCCCAAGGGAAGTTTGCTATCTCAGATGTAGCAGGTCTGACATTCAGTAACAGCATATGTTAAATCAGATATGTAATGTGAAAAATTTCACTCTGGGGATCATGCTTACTTCTCAGCTCTGCCAGTGTAACACAAGTCTTGATTCTATATGAACAGAGGACTAGATGGAAGATAGACTAAATCTCAACAGAAGCTTGCTGATGGCAATTACCAAGGCATATTTTCAACCTTTTGTTTATTCCCTAAGCTCATCTGTATTTCATTTTACAGTTTTATCTTATGGTTGCTTTTACACATTTATTTCCTAGATAACTTAAAATATCAGCTAAGTCATCCATCACTGTCAATGACTATGCATTACTGTACTGGAAGAAAATTTCTCCCATAGAAATTAAATAGTTATTGCAGTATTTGAAATTCTGTTACTTTTTATTAAATCCAACTAAAAAACACAAGGTATCAAATAAATAATAAATGAACAAACTAGGTAAATTTGGTAGAGATACATTTAATCAAGGAATGAAAGACTTTTATAATTAAAATTATTCATTGTAGATGAATGCAATTGAAGAGGTCATACATACTTGACAAAGGTGAAAACACTTGTAGCCCTCATTATTTGGAGAAATAAGATGTCCAAAATTTCCATACTACTTAAAGCACACTACAAATTCACTCCAACAATTATCAAAATACAAATTCAATTTTTATCAGTAGTACTAAAATAATTCTAAAATATATATGGACAAATAAAAGATTTTGAATAGAAAAATCAATTTTGGCTAAGAAGAAATAAGTAAGAGATATTACAACAGTTTATGATATATTCACAACCATTGTAACTGAAATCATGACATATATATATGATGATGTATAGACAGAGTGTGAAGAATTTAACCCAAAACTCTACAGCCATTCCAATAGTGGAAAACTAAAAGTAAACAATGGGGAAACCATCTATGCTAAAGGAAAAGGGTAGAAAAAGGAAGGCATTCTCATCTAGAAGACTACAGATGGTAGGCTTTCCCATTCAGAAGCCTAACATTTGACATTCTCTCTCATTATACTTGTAACTAACTCATGATAAATCAAAACTGGAATAGAATTCCTAATAATTGGGACCCACTAAAAGAAAACATAGGGGGATACATTTAAGGCACCATTAACACTAATTTCTTCATATAGCACTGATGAAAGAAACAACAACAGAATGAACAAAAAGAAAAGGCTATAAGTGCTGTATTGTAAAAAAGAAAACCAAAATGCGGATTAAGATGATATTTACATAGTGGGGAATAATGAGAAAACCATTCATCTTGTAAAAGATAGTCATTACATATCAGCAAACCCTAGATATAATACAAAAATCTACATTTAAATTAGCAAATGTTACAGATGGATTTCTTAAAGAATAATTTCATACAATTAACAAATTTATGAAAATAGTGATTGGCGTCATTACTAATCAAAGAAATAGTGAAGAATACAGCAAGAAAATACTATCTCATGCACCTAAAATGTCTTCTATCAAAAGTTAAAAAACTAAAGAGAACCTAGATGTCCTTCAATCAAAGAAAGAATGAAGAAAATGTGGTATATATCCACAATTCAGTATTTCTAGCTATTAAAAAAAAAAAAACCAGCAACATGTACTTTTCAGACATAAGGATAGAGCTAGTGAAAATGATCGCGAATTAGTTAACTGAGATAGAAAGACAAACGTTGTATGTACTCACTTCTAAATGGAGATTAGCTGTAAGGGATAATCATGCAATAATCCAGACACCCAGAGAAGTTAAGAAACAAGGAGGCCTGACCTTGAGACAATGGCTTTTCCTAGGAAGGAGAAATACAAAAGGTTTTTCAGGTACACTGAGACCAGTAGGCATGAGAACAGGAGGCATAGTGTGAGAGGGAAGACTACAGAGAGAGATGATGGGATTGGTGAGAGCATTACCAGGGTGCAGTAGACACTTAGTGCAATAGAAACTCCCAGGCAGTTACGAAGGTGACCGACCGTAGTGAAGAATCCCAGTAATGGGGGATACAGTCCCTGAATCTTCCACTTTCTGTAAGCAGGCAAGTTTTCCAGTGTAGGGCTTGGACACCAACTGAGCCACAAAACTTTCAACTCACAGTCTGTCCTGTCTGCAAGAGATGCTGGACTAAATTGGCACAGGACTTGTGGAAATGGACAATAAATGACTGTTTCAACTTCAGACCCATCCTGCGAATCGGAGCCCACACCTTATACTGCCTGGATGAGTCTGACCTAATATTAAACCAAACAAAACCTGCAAAAAAAAAGTGTCATTGAAATGACTCCTAATTTTCTAATGATCATCTTCTATACTGATACACTGGAGCATAGCATAATAGTCATCAGAGAAACTTCATCCAGCAAGAGATGGGATTCAAAGACAACCACTGCCAAACTTAAGCTGAGCTTGGAGAATCCGGCAGAAGAGGGGGAGGTAGGACTGTAAGAGCTAGAGGTATCAGGGACACCACAACTTAACAGCCCCACACAATGAACTAAATAGGAATCACTAGGGCTCATGGAGAATGACTTATATCAAGGAGCCTTATGGGTCTGACTGAGATTCCCTGCGCATAATGTTATGGATGTACAGCTGGGTGTTCTTGTAGGCCTCCCAAGAGTGAGAGTGCTGACTGCCTCTGACTCTTTTGGCTGTTTTTGGGACCTTTTCCTCCTACTTGCCTTATACAATCTTACTACGAGGGAATGACTTAGTCTTATTAATTTGACATGCCATGTTTAGTTGATATCCCAGGGAGGCATGGTTTTTTTTCTGAAGAGAAAGGGGGAGGATTTGTGGGAGAAAAAAGGTAGGGAGGAGGGATTGAGAGGAGAGGAAGGAGGATAAAGTGTACTCTGGATGTAATATGAAAGAAGAATAAAGAAAAAGTGAAACAATACACATGCCCTAATTTCACTACTGTATAACCCAATAGAACAGAGTGAGATGAAACATTTCTGATTACATATATCAAGTGCTACCTCAGTCTTACCTTCTTCATGAGGGACCTTTCCATATTGTATGAGGTACCCATTCTGATTCTCGGTTGTTACTTTATATTAATAGTTGATTTACCACCTCCTTTCCACCAAATCATTGCCTTATATCCAAAATTGTAGATATCTTTTCTTTATATCAAAGTTCTCCCTTTTCTGTTAGTAACTTATTTTGCCACCTGAAAAACCTATTAATAGTTTTATGATCCACTTACACTAGTTTAAAGAAAGGAAACTAACAGGCAGATACTTTATCTGGTTTCTGGTTATTGTTGCAGAACCTTGCTAGTGAGCGCAAAACCCTGCCAGCATGCCCTCGTGTTTCAATTCTCTATCATCCTCTTTGTTATTAGACATGAACATTCTGTAACAGCAAGTCTTGTTATCCCTGATTTCCATAGTGCAGCCATGACAAAATGGTAATGCATTTAACACTACTTCCCATTCTGCTCATCATTGCCAACGATAACAGTATACTCCTGTTCTGAAGAAAATTTCAGAATGTTAGTTTCAGGTTTCATACTGTAGCACTGTCACTGTGCTTCCAATTCCCTGAGCCTTTTGACCCATCTTCCACTGAATGTCATTGATGCAGGCATCTCTACTTTATTTAATAGGGGCTGTTTGTTTGCAAGCTTCTGAAAGGCATTTTTAAAAGATATAATATTAGATCTCGCTTCTCATGTTTTTACCAGGACTATAAATAATGTGACACCTGAAAGAAACCTTTATTGGCAAGTTAATCCTATTTTCTATTTATGTTTAACCCCCATGGTACAGAGCCATTCCCCTGCATAGGCTAACAGTTTTTGCTAGAATACATTAATCCATGAACAAAGCTACTTCGTTTTTAAAACACTCTATCCTTAGCAATGGCATTGATTCCTTTGTTAGACCAAGCTCTGTTCTTGTGATAATAATGGTTTTATTCCAGGAGTGTAATCAAGTTTGTATGCTTAAGAAGATGCATATTACTGGTGCGATTTTCATCCCATTTTAAGCAGAAGTTAGTAAAATATGTAACTGTTTTTGTTTCGAAGAAAGAAAACATAATACAGCTACTCCTTTAGTTTTAAAGGGTTGAGTGATTATAGGACTTCCCCATTAGTTCTCTACTTTGATGTTCTTCATAGCCTCAGTATTTTTCTGTTTAGTGTCTAGAGAGGATACTATTGACATCCAAAGCTAACAATTCAATTTTACTGATGTTGTGATATTTTTATACATATCTGAAATGTGATATACAAATAATCCTCCAAACAGTGTAGATAAAATTATTTTTCTTGACTGAGAACTTTAGATATAGCATATTTCTTAGCATATATGATGAATTCACTTGAATACAAACTTATACAGTCCCAGAATATTCTGTGTGATAAAAGTCACAAGCTTCCATTATCATAATAATTACTATTTTTTCATGTATCTCAAACTCAAGCAACAGTTCAGCTTTTAGTACATTTCATTCCGTATTTATTATATCATAGCTCAGCATGGGAATAAATTTTTAAACTAGTACAACAATAAAATATGAAGAGAAGCATCAAACCTATGTGAATGAAGGTGTTTTCCAGTTCATCTACCAGTGGCTGATGTAAGTCCATATACTTTTAAATATTTACTCTCTATCACTAGATCAAATTCATCCTTGATCTTAGATTCTACTCACTTCTCAGAAATGAAACATAAGTTAAGCTCCTCAGATATTTTTTAAGTATAGCAACAGTATTAGTAGGGTAACCTTTCCCCTAAATAAATCCTATGATATGGGAACTATATATAGAGAATTATTGAAACAGTAAGGAACTGTTATAAACAGATAGTAAGTGAAATTTAAATAATATTTAAACATTGAACTTATCTTTTTTACCAGTTCAGTTATAATTACACTCAATAACTGTTATAGTGCATAAGATTGAACCACTGTGATACTAAGAAATGCCTCATTACAAAGACATACTTTTAGCCTACTCTCATTTAAATTTGAAATACTTTGTTTTCCTGCAGACTTCTACCACACAAAGAAAACTTCATATATATTTAGAAATCCATGCCCCTATCTTCAATACCTTCAGAAACTTAAAGGAGTTAGAGATAGAGAGATAGGATATTGTAACCATAAGTGTCCAACACACCACTTAGCTGAAAAACATATATTGTTATGTCTTGTATAAAATGGTTGCTGATCATTTATGTATTCACACTAATTATTTTTATCTGTTTAATCAAGCATGTCTACAATAGCTCATTATTTTACACCTGGATTGGGGAAACAATTTTTCATTTATATAATGTGATCCATTTTCAAAATTTTAAATACATTTATATTCTAAAAATTCTGCATCAGAATTTCACCTTATGTTACCTCTGTATCCACCTTTTATATGAGTTCACTTCTATTGAACACATCGAAATTGATAGCTTTAGAAAATTTAAAACCTATATTTTACCTGTACCGTGCCTGCCCTTGCCAGCAAGGAAGACACAACTCCTGGAATATCTTCTTCATGCAGTTTTAATCAGGATCCTTGAAACATGTTTCCTCTGACAGCGGGAGAGCCGCAGGACCCCTGCACAGGCTTTAATACCCTTGCACTAACCAACCCCACTGAGCGGTGTGGACCCTGCAGATAGGCTCCTCTAAAGCAGAAGCAGAGGGGCTGAACAGACTTAACCAAATAAGAGCTTGTTTACGCCAGAGAGCCCTCACCAACTGGAAGGTTTAAGTCAGAAGCCAGCACCTCTTTAAGGCCTGGCACTTCCCGGCTCTCTACATTTACCATCCCTCTCTATATTTTTAATACTTTCAATATGAACTTAATGTTAATTCTTTTTAACTATCTATCACCTTAAAGCTTTTGTGGTCTTCTGCATTTTTTGTCTTTATCTTCTAGTTCAGTGAACTTTCAAGTATCTGTGACAAAAAAAAATCTCATGCAACAAATTGAACACTAAAAATAAAATAATTCATTAAGAGAGGAGGAACCTATCTCTAGTCTCACAGTTTCAAAAGGTTATAAAGTGCTTAAGGTAGTGCTGTGAAGATGTTGATAAGGTGTTGATAGTTTCAGAGACAGTGAACAGATGTTCTTTGCGTGGTAGACTTGGGAAAACAGAGAAAGCAGAAATACAAGTGCATATACACTTAATATTGTTACATTCTGTGATGACTTCCTCAGACAGAGCCTTCATCCAACGAAATAGTGACCTTTAATACATAGGGATGTGAATCATCTTACTGCAACTTGATATGCCATGTTTTGTTGCTATCCATATCCATGGGAAACCTGCTCTTTCCTGAACAAAAATGGAAGGGGAGTGGAGTGCAGAAACAGGGAGGAAATGGGAGGAGAGGAGAGAGGAGAAACTGAGGCTGGGATGTGACACAAATAAAACAATTTATGTTAAAAAATTATATATATATATATATATATATATGCTGACAAATGACCTACATACACAAAATAAGATTTTTTTTTAAAGAAAATGAACTCTATGTATTAGAAATCCATTTTGGGTATATGGAAGAATAATACAAGTTTCTGATTACTCTGCCATTATAGCCTAAATTTCTACGACCTAAAATTTCTTATCAGCACAGAAAACAGTATGGCAAATCCAGATTACACATTTAAATATATGTTCAAAGTATGTATTAAAATAAACATCTAAAAGTATTTGATGTTGGGCAACATAAACAGTAATTAAATAAAATCAAATTTTATACAAAGAAAGTAAAATGGTTAACACAAAATAATGTAAATTTTTTTATTATTTATTTATTTATACTACCTTTATTTCATTTGGCAAAGCAAATCACTGTATTATTATTATTATTCTTTAAAAGTAAATTCTGATGAGGAATTTTCTAATGTAGGTACTGACAAGTTCAAGTTTGCCTGTTTACCACCTTAAAATAATGTATGATATTATAAGTCACAACAAATTGAAATACAACACTTTCAGTATCCATGTATCTATTATTTCTACCTACTGATAAATTTCTTCCTTTCTTCATCTGCATTTTGTGTTCTGGGTTGATTTCCTCTTTGTGACAAAGAGTCTCTTACTGTTTTCAAAGCTATTGTATTTGGATCACATACTTCATCATTCCCATTTGTGAGAGACCAGGAATGTAACTCCTCATCCTTCCATTTTTGATAGACCATATTATATTCCATAGTTTCTGATTCAGCAAGCATCATGTGGGTGATGTTTGGTAAGAGGCCAGTTATGTGTTTGTGACTGAAACAAGTGTTACAAATTGGGAAGGATGAATCTAATCCATGTTATTCATTTAATCTTGATTTATTTTCAGTGGTTTGCATTCTAGGAAATGACATGTACCTTAAACACACAGACATAAAGACTGGCTAAACGCTTGTTCTCAACAAAGATTAGAAATAACTGATATATATTTCACACACAACAAGGAATACTTATTTTTCTTGTGGGATATGTGCTTATTATTAAAGCTATAGATTCAGTGACAGGAAGCAAACAAAGGAAAGTGAACTAGATGTATTTGAGAGGTGGTATGTCTCAGGTAAGTGCTCCCACTCAGCCTGACATATTGGCTTCCATCCTTAGCACTTGCCTTAGTCAGTGTTCTATTGATATGAAGAGACACCATGACCAGGCAACTATTTTTAAAAACTCATTTAATTTAGTTCTTTCATATCTTCTTATAGTTTCAAAGGTTAGTCTATCTTCTTCATGGTGGAAAGTATGGCTGTATGGAAGATGCAAGTTTCCATGTTCCTGGAGAAGTAGCTGATAGCTACATCCTTATTCTTGGGCTCAGAGAGATATTCTCTGAGGTTAGTATGGCTTTTGCATCCTCAAAACCCAAACCAGTGACATTATTTCTTCAACACGGCAACAACATTAAATACTTTGAATTTTTACAAATATTACAATTGCCTCTTTGTTTTTTGTTTTGTTTTGTTTTAGTTTTTAATGGAAGATGGATATTTTAATTAAAATTATTATCCCAACAGAAATTTTGAATAGTCATATAGTCAGTCTTTTTTTATATTTATGATTTTTCTTATTTTACATATCAATATCAGTTCCCTCTCTCCCTCCCTCCCATACCCTGACCCCACTTTCATCCCATCCCCCAATTCCCACTCCACAGAGAGGGTGATGCCTTCCAGAAGGGATCATCAAAATCTGTCAAGTCATTTGGAGTAGGGTCTAGGCCCTTCCTCCTGTCTCTAGGCTAAGGGAGTACCATAATTGTGCAGGCAAATATATGAGCCTATAGAGACATGCTTGTTCACTCTCTGAACCCATAGGCTTGTAGTCATATTATAAAGCAAACTGCATGTAGTCAAATTTCAAAATTCCCCATAGTCTTTCATATTCTCAACACTGTTTAGTAGCCCACATTTCAGTCGCTTGTGAGACTGAACGTAATCTAAACTATAACCCTTTATTTTTTTTAAAAAAAATCACATACTTCCAATATATAATAGCACAGGATATGTGTCACAATTACAAAATGTAGCATAGTAAATAATACTGGATCAAATCAAGACATAAAAGCATCAAGCATACACAAAGTATGCATCTCCATGTCGTTGTCAAAAGTCTCCAGATCTCCAACTCCTTTCAGCTTTGTTGATTGCAATACACTTCTCACCCTGTGCTAGATCCACAATTGATTTTCATCTCTTCTAGACTGGTTCTACACAAATATGGTATCTCCAAAGTCTCAGGGTCCCTTATGATATCTAGATTTCATCATCACAGCTTCATGCAATACACTCTGTGCTTCCATGCAAGTGCACTTTTGACACCTGCCTGGCCCCAGTGGCTTTCCTTAGCTGCAGAGTTAGATTCCACAACTCCTTTCATTTTTCACTTTAAACCCGGGACCATGTGACCAAAGCTGGCAAGTTTTTCTTCTTGCTGAAACTGGAATATACACCCCTCATTCAAACATTTTTTCAAAGGCTCTCTCATTTAGATGGTTTCTTTCACTGCTAAAGTTTTTCTTTGATTCCTTTTCATATTTTGGAGGCTAACTAAGCTCCCTTCATCCCATTCAACATCTGCATTTTCCTTAAAAGTTTTAACACCTGACAGACTTTGATGATCCTACATGAAAGGCCTCAACCTCCCTGGGGGTAAATCGATTGGGTGGGGGTTTATTGGGAGGGGCATGGAAGGATGGGAGGAAGAGGGAACTGAAATTGATATGTAAAATAATATTGTTTCTAATTTAAATAAAGTTTATTAAAAAACAGTTTTCTCACCTTAAGCACAGAATTTAGTTCCATTTCATTTCCAGGTACTGCTTTTATTCTCAAAAATATGAATTTTTAAAATTTCTCCTTCATTCATTTCGATGTAGATCTGTGTAAGAGTGACCACTATTAACTACACGGAACAGGCAACCCTAAGCTGTCTTGAAACTTTCTCTGCATATATCAATCATCTAAAACTCTCCAATATCGCTTTATTGAAGACTTATTGAAGCAAAAATCAGATACATTCTTTGGAATAATACAAAAGAATGGCTTCTAGGTAGTTGCTAATATTTTTTTCTTACCAAAATTTCATGAACTTGGCTTCCACACTTCTTTTCCAAAAACAGAACTTCATTTCTTGTTACTACAAGGATGTCTCACTAAGCCCCACTTAAATCATCCTACCACTTTTCTGTTCCAAATTTTCAAAGTCTCCCCTACTCTTTCTATACTTATCATGATCATACCAGTATCATGACATAATAAGGATCAGGATAAACAAATAGGCCAAATAGATGTTTATTTATTCAGGGAGAAATAACTTAACAAAATAGACAGATGAACACCAGCAGGTTCCTGGTCACAAAGATGACTCCGGATCCTCTCCTGTCGAGTACTATCAGCAAGAGAGTGCTCCTAGTCTCCTCCTTAATCCTAGTTCCCCAGGTCACTTCAGCCCCTGTCTCAACCCCCCAATGGGCGTGGTCAGTGCCACAGATGCAGACCAAGTGAATATCTCACTACAGACAAGTAACACCATACTTCTTGTACCAGCTTCATTGTTAACTACTGTTCTATTGCTGTGAAGAGACACCATGATCAAAGCAATTCTTTTGAAGGAAACCATTTGAGTAGGGATTGGATTACTGGTGCAGAAGTTTAGTCCCTTATCCTCATGGCATAAAATATGGTGGCAGGAAACTTGCAATCAAGCCTTGTGCTAGATAAGTTTCTAAGAAAAATATTGCCACTCTTTGGAGACTATGCATTTGAATTTACAAGACTATGAGGGACATCCTTGTTCAAACTACTACAGGATCTACACTGTTGAAGTATACCCAATTGTCTTTATCATTCTCTTACTTTCACATGTGGAACATGGCACCTGTTTTTTCAAACATACACATAAGAAAACAGCCAGAAGCCAAACAACCAGGAAAGGAATGAAGCAATGAAGTAAATAAGCAAGCAAGACAGGAGTAAGTAGAAGTTAGAAAAATATTTAAAAACTAGTCACTTTAATAAAAACATGTTTTCAGACCAGGCAGTAGTAGTATTAAGGAGGCAGAGGCACATGGATCTCTGTGAGTTTGAGGCCATCCTGGTCTACAAACCTACACAGAGTAACTCTGTCTCAAAACACAAAACAAACAAACAAAAACAACAACAAACAAATAAAAATCAAATCATGTATTCAGATTGGTTGGGATAATTTTTGAACAGAACAGAACAAATTAAATTTCGCAGATACTGACTTTGTTCCTTATCTAATATGAGATATGTAGAATAAACAATATTAAGAAAAATTTGGTAAATTAAAAGTCCTCAATGTGGCAATAGCTACTGTGTGTGCTGTGAGTACCTATAGAAAATCTATGGATCAATGTGTGATCTTGACTCTGTTATGACTAAATAGAGAAATGAAATGACATGGAATTTATATGCAAATTAAAAAAGCCAAGTTTGGCATTTCTAGGTGATAAAAAAAGAAGCTGGTCAAAAAACAGTGCTCAGAGAAAAGCTTGCTTTGGCAGAAACAGAAGACAAATCACAGATTTTATATCATAAGCATTTATGTCCTATAGATTTTAAAAACAAAAGTATAGCAGTAGTAATCATAGACAATTCAAGTATTTAGTTTTGACTTTAGACAAAGATATGTGTTCAGTACATCAATTTAGAGAAAATTACCTAGTTTACCATCTTATGACTCTATATTTAAACATGTAAAGCCTTGGTTTTTAGTATTATATTTGAAAGCTTTTCTAGATTTTTTCTTTTTATGAAGTGCTTGTGTTTTCTGTTAGATTTATTTCTATATACGCTGCTTATTTTTTCTAACAGTTGGGAGCTATATCATTTTCTATTCTTTATCCTACTAAATTTTACTCAAATATGGTGACAGAATTGAGTTTCTCAGCTTGCCATTAAGTTAGAATAATAATAAATTTCTCCTTTTTTAGTTTTTACCTCCATGATTTGCTTTACTTTTTTGGTAATTGTCACAGTTTATACCAATATAACCTTAAAGTTTTCTCGACTGGGAAATTATTAGGATGGATTTACTTTCTGAGAAATAGAACGGTGAGTTCCTCTTAGAACACTTACTGTATAAATTTCACTATTGTGAATAAATTTTCTAAACCTTTCAGATACTCATCTTTTCAAATCCTTCTTGTAACTGAGACTATTTTTCAAATAGTTAGGAACCATTTCTTTATTATGAAACCCTTCAAAAAATAAGCAACTGTCAACCTCCCAGTGTGTGATTAGAAGTCAGCTTTTAATTAAAAATGAATACTTAAAATTGCATATTCATACTGAACACCATTATATTTTCACCAAATCTCTTCAGCACTCTTTCTGAAAAGAAGCTTTGATGAATAGTGATATCTATACTTATCTTTTGGTGTAAATATAAATTCTTAGATTAGGGGAAATATCCTGGTTAAGGAAAATGGAGGTAGCAGATTCTTTTCTTGGTATACATTTAACCAGTCATGAATAGCTTGCTACATTTACAGTACCAACCCTGATTTTCCATTGCTGAATGTGATGTGAATTCAATTAGACATCTGATCATAAGCCGCAAGAAGAGTGTCACTATTTTGAAGACATCTTGTCTGTCCAGCCATAGTTGTAATCCATAGGTATTATTGCTGAATAGAACTAGTGAGTACTATTTTGCATTGGCACCATGGATAATACATTCTTATATTATGAGAGCCACTTTTCTTTATATATATATATATATATATATATATATATATATATATATATCAAGTTTTCTCTTATTTTACAATGATTCTTTCTAATTTTACATACCAATCCCAGTTCCTACTCCCCTACCTTTCCCCACCACACTCCATTCACTCCTCAGAGAGAGTAAGGCTTCCCATGGGGAGTCAAGTCTGACACATCTCTGAGGCAGGACCAAGGTCATCCCCTTTTATCTCTCAAAGAGCATGGGATCCAAGAAGCTAGTTCAAGAACAAAGGATAAATCTTGGCCTTAGTTCAGGCCTATCCAGATTTCCCAGCTGTCAGTCCTTAACTACCTTAATTATCATCATAGAGAGCTATTTTTCAAGGATGTAGCTTTTTTTGTTAATATCAGTTCAATTCTTCCAAGTCCTTTGCTTAACTGAATAATGTCTTCAGTAACAGGGCCTTGCTCTCAAATTCTGGGAAGCAAGCAACTGTAACAGCAAAGACCCTTATTGCTTTGGAAGTATCTTTGACTTCCACAAGTGTTTTTTATGCACAGCAATTTTGGTAGATAATTCATTGGTTTTGGAAAGAGAATTATCATAATTGATAGAAATACTTATTTATAACTTTAGGTAAATATATAACCTGATTCACTATCTTTGTCAAGCAACTCTAGTATTATGTATCACTACTCTCTTTTTATTAAAATTCTCTCCTATATTACATTTCTTCACTCATACCACTTATGTTTTCCCACAATCTAGAGCTTCATTTTCTGCCTGGTCCATTTTTTACTTTCCTGGATTCTTTGGTTACTCAAAGATATATAATCACACATAAAGTTTGATAACTTAGAACCAAAAATAAAAGAGAACATGTGACTTTTATTTTCCAAGTCTAGGCTAACTAACTTAGAATAATAATAAAAAATCTTCCTGTTGTAGAGTATTATTTTAAGCTTTGTGACTTTTGTTTATGCTGCATTTGTTTAACTCAGTAAAGCTGTGCTTCTTCACTTGTCTAAAATATCTGGTGGTCCTAATAAAGAGCTATTAGGTCAACAGTGAGGCAGGAGCAAGGATACTCAGGCTGTCAGGCTAAGAGTACAGATAGAAAGAGAATCTAAGAAGAGAAGAGGCAATAAGAGAAGGAGAAGAGGACATCGGGGCCAGCCAGCCCGCCAGAGTAGAAATGAAAATAATATATACAGGAGAAAGTTTCTCGGTTCATAAGTTGTAGGACATTTAAATTTTTTTCCATTCTTAGAAATTTTGATTAGGGTGGAAATAAATAAGACTGAGCAAGGATCAAGGTAGTAGAACCTTGAGTCTTATGGGCACATGTCAAGGGTTCATATAGATGGGACATATGGGAAATTTATTTTCTATTTTGAGAGTTCTCCACGCAAATTTCCAGAGTGGCTGTATCAGTTTGGAATTCTGAGAGCAGTGAATAAGTGTTCCCCTTATCCCACAGCATCATCAGTATCTTTTCCTCAGTTGCTTTTTGATTTCAGACACACTGACCACTGTGACCCTGAAAGATAAGGGTGAACATCATTTGTAATTGAGTTTTCAAGTTTTATGCTCATTTAATCTATGTATGGAATTTTGAAGAATTCCCCAAGTCAGTAACATATGTGATGGAAATGCAAGCCCAGTGATGTGATTTGAGTTAAAAAAAAAAATCCAAACTACTCGGGTTGAAACTATAAGTGGGGAAGTTCTTGAGGCATCACATGATGCAGCTTATTGCCATTGCACTTCACTCTGCCCTTACTCAACACAGTAGGAACTCACTTACCTAACAAATACAAGTCAATGTTTATAAAATATAACACAATAGGGACATCTTTATTTTCCTACTCCCAAGACTAAAGTATTTCACACAACTTTACTCTATAGAAATCATTTTGACGTGAAAACTGAATACATATCCAAAATTTTTTTTCAAGGTTCAATGATCAGACTAATACTTTATAATTTCAGTTGTTATGATCTATTAACCTGGAAATGGTTTTGGTTGCTTTTGTTTTATATTTATTCATACACACATTCATTCGTAAACAGTTACCTGAGGAGCCTGAAACAGGCATTTTGACCCCTGAATCTAGAGCATCTGGTGGCTGAGAAGCACTCAGTGGTACTGGGAACTCAAGGCAGATACTCCGTAAACCAGAAGTTTTTGTTTAACAAAGAACCCTCCAACCCTTCACGTCTATAAAATTTATTTTATATAGTGTCTATTCTGACAACCAACTCTCACAGTCCCAACATGTGTATCTCAAATTTTATTTGATGACCATGATCTGTATGAGCTACTGAGAAGTTTCTCTAGGACCATGATCATCCTCTTCCTGCAACATTGTCCAACTCCTTATGCAAACACTTTGTCATGATGAGAAAAGAAAAATAGTGTCATGGGTCTAATCTGTTAAGTATTGTAACTCAGCTGCTTTCATTTCAATAACTAAGATAAGTCCATCTTGAGAATATTATAAGATTAAAAAAAATGTGGATTTTTTTTTACCCCAAAACAAAAGATGTACAAATGACGAATGAGCCTTACAGCATATTGAGTCTGCTTATTCAAGAAAATAAGGAAAGGAAAATGGAGCTGTCAAGCTCTCTCATATAGATGAATAGTGACAGGAGAAGGGCTTGGAAATTTTATTATCACCCTTGCCCCCATTTTGTGTCAAAATACACAAAGGCTTACCAAATATTTCCTGAATGAATGATTGGAGAAAAGATGGATTTTTCCTGCAACAGAGAACATTTTTTTCTCAATACAAATGTTAAATCGGATCAGTACACAAGACAATCTTACCCAGACTATGACTATGAATTATGTTTTTCTTTGGATAGCAATTTCTTACATATTAAATGTAAATATTTACCTTTCATTAATAAATATTTCTACCTCTGTTTGGGGAATAAGTAAGCAGAATTGGACTTATCACTTTTTAAAATTTTTTCACCCTCCCTGGGGATAAGAAAGGCGATGGGATAGGGGTTGGTGGGGTGAACAGAGAGCATAGGGGAGGTATGGGAACTGGGACTGACATGTAAAACAAGCTTTTTTTAGGTTTAAATTAAAAAAAATTCAAAAAAAAATTTCAACATCATTTTCTCTTTTAGGAACTTGTTGGAACAGTCACAAATGAACAGAATTAGCCCCCATTTTCTCAATCAGTGAATACTATCCTCTAAAATTTTAAATCTAAAACTGTTATCTGAAAATAACATGTTATATTATCAGGAATTTTTCCATAACTTTGGAGAAAATATTCTAGGTTTTCTCCGGCAATGGAAATGGAAGAAAAATGAACCTTTGGGCATAAATTTCACATGGAGGTGAAAATAATGTTAAAATTATCTCATTCCTTTGCATTAACTGGCAATGGAACTATATTGCTAATGGTCTGTGAATCTTTAATTACAGATAAATGTTCATGTCTGTGTCTGTCCTCAGGGCAAAAATGCAAACATGTCACCATGAGAGTAGCATATAAATGAATTTATGCTTTAATGAGCTGTGGAGTCTTATTATTCACTTGATAAGATAGGACATTTTGACTTTGGACTAGAAACAACCTGGGAATAGGAAGTTCAATTTGTATTCAGGAGTTGTTTACTCTGAAAATTTATCCAATGATTAGTTGTTTTCATTTAATTCTTTGAATGCTTTCTTTCATTGCTTTTCCTTTTCCTTTTTTAATTAGTTTAAAGTAATTATTTGAAAATTCAGCATTAATTTTGTCTCTAATCTTAAGGGAAATTATTCAAGGAAAAAAATCTCCTATTATGTTTGTCATTTCACTGTGACTCATTGCTGCCTATTTATATAGAAGCAAGCAAACTCAGACTTAACAGTTGACCCATATCATACTAGCCTGTCCATCTAATGAAACATTTTTCATTATGTAGCTCTGCCAGATTTAATTGGGCATTTAATACATACTTTGTCAGATTGCTGGTTGCTAATGATTCATATGAAGTCTTCAAATTAAATCTGGAAGATGTTGATTTAAATGCCGTCTTAAAACTCCAATTCTGTTAGCAAGAAATCAATATTTTCTTTAGAATATCATTGCAATTTTTATTTTTGCTACTTTTGTTCTCAGTTCCATATAGGTGGAATAGACAAAATTTCCCATATCCAATGAGAGGATAGCTTGACAATGGCAGCTTGAATTTACTGCTAACATAAAATGGAAAATTAAATGTTATGTGAAGGTATACAGATACTACACAACAAGTCAAAATGTTATTTCATTAGAAAAAAAAACATTAAACTTCAAAGTCACTTGGTCAATGTACTGTAACAGATTAATATTTGCTGTTACAGGGAAATGGTTGTTTTTATACCATTCCTTGAGATTTATTTAACTCCTTTTATAGGGGCTTTTTACCTAAATTATAAAAAACATAGTTACAACTGAAGGAGAAAAATAAATCAGTGATCTGATTTTAAAGCAGCACATGGTGAGTGGATATGATAAAAATAAAGGTAATGTAATTGATTTGGTATTTTGTATATTGCACAAATATTAGCTAGAGTTTAACAGGAAGGAAACTGAAGACTGAAGTTTAGCATCTGTGTTCACTCAGAATATATGGACTGTGGTTTGAATAGAGCTCAGCATCCCCACAAACACAACAAATGAAAAGAGGGAAGAAGGAAGAAAGGGCACACACACAGAGTGGGGGAAGGGAAAGAGGATATTACTGGTTTGAATTCTATGACAGTACGAGTCAATGACAAAACGTATGAGATTAAATTTATTAATTTAACCTCCTGCAGCAACATGAAACACAAAAGGGCTTGAGATCATTCAGAGAATGAAAGTGCTTGCTGCTAACAGGATGAAATGAATAAGATACTTGGAACCTGCATGCTGGAAGGAAAGAAGTGACACCTACAAGTTTCCTTTACTTCTATATATGTATGAACATGACACATACACACACATGTAAATAAAAAACAAATAAATAAATACATTGTATATTTTGCTTACTTGATGTGCAATACACTATGGTCAAGAAATCTATGTTGAAATAAGTATCAGAGATGCCAATAAAGATTTAATTTCATGTATTTGCCAAGGGGCTAACCAAAAGAAACTTGAAAGTGTCATTTGCAAATACTCATCTTTATTCAATTGTGTATATTTCTGTAACTATTATGGAGGGATAACAACTTGAGAGATACCGTGTTAGGCCAGCAATCCTTACTGTATCTTTATCCAAAAGTGTTAATGCTTTGTCACTATACTGAAAGGCAAAGAAAAGATTATTGACAAATATTTCCCATATCTGAGACAGAACTCTATTTGTGAATATGTGAGGATTAGTGTATATAACATATTTTGGTTTTGGAATCTGATAAAATTTCTTAAGTACTCATATATGTATATATATATTATTTCCACTGCTTTGTAATTTAAATATTAGAGTTTTCCTTTATAAATATTAAGTCTACACACACTTACAATTTTACCTTAGAGTCACTCTGAATCAAATTTTAGCACTGCCTCCTTCTGTAGCATGTCCAGTTTCATGCCTTTATGAGTATTCATGAACCATCAGAAAAAAAAACGCATTTCTTCATGTTCATGGCCTTGTGTTTCAACTTTTAAATGTGATAAGGTCCATACAATATATTACAGACTACTTAATCAGTGATGTGGTTACCATTATTGCTTTATTTCCTGTTATTTAAAATAGATTACTTTTTCAAACAGTGAATCCTGATTATGAATTCCTCCCCCACTCGACTCCTTCCAGGTTCTCCCTACCTCCTGTCCCAACCTGGCCTGCTCCTCTCTGCTTCACATTAGAAAACACTGAGGATTCTAAGGGGCAGTAATAAAGTAAAATATAATCATATAAAACAAAAACAAACATCAGAATACAATACAAACAGAAGTTAAAGAGCTCAAGAGAAGTCACAAGAAACAGTAACTCACCTGTATGCACACACACTAAAGAATTCCATAGAATAATTCTAGAATAAAGAAAAAAGAAAATGAGTATATATTGGAAAAGAACAACCTTACATAAAATTATACAATGACATATAATAATACTATAAATTATGGTTATGGTTTCTCATCTTGCCAAGTCCTTTGAGATCCTCCCTTTTTCCAACTCACCCAGATCCCCCTGCTTCCCCACACACCCAAATCCACATCTTTTTTTCTCTTTCTCATTAGGATGCAAACAGGCATGAAATTTTTAAGTATTTGTATGCTGTCTAATATCTACTCTCTCTCTCTGTCTCTCTGTCTCTCTGTCTCTCTCTCTGTCTCTCTCTGTCTCTCTCTGTCTCTCTCTCTGTCTCTCTCTCTCTCTGTCTCTCTCTGTCTCTCTCTGTCTCTCTCTCTCTCTCTCTATCTCTCTCTCTCTCTGTCTCTGTCTCCTCTGTGTGTGTGTGTGTGTGTGTGGTGCATGAACATTCTATGGTGTCCCTTGAGGTAAAAGAAAAGCTTTCTAGAGTTCTTTACCTCACCCTATCTTGTAGTTTTCAGATACTGAAATAAAATTGTCAAACTGGGTGGAGAAAAGTGACAAGAGCCCTTTGACCACTTCTGATCTTCACAATTTTTATCATAAGAAGTTGTGTCCAGACTAATTTATAATATGTTTTTATTATGTCACATTTGAATGTTTTATGTTCTTTCTTGCCTCAACCTTCAGCTTTAATTAAGTAAAATGTGTATTTTTCAATAAGCCATGCTTACCATATTTCATTGAAAAATAATTGCAAGTATTTTCTTCATGAGTTCATGCACAGTTTTTTTGTGGTGAAAGTTCTGGGTCTAGAGTATTTCCAGACATTTTTGTACATACATACATAACAAGGAGATAGCATCTAGAAAATAATTTATTGTCAGATATTAGGTATTCATTGTTATATTAAGTTGCTTTACTATTTCAAGATATATTTTATAAAAACTATTTAATACAATATATAATATTACAAAATTTTGCTTACCTATATATATGTTATTTGATCATTGATTTTAATTTTTTTTTAAATTCTGTAACCATTACAGTTTTGGCTGGTTTTGACATCCATCCACCAACATTCTGCATCAAAACAATCAAATCTTTATGTTCATCAGCATAAAAACTCTCTTTTAACTAAACACCTTTTATTTTTAATTTTGAAATATAAAGTATATGTCTTATAATATATATATATATATTATATATAATAAAAGTAAAAGTACCCACATTTCCATTGCTACCATAACCAGTATAATGTGTGCTAAATTTGAAAGTGGAATCTTTTTATTTAAATTATGTTTTAAAATTACATTTTACATTCCAATCAAAGTTCTCCCTCCCAGTCTTCTAACTCATCCCTCCCCACACCTCATCCACTCATCCATTGTTCCCAACCAGTAAGGGCTCACACTGGAGAGTAGAGTAGACAAAATAGAAACAGAGGAAGAGATCCACAATCAAGCAGGAGGCCAAGCTCTGGAATCCAGTTGAAAAAGAAGAAATATGTGAGTGTGAGCAAGGGAGGTCATGGTCATGATGTAGAAATCTAGAGACAACTAAACCAACCTCATAAAAGTAGAATATTTTTAAATAACTTTCTACTTTTTAACTGATCCAGTTTATTTCATTTCTTTTTGAATATGTTTTACAAGATAATGTCATTAATATAAATCATTCATTTTTCAAACGCAATTTTATTTCTTTGTATGTGACAGACATTGAATAATTCATTTATATTGGAAATGTTTAACAATCAAATTGTCAAATTTTGTAATTTCAGAAATACTTATTTATAATTGCAGTAATAGTTGCATGTTATTATAACCCTTACTTTATGTTACCACTGAGACAATTTCCATTTTTCTAACGGCTTTATCATTTATCTTGTTTTATGAACAAATATCTATTTTTGCAGATCTGTATGAGATCTAGTTGATTGCACTATCCCAATAACGTAACCTAACACCATTGCTTTACTGTCTTTATTACTCAGAGATGTCAGAGAATCTCTTTCTCTGCCTCTTTCTGTCTCTGTCTCTCTCTCTCTCTCTCTCTCTCTCTCTCTCTCTCTCTCTCTCTCTCTCTGTCTGTCTGTCTGTCTCCCTCTGTGTTCCAGTTTGTGTTGCACCAAGTCATGTAGCACCAAGAAACTTATTCAGCAATGCTTGGCATAAAGCCTGATGATGTTTCTGATTACCCTAAAACTTTCTTAGGAAATTTTTAAATTCATTAGTCAAAACTACTGCTCTGAGCTTCAACATTTTATTTGAGAGGTTTCTTCTCATCCCTTTATGTCTTTTTATCTCTTACAGAAATCATACCATTATCATTGAGATCCTTTCTTGGGGGAATTTTGTGGTCACACATATATTTAACTATAAGCTACCATTTCTATTGCTTTTTATTATAGTCTGTTGAAAAGAAAATATATCTTAGTTTTAAATATGATCAAATGCTCACATTTGTTTCACAAAGATTAATTTACACATTCTTTTGGACTTTTAGTTTTAAGTTTTTAATTAAAATTCCATCTTTTCATTTGTGTTAAATTTCTGACAAGTAAATATCATTCTTATGTCACACCATTTATTTTATGTTTTCATACTCATTTCTCAACACATGTTCTGATAAAAGAGATGTTAATTTTATTTTTAGCCTACATCTTAATTTCCTTAATAAATGTATTCCTAACAAAACTATTTTAGTTTAAATATTTCTATAGATGATATAATTCCCCTATTTGATTTCAATATTAAAACATTTCTTTACTTCTGAAGTAATGTTGCGTGTTAGTAAAGAATATCTTTTTTTAAAAGAAAAATCAGAGTTTCACTTGCCATTTTTTGTTCTCATTTATACAGAGGATATTGACGTATATAGATGAGGGTTATAATTCGACTAACCTGACCTACAGAGAGAGAGAGAGAGAGAGAGAGAGAGAGAGAGAGAGAGAGAGAGAGAGAGAGAGAGACAGAGAGAGACAGAGCTGTAAATTTGACTGTAAGCTGAAAGTGATTTCACATTTTTAGAGAATAAAGATCTTTGTAATTTAATGTCAATGAATCTTGGTCTTTAGATCTTGCTGAGAAACAAGCAAGCAACAAAGCAAAACAAAACAACAACAATAAAAAACAAGCAATGATTGATTGTGATACTGAAATAACCATATAGACAAAGATTATAAAATTATGCATAATTTCCCATATGCCATGCCTAGTATGCCTATATGTATTTCTCCATCTCTGTGGAAGTCCTCTTTATACACCAGTAGCTTTCCAATTGTATGAGAATTAAAAGAGATAGCAATAATCTCTACACCATACAGCAAAGACTACTCTAAAATTCCAAAGCTACATAAAGATTAAAATGGAAAACCTGCCATGTGCAATGAAAGTGAGGATAGTTGGTGAATGATTTGTAATCTTCTGGATATCTCAACACATGCTCAGATGTGAAGTAGAGAAAAAGCATAACACTGCTCTTGTTCAGGACATATTCTAGACTGAGATGGTGGAGAAATTAGGAGCAAACTCCCATCCTTTACTCTAACTAACATTAAAGGACTCCACATCAGAATGCATGAGTGAGGGCTGAGGTCTAAATAGCTATTTGTGAAAGTACTTCTTGATGTTCCTATCTTTCAGTGAACCATGTTCATTACCAGTCTTTACATACTGTCACAGGCTAACACGGCTTTCAATCATCTTCAAATATATCTAACAGTTAGTTCTTTATTTTAAAACTTTCCTTTCTTTTTGCATATCAAATCCATATTTTTTATTATCTAAATAATCTATTACATTTTTCCTTTTGTAATTTTAATATGCTTAATTAAGTGATATTCTTCTTTTTACTAGTTTTATAGATTTAATGTTCATTTCTAATCTCAAAGTCATGTACTTTTTATAAAGTCCTTAATTATGTTATTTATTTTGGGGTACTCAAGAGTAAACCTGGAACCTTCTAGAAAAAATCTATGATACTGATCAATATTCTAGTCCCTTTAAAAGATATTGTTTGTCTGTGATATTTTGGGGGAATTGACTCTGCTGTGCTGTAGGATAACAGAAAAAAAATTTGGAAATTAGACAAAAATTAAAAGTCATATTTATTGGTAGTAACAAATCATGAGTAGAAAATTATACATGAGTGTATGTAACTGTAGTAGATGTTTACTCTTTAACAGCTGTCATCTCTTTTACCTAGTGTGAGCAGTGTCTTGTGACACCTTGCTGATGAAAGTTAGTCCTTTAGTGAGAGTGGTCCTGGGGCATGGGAGGGAAGGAGAGTAAACTGGGATTGATATGTAAAATAAGAAAAGAAAAAAAAAGACTATTATTCCTTTCAGAAGAATATAACTTGAATGACGACATGTGTTCTTGATGCTAGGGCCACATTCAGATCTCTCTTTGCTTCCTGGAACCCGATGACTTGGAGCTCATTATCACCACATAAATAAAACTCTATTATGGGATCTACTGTGTAAATTTAGAACAGGTTGAAAAGTGAACTGTGGACCCTTAGTCTGATTTAAAATACTATTTGAGGACCAGTGCGATGGTTCAATGGATAAAGGCACTTCTAGCCTGTAAGCCTGACACTCTAAATTTGATTCCAGGGTCCCACATGTCAGAAAGAAAAATGACCGGAAAAAAATTGAAGAAGAAAAAAAGAAAAACATGTGATGGGAATACTGACTTCCCAACTGCATATGCACTGTAACATAAATCCTGATGTACAAATGTACCAAAAAATGATTAAATGCAATCAAAAATTACTGCAGAAATTGTTGAATAACTGTGATTAGTATCCAGATAGTCTTCATAGATACTAACAAACCATCCTGAACATGTTCTTGGCTCATAGAGTGTATACAACCAAAGTTTGATTCTACTGTGGTTCAGATGAGAAACTCTGCCTCCCTCACAGATTGAGATGTTTAAATATTTAATACAAAGTTGTTGGAATTCATTATGGAAGTTTATAACATAAATTCTTGTTAGATAAAACATGTCATTGAAGGTTAGCTCTGAGAGTTTAAGTTTATTCCCCACCTGCAGTTTGATCTCCTAGATTTCTGTTGAAAGCTCATTCCTATATAAGCTTCCTTCATCATGATGTTTTATCTCAACAACAGAAAAGAAAACAATACAGGTGTTTAAAAAAGAGAGATAGTCATTGCCTTCTGGATAATGTGGGAGACTTGACTTTGAAACTAGAAAAATGTTTGAATTTTGTAAGTAATACCCACTTAGTAAGAATGTGGAAAGTAGTGTGCTGAGCATGCTTTGTATTGTGATGTCTCAGCTGAAGACATTTTCTAAGGAATACCATGCCCATGATATTTGATAAAAGATTGCTTCCTTCTTATCTTGTCCTATGAGTGTACCTGGAACTAAAACAGTAATGGAATAATTTCTTCACAGGAGACAATATCAAAGCAACAAAATATTGGCTTTGTGATGTAGTTATTAATAATGGCCCTTATGTATGTCTACATGAGTAAAACCAAAAGGGACATAAAAAATAAAAAATGTACAATTTAAAGATTAAAGCATTCCAGCAAGCAATTCTTCATCCAGGGCTTGTTCTAAAAGATATAAGGAGACAGAGTCATTAAGGAGAGATTTCCTACTGGGCACTGAAATAAAAGGAGGGAAGCCCTCAGAAAAAGAGCTCACTCACACAAATTTTTAACTTGTTAACGAGAGCTTAGGGCTTTTGTTCACTAGAGATTCTACTCCTACAAAGCAATGGAGTAAAATACCCGCTAATAATATAATTCAAGGGTTCAAGGATTATCAATGCCACTATGAGGGTTTGTCAATGTTGTCCACATGATTCTCATTTACAGTTATCAAAGCTGCCAAACCTGGTTGCCTGAGTTTGACATCTAGGACCCACATGGAGAAGGAGAGAGCTAATTTCTGTATGTTGTCCTTTAACCTCCGTAGATGTGCCATAGTGCACTCATGTGTCCTCCCCACAATAAATAAGATAAGTTTTAAAGAGTCTTCTTTGGTGTTAAAAATATTGCAAAAATATGACTGTTTGGCAGCAATCACCTGTACCCAATGAGTCATCTTACTTTCTCAAAAACAACGAGATTCTATTTAACCCTCCCTACTCTGATTAGTCAAAAGGTAAAATAGTTGGAATGCCCTAGTTAATTGCAAGTTTAGTATATTTAGCTCTTAAGTACAATAAATTGCCAATGTATGAAACCCTATAAAGCTTTCACTTTAAATAGATCTTTTACCTATGTTTTTGTTGTTGGTGTTGTTGTGTTTTGTTTGTTTTGGTTTTGGTTTTGGTTTTTTTCCAGTATATGAGCAATGGTGTTAATGGAAAATGTTATTAATCAAAGGTATGATGTGTTTTATAACACTATCAAATTCTTGAGTTTATAAGGTTCACATGGTATTCTAAATGAACTGTCTACCTCTTCTACATTTCCTGATTAGGACTTATCTAGAATTCTCAGTAAAATGAAGTTTAAAATGCTCCTACCCCATACAAAAGATCAAGCACACACATCCACAGAAATTATTGATTGGGATTATTTTTTTACTGTGGTGAAGAATACTTGTATGTGTGTGTGGTTGGGGATTGGAGTGTACACACATGCAAGGAAGAATTGAAAAGGGGTAGTAGTATTGTACTAAAAGCTTAGAAAACTAAAAAAAAAAGTCATCAAAGATCAAAGCTGCACAAAAGGTGGTCATACATTATTCCCCTATTGTTTTTAGAGTGCTCGTGAGAGTAGGCAGCATGGGACATCAGAGTATTCCAGTAAAATACTGAGAGATAATGGATCCTGAGAGACCACTGTGTGAAGATGTGCATATGAATCCTGGGTTTCAGTAAAAATGCAAAGGTCCTGGAGATACAGTGTGGTTGAAGATTTGACAAGGATATATGTAAATAGGGGGTGGAATTAGCCAAAATTAGAGATGTACATTGTAGGCAACAATGCTGTAGAGGCAAAATCACCAAAGGTCTTGGCAAATATAGCTCCAGCATCAGAAATAGAGTGGTAGCACTTGGTGCTTACTCTGCTGGCTTCTTGTCTGAATTTGGTCTAGTGTTTTCTCATTGAAAGGCCAATCTTCAGTTTCAGAATGGTGATGTATACTCTGTGACATTATATGCTGGACATGTGTCTTGGTTTGAAAGACAATGGCCCCCAAAGGGAGAGGGGTCTTGTTAGAGAAAGTGAATCACACTGGGTGTGGGCTTTGAGGGCTCTTTTACCTAAGCTCCCCTAAGTGTGACTTTCAGATCACTTCCTGATGCCTGCTGGTCAAGATGTAGCCAGCATCACACAGGCCTGCATGCTGGCATGCTCCCCATTATGATGCTAATGGATTGAATCTCTGAAATTGTAAGTGAACCACTCCAATTAAATATTTTCTTTTACCCTGGTCATGGTGTCTTTTCAGAGGAATAAAATCTCCAAGACAGAACTTGGTACCAGGGACTGTGGTATTGCTATGACAGACCAGACCATGTGTTAGTTTGGTATCTTGAATTATGAAAGCAATAGAAAACTTTAAGTTCTACTCAATGTGCAATGGTAATAGGAACATATAAGATAATGGTGCTAGGAGTTATTTGAACTGTTGGGGACTAACTTAAGAGGTTTCAGAGGAGAAGAATCTTAGTATGTTGCCTAGAAAGCATTCTTACGATAATTTGGTGAAGAAAGTGTTTGCCTTTTGGCTTTGTCCAAAGAGTGTGTCTGAGGCTAAAGTAAAGGCGTTTAGATTTATTATATTAGCAAAATAAATCTCAAAACAGGCTAATATAGACTTTGTCATGTGGATTTTAGTGGTAACTCTTATGAAGATTCCTAACAAAAAGGAGCAAGTTGGGCAATGTATAATACAAATTGAAAAATTTGAGGAGGAAAAATAGCACCAGGTAGTGGATTGGTGTTAAGATCAGTGTCCATGAGAAAAACAATTAGAAATTGAAAAAAGCAAGTGGTGACTTTAGGGCAAGATCTCACCCAGCTAAATTTCTAACTTGTGAAAAGAAACTAAAGAAAATCTTAGAGCTGGGTATGGTGGGGGCACACATTTAACTCCATCACTGGTAAGGTAGAGCAGGCCAATCTCTGATTTTTGAGGCCTTCCTGGTCTCAGGAACTAATTTAAGGAAAGCTACGCTTAAGCATTAAATGACATAAAGCTGGTAAAAATGTATCCGAATTAGGGGGCCATGTCCTAGCCACCATAAGCAACAGAACTCAACAGTTTCAGCATGTTTCTGGATTTAGGGATAAGGGTAGAAGAAATGGGTTATGGAATTTGTCTCTGTACTCAAAGAAACCTGCTGAAGGCACACATGTGTCAGGGGTATCCATGAACAGATTGCCTTGTACAACCCAAGATGTTAGAGATCCCTTAGTCATGGGATGCCTGTTGAAGAGAAGTGCTAATAGGGTATGGAAGCAGCCTACCAGAAAGTATGTGGTGGTAAACAAAGATGAACAGAATTGGGGATCTGAAGGGCTTTTTGAAATCGGGCATGGAGCTTTAAAGTTGGGAGATTGACCAGCTTGATTTTAGTTTTGCTTTTGTCCAATATTTCTTCACTAAGATTCCTTCCCTACATCTAGGAATTGTAATGCATATCCTATGCCTTTATATGTTAGAAATATGTGATGGGAGATGTTATTCTGTATATATGTTTCTCATACTGGTTAATAAAGCCCTGTGGCCAATAGGAAACAAGATAGGCGGGGCTAGGAGACCAGGAGGAGGAGAGAGAAAGTGGTAGGAGTCAAGATGTAGCCCTGGGAAGGAGCAGGACGTCTGCCGCGAGGCTCCCCGATAAGACGACCACATGGAAATACTTAGATAAGTAGAAATGGGTTAATAATTAAGACAGAGCCAGCCCATAAACAATAATGTTAACTGGCCAACAGGATTGTATCAAATACAGAGTCTCTGAGTGTTATTTGGGGCACACATGGTTGCAGGACAATGGCAGCAGGACCTGCTGCAGCCAGCAGGTTCCTGCCATAACATAATGGTGTCAGAAGCGGGATTGAGAACTTTCACTTAAAACTTAACAAAAGCTTAAAAAATAGTTTTTAGAAACAAGGGAACAGAGACTAGCAAGACTTCTTAGTAGCAACATTTTCTCGGTTGGATTTGTTTTGCTGTAGAGATTTGCGCGGCTCCTTTAAGGGAGGTTTCCAAAATTAGCATAAGCGGCAAAAAAAGCCACCTTGCTTTTAAAGAGCTCTGCTAACAATTCATTGGTGAGTACAAGAGCTGCAATGAAGGTTTACACTGTGTTTTAAAAAATACGCTGGCTTGGGAGAGAAAACGAAACAGGATACAATGGTTTAAAAAGCAAAACGAAAGTAAAATGAATGGTTGTGGTGGCAAACGCTATTAATCCCAGCACTCGGGAAACAGAGGCAAACAAATCTCTGTGATTTCAAAGTAAACCTGGTATGCAGTGAATTCCAGGACAGATAAAAGTTACACAGAGAAACCCTGTCTCAAAATATGTAAAAAAAAGAAATAGAATAAATAGAGTAATAAAAAAGCCACGTAAAGATGGCAAACACAGAGAGATTTTGGATACTATACGCACTTCTGTTGTCTTTAAATTATTTGATTGCTGAGAAAATAGTTACTGATAAAAGAAATGCTACTGGACTAATTCAATTTATATATTTTAAAAATGCTTTGACTCCAAAATTTAAGCCTAAGGACATGTTACTGGGGGAAAGGATTTCTATTTTTGTTTCCACAGAAAATGAAAAGCTGTGGATTTCTTCTAGATTTATGTGGTTTGATCAAGCCAGACCCCCTGAAACAGTGCCCCAGATGATCCAACATTCAAAGCAGTTGAGACAAAGCCTTGCAGACTACTGCCAAGATTTCTGCGTCTTCTTTGAACCCCCATGACAGCGCCCTCTACCAGCAGGAAGTAGTTTGGAAAGAACGACGCCCAAATTCTCAAATATTGTTTATAAATGTTTGTTTTCATTTAAATGGGCTTGGTTATAAATGGCTATAACCACAGGCAATCTTTTTAAAGGTAAAAAGGGAACTATGGTATATATATATGAATACTTTGCTTTGAAATGGATTTTCTTTTATTGATACAATTTAAGGTCAATTTTGTGATATGTATATTTCTCCTCTTGTTTAGGTATTATGTTTATATATTGGAAAATGTAATGTATAATTTAGTACAGATTTTAGAGCATTACCTATGATAGTTAAAACTTATAGTTAAGTTAGTTAGGATTTCTAGATATGCAAGGATGTATTTGAGATGGATAGGCATTCTTCAAACCTTTCAAAGACCTACAGAATATGCCATTTAAAATGGTTTAGGGTTTTTCTTGACAGGGAGGCACAACTGCTCCTGGTAACACCACCTGCATCAGAAAGGAAGATGGACATCGAAGAAACACATTATGGAGTTTGCTTCTAATATGGCAAGACTAGCCATTTGAGCAAGGTACTTCTCTTGTCTAGACTGTTTGACTTTATGTTATAGAAACTGGACATGCAGGACCCACAAAAAGGTGACTGCTGATGCAAGATGGACATTGCTACAGGATTCCTACTTCATGGAAGAGACTGCCAGACAGCCACACAGTCTACAGGACACAGAGAAAAATGATTGACAAACTGCCATTACAGGTGGACAGTTTAAAGTTTCCTGCCTTGTTGAGGAGTCTGGACACACACTATGGCCTATGGGCTGAAGATGGAACATTACAGAAGAATTTCAGGTGACTGACCAGGCAATGCATAGTCTCTGTCATTTCTAGAGTTTATATATTATCCTTCTGTGGTCTTTGAAGGAGTTGAAGACAGATAGTTATGCTTATAGTTTTCCTTAGTTAGGATTAAAGATAAATTACATATAGGACTTTAGATTCACAAAGATAGGATAGATGATATTTTCTTTAAGTCTTTCAAGATGTTAATGGACTAAATATTGTTTCTTGTGATTCTTATTTGATAACTGTTGTATGATATATTTTGCTATGTTAAGGTTAAACCCCTTCTTTTATTTTAGACAGAAAAGAGGAGATGATGGGAGATGTTATTCTGTATATATGTTTCTCATACTGGCTAATAAAGCCCTATGGCCAATAGGAAACAAGATAGGTGGGGCTAGGAGACCAGGAGGAGGAGAGAGAAAGTGGTAGGAGTCAAGATGTAGCCCGGGGAAGGAGCAGGACGCCTGCCGTGCTGCTCCCCGATAAGACGACCACATGGAAATACTTAGATAAGTAGAAATGGGTTAATAATTAAGACAGAGCGAGCCCATAAACAATAATGTTAACTGGCCAACAGGATTGTATCAAATACAGAGTCTCTGAGTGATATTTGGGGCTGGCGCAGCTGTGGGCCCAGACTGGCGGGTTGGCGGGCTGGCAGAAACATACATGCTACAAATATGGGATCTGCCTTTTGATTTTTACAGGGGAATTGAAGGTAAGAAATAGGCATGAGTCTCAAAAAAGACTTTGCACTTTTAAATAAAATAGAGATTGTTATAGATTATGGGGAAGTTTGAAGTTGGACTGAATGCATTTTTTTTTTTTGCATTGCCATATGACTATAAGCCTAGAATGTGGAGGTTTGAAAAAAAAATGGCTCCAAAAGAGGGTGGCTCTATTAGGATATATGACCTTGTTTGAAGAGCATATCACTGTAGGGACAGGCTTTGATATCTCTTTTGCTCAAACTTTCCTCAGTGTGACTTTCAGTAAATGTCCTGCAACCTTCTGGCCAAGATGTGGGTACCAACAGATCTGCTTTACTGCTATCATACCCCCAATCATGAGCCACCCCAATTGAGTGTTTTTTTTTTTTATGAGAGTTGTCATGGTCATGATGTCACTTCCAAAAAATAAAAACCTTAACTAAGACAAAATTTGCAATTTTTTTTGATTTTTACATGATGTTTCAATGAAGAGACAGACTTGAGTCTCAGAATAAATTTTAGACTTTGAAGTTTATAAAATGTTAAGACTGAGAAAATTTGGGGACTTTTTAAGTAGAACCAAATGCAGTTTGTATTTTGATACGCAAATGACCATATGGAGAACACAAAATGAAATATAATAGTTTGAGTGAGAATATCACCTATAGGTTCTGATGTTTTAACAGATAATCCCAAGTTTATGATACTGTTTTTGCAGATATGGACTTGTTGGAGGAAGTATGTCACTCAGGGTGGGCCTTGAAAACATAGGTTCTTTAGCTCTACACAAATAACTACAGGCAACTAAATAATGCTTAGAGTAAAAGAAACAGTCCTCCCTAGGGAACTACACATGAACTGGTCATAAAATACCTAATGTTTAGCCCTGAAAACACATGAATGAATAATGTTATATAGACTAAGAAGATTGTATGTATGTATTTAGGAATACATGTTCATGAAAATATATTTGTATAAGAATAATGAAAAGAGGGAATATGAATTTGCACAACAGCTAAAAAGGCTTATATAGGAAAACTTGGATGGAGGAAAGTGAAGTGGAAAATGATTCATTATATTATAATCCCCTAAAATAAAATAAATACTTTAAAAATGAAACATAAGGCCTGAACCTATTTGCACTTGGCTCTCTATAGTTTGCACTTTCAATTAAATATATGAGCTCTCTGCTTCCTGCTCCTGCCCCCCATAACAGACACCTACTGGCACATTGTTCCTGACATTATAGAGCCCTCTGAACTATAAACCAAAGCAAACTGTTCTTCTATAAGTCACCTCATTCATGGTGTTTTATCATAGCAAGAAAAGAATAAGTAACGAAGCAAGTCTAATACTAATAGCTGTAGACTTTGAATTTACAACTGAGTCAGGACTATTGAAGAATGGGGATCTGCATATGAAATTTAGGCTGTGTATTTAATGGGGTAGCCATCAGAAAGTGATTGAGTCTGAAGTCAGAAAAAAGCTTCAGGCACAAGAGAGTCACTTAGCATTCATCAATGGCAGCAGAGAACTCTCTTAACTACACCCCTAACTACTCCCCATTTCTTTATACATATTCAGTAGACTACTAGTTTTACTGGGTTAGAATTTTATCTAAGGTATTCTATTGGTGCTTTATTACTTTTAAATATGGATTCAGCATATAAAGATATAAATGATTTTACTTAATGTTTTTCTTATATAATTTTCATTGGAAATTTTAAGAGTATAGAGGAAATAGTTATATTTTCTTTTGTTTTCTAGTTCCCTTGATTCTAGTAACCCATGCTAGTTATTTATTTTGCGGTTTTGCCAAAACCTGTCTTAAGGAGGATTTAGTTTTTTAGATTATGTGTGTGATTGCATTACTGTGCATAAGTATATGAACATTTAAGTGACCACCTACAGAAGCCATAAGACAGCTGTAGATCTCCTAGAGCTGGGATTCCAGGTGGCTGTTAGCTGTAACACCGCTGTTAGTGTCTCTAGTGTCTCTGAACTAGTGTCTCTAGTATCTCAAGTCTTCTTAATGGCTCAGGTATCTCTCCAGCCTTTTCTGATTTATATAAATGTGTTTTTTAGCTTTTGTCATCCATTTATATAATTTTATGTATTCATATTTTCTATTTTGGCTGTCTTCTCAAAGAAAAATGAGAAATTAAAATCCTTCCTTAATAGTACAGTATGGAATGCTTATGAATATGTTAATTACACTTTAAATATTATATATTTTTTCAGTGCCCTTTAATTATGCTGGGTTATATCCCATCCCTTAGCTTATTGGCTTCACATTAAATTCTCATTATAGTTGACAAACTTCCCATGTTGTTACTCCTCTGGTTGGCAGTATGAACCTGGAAAAGCAGGGCATTAAAAATGAGGTAGACTAAATTCTCATGTAATAGCCAACTTTATTCAGAGCATCAGACAATTTATACTCAGAGGGTTAAATGAGATCACCTGAGTAAAATATGATCATAAGAACAAGCTGCAATATCAAAAAGCATATTTTTCCAAAAAGGTATGTAAACAAATAACAATAACCAGTTGTAATGAATGAAGTAAACTCACTCCTATCTGCTGTACCTGGGAGAGGTACAAAAGCACATTCCAAGAACAATTATGTGTCTTTGAAGAAACTGGGGTCACAAGACACTTGTCTTTTTTGCTTGGAGTTTTCTTATGAATGCTCAGAAATCACACACAATTTCATTCTTGGACTATGCTCTGACACCATGTGAAAGCAGAAGCTTAGCTGGTCTGCTTTGGACATTAGTTGGGTGGGAAAAGTTTGCCAAATCACTGACTGCATCACAATTATCTAAAATTTTCTAGCCTGAGATCCCCAAACATCCCTCAGCTGGTATTTGTTTGCTCATATCTCATTCATTCTCCTTCCAGCCACAAGCTTCTTTCCAGGCATGTTCTTCTCATGGGAATGACACAAACTTAGGTGATAGACAGGTTTGCAGATCTCTTAAATGAAACTACTGATGTTTGGTCCTAATGAAAACAGCCATTCATAAAACAAGAGATGGTACCCAGAGAAAAAGTCTGAACACAGGGAAAGAGTACTGGAAAATTACAGAGACATTTCAAATCTGAAATCATTAACTCTACATAGGTTCTACATTATACTCCGTTAGTCTTTTGATTTGTCTTCATACTTTCTCCTCAGCAACTGGTTGTTTTCTTCATTCGATATTGTGTTATCATGCTATATCAGAAGAACCCATAATATGTATCTTTTTACAGTGTCAAAAGTTTCTGAGTAGAAATAACAACTTGTTATTTTTAATAGTAATATTATGCCGTATACTTAACCTAAATTAGTGGCCTGGCAGAGGTGAATGAAATTCCTTTTATTTCAATCTTAAATGTTATTATTAATTCTCATATTACTTACCAGAAAGTAAGTACTTAATGTATCAATCAGACAATGGAGCTCCTGGGTCCACTCAAAGTCTGCAGTGATATTTTCCCTCAAAATGGGGACAAAAACCGCCTTAAATACAACCTCCTAGTGTATCAATAGAGCACTGAAGAAATCTTAGAGAAGGGCACCGAAATGATGACTGGCACATTAAGGAATAAAAATAGACACTTCTTCCAGGAATGAGCTGAGAAAGAGTGAACATAAATTTGAAGTGGCCTCTCCTCTCCCAGGTTGAAGTGTGTGATTCTGTGTGTGTGTGTGTGTGTGTGTGTGTGTGTGTGTGCGTGCATGTGTGCGTGTGTGTGTGTGTATGTGTGTATGTTTCTGAGAAAGAGAGAGAGACAGAGAGAGAGAGAGAGAATGAGAGAGAGAGAGAGAGAGAGAGAGAGAGAGGCCAGCCATCCTAACCTATTTATAACAATGGGCATTGCTCAGTAGTTACTGACAAGAAAATAAAACATGGTAAAGATGAGGAATTCTTTATAGAGTTTTTGCCATGAAATAGGTACTTTAATGATCATAACTGACCCAAAATAGCAATCAACAACAACAGACATTGTTATGAATCTATTTCAACATTTACAGGATATGTTTGTTTAAAGTTGCTTTCAATATGTTGATAAGTTTCACCAAATGATACAACAGCAACAAAAACAACACATACACATACATACACTCACTCACACACACACACACACACACACACACACACACACACACACACACACACACATCTCACAACCCTCATATATTATTCTGAATAAGGTGCACACAGTAGTGTATCACTTAAGATTAAAACTGTAGATTTAGGTTGTGTAAATATACTTAGGTTATGTAAATATATTTAGGTTATATAAATAGTCTTAAATGACCTCAAGTCATAATATTAATTTTATAGTAAAGACTAGGAAAAAAATCAGTATCTTTGAAGCAAGAGACAATTTCAACAAATGTATCACCACATTCTAGGGAAATGCAAAGCCTCAAATCCATTATTCTATAAAATATTTAATATGTAGAGCAGTGCATAGCTTGATATCAACATATGGGGAATTAGTTTTTCCTAAACTGGTGATTGAATATAAATATTCTAACACTGAGTTGCAAATGTCTTACATTAAATTAATATGGTAGCCTCTTTGGAGTGAATTCAATTTAGGAGTTATGCTTACTGGATTCTCACTAAATAGAAGAAATTCAATTTTGAGAAAATAAATCGAGTAGAGTTACAAAGGCTTGGGAGATTTCCATAGTTACGCTAGCCACTACTGACTTGATGCTAAAATGTACAAATCACTTCATTTTTATAAATGGTCATATACAATATTTGGGGTCATATTGGATTTTTCCTGTGTAACCAGCCAAATATATATGTAAACAAATGTATTTGTGGTACCTGTCATGTTTGGTAGTCACTGTGTGTGTGTGTGTGTGTGTGTGTGTGTGTGTGTGTGTAAATTTGATAAAATATGTGCAAACTAAGTGATTACTTTGATACTACATGCTGTAACTTAGGAATGCACAGCCAATAATAAAAACATTAATGTCTATTATTAAATCTTACATGAAAATTCATCTATGTCTACCAAAATACAATCATAAAAATTGTAGCAATCACCATCCTTAATATAATTTATTGTGTATTAAGTTACTAACATTTGAATAATTATGTTCTTCTCTAATTATCATAATAATAATAATTTTCCTACATGTCAGGTTTACATAGCTGAATAATATATTTATAGTTTTAGTGGCTTATACATCATGTTAAAGTGTATTTTCCAACCCTAATAAAATATGGTAGATTTATTCTGCTTTGACCTATTTACTAATGTCTCTGAGGCACAGTTAAAGATGTACAATGTGCAATAGATGTATAAATGATTTGTTTACATTATACTATATAAATGATTTGTTTGCTTAATGACTTGGAAATTATTTGTATATTATGGTAGCTCACACGCTTGTCATCATCATATTACTATAATAAGCAAGCTCTGTATGATCTGGTTTTGTAAGTTCTCCAAATCAAATAAAGATCCCAATGTTTTTATATTAACATCACTTATATTATTACCTTATCCCATTTGTGGTGCTGTTTCTCAATGAATAATTTTTGCACAAAATGATGATTTGTTATCAGTATAAATTATGACATAAGACATATCCATACTCTACTAAGATGAAAAATGGGCTTTTTCCCATCAGATCTATTATTTAAATCATAAAATATCCTAAGTTAAGTAACACATCTGATATCTCAGGTATCATTCACTGAGGCATTATACTGGCATTGGTATATACAAGCCTTTATTCTATATTTTTTACACATATGTATAGTTTTGAAATATGCCTATGCTTTTGGTGTTGTATATAAAAAGTAATTGTTAAATCCAATGTATACAGTTCCATCATTCATTGATATTTAAGAATCATGTCAAACACTTATTTACATTAACTGATAATGAAAAAATGTTGTAAAACGTCATAACTGCTTAAACTCTAAATAAACTGTAATTTAATGGTTAAAAAAAAAAAAGATTTTCCACAGATGGAAATTATTAAATATTCTAGATTTACAGATAATTTTGGGCTTAAATATGATGTATACTTATGTAGTTATACAGTAGGTCTCATATTAAATATTTAATTTTTAACTAACTTTCAAAATTACCACACCTAAAATACTGTTAACTCTGTAGGTCAAAAACTGGAATTGCTCAATCTTAAGTGATGAGACCTTTTAGTTACTATTTTATTTCTTTGCTTGCTCTTACTTACCAATTTGAAATAATTTCACGTAAATTGATGTTTGAGTGAGTAAACATTATATTTTAATGTCTTTAGGAAAGCCTGATTGTAGGCCTGCAGTGGTTCAACCTCATTTGTCAGGCTTCCTCCACCTTGTCATAACTGAGAGTCAGTCAACTGTGAAGCATTTTCATGTAGTTTTTGATAAGATGTGTTGCTCTGTAGGAGGAAATTATGTTAGAAGTTCAAATTGCTTAGATAGAGCCTCAGTCCATGCCTGGAGGAAGTTCACAAATGGCAGAAATGCTCAACAAAGTTAGCAAGGGTCAAAAGAGCAGCAGCTTTTGCAATTCACATTCAGAATCTATGTCATTCTGATGGTAAATTTCACATAAAAGTCACAGGGGACTAGATTATATGCAATCAGGACAAAATGGAATATACAGAGCATAATACCAAGAGAGACAACAAAAAGGGATTATTTCAATATTACTTCCTTCTCCTTTTATTTGTAATATATGTGCAAAATAAGTATTCAGCATGAATTTTCATCAACACTGTATAATAAGTCAACTTTTCCATAGATACTCTAGTATAATGAACATGGGTTTATAAGTTGTCAATGGATAATTCAATCTATCACTGTGTATTCTACCTATATTTACTAATGTATATATATATTTATTTTGTATTTTAAATATTTTTAAACTCTTATATTTGTATTATAAACGCTTGTTATCTTTCTGTTTTTAATCTATATTTCAAAATGTCTTATAATATTATTTTAAAAGGTAAAGTTATTTGTGTTTTATGTATTTTTCTATAATTTTAACCCAGATTCATTTGTCATTCATATTGCTAAGATCCATTATTTGATGTTTATGCATAGTTACAGCTCTATTGAACCTACAGTCTCACTTTTCACCTAACTTCCTTCCTAATAGAGCTGAAGACCTTTTCAATATTTTGTTTGTGGGCTACCATATGAACTTTTATTTATTTATTTGTTTGTTTGCTTGTTTTTGTTTGTTTGTTTTTCAGGACAGAGTTTTTTATATGGCTTTGGAGTCTGTCCTTGAAATGGCTTTGTAGACCATGTTGGACTGAACTCACAGAGATCTGCCTGCCTCTGCTTCCCAAGTTCTGGGATTAAAGTTGTGTGCCACCAACACCCTGCTAATATTAACTTGTATAATTTAGAATGTAGATGTAATATTATACAAACATCAAACAAGCAATTATCTAAAAACATTTTTAATATACACTCATATTCTGGCAGGAAATAAGCCTTGAACACAGCTAGAAAAAAATGAAGACCACATTTTTAAGCAATGATGAGTCGCAGAAATAGACACCCTGGCAACAGCTACTGTCAATATTGACACATACAAAGGAAGGCTTTTTACTATCTAAATTAAAGTTTTAGCTCTGAAGCAATATACATCACAGGAGCAGATAGAAGCAGGAACAGAGAACACCCCATAATTAAGTGTGTCTCAAAGAGATTAGTTCATTAAAGGAGCCAGGAAATTATACAGTTGTTTTGTACATAATATCTATTCTATATAATGCTTAAAGTTGACTAGAATTCCAGTGTATATACTGGGGATTTGAAAATAAGTACCTATAAAATTATCACGGAAATGAAGAAAGAAGAAATTATGCAATGCACTATTAATAGTACATGAAATAGAACCTGCTAATATATTTGTTAGAAATCCTTTTTGCAAATAAAACAAGACAAGCTTGGTGGTTTTTATGAAGTTACAGTAGTAAGAAATGAACCATTCTCAAACATGAACACACACAATTGTCAATATATTCAATAATTGATGTTAATGATGCCAAATTATTATAGAAACTTCACAGGCAAATCTTACCTGTAAATCTTGTGATGTTTGAAATTTTATTGAAACAGTATAAACCATGATATTAAACACTTTCATCCAATTACAGAAGACAGAAAATAAAATAAAAAGATGCAAGGAATAGATTAATAATATCAATAATTTATTTACTTAGCAATTTTATCACAATTAATGTTTATATTTTACTATGGGGGAGGTTCAGTACAAGAAACCAGAGATCCAGGATAGAACCAAACATGACTGGAAAAAATTCATTGAAATGATTACTAGAGATATACTGCTATAGTCTTGTACTTTTTCTTTCTGTTGGTTTGTTTTTTTGTACTCATGTTTGATTGTTTTTATTTTATCTTATTATTTTGGATGCCTTTTTGGTGTGTTTGTTCTTTTTCTCCTGATGAGAGAAAACACACACACAGTTGCAAATTATAAAATGCAGTAGAGATTTTCTTTACAAAAATTTATTCACTTATTTTCTGTCCTTTTAGCTGTGATAAAATATTTTGAAAAAATATAAAAATGTTTATTTAGTTTACTGTTCCAGTTTATAGTCTGTCACAGAGAAGAAGTCACAGTGGGAGAAATTTAAGGCAGCTGGTCAATTTGCATTCATAGAAAAGCAAAAGGAGGGAGATTGTGAATATTTTTGATCAGCTATGTCTCTTCATTTTATTAATTCTAGGGCCAAATACTCAATTGCAGTTCCATGTGCAATTTAGATAGGACATCTATCCATTGTGGAGCCCAGTCCCCATCTACAATATAACTGCTGTTCTTAATGCTGACAATCTATGAAAGAGTTGGTGGAAAAATTTTAAGAGCCAGAGAGTACGAGAGATTCCTAGGAGACTATGTCTCCGAGAAATCTTGGAAGATATACACACAAAGTATCAATACCATAGCTTCCCAGTCACGAACTTAACAAGAATAAAAAAATATATATGCCAAAGTGGATGGTCAAAGATCACAAGATATGAACCCTAACAAAGAACTATAGACAAATTAAGAACGCTGAGAGTGTGGCAAATAGTCTTCCCAAAGGAAACAACACCAAGTAATCATCAAGGAACAAATGATCAGACAAGAATACATATAAATAATTAACATGATGCATACTGTTGAGATTATATTTAGGAATATATTTGCATGTTAATGAAAAAGGAGGCCATACATTTGAAAGAGTAGTATAAGGAAGGGTTTAGATGCAGATGAGAGCAGGTAGAAATGAGATAATTATAGTATAATATAAAAAGAATATATATTTATTTAAATAGTTAAAACTTAAGAGAGATGTTCAATTGTCCATATCCCAGGAGACGTAAGATTCTGTCAAGTTAACAATTTATACTGAGTATCACTGACAAAAATGATAAGACTTTCTGGAAAAGACAAGACACACACTGGGAGAGAAGGAAGGATTCACTAGGCTTGTTGCTGGTGAACAGATGAAGAGAGAATGTGAAGTATTTTAAAGAAACAAATATTCTTAATAAGTAAATAATAATATATGCATTGGTTTATATCTTTTCACAACATTATACACACACACATATATATATGCATATACATATATGTAAAGATATGTGTAATACTGAGCTATATTTTGGGAGACATAAGGCTTTGCCAGTATTTTCTTGTGCTCATGTTGTATCCAAAAGCCTTTGAAAGAAATTGTTACCTTATGATAGTTGAATGCATGTTTATATTACAGAAAATTCTGGCAAAATGTGAAGAGCACACTTCATTTGTCATTCTTCCATGTTGTTACTCACAGAAGAAACAGCAAATGTCAAAGTTGAATAATTGCTTCTAATTCTTAAGTCAATCACAAACTGTTACACACAATGCCTCTCCAAACACACACTGACAATATAAAATATCTGTGTCTATTTAGAATTAAATTGTGTACATTAGTACTGATTATTAATAGTAAATGGTATAGGCTGACTGTTGATGTAAAACATGCACCAATAATAACTTTGTGTAGAATCCATATGAGAGCAATGGAATGCATAGAAAGGAGCAGAGGGAGGAATGAGAAGGAGATACAGTATAACCACATTTTAATTTAACAAATCTTAGAATACCTATGGTGTTTTTAAGTTTGTAGTTTGCAAGAAGAGTTTTTGAATACTTTATAGAAGTGCAACTCAAACAGAAGTTTATACGAGGAAGTAAAATTTTACAAATATCAATGTTATCAGTCATGAAAGTGTTAATTCCTTTACAACTGCATATAAAGGTCTCCCTAGAGTCCTTCATTCAATTTCAAGTATTTAATCAAATGAGAAAATGGAAAGTGTTAATCAAATGGGAATACACTAGGCGGCTTTTCCCACTGAGGATGATCCCATGGTCCTATTGACAAAGTTAATGAGATTTGGATACTTAGGTATAAAAACCTCTCGTTAAGTGGGAAAAATGTGTCAGACCTCTGAAGGATTTCAGTGCATATTTCCAAAATCTATGGTGGTAATAGATAAAAGTGTCTGTTCTTTGTTCTACATTATCCCTTTTTTTCTAAAGGTAGTCAGCTTATTAAACCAAAGCATGTTGTTGTAGGCATCCACTTGCGTGCTCATGTAGAGAATTATCCCTCTAGAGCCAACTTTTCATTCCAAGTGACATTAATAAGGTCCCATTTGAAGTGAAAAACCTTGTATCAACTGAACAAAGAATGAAAAGAGTGAATCAAGGTCACAGACATCCAAGTTTATAGCTTGCTTCTTGTAGACTACCATATTTGTTTCTCAATTGCATCCATTTGAATGGCATATTATAGTTTAAATATTTTTCAACTTCTTAATTTGAAACAATAAGTAATATTAATTAGATAATGGAAATATGACAAAGAAATGGTTACTGTCTGTTTTCTTTACTAAATAACATCACCTATCTGTGTTTATAAAAGACAGAGAGAGAGGGGGGAAGGAAGGAGAAAGAAAGAAAGGAAGGAAAAAAATAAAGGAAGGAAGGAATAAAGGAAGAAAGAAAATAAGGAATAAAGGAAGGAACTAAGTAAAGAAGGAAGGGTTACAAAACAGCACAATGTTATGCAAAAAAAATTTGAACTTGTAATTGACACAATTTCAGAGAAATGCAGTGGGAAAGCTAAAATATTGAAGACTTTTAAAGTGATATACCACTTTATGAAATTAACATAAAGGAAAGTCTAATTTTATCCAAGATTTTCTTCATATGAAGAATATGTAAAAAAATAGATGTGTTCAGGCTTTTTACAAAATTCCTGCATCAGCAAAAATAATATAAAAAAGAAGTTTAATTTTGAGTTTATGCCAAATTATAAATGAAATATTAGAAATATAATTATGCCTTAGTGCTTAAGTAAAAATGAACTAGGAAAAGATGATGTTTATTTCCAGTAATTGCAGTAATCCAATTCTATTGGAGTTATTTGATATTTTGTGCTCTGTGTCACATATGTTTCTTTTCTGGTGAAGAAAAGAATTGCAAAGGAGAAAAATGCATTTCAAGCTTCATTGAGAGACTTGCATAGAACATGGGAAACTTACATATTCTATTGTTAAACAAAACATGTAAAAATACAAATAAGAAATGTAACATCGATCTAAACACAAGTGTTGATCTCGTAAAAACCTAAATGGTAACATTTTGAATATTAGCTCTTATGGCAACTTTTTGGAATTAACAACCACCAATGCTTTTATTAAATCTACATGCTTATTTTCATACTAGTTTAAAATTTAACATATTCAAAGTAGCTGATTTCATGTTGTTGCTAGAAATTTTCTTCTAAAGGTATAATTTTTCGAGTAAATAATTTTTCCAAAATATTGTTGAAGAGTGAATAATATTAATACATGCCACAAGTCACCTTTTTTTTTCATAACTGACCTTAATAAAACAGTCAAACGGACTTGCGGAGCCCAGCCTAGTGTTTGGTTATGGATATCTGCATCTGCTTCCATCAGTTACTGGATGAAGATTCCGTGATGATAGGTAGGGTAGTCAACAATCTGATTGCAGGAGAAGGCCAGTTCAGGCTACTCTCCACTATTGCTAGAAGCCTTACTAGGTGACATCCTTGAGGATTCCTGGAAATTTCCCTAGCATCACATAATGGCTCCCTCTGTCGGCATATTCGTTTTTTTGCTCTCCCACTCAATTAGATAAGCAAGGCTGTCAAGATCATGGTGGGAAAACCCACAGAGATAGCTGTACTGAGGACGTGGGAGCTCAAGGACACTAGACCTACAGCTGGGGAGTCTGCATGGAATCTAACTAGACCTTTTGCATGTGGGTGACATTTATCTTAATCTGTCTGACAGAGCCTTGGTAGTGGGACCAGAATCTATCCCTGGTGCATAAACTGGCTTTTTGGAACCCATTTCCTGTGGTAGGATGCCTTTCTCAGCCTTGATGCAGGGGGCAGAGTCTTTGTCCTAGCTCAACTTAATGTGCCAGGTTTTGTTGACTCCACATGGGAGGGTTTACCGGTTCTGAGGATTTAGTGGGGGGTAGGTTGGAGGGGAGAGTGATATTAGGGAAGGGAAGGGGAACTGTGATTGATATGTAAACTGAATTTTAAATTAAAATAAAAAATATAACACAGTTGAAATACTTTGAAAAAAGTTATAGCTGACAGAAAAGGAAAAGACAACATTTATAGTAAATGATTTGCTTGGATCCTTAATTGGCAGGAGTCCCTTCAGGTCTACTCTTATAATTATCATGTTACCTCTAGCTAGCTAGCATCACTCCTCTCCAGAGCTCTAGCCCCATGACAGTGTTTACCTGCTTTCCTGCTCAGACTTCTATTTCTCTCTGCATTGATTCAGTGTCTCTCACAAGCAAGCCATTCTCTGTTATTGTTTTTGGGCAAGTTTAATATTCCCACAAGCAGTCTTCTGACTTCCTGTGCTGTCTGCCTGCTTTGCCCAAGTTATTTCCCAAGACACCAATTACTGGTGTTGTTTCTGTTCTGTTTACATAGCTGCATAGGTTTTGTCCAACACTGTTTCCTCATAATCCCTGTGATTGTTACTGGTGATTTGCCTGAATACAAGGACATTCAGATGATATATACTGCATTCTAATAGATATGTCTGTACTTAACATACTGCTAGCACATCTGTCCTAAATAGCACAGATTCAACACTGGAAGTTATGAACCTGATGTTAAAAAGATATAATCAAATAGAATTAGAAGACAGCAATAATGGACAAAAAGGTACAGTAAAAATTAGAATCACGTATGAAATACTAGTGCATGAAAATTATATTTGTCCTAAAGTTATTTTGAAAAACAAACTGTTAATACAAAAAGTAGAAAATAATAAATATAGTGGTACTATAGTTTGTTTTAGATAAATATAATAGGGTGAGTATTAAACTATATACACACATCAGGTGTTAAATGGTTCTAACTTCACCATACATTCCTTCTGTGTAAATTCCATGATTTATAAATAATTGTCTGTACTGAATAACAGCAACATGTGAATAAGTCAAAACATTGTGAAATTTTAAATAAACATGTGTATATGAATTTGACAATTTAAAAAACAAAGAAAAACAAAACAAAAAGGTAGCCTAAACTTGTAGTCTACTGAATGAAATAAACAATATTATAATCACTGTCAAAAATATCAAGTTCCTCAGAACTTAGAAATAATATAGAAAATCCATTGGGTACATAGCCAAATCAATCAAAATCAGACCTCAAAGAACTATGAATGCTCCCATGTGCATTAACTATATTATTTTCAATATATAAAGTAGAAAGTAATACAAATGGTCAAGAATAGATAGCTTAAGTTTTTAAAATGTAATATTATTGAGAATAAAAATTTGCAAAATCCTAATATTCATGACACTATGATGGCATTGCATTAATTGAAATGTAAGTCACAGAAGAATAAAGTCTACTTGTGTTGCAGAGAAAAGCTGCACAACTTATAGCCTATCATTTGCAATAAGATATTGTTAGTTAATAAATACTAAGAAAGGTATCATGTTAAACGTTCTCAATATATATACAACACACACACACACACACATATACACAATCCAAACAAAACAAAGCAATATAAAAGGTGTTATAATAAACATTTTTCAAATTGTGTATGATCTTACTGCATGGACTATGGGTATGATAACATGAGTATCTTTTGTATATTTAATAACAAAACTATAAATAAAATGCAGTACATTATACATTTATGACTAATAAGGTCAAAAATGAAATTTGTAACTTATTTGTTTTGTCTCTAAAGATATACATATATAATAATTTATTTCTTGTTCTTTTGTTTTACTCTAAGTTTAGTATATGATAATTTCATACAAGCTACCAATTACATTTAAATTAGGGACTAATAAAGTATTACACACTAATTTCTTCATGGTACAATTGAAGTTCCTGCAAAAATAAAATTATATTTATAAACATTTAGAGCAAGAATAAAAGTAAATGAATGACAAACGAATATAAAATACACTACCTTTCTTCTGTATGCTGATAGCTGATAGAAAAATTAAATCAATAGAGTAACCCTTTGGCTTAGAAAAAGAATGTTATTAACATGCAAGGGATCAGAAGCAAGCTTGGTGCCCAGACAACAGATTTAGATGCAAGCATTTCTGGAGGCTATGAAAGCAAAACTGATTGAATAAAGAAACCTTAAAACAATTTACTCTTCATTAGAAGTAATGAAAGGAACTTCCACAAGACAACAGCAGAATCTTTTCTGACTCATTCAAGGTCTAGAATGAATTTGGCTGGCAGATCAAGGAATACAGTATCCAGTACTCAAGGGCAGACTCTCCTTTGGTGGATAGCCTTACCAGGAAGAGTAGAATGGACACTACAGCCATGCCCAATTAAACAAAAAAATCTCATTTCAGAGTTAATTATCTTTCAACCTAAGCACATTTCAATCTCCCCTGAATTACCAATTTTTTGCACTGCTCCATTAGATGGTATTTCTTTCATTTACTTTGATTATAGCTGTTTACTTGCATGGCTCTTATTTTCACTGGAAGTGCTAAGGCAGCTCTAGAAGAAATTCTTGGCGGTTTAAAAAAATGCACCTTTTGTTCAGTCAAATTCCTCTCTTACATCATATACCGGAAGTTATCTGACCACAACATCATGATTTAGGTGTTTTATCAGCCACATATTTAGGATATACAGTCTTTCCCATCAGATAAAAGCTAGAACTGGGTGGACAATGATTATTGATAGGAATATGAACAGGAAAAGTATACAGTACATGGTAAAAATCACAGAAATGAAAACAAGTCTTCAAACGACTCACATTAGAGTGTGATCTTTCTGTGAGTCCATTAGATAACTCATTTCAGCTTCTTAAAAACAAAGATGAGTAGTCACTGTCTTGGATCTCTTCACAAGAAGAAATTTCCTCTCAAGTAAAAATCACACGGAAATTCACATATAAAATAATATATGATGAAGATTTGTGATAAGTTTTCAAATTCATTAATTTATTTCTCAAAAGCAGAATTCCTGTTTGATTCAAGCTGTGGTTACCAGCTCAAATTTGTAGAAACTTTAAACAGCATTCACACACAGCTCAATAAAGAATAAAATTCTTGCTATTGTGAGCTTAAATTTTCTGCTTTTGTGGGAACTCAGAGCCCAGTGTTTGCCAGGCAAGTTCTTCTGTTCTGTACTGTGTCACACCCACTAAAGAGGAACCTTTAAAGGAAATTTATTGAAATGATTATATTGTCTCATCATCATATGAAATTCATTTTTACATTCATCATTTATCAATTTGTTTCTTTCTTGCATCTTTTAATGAGCAATAGAGAAAACATACTGCCACAATACTATAAGCCAATAAAAATGGGCATTTTTATAATTTCTTTAATAAATAATCACTGAACAATGATTATATATAAATATATAATCCAGGCACTGAAATTATTTAATATATAATGAAACTGTATTATTATTATATTTTATCTCTAGTCACTTTTATAATGAAAGATACCATATATACATACATACATGCATACATACGTAAATATATATCCCTAGACAATGCAAGAAAATGGAAAGGGAGCTTAGCAGACAGTCAATGAAGTAAATATTTTTAGAGAAAAATGTATTAAAAAAATACGCTATATTGGTAAGAGCTGGCTAGTCTAGAGATGAACGCATATCAAGGACTAACATATTGAATAACATGGCATATGTTGGGCTTGCCTTTATTCATGTCCATTAATGGCTTGTAAATTAAAAAAGATCATTCTAGCCAAATAGATTACAGAAGAGCAGTGTCAACAAACCCAGGAGGCTAGGCAAACAACACTGAACATGAAGTACAAAATGCTTTTGGTTTTGTAATTATTTAGACAATATTGCCATTATAGGGGTAATTTATGTGGAGCATGCATAGAATCTAAGCAATGTATCCCTGGGGTCAGAATAACTGATCCTGGGTAAGGAAGAATAATGTGATTCTTTTAGTAGGAAAGCACATCCTGGAGTAATGTGATAGATACCAGTGTTTTCTTGGGTGAAGGGATAAAGCAATAACTGTAAAATATATCCCATATCCTACTATAGAATATTTGAATTCCTTCTCAGATTTGTAAACTGGCACTTTTTGCAGAAATACAAAAATTGGATTTAGGAAAGAGCAAAAGTCTTTAATAGGGGTACAAATATTTTTAAATAATTCAATGTTTTATACTTTCAGGTAGTTTGTAAATAAAAATTTAGCAATATAATTCCAATCTGTGTGTCTCCAGATCAAGTTCACTACACGCAGTCCAGGAGTTCAGTTGATCTCTGTGACTATAGTATTTTTATATCACCAAAGGTTTCTCTCTCTCTCTCTCTCTCTCTCTCTCTCTCTCTCTCTCTCTCTCTCTCTCTCTCTCTCTCTCTCTCTTTTCTCTTGGCCTTTCTTCATCCCTCCCTCTCGCTGTCTCAGATAAGTCTGATCTAACTGCAACATAAAAAATGTGGATGTTTTAAGTACATTGAATTGACACTGTTTAATTCATAATAAATATAAAGGTGTACAAAAGAGAAGAGCAAAAGGAACATTTGCCATTATTCCAGTCTGAGAGGGAACAGGAGCCTAGAAGACTTAGGGACATGCTTCCACACTCTGAGTTATCTTACATTGAGAGAAATGCCTTACAAAATTCATTTTATTTGTACAAAAACAGTTTATTTCTGATAACCAAAATCAGTTTACATGCACTTATGTTTTCATCTGTAGTAACAGAAAGCTACTGTATGAATGTTGTCTCAGGATTATTTCCCAGAGTTAATCATTGATTAGATTTAAATATTCATCAAGCACTAAGGAAAATTAGTAAAGAAGAGTATAGCAAGAATTTTGTTGGATAACTGTGTTTACTGAGTCAAAGATATCTATTTACATTCCTTCTGCATAAACATTTTATAAATTCTTTTTTGTTTATGTGTATATGTAACACTCATAACTGGGCTCTCATTTGTGGTCAGAGAACAACTCTCAGGAATCGGTTGCTTCCTCCCATTGGAGTCCTAGGTATGTAACACAAATAATCATGTTTTCATAGCAAGCACTTTTACCCAATGACTACAGGTGACACAAGGTAAATATTTAGCCTTCTGTGTTTAAACACCTTAATAGAGATTTATGGAAATGCAATGCAATTTCCTTGTCCACATTTATAAATGACACAATGTGAGAGCAGGAAATAACAATAGTAATCTTACAAAGGGATTTTAAGCATCCACTGGTAGCCTAGATTCAATATCATAAGCATTAAGTTTAAATTTATTTGTTTATTAAAAACTCAACACTATTATTTCAAAATACAAGCTTTGGAATTAACAGAATTCCATGAGGAACACTCATGTATCTAAAAGAACCTGAACACAATTTGAAGGACATATTAAAATATTTTTGACATTTAACTCAATTAATTAAAATGTAACAATGTAATATTGAGCTAAAATTTAGCATTAGCATCCTTATTTGACTTCATCCAATATCAAAATCATGACAAAAGCCACATACATGTCTATACTGATGATATGCTTGAAAGCAATAATACTAAATGTTTCCTTCATTGGTATATACCTGATCTAATAAATAATTATTTGTTAATTAAAATAAATTCTATTAAACAGACATACATTTAATGTCACGTTTAAAATATTAGTTATATCTGGGATTAAATCAAATTTAATCCTTTTAGATGGGGTTTCTGTAAACAAGGACTATTATCAAATATAATATTTATGATGGTATTGAATATAAATTGTATGATTAAGTATTTAGATCTTCTAGTCACAATAAAAGTTATTAGAACAGTAGAGTGTAGAAATAATAACAGATTAACTTTGAGAGGATAAAGTAGAAGCTAATGGTTGAAATATTTTATTACAAACTCAATTTTCTTGTAAAAAAATTTAATTCTACAGCAAACTTATTTCAGTTCCACCATGACCAGGATATATATATATATATATATATATATATATATATATATATATATATATATATAATCGACAAAGGTGTTGTAGGATATATATATGTATGTATATATATATATATATATATATATATATATATATATATATAATCGACAGAGGTGTTGAATCACACACATCTGTTTAGACCAAGAAGTTACACATTATCTCTGTCTTCAGCGATTATCTGAACAGAAAACATATGTGTTAATACTAGTTGGCTTCAGTTTCCAATTCTGGTGTCCTAAATGTTTTTTTTAGTTCAAAAGAGGGCTCTGCAGAGATGGCTCAGCCATAAAGACCCAGCTCACAACCAAAAATATATGTTCAAAGGAGAAGAAATTCACATTGTTGATAAAAGTGGTTTCATGAGGGTGGGTCTTCTGAGACTGTTTTAAAAAATCTGGAATACTTTAATTTTTGGCAGAGAATGCTATGAATACATATATTTGGATAACTGTAATATGCAGTGGTCTATAATAGGAACACTACAAATGGGAAAACTCTGTGAAAATAGAGAATAAACAGGAAAAAACTTTACTGATTATATGAAAATAAAGTATGTGACTCAATGAAGAAAAAGAAACAAAACTACAATTCAGGCCTGAGTGAATGTGGTAAATTTGTGAACGTGTGGCTTAATGGTTGACTGTGTATTGTATGTTCCTAAATAAAAATAGACCATTCTGCATTTTAATAACAATGTGTTGGTTCAATAATGTCCTCTCTCTCTCCCTCTCTCTCTCTCTCTCTCTCTCTCTCTCTCTCTCTCTCTCTCTCTCTCTCTCTCTCTCTCTCTCTCACACACACACACACACACACACACACATATATATATATATATATATATATATATGTATATATAGTGTCATATACATATACATATAGTGTCCCATATATATGTTGTTTTACGCATGGAAAGACTTTAAAAAGAACACTCACTGAACTATTAATATTGACACTGGAGAACATAAAGTCCTGGGTAGCAGCAAGATTGCTAGGAATAGAAATAAAATAATATTATTGAAGTTAGAGTGACAATATTGCAGAAACGCTTAAGTGTATTATGGTAATGGTCACAAGAAGGAGATTTTAATACTAAGTTACTTGACGGAGTATGAGCCCAGTATGAGAAATAAAATAAAAAGCATATGGGATGTGTTCAATTAATTGATGAATTCAGTTGTACTCTTGCAGAGTATAACTCTATCACCTAGCATATAAAAAACAATCAAAAATCTATTATAATTGCCATGTGTAAGCAAAGGAAGATGGCTCTGGATTCTTAATTGATATGCAATTATAGAGAATGCACAATTTAAATTTGCGGAGCATTACAGTTCCCCTTTAACTTATCACAGGATATATTAAAAATAGTAAAAATTTTACCTATTTTGTGCACATAAAATTTTGCAATATGAAGAGGCCTCATCTTCCATAAAGTGAAATACTCCAGGGAAGTTTATTAACAAAGTAAATAAACAACTCAAAATAGCTAAAGTGTTTATTCAATGAACTAAATTCCCCAGGATCAACCTTCCCCAAGAGATATCAACAATAAAGACTCACTAGATGAGCCACATCACAAAGAAGACACTTACCTCAGGCAAATCCAGCAGCCTAAAGTAGGCTCCAGCAGGACTATGTGGAAGAGATAAAAGTAAGCTGTTTGACTGAAAGAGGTTCAGACCAGCTGATCTACCTGGAAAAGGCACACTGCAAACTTTTGAGTTACGTGTAGGTTGTACAGGGTGCTTCAGATTTCCAACTTTAGTAAACTCATGAACATGCTGGAGTTAGCTTTGGCAATGCAGCTATATCTGAGTTATTTCTGTCTCTGTAGGTAACTTCTCACCTGTATTCCTTTTGGTAAGCCAAAGACAACTCTTTGACTCACCAATTTAGACTTTGGTTGTTTCTGTGCTGTGGTCTTTTCTATGCTCTCTCTGAGGTGAGTAAATGTGCGTGTGTGTGTGTGTGTGTGTGTGTGTGTGTGTATGTATGTGTCTGTGTCTGTGTGCATGCTGGTGTGTTGTACTATTTCATGAAAATTTTGTTTCACAGCAACTGACTGTAAATCAATTTATTTTTAATGTTTATGCATTATATTTATGTTAGAATACATATAAAATCACATGAATAGACTAAAAAAAGTTTCTAACAAGAAACATGATAACTGTGCAGAGTTTCTTATTGGGAGTCAAAATCAAGGTTGAAATTATATTGATTGGAAAATAAAACAACTGTATTCAGCATAATCAATATTTAATATCATCTGTAATTGCCCTTAAAGTAACTATCCTCATTATTTTCTTTCTCAAAAATATGAATGAAATATGGGTCATTACTATATTTCCCACATAATGATGCTCATTTCCTCCACTGAGAAAATTATGTGCATATAAGTGCATTTATAAATAATGAGCTTTTGTGTAGCATATGGAATAATTATAAGAAAATTGCAAGAGAAACTTTCACAAGATATACTTGGGTTTACTTTCATCTCCTTGGTTTATATTTTAAAATTAATTACTGCAACATGTATTTGTATGTTTATAAGAGTATACTTCTCATGCTAGTAAGTGCTTACAAAAGTTCTTCCAGAGGACCAGATTAAGGTTCACCTATGTTAAGAGATTTAAAGCTTTCTATACCTCCAGCTCCTGGAACTGGAAGTCACATGCAGTTCAAATACAAACATGTAGATACACACACACACACACACACACACACACACACACACACACACACAGTAACTTTAATGTGTATTTAACCGAATTAAAAAGATTTTTAATTGAGTAAATAATGTTAATATTTTCATCACACATAAATCTCCATGCATAGTCACTTAAATAATATCGGTGGAAAATTGTAAAATCTGTTACTTCCATCAAGTCATAGATACAAAATATGTCCCTCTAATTAACAAGTATATCTTAAGAGAAACTTAGAAAGGCTTAATATATATATTTCTCTATGGCATCAGTTTTATAAAAATGAAAATAAAACATATGCATTTTTTTTAATGAATGTTCAGAATCAACTCCTAAAGTGACTATCTATACAAGACCTGAGCAATGACAACATGAAATGAAATTCTAACGCAGATGAAGAAAATACCTTTTGGAGTTCCACGCCTTGAGAAAAATCTACAGGCAAGTAATGTCTGCTGAGAGAGGGAGAATAAGCCTCTTTAGTACTGGAGGCTTGTTATTGGTTTCCCATACAAAGTAATCCAGCTTGAAATCATATAAAATCAAAAAACAAAGGAGGGTTAGCAGGATGTATTTATGTTTTTTGTGCATATATAGGTGCGTGAGAGAGGTTGCAAGGAGTGGAAAATTTTGGATTTATATTTTATTAAAATACATTAAATAAAAACACTAAGGTGTAGCCTTTGCAGTGACTTCTGAATTAGGAAGTCTAACATTATCAGATAATTATGAAAGAGTATGTCATTGTTCTTAGATACACATGTATTATTTAGAATATTTTCTTCATAGTTTAGCTATGTTTCACTTTTATGATATATGAGGTATACATTATTAAAGACAATAAAACTACTTTGTCTTTGTTTTTGTGTTTTTTCTCAATCTCAATGCACACACACACACATATATATATATACTCATATATATATATATATATAAACATACATGCATACTTATGAGTATTTGTACAAATAATAAGTAAAGAAAAAGAGGCTATCAACTTGAGAGTACACACAACATAGCAGGGATTGAGAAAAGATAGCTGGGGAGAAATCACAAAAGAAAGAACGGAAAAAAACTTACGTAATTCTAGTTCAGTTAAAAATCACATTTTAAAAAATCTGAAAATGGTATTTGAAGACATATTACGTTAATCTATACATTATGTGTATTAAAACTTTTAAAACATGCTTGCAAAAGAAGATCAAGAGACAATGGAAATATGTATGTTCTTGTACAGTCTTCTTCTTTATTTATATCCATTACATATTAAGTCAAAGTAGAAAAAAGAATAATTTTCTGTCCCATCAAAACAAAGAAATATTACATGTATTTTTTTTTTCAAAATAAATGTGACTTTATGGAGATTTTCATCTAAATTTATCTGTCTCGCCACCCATCATTATCATTATCTACTTTTGAAGTGGCAATTACTCCTAGCATATATTAATATTTAATTTATTTAACAGGCTTCAAGTCCCAGAATAAATGTCATTCCCTTATGCTGCCTTTGTCCCTTGCTCTAATTCCTCCTAAGTTACAGCAACTGAAGTGTGTTTTTTTTCACATATATTATGAATCCTATGGTTACTATAGTCATACTTACAGTATCTCTTATGTTGACTCAACATGTCATCTATAGGATAGACAGTTTTGACATTTATATTTGAATTATTATCAATGTGATTTCATCATGGGAGTCAGCATTTAATTAAGAATAAAATTTAAAAAAATTCTCTTTACAACTGGATCACAGGAGCATGGCTGTTTAGCTGTAGGTGTCTGCTTCTGTTTCCATTAGCTACTGGATGAAGATTATAGGATGGCAAGTAGAGAAGGAAGAGGGATGAGCAAAAAAGTCAAGACTGTTCTGGAGAAACCTACAGAGATACCTGACCTGACCTGATGAGAGCACAGGGACCCCAGTTGTAAAGCTGAGGAACCAGCACTAGACTTAACCAAGCCCTCTGAATGTGCCACTTAGGATGCCCAGGCACTCTATGGAATCTCTGACAGTGGAACCAGTATTTATACCTAGTGTACAAATGGGCTTCAGGGGCCCATTCCCTATGAAGGGTTACTATTTCAGCCCAGATACGAAGGGGAGGGCCTAGGCCCTACCCCAAATGATGTGACAGACTCTGATAATTCCCCCATAGAAGACCTCATTATCCTTGGGGGAGTAAGTGGGGGTGGGTAGGTTGGTAAGGGTCATGGGAGGATGGGAGAGAGAGGGAACACAGGTGAGGGGATTGATATGTAAAATAAGATTGGTTCTAAATTTTAAAAAAGCAACAAACACACACATTCAAGAGAATAAATAAATTCCTGTTTCAATATCTGTGGCAATTTGTGATGCAAAACACGTATAATAGCACAATTTTTAGCATTAATATGACTCCTTAAATGTAAATAAAAATCATTAACTTATATTAGAAATATTTTATTCAAAGAGTATTACTCAATAGCTTACACTTTATTTTAAAAAATGCACACCACCATTCTTTATGTTCATTTTCTTTTCAAACCATTTGAAAATTGCATAGAAAGTGTGAGATGCTAACTGATGAGGGAATAAGCAATCATGAACTTTTCTCCATTGTAAGAAAGAGAGGATGAGTAATTTCATCTGAATAAGTAGGATTCTGAAAATGATGAAGTGAATCACTAAAGGTAGAGAAGGCTGATGTCTAGGTCTAGAAGAAAACAAGAAAATAAAACTCCATCTTTTCATGTTCTACTTTGGATTTGAAGAAAATATGATGTCTACCTACATTGAAGAGACTATTCAACATAAATGTTCTCGACACAGTGCAGTGCAGTAATTCATATCCTCATCTCTGCATTGACACATAAGTCAATTAGTTTCACTTTTTAATCAGTTAATTACCACAAATATTACAACATACAAAATATCTAGATAAAACAACACAGGGCTATGATATTACCTAACATAATATGTCTGTAGGATTGGTTTATTGGTTATATCTATTTTTCCTTTTATACTTTATGATGCTATAATATTGACAATAAAAATTTAAATGTTATTATATTTGCCAGACATTATAAGGACATTAGAGAAAAAAGATATACCTGTATGCATATATTATTATCAATAAACAAATACATATCCTGAACATAAAAAGGAGCAAATATTCAAGATAGTTACAGTCTTCATTTTTCTAGATGTCTATGGGATCATGAAAAATATTAACAGTTTTCTTTTCATATTTTCCACTCTGCTTTTAATACAGCAAAAACCATTTACTAGTAAATACCCCTGGCTTTAGAGAGTGGTGAATTTGTATTGTGTGTGCATATGTTTTGTGTTTGTGTTTCTCACTCTCTCTCTCTTTGTCTCTCTCTGTCTCTCTGTCTCTCTGTCTTTCTCTCTCTCTCTGTGTTTGTGTGTGTGTGTGTGTGTGTGTGTGTGTGTGTGTGTGGGTGTACATCTTTGTTTAGTTAGTATCCAAATGTCTCAACATCAGATTTCTGGTCTTGTTCCTTCCAAATTGCTATCTGTACATCAAAACCACAGGCTACACTACATATTGCTCTGTGGCTTTTCCTGAGAGACATGAACAACTTCCTTTTTCTTGTAGGTAGGATACTAACCTGAATTAATGAAAGATTCTACACAAGTCTTTTGCTGAAAAAGAAATTGATTTGAATAACTTGTAGGAACATAGGTAGCAAGGAGTTGCTTAAAAGATAATGGGTGACCCACACAATTGCATTGCTAAAAACAACTCTCCAAAACTGGTTTATTACTCACAATGTCTGCATCTTCAAACATGTCTGCACAATTTGTCAGAACCAATACAAGCAAAAACTCTTTACTGTCTCAACATCTGTGTGGTATTCATACAAACTGTAACTCTGCAACAGAGCTGTACTTTCTTCTTCATTGGTGAGCCATATTTCCACTCCCAAAAAGTGTCTTCACTAAAAATAAGCTACCATCCTCCACCTACTATAGAATGTTTCAATCAGAGGAAGCAGCTACACTATTTCATTCTTTCCTTTAATCCTTTTTTCCCCTGCACTTTCCTCTGAAATTTTCATTAAACTTTGGGCAGGATAAAACTGGCTACTACTAGGTTGTTTGGTCACTACATCACAGCCACAGCCACTTATTTTGAGCAATTTGGCCTGTCCCAAGTCTCTGAAGTAACTGCCATGCATTTCAATGAGGAAACCTCTCTCCAGAATGGAAGCTGAGAGTAACAGTAGACCACAAACAGACCCATGCATTTCAATGCCTTCCTGCAAACTACTTCCACTCAGAGGCTACTAAGTTGCTAGCATCTTTCATAAAACATTTGATTATAAAATTTTGCTGTCATCCTATCTTATGGCCTAATGGGTCAGATAACACTCAGTTTGTGAGGGGCAGTTCACGTCACTTGGTGATTTTGTAGCTCATAACAAATGCTCAGTTTCTGCAGCCAAAGGCTGACTCACTTAGAAAGTATTTCTCTCTGAGGATAGCAAAATTTATACTTTAGACAGACAGGATCTGAAAAAATTCTCTAAACAAAGTCCCCTTCTGCCTCTTCTGCCACTGTCACTTCAAGTACCATTGATCTGTAGTATCATATAGCAAAAGTAGTATACAAGCATTCACAGGATATTAGACCAGACCCTCACTTGTAGTGGGTCCCACAGAACACCAGTAATATTTTGTGTGATTCAGGATATGGGAACTATTAACACATAAAAATGTGAAACATGTAGCCTTTAAAACCTGACTTGGACCACTAAAAACAAGGGTCATCACATTAGTTGTAGGTTCAGTAACAAAGAAACACTAATATGAGTTGATATAAAAGAGTATATTTTCATTTTCCCCATCCATATGATTAATATACTTCACAATGGTAAATTTTCTTTTAAGACTATCTCAGGTGGACTGTCCTCTGGCTGCCAGTGATTTTTAAATAAGAATACAAGAGTCTCTCATTTTCACCACCATTGTTATCCGAGTTTTATCCATGTAAACCAATTGTGTGTTGTCTTGTGACAGATAAAGTTGAGCCAAGAAACTGAATATAGATACTGTCTGGTACACATCTATGGTCCCAATATAAATGGGCTGAGGCAGGAGGTTCAAGTGGGTTTTCAAATAAGATCTATACAAGACTATACTATGGTATGAGGCCCTGATTCAGATAAACAAAGCAATAAAAAATAAACTGAATGTAAACTTATGATATAGGTCAATAGACTTGATAAATCAGGACGGAAAAAAAAATTAAAATGTCTACCTTTTCCTGGCAAGTAAAATTGAACACAAATGCTTTGTGGAATTGAGGAATGTACAGAAAGCACGACCCAGAGCAAGTGAACAATTTTGATAGAACTAACTAGGCTTCTTCAGCAAGTCTAGTAACCTCCTTCATAACCAACGATTTCTTGGTCTTAAATCCATTCAAATATGAGACTTTGTGGAAGTCATAGGCTTACCATTGCTATTTAAAAGCGTCATGACCAAAACAACTGGGGAAGGAAAGGTTTTGTTTGTGATGAATATGGTGTGTAGCTATCTACTAGAATTTGGGTATCTGTACAGGATGGCTTTGTGTGTCAACTTGGCCAAAGCTAAAGTCATCAGAGGAAGGAGCCTCAGCTGAGGAAATTCCACCATGAGATCCAGCTTTAAGGCATTTTCTCATTCAGTGATTTATGGGGGAGGGCCCAGCCAGCGGTGGCTAGTGCCATCCCTGGGATGCTTGTGCTGGGTACAAGACAAGGGTGGGCTGAGCAAGTCATTGGAAGCACACCAGAAAGCAGCTTCCCTCATGGCCTCTGCATTAGCTCCTGCATCTATTGTCCTGCTCTGTTTGAGTTCCTGTACTGATTTCCTTCAGTGATGAACAGCAATGTTGAAGTATGAACCTAGTAAGTACTTTCCTTACCAACTTGCCATTTTGACAGTGATAGAAACTCTGAGAAAATTGTTTTGTGTTGTGGGGTATTTTGAGACTGACCTAATCATATTTTGGGGAGGGTAGAGAAAGGATGTAGGAAGTGCTGGGTAGAATAGCCATTAAATTTAGAGATCTCAGTGAGATTTTCTGTGGGAACGGAGATGATACGAATGTTAAGAGCAATGTAGAAGATGGAGGTCTAGCTTGTGAAATTCAGAGAGATGTTTACAGACTTTATTTGTTAATTCTAATTTATGTCCCATGATTCTGTTTATCTAGGGCTGATGATTCAGCTGGTTAACAATATACCTCAATACTAAAGCAAATTTTTGCTTTGCTAAAATACTTGATGCTAGGCAGCTGGAGCTAAGAAATTAGTGACGTTTAAGAGGATACCAGCATCACTGATGTGAAATCTGTGAAGTTATTTCCTGAGCGCACAGAGAAGCTGTGTTTCTGAGGTGGCCAAAGTTGTACCTTGTGATGGCACCCAGACTTGGTAATGTGTGCTACTGTTTTGAAGTCGTGAAGTAGTCATGGCTTGGCACTCAGGCTCGGCACTATAAGAGGCAAGGAAAGACCACTGGTGAGGTGCAGCCCCACTGGCAGTTGAAGACACAGGATTGAAGGAGTCTTGCAGGGGAAATTGAAGCTTGGCTACATAAAAAGAGCCTAGTGGTGAAAGTGCATCCCAGTTGCAGAAATTGACCCTAATGTTTTGGAGATGCCAGTACCATGAGAAAACCACCAAGAACAGCAGGCAGCAGCAATAAAGTCAAGCCAGCCAATGCCTTTAAGATGAGCTGTGTGTACTTCAGAGGGCAGAAGTGAGGAAGTGACCCAAGCACTTTGGAGGAGTCCAGAAGATATTGAGTGGATCCCAGATATTGATCATTGGAATTTTGTTTTGATTTGCTTCGATATGTATAGGTGCTGCTGATGCAAACATGATTTACTTAGATTTGTGACTGTGCTCTGATTTTTCCCTCTTGAAGTAAAGAAATATTTTATAGGAGTCCACAGTTGAGAGAATTGGATTTTAAAAACTTTAGATTTTAAAGGAACTGAATTTTTAATGTGTTTGAATTTGTTAAGACTGTGGGACTTTTAAGTTATTTAAGATCATGGGTATGAACAAGAAAGCAAGGATTTTGGGTTAATAGTGATGTGTTTGTTTGTCAAGTTGACAAGGGGTCAGTTGTACTGGGTGGTATTGGGCCAACTTGACAGAGCTAGAGTCATCAGAGGAAGAAGCCTCAGCTGAGGAAATGCTTCCTTTGAGATCCAGCTGTAAGGCATTTTATCATTTAGTGTTCAATGTGTGGGAATCCAGCCCATGGTGGGGGGTACAATTCCTGGACTGCTGGGACTGAGCAAGTCACGGGGTGGGGGTGGGGGGTTGGCAAGTCTATAAGTAGCACCCCTCCATGGCCTCTGCTTCAGCTCCTGAATCCAGGATCCTGCCCTGTTTGAGTTTTGTCCTGATTTCCTTCAGTGATGAACAGCAATGTTGAAGTATAAGCCAAATAATACCTTTCCTCCCCAATTTGCTTTTTGGTCTTGGTGTTTATGCTCAGCAATAGAAACCCTAAATAGCACAGTATGTCACCAATGAATACACTACTAAAGACAATGGTGCCTCATCCCCCTGTTGCTATCAATTACCAGTCTCTGACTCAGCACCAAGCAGTGAAGGTTTGTGTAATGACTTTCCAAGCAACCACAAATACTGTGGACTCATGAGTGTAAAGAGCATTTTGAATGCCATGCCAAGTAGACAGTTATCTACAGCCATCCACTCAATCACCCAGTTCCACCATTCTTTCTCCCTACTTATTCAAGTTCCCAGAACTATGTAGATGCTGATATATTTGTACTATTAAGACTAAATGAAAGAAATAATATTTTGGCAAATAATAAAACCCAGATTTAAAAGTTTTGGTAAGTTTGAACTAAAAACATAAAACATATGTAATGTTTTAATATATCAATATATTTCATATTATTTAAATCATATTAAGAATGGTTTCCTTTTTAAATATATTCAGTTAAAAGTTTTGGAAGTATACTTAGTGATTTTCAAATTGCAAGAGGCAATACTATTTTCTACAGTTAGTATAGTCCTAATTGTAATTCAGTCAGTGGCCTCTCACTCTTTTTTTTCCTTATGTTTATGCAATTTTTCAGATTCTATGTATGACTATAATAATGCAGTATTTATCTTCCAGTGTTTAGATAATTATTCTTATCCATAATATACCTGAAATACCACACAGGTTGTTACAAAGTGTAGAATTTCATTGCCCTTATTGGTGAATTAGATTACATTGTGCTTTTATGACATATTTTCTTAATTGTATCATCAGTTGAGGGCACAGGGAATATTTGCACATCTGGCAAATTTTGATAGAGCTGTAATCAACAGGGTAAAGCAGATGTCCTGAAATCTTATTTCAGTATTTTTAGATAACGTTCCTTAGAGAAACAATGATTAAATGGATTTCATAGTAATTCTAAGTTCTCTATATTTTTTTAAATTTTCTGAGAATCTTCTTTATTGTTTATTTTCCACAATGGGTGTATAATTGTTCTACCAGAAAGTTTATTTTACATCACAACCCCAAAAATGAACACTTGTTATCATTCATCATATATTTTTAATAGACATGGAACTTATAATGGAGTACAACTTCATTGTGTATCTTTAAAATAATTTCTCTACATTTGTTATAATGAACATTCTTAAAATATAACAATAACCATTTGTACATCTTCAAGTTGAAATATATTTTTATTTAATTATATATTTCTTATTTTACATATGAGTCCCAGTTCCCTCTCCTTCTAATCCTTCCATACCCAATCTGAATTTCCCATGCCATACTATTCCCATTCCACTCTCTAGGGAGGGTGACTCTTTCTAAGAGGGATCATCAAAATCTGTCATGTCATTTGGAGTAGGCCCAAGGGTCTCCCTTTTGTTTCTAGGCTAAGGGAGTATCCCACTATGGGGAATTTGCTCCCAACGTTCTTTTGTGAAACAAGGATACATCCTGGTTCCAATGTCAGACAGCCCATAGACTGCAAAGGTCTTCTAATTGAGATCCACCTTCAGGGATTTTGGGACAGTCCTATGCTGATTTACTAGCTATCAGTCTGGCGTCCATGAGCTCCCCCTTGCTGTCTCTGTGGGTTTCTGCAGCCTGGTCTTGACTACTTTACTCTTCACTTCTCCCTCTCTGCAACTGGATTCCAGGAGTTTGACTCAGTGTTTAGCTTTGGGTGTCTGCTTCTCTTTCCATAAGCTACTGGATGAAGGCTCCAGAATAGCATACAGGTTACTTAACAATCTTATTATCAGGCGAGGGCAATTAAGGTAGCCTCTCCACTAGTGCTTAGATTGTTAGTTAGGGTCATCCTTGTAGGTCACTGGTCATTTCCCTAGTGCCGCTTTATCTTCAAAATTATAATGTTTCCCACTATTATGGTATCTCTTTTTTTGCTCTACACTGTTTTTCCCCCAACTCAATCTTTCTGTTTACCCATGTTCTTCTCTCCCCTCCACTTTCTCTTAACTCTTTCTGCATACACTGCTCCACCACACCAAATATGCTCAGGAGATCTTGTCCCTGAGCCCCTTCAGTGGGTGACCATGTATGTCTTTCTTAGGTCCTCCTTGAATCCTAGCTTCTCTGGCTGGCAATCTTTTTCTCTATGTCTAAAATCTGTATATGAGTGAGTACATAACATATTTCTCATTTGTGACTGGTTTACCTCAATCAGGATGGTTTCTTCTAGTTCCATCCAATTGTCCTCTTGCCCAATTGCCTGCAAGTTTTCAGATTCCATTTTCTGTTTGGTTTCTTATTGTTTTTCTTTTTTTCTTTTTTTGCACTGAGTAGCATTCCATTGTGTAATTGTATTCATTTTCTTTATCCACTCTTCAGTTGTGGGACATGTAGGTTGTTTCCAGGTTCCAGCTATTACAAATAATACTGGTATGAACATAGTTGAACAGATAGATGTCTTTGTTTCATGGATGTGCATCTTTTGGGTATATGCCTGATAGTAGAATTGTTGTATCATGTGGGAGACTGATTCCCATTTGCCTGAGGAACCAACATACAAATCTCCAAAATGGCTGTACCACTTTGAATGTCCACCAGCAGTGGAGAAGTGTTCCCATCTTTGCACATCTTCTCCACCATGAACTAGCATTGGTGTTTTTTATTTTACCCATTCTGAAATGAGTTAAGATGGTATCTCAGAGTTGCCTTGATTTGCATTTCCACAATGAATAAGGATGTTGCACACTTTCTTAAGTATCTTTCAGCTATTTTAGATTTCTCTATTAAGAATTCTCTATTCAGTTCTGTACCCAGTTTTTAATTGTATTATTTGGTGTTTTGGTGCCTAGCTTCTCAAGTTCTTTGTATATTTTGGAGATCAGCCCTCTGTCAGTTGTGAGGTTGGTGAAGATCTTATCCCACTCTGCAGGCTGCCATTTTGTCTTCTTTACTGTGTCCTTTGCCTTACAGAAGCCTGGCAGTTTCAGCAGGTCCCATTTAGTAATTGTCCTTCTCAGTATCTGTGCTAGTGGTGTTATGTTCAGGAAGAGGTCTCCTGTATCAGTTTGTGCAAGAGTACCTCCCACTTTCTCTTCTAAGAGGTTCAGTGTGGCTGGATTTATGTTGAGGTCTTTGATCCAATTGGACTTAAGTTTTCCGCATTGTGGTAGACAAGGATCTATCTGCAGTCTTCTACACACCAACATCCTTTTATAACAGCACCATTTGTTGAAGATTCTTTCCCCTTTCCATTTTATAATTTTAGCTGCTTTGTCAAAAATCAGGTGTTCTTAGGAGTGTGTGTTGATATCAGGAATTTCAATTTGACTTCATTATTATTCCTGTCTATTTTTGTTCTAATGCCAAGCAGTTTTCAGGACTTTATAGTAGAGCTTGAAGTCAGGGATGGTGATGCCTCTGGAAGTTCCTCTATTTTATATAATTGTTTTGGCTATGCTGAGTATTTTGTTTTTCCATATAAAGCTGTGTATTGTTTTCTCAAGTTCTGTGAAGAATTGTGCTGGGATTTTGATGAGAATTTCATTAATTCTGTAGAATGCTTTTGGCAAGATTGCCATTTTAACTATGTTGACACTAGCTATCTAAGAGCATAGAAGATCCTTCCATTTTCTGGTATCTTCTTTAATTTCTTTCTTTAAAGACCCAAAGTTCTTGCTATATAGGTCTTTGACTTATTTGGCTAGATTTATTCCAAGATATTTTATATCGTTTGTGGCTATTATAAATGGTGATGTTTCTCTGACTTCTTTCTTGGCCCAGTTTTCATCTATATAGTAGACATACTTTTTATTTAGTTTATCTTGTATCCTGCTAGTTTGCTGAAGGTTTTTTTTCAGCTGTAGGAGTTCCCTGGTAGAGTTTTTTGGGTCACTTAATGTAAACTATCACATCATCTGCAAATAGTGAAAGTTTAACTTCTTCCTTTCTAATTGGTAGCCCCTTGATTTCCTTTTGTTGTTTTATTGCTTTAGCTAGAACTTCAAATTCAATATTGAACAGAAGTGGAGAGAATGGGCCACCTTATCTTCTTCATGATTTTAGAGGAATTGCATTGAATTTATGTATATTGTTTTTTATTATGTTTAGGTAAGTTCCTATCATCCCTAAACTCTCCAAGACCTTTAATATAAAGGGGTGTGGATTTTGTCAAATGCTTTTTCAGCATCTAGTGAGATGATCACATGATATTCCTTTTCAGTTTGTTTATATGGTAGATTTCACTGATAGATTTTTCTATGTTGAACCATCCATGATTCCCTGGGATTAAGTCTACTTTGTCATGGTGGATGATTTCTCTGATGTGTTTTTTTATATTAGATTTGCCAGTGTTTTATTAAGTATTTTTGCATCAATGTTCTTGAGGGATATTGGTCTGTAGTTCTCTTTCTTAGTTGTGTCATTGTGTGGCTTGAATACCAAAGTAATTATAGCCACATAAAAGAGTTTGGCAATGAACCTTCTGCTTATTGTATGGAACACTTGGAGGAGTATTGGTATTAGCTCTTTTTGAATTTCTGGTAAAATTCTTCACTGAAGCCATCTGGCCATGGGCTTTTTATTGTTTGAGACTTTTGATAAAAGCTATATTTCATTAAAGGTAATAGGTCTATTTAAATTGCATATTTGGTCTTGATTTAATTTTGGTAAGTGATTCCTATCCATAATTTTGTTCATTTCCTTTGAATTTTCAAATTTTGTGGAGTATAGGTTTTCAAAGTATGACTGGAAGAGTCTCTGGATTTTGTCAGTGTCCCTTGTTATGTCACCCTATTTAATTTCTGATTTTGGTAATTTGCATGTTCTCTCTGTTTTTTCATTATTTTGAATAGGTTTTTGTCTTTCTTGTTGTTTTTCATTTCTCAAAGAACTAACTCTTTGTTATATTGATTCTTTGAATTGTTTGCCAAGTTTCTTCTTTATTGATTTCAGCCCTCAAATTGATTATTTCAAGGCATCTACTACTCTGAGGTGAGTTTGCTTCCCCCCCCCTTTTTTTTATCCCCCCTAGGGCTTTTAGTTGTACTGTTAATTCTCTAATGTGACTATCCTCCATTTTCTTCATATGAGCATTTAGTGAAACAAATTTTTCCTCTTAGCACTGCTTTCAAAGTGTGCTATAATTTTGGGTATGTTGTGTCTTCATTGTCATTGAATTCCAGGATGTCTTTAATTTCTTTCTTTATTTCTTCTTTGACCCTGGAAATGTACATGGTTCATTTTCCATATGTTTGTGGGGTTTCTGCAATTTGTGTTGTTGTTGAAGTCCAACTTTAAAGCATGGTGATCTGATAAGATACAGGAGAGTATTACATTATTTTTTGTATCTGTTGAGGTTTGCAATGTTGCTGATTATGTGGTCCAATTCAGAGAAGGTTCTATGTGGAACTGAGAAGAAGGTATATTCTTTTGTGTTTGGATGGAATGTTCTATAGATGTCTGTTAAACCCAATTGGGACAAAACTTCTGTTAGTTCTTTTGTTTTGTTTTTAAGTTTCTGTCTGGTGGTCCTAGTGGTGAGAATGGGGTGTTGATGTCTCCCTCTAAGAGTATGTGAGGTTTTATGTGAGCTTTGAGTTTTAGTAGTGTTTCTTTTACAAATGTGAGTGCCTTTGTATTTGGGACATAGATGTTTAATTTGAGATTTTGTAGTGATGGATTTTTTTCTATGATGAATATGAAATGACATTCTTCACCTCTTTTGATTGATTATGGTTTGAAATCTAATTTGTTAGATATTAGGAAAGCTATAGTTGCTTGGTTCTAGGGTCCATTTGATTGGAAGATCTTTTCCCAACATTGTACTCTGAGGTAGTATCTCTCTTTGAGGCTGATGTTTGTTTCTTATATGCACCATAAGGCTGGGTTTTGTCTTCATATCCACTCTGTTATCCTGAGTCTTCTTATAGGTGAATTAAAATGGTTAATATTGGGGGAATGTAAGGACCGTTGATTGTTAATTCTTGTTTGTCTTGGGTTTTTGGCGTTGGCATTGTGTGTTGATTTACCATGCATTTTCTTTTTGGGTTCTGGTAAAGTGGGATTATCTATGGCCTATTTTTTTGTGAGTGTAGTTAACTTCCTTGGGTTGGAGTTTTCCTTCAAAAACTTTCTGTAGGGATGAATTTGTGGTTATGTATTGTGTAAAACTGGTTTTGCTGTGGACTATCTTGTTTTCTCCATCTATAGTGATTGAGATTTTTCCTGGGTATAGTAGTTTGGGCTGACATGCATGGACTATTAGTGTTTGTACAATAACCTATCCAGGGCCTTCTGAATTTCAGAGTTTCCATGGAGAAGTCTGGTGTAATTTTGATAAGTCTGCCTTTATATGTCATCTAGCCTTTTTCCTTTACTGCTCTTAATATCTTAATAGTCTTTATTTTGTGTATTAGGTATTTTGATTATTATGTGTCAAAGGGACTTTTTGTTGTTGTTATTGTTTGTTTTTGTTTTTTGGTCCACTCTATTTGGTGTTTGGTATGCTTCTTGAACTTTCATATGCATGTCCTTCTTCAGATTGGGAAAGTTTTCTTCAATGATTTTGTTGAATATGTTTTCTGCACCTTTGTGCTTGGCTTCTTTGATTTATTCTATGCCTATTATTCTTAGGTTTGATCTTCTCATGGTGTTCTACATCTTCTAAATGTTTTGTTTTAAGAACTTGTTGGATTTAATATTTTCTTTGGCCAATGAATCTATTTCCTCTAATTTATTTTCAGCACCTGAGATTCTCTCTCCAATCTCTTGTATTCTGATGGTTATTCTGGCATCTGTAGGTCCTGATTGTTTTCCCAGTTTTTCTATTTCCAGCATTCTCTCAGTTTGAGTTTTTTTTTTTTTTTTTTTTTTTTTTGGTTTCTATTTCAGTTTTCAGATCTGGAACTGATGGAATTGTGTCATTCATCTGGTTGTTTTTCATTTCTTTTCTTGCTTTTTTTTAAAGGGATTTGTTCAATTCTTACACATTTTGCTTTGTCATTTCCTCTATTTCTTCCTGCTTTTATTTATTTTTTCTTCCATTTCTATGAGGGATATTCTCATATCATCCTGGATGACCTCTATCATTTTGATGAACTTGTTTTTTAGGTCATGCTCTTCTATTTCATCTGCTTTGGTGTTCAGGTCTAGTTGTTGTAGAGTCCCTAGATTCTGGTGGTGTCATACTGGTCTTTCTATTGTTGAATGTTTTCTTCTACTACAGTCTTCCCATCTCGTTTTCCTGTGAGTTCAGGTGGGGTCTCTCTCTCTCTACCTTCTTCTCTCAGTAGATGTAGGTAGGTCATGACTTCGATGTCAGTAAGTGTTCCCTTGGAAGTATTTCAAGCAGAGGCCACATCAGGGCCAAGGATGTGGATTGGGCAGGCTCCAGATAATCAGGTGTGCAATGTCAGGACCACTTTAGCAGACATCTTAGGGTCAAATAGAAGACTAACTCAGGAAGTTCCATGGTGAGTGTGGGAATGTTGGACCCAAGCTGTCCTAAAACTCACATCAAACAGGGGGCACAGCAGTGCCAAACCAAGTTGAGATATTTGTATTTATACTTATTGTTTATTATTAACCAGCTTTTTTTACTTAGTGCTACTAAGTTTTGATGTTCCTTCAATATTCTATAATGTAGTGAATTTCCAAATAGACTGCACATAATTTTATCTGTTTCGGTATTTATATAGACTATCTGTATGTGCTGATGACTGCTTCAAGTTAAAATTTTATTTATGCCATTTTTTATTTTTGCTTCTATTTTCCAGGGATTTAGGAGTCTTATCCCAAAATCTTATTCATTTTGAACTCTTGAAGAAATTTCCAGATGTTGTATTCTAGTAGTTTTATGCTTTCCTTTCAAGTGTTTCATTCAGTTTTAGTTGGTAGTATATTTGATGAGTGATTCATATCTAAATGGATCTTTCCACATACAATAATTCAGTTGCTACACCCACTTACTTCTTTCCAGTGTGTACTCTTAGAATCTCTGATGAAGGTCAGTGGCATGTATATTTTCACTCCTGGGCTCTTTACTCTATTTCATTGATACCAGTACAATGAAAAGCAGCTTTGCTTAGTATAACATTGCAGTATTATATTTATTTTGGCAATTCACATTGAGTTTTTCAAAAATTAATTATTTCACAAAATCTTTTATTTTTTTATATTTATTTTTTTCTTATTGTACATATTGATTCCTGTTCCCTCTCCCTCCCTCCTTCCCACTTTCTCTCCCTCTTTGCCATGCCCCCAAACCACCCTCCCATTCCACCCCCCCCCACTCCACAGGGAGGATGGTGCAATCTTACAGGTGCTTAATTCAGATTTCCTTCTCTTTACAGATCTACAGATCTTCTCCTCTCTCTCTCTCTCTCTCTCTCTCTCTCTCTCTCTCTCTCTCTCTCTCTCTCTCCCTCCCTCCCTCCCTCTCTCTCACCTGTATACCTTGTTCCATCTGTATTTTCTTCTAATTTTGATTAAAAATAAACAAAGCAAAAAGTCAAAAATCTACCGCTACTGGCTATTTCTCACAAAGCTGAAAAGTTCACTGCAAATTTATGGAGGAAAGTCACCAACAGTATTCATTAGCTCTGATTCCTGCAAGCTACAGAAATGACGGTCCTAGTAAGATATTCACAGTACTGTGATAGTGTCATGGTAAGATATTTCCAGTGCTATGATAGTAACCTAGTAAATATTCCAGGGCTTTAATAGTGACTTGGCAGTTTAGGGAGTGATCAACTGTTTTCTATTGTATTTAATGCCAGGGCTTTAATAGTGACTTGGCAGTTTAGAGAGTGACCAACTGTTTTCTATTGTATTTAATGCCAGCTTCACAAGGTAGAATTCATGCCCATACTGTTAGCCAAACTCAGCTGGCTAGGTCTTAGCGATTAGAAAGACTGTAAGGACCAGAGAAAGTAGATGTCTACATGGAACTCATCTTTTTCTGATGTTTTATACTGTTTCACATATGAACTCATAGTGGATAGGACTACATGCATATGATTTACTTAAAGTAAAGCAACTTAAGTCCTAGCATAGACAGATGAGGGTCTCATATGTGACATCCCCATATGAGTAGCCGCTGGCAATAAATGGGAGTTGTGAGAGTCTATCCATTTGGCAGTGCATGAGCACATACAATATATTCAAATAATAAAACTCTTCCTTTTAATGTGAAGCTTCACAACTTCCATTGAGAATGTCTACTCTAGGTGTACACAGGTTGTATAGATTTTAGGTCTGGAAAATTTGCTGTATGATGCTTTCACGTATTCATGAGATTATTTTTAAAATAATAAAGTTTATATAAAAAGCATAATCCTAAAAAATAATGAGAAGATTTAATTGAGTAAACATGCATAATGATTTCTGACCTCTTCTTCCCTGAATATTTGTACTATCCATACAAAAATCTTTCATAAAGTTTATGTTTTACTTCTTTTAAAAAGCTTTCTACCCTTTTGACATTCCTAAATCATTTATGAAATCCATAACCAGAGTGCTTACTCTTTTAATACTGACCGAAATTCACATTATGTTTGAATTCCTATTGATTCTTTTTCACTTCTGAGAATATATTTACATGTATGCTCTTTTTGAGCTAAGTGAGGGTTTCTTCTATTAAGTCTTCCTGTCTTCTGGTTTCTTCTGTGCTTTTTAATTTAGTTTACTGCATTTTTCAATAATTATATTTGACACGTTAAATCTCTTTTGTCTAAGAATCCAGTCTATGTTTGTTTGTTTTGTTTTGTTTTCTGGCTAATTGAGAGTTCCAAGAAAGCAACTGTTTTAATTTGTCTATCTGGAAATGTTTCTATTCTGATTGCATTCATTAGCTTAATGAGCTATCTTTGATTGTTAGAAGAGGTCATGACATAATAAAAAAAAGTACTCATATTTGACTGTGACATCTACTATATCTAGGTATTTATATATTTTTACCTGGCTTTATGTCTGGGTTTTTAGATTTCCAGGAATTCATTGTTTTTCTTAGCTTGTACTCACATTCATATCTTCAGCACACCATGTCTTAAATGCATTTATGCCATAACAGCATAATTAACATTGTGCTGTTAATATTTTATCTCTAGAATGTGATTCAATCTCAAATGTGGCTGAGAAAGTATTATAATGAATCATGGGAGTATGTGTATGTCGTTATAGCAAGAAACTACTGAAGTCACTATTCACAAAGAGAATGGTTTATTGATAAAGACAGATAGATAGATGGATGATAGATTGGATATTAGATAATGGCAACAGCTGCTTGCTAGCTTTTGTACTGGAATATATCAGAGAGGGAGCTCAAAAGCAGGAACAACCAGGTGATTAGCATAGGGATTCTTTTACACAATTGAAGTACTATAATTTGTAGGGGTGGGGGATCGGACAGTCTGGGGGCTTTTGAGAAATATTATAGGAGTCTGTTACCTAGTAAAACCGAGCTCTTGTTGGGAGTAGAGTGATTCCCATCAGTAATGAAATATTTGGGCCCATATTTGACCTAACATTCTAGCTTTTTATCAATAATAATGGTGAAGGGTGATCCTCAGGCTACTTAAGGCTGAGTGGCAATGTTGAAAGGGGGTCAGGATACCTGAGAAATTTCCACTAGAAGCATGGTTGACTGATTGCCATGTCAAGTCATTAATGTTTTCCTGAAAAGAATAGTGGAGACAGGGAGCAGTGGTTACTATGAGGATGCTAGATATAAGTGGGCAAATGAAAGGAATGAGTCAAAAGCCTTAGTAAAAATCATGCATTAGAGAGCTCCTGAAGGTTGATTATGGTGCATGTGCCAGCTTCTGGAGGTTCTTATTCCTCTACCTAGACTCTTTTAGATAATGACAGCATTCTTTTTGGTGAAAGATACCTGTCTCTTGTTTCAATAATTAGAAAATCTAGAGTCTTTTAGATTTATTGCACCACCAATAATAGGGGTGTGATCTGGCTTAGAAGTAGTTGTAATACCAAGTTTGATTTGGGATGTATCTGCCAGCTTAATAGAAATGTCTTGAGACAGATGTAGACCATAGAAGGAAGATAAAGTTCAGTACCCCAGAGGAGTGTTTACTTGGGAGTATATTTGACAGTGTCAGGCCTGGCACATGTTTGTGGTAGGTGCGAGAGATGAAAGGAGACTCAAACCAGGGCAAGGAAGGAGCCCCCCTTCAGAGATAAGCAGCAGGCATGAGAGCTTCAGCTATATTGATCCTTTGATGAATACGAGTATTTAACAAACAAGGGATATAGTGAGCCCATACGAGCTGTGAAGGATCCAAATCAGGACTCCTTGAAGCTTACATGTTTTGTTTTATGTTTAGAAAATGAATTAAATATTTAGGTATACATAAAGCAAAACCACTATTTTAATTTGTATTGACATCCTCATTATAAGGCAGGACAGTAGTGGCCCACAACTTTAATCTTAGAACGAGGGAGGCAAAGACAGGCAGATCTCTGAGTTCTAGCCTAGTTTACAGACCTAGTTCCAGGACAACTAAAGATACAGAGAAAATAACTATATCAAGAGAAAAACAGAGACATAGAAGAGAGAGAGAGAGAGAGAGAGAGAGAGAGAGAGAGAGAGAGAGAGAGAAGAGAAAGATCCTCATCATAGAGTTGATAAGTAATTACAAACAGCTTAATTAGGCTCATGCTATTTTGTAAGCCATAATGTAACAGGGCTTAAATAGTTATTAACATGGAGAAGAAGGAGAAGAAGGAAGAAGAAGAAGAAGAAGAAGAAGAAGAAGAAGAAGAAGAAGAAGAAGAAGAAGAAGAAGAGGAGGAGGAGGAGGAGGAGGAGGAGGAGGAGGAGGAGGAGGAGAAGGAGGAGGAGGAGGAGGAGGAGGAGGAGGAGGAGGAGGAGGAGGAGGAGGGGGAGGAAAAGACTAAGGAGAAGAACAAGTAGTTTAAAATATGATAGGAAATTTAATTATTTAGCCTGTAATTATGATAATTTTATTATTTTTAAAATGTTAGTAGCCAGTGCTTATAACTCTTACAAAAAGCAGGCTAATAACATATGACAACCCTATTGATACAACAAAGGTTTACTATAGTTTTTTTGAATTCTGAACTTTGAACTTTTAGTAGCATATATCATCTTTAAACCTCATTTCTTACATACCTCAAATTCCTCAGATGCTCACAACATTTATATGTTGTATATAAAATTTTACCTTTTGTTTTTAAAATTTACATATTTATATATTTATTAATTATTTATTTGGTTTTTTAAGACAGTGATTCTTTGTATTGCCTTGCAACCTGTCCTGGAACTAGCCCTGTAGAACAGGCTGGACTGGAACTCACAGATATTTGCCTGCCTCTGCCTCCTCAGTACTGAGAGTAAAAGCATGTGCCACCAATGCCCAGCAAAATATTTATTATTATATATTTTAATTATTTTAGCAAATTTTAAAATTAATATATTTTCATTATATTCTTCCCTTCCCATAAGTTCTTCTATCTCTACTCCCTAAGACTTACCCAATTACTTTTGTTTTCTTATTTTACATATCAATCCCAGTTCCCTCTCACTCCATCCCATCCTCCCTCCTTCATTTTTTCCTCCCTCCCTTCTGACCTCTTTACCTCTCTCCCCCCTCACATGCACTCCAACTACCCACCCCTCCTAACCCCCCCCCACACTTTACATGTAGGGTGATGCCATCCAGGAGTGGTCATCTAAATCTGTCAAGTCATTTTAAGTAGGAACTAGGACTTCACTCCTGTCTCTAGGTTAAGGGAGTATCCCTCCATGGAGAATGTTCCTGCAAGGTCCTTTTGTGCACCAGGAATACATCCTGGTTTCACTGTCTGAGATCCCTTAGTGTGTTCAGGCCTTCAAGCTGAGAACCATGTTCGGGGGGTCTGAGTCAGTCCCATGCTGGGGGCCGTTAGCTCCTCCTGGTTCAAGTCAGCTGTCTGTATGTGTTTCTGCAGCCTGGTCATGTCCTCCCTCTCTGCATCTGGATTCTAGTTCTGCTCAGTGTTTAGTTGTGGGTGTTTGCAACTGTTTCCAACTGGTACTAGATGAGGGCTCCATGATGGTGGATAAGTTAGTCATTGATCTCATTATGAGGGAAGGGCACTTATGGTAGCCTTTCCATTGTTATTCAAATTGTTAGTTGGAGTCAGTCTTGTAGGTCTCTGGACATTTCTTAAGTTTCAGTTTTCTCTTTAATCATATAATGGCTCCCTCTTCTATGCTTTCTCTCTTTCTCTCTCTCTCTCTCTCTCTCTCTCTCTCTCTCTCTCTCTCTCTCTCTCTCTCTCTCTCTCTCTCTCTCTCTCTCTCTCTTCGTTCTTCTATTCCTTCCCTGACTCAATCTTCCTAGTCCCATGTGCTTTCTTATGCTCCCCTTTTCTTTCTCCTAGTTCCCTCTCCAATCACTGCCCCTCCCACTCCCCATGTGCTCTGGAGAATTCGTCCTTTCTCCCTTCTGTGACAAACCTAATATGAATCTCTTAGAATCTGCCTTGTATCCTAGATCCTCTGACAGTGTGAATTATAAGCTGGTGATCCTTTGCTCCAGGTCTAAAATCCATATATGAGCAAGTACATACCATGTTCCTCTTTTTGTTACTGGGTTACCTCATTTAGGATGGTTTCTTCAAGTTCTATCCACTTGCCTGCGAATTTCAAAATTACCCTGTTTTGTTTTTTTTTTTTTTGTTTTGTTTTGTTTTTGTTTTTGTTCCCCTGCTCAGAGTAGTATTCCATTGTGTAGATGTGCTGCATCTTCTTTATCCATTCGTCCGTTGAAGAGCATCTAGGTTGCTTCCAGGTTCTTGATATTACAAATAATACTGCCATGAACATAGTTGAGCACATGTCTTTGTTGCATGGATGTGGATCATTTGGGTATATACCTAAAAGGGGGATTGCCAGGTCTTGTGGTAAACTAATTCCCATTTTCCTAAGGAACTGCCACACTGATCTCCAAAATGGCTGTATGAGTTTGCACTCCCACCAGCAGTGGAGGAGTGTTCCCCTTTCTCCACATCCTCTCCAGAATAAGTTGTCATTGGTGTTTCTAATTTTAGCCATTTTGGCAGGAGTAAGATGGTATCTCAAAGTTGTTTTCATTTGCATTTCCCTGATAGCTAAGGATGTTGAGCACTTTCTTTAGTGTCTTTCAGACTTTTTGATTTACTCAATTGAGAATTCTCTCTTCAGTTCTGGACCCCATCAGTTAATAGGGTTATTTGGTGTTTTGTTGATGTAGTTTCTTGAGTTCTTTGTATATTTTGGAGATCAGCCCTTTGTCATATGTAGGCTTGGTGAAAATCTTTTCCCAGTCTGTGGGTTGCCATTTGGTTTTTTCAACTGTCCAAAACAACCTCAAAACTTAGAAAACAAAATTAAAACAAAAACAAAGACAAAAAACATCAAATTGTGGCCATGTAAAAACACAAAGAAACTGTGATATTCAATTATATGTTCATAAGCCATGACTGAACATGAGGCCTGTTCCTGGCCAAAACTATAGTATACTTTCCACTAACAGACTGCAAGGAAATCCCCATTGCTGAAGACAACACCTACACAACTCACAAAAGATGAAGCTGTTGATTGTCTACCCAAAACCTTAACTCCTGCATTCCAGTGTTCTTGGTACAGAAACTGCTCTGAATGCTAACTTTTCTTCTTATCTGGAAATGCACAGCCTTTTATGAGGAGAAATGGGTGCTGCCCTGGAATATTGAGAGTAGTCATTGAAAAAGCATGTCTTTTAACTCTTCATTGGTGAATACAGGAAGAGTAACAAGCAGATTTTAAGGAGATAACAAGACCCTGGTAGTTTTCAGTTTTTTTTTTTCTCAGTGAAACCTGTTTTGTGAGTTTACTTATCTCAGTAGGAATCCTGTTTTCTCTAGGCTTGACTTTTGAACTTGAAACATTCAGAGGCCTAATTTGAATTTGTAGTTTTTATATAAATGTTTTATTTAAATTAGAAACAATCTTATTTTACATATCAGTCCCAGTTCCTTCTCCTCCCATGTGACCCTCTTTCCACTCTTCAGAGAGGGTGAGGCCTTTTATGGGAGATTATTAAAGTGAAGTCATTTTAGTCAGGACCAACCCCCCTCCCTCCAAGCTTTCTTCCCCCTCCAGTATCTAGGCTGAAAGAGTATCCCTCTGTGAGAAATGGGCTCCCTCCCAAAGTCCATTTGTACTTAAGGGACAAACACCAGAGGCCACATAGGCTGCCCAGACCTCCTGCCACCCAGGTTCAGGAGGCCTGGTTTGGTCCTATTCTGGTTTCCCAGATGTCAGACTGGGGTCCTTGAACTCTCACTTGCTGGGGTCCTTGAGCTCTCACTTGCTCAGATCAGCTATGTCTGTGGGTTTTCCCAGCATGGTCATAATCCCTTTGCTCATCACTCCTCTCTATGTATAACTGTAGTCCAACAGTTTGGCTCAGTGTTTAGCTGTGGCTCTCTGATTCTGCTGTTTTTATAACTAATTTAATCTGGCAGTGAGTTAAGCCTTAGTATTTTGGATTTTTAAATTTTTATTTAAAAGACTCAAATAATAAAAGTTTTTTTAATGCTCTAAAATTTTTATTATCACCAAGTAATATGTCCTTCTTTTGAACCCAAAGGTACTGTATAGTTAAGACTGTTTGTAAGGTGAAGGCAGACCCTCTAGCTATGAATGGATTGACCAGAAAGTTAAAGAAAACTGCTGATTGGGTCCTGTCTGGTGCTGTGACAACAAGTGGCATGGCTGTTAAATTTTCTCATGAGATAGAGCTTGGGTCAAGATTGGGCCCACCATTAACATCAATCACAGAGACCTGAGAAGTATAAATTTAACCAGAATGAGCAGGAAGAATATACCAAGTGACATCTGCATCAGGTAAAAGTGACAGTAACTTACCCACTATGTATGTAGTCAGTTTAGACTCTTCTATGATAAACTTGATGGGTTTGTGGAGGCAAGTCTTCCAGGGAAGTATCAGTCTTCATCCACCGTACAGGAAAGTGCCAATAATCTGTGGCCAGACCCAGAATATCTGAGATATTTTTCCTTGGGAGAAGTAACTAGACAGACTGATCTACAAAGCTAAGGCAGAGTAGTAGGGCATTTGATTCTGCAGTGTCCTGCATGCCATAGTTTGAATAAGGTCTTGGTCTTGGGCAAAACATTGAGGGTTATTTGCTCAGAAGTTAGTGTCACTTCTCTTGAAGCAAGCTCCAGGTGGAATTCATTGGTTGCCCATAATCTCCGGAGATGCCTACAAGGTAGCTGCCAGGACGTGGTATATCTATCACAGGAAGCCTTTTATATTAAACACCTAAAGTGTCATATTCAACAGTTCTCTCTGAAGAGTTTGAGGGGGCTAGATATATCAAAAATCATCTACTTTACTTTGACTAGTATTCTACAACAAAGAAACCTTCTTTTCAGTCACTTGTTCAGGATTATCCATGACAATAGATAGAGAAGGCTGAAGCTTGTTCCTGTAATTCAATTAAATTTGAACTTGGCATGACTGAAAACACAGTTCTGGGTACTTTAAAGAACTTCAGTAGTTTTAAAGTGAGTGGTGATTAATAATCAGACAATGATGAGGATTCTGTGTTGCTTCCGCAGGCCTATAATGTGTTTGTACAGCTTTTCTAGAATGTATAGCAATGAGCTACTCCTTATGATATAAGAGCTGTTTGTTAAAAAAGAGGAAGAATGGAGGTTGAGAATAGAAATGGGATAAGAAAATATAAGTTCAATGGAACATAGAAACAGATTACAAATGGCTTTCTGGAAACTCATTTATGTGTAATGATCAAAATATCTTGTGGCTAATCTGTCAGCAGGTCTTATCTCTGCCTCTTAAGTATTACTTATCGCTACCTCTTAAGCTGCAAGCTTATCAAACGTCTCTAAGTTTTTCTTTCCATGCGTGTTTTACACTGTGAATATGTGTGCAAGCCTCTGCTATGCAAAGCAAGTAAACTGCATAAAGAAATAGCAATAAAAAATAGGTTTCACAGTTACTTACTTTAGTTGCTGTTTTCATTGTAATCAGAGAGTGCTTAACTCCTGAGTGACTTAAGGTCATTCATTCATCAAGATCTTATCTGCATCACCTTCTTTTGAAAGCAGAGAATAAGTTAGCTGAAATAAGTAAACACTAACACAAACATTACAATAATTTCTACAAGTATTTTAAGTTTAGTAGGAACTGCCCTATTAATCCATTTACCAGAAGAGTGTGTTCCTTCTTTGTTCTGCATAACCTGAGCAACTAACTAAAGAAGTAAATTCTTCAATATGTTACTTCTAAAATTTTGATGCAAATATTAACAACTTTGGGAGACTATTGAGAAGGTAATTTATGACTTATGTATATTATCACCACAACTAAAAAGAGTGGTGTTTTTCAAATTAAAGAATTATAGGTGAGCAAAAGTATCTAAAAACCTAGTAAATATATTAAATTGAGAAACAAACCAATATTTTCAACAAGTGTCTGTTGTATTTTTTTCTGAAGGTTTATTATAATTTTCTATATACTTCATATCTACTTTTAAAATTCCGACTTGCTTTCAAAGCTTGCATTCACTACAAGCAAGGTTAAATTTAGTAGCAATTCAGTTTAATCACAGGTAATTATATTGTGCTTTTCCCATACTTCTGAATGACATTCAAATTTTGTTCCATTATTAACAGAAAAGATATACTTGAAATTACATTTTAAGTTGTATCAGATGTTTACAATTTCAAAATTTTGCTCAGTAATGGTTATAAGATTACGTTTTGCAACATTGTAGATGGAGTTAGTAATAACTCAGGCTTATTACTAACTAGCTCTTACAACTTACATTAAAATATTTCTATTAATCTGTGTAATGTCACATGGCTGTGGGAAGCCACAGCCCCAAGATGGCACCTAGCTGGATGCCAGGTAGTTCAAGCTTAGCTGTAAACAAGTCTTATTTGGAAGTGCTTGATGGATCTGGTATGCTTCCTCCTTCTGTGGCCTATCTGGGATCGCCAGCTGGCATGAGCTGATTGTGCTGTGAGTGCACATTTAAGGGCTTGCTGAGGCTGGGAGAAGCAGAAGCTGATGTACAAGGTTCCTGAATAAACTGCTTGAAGAAGAGTTGTGGTCAAGTTTCCTTGCTGTCTGAGGTAGGCGCATACAAGTGGTGGCCTATATGGGGAACCTCTTTGTGGGTGAATGGCTCAGAACTTCCTGCAGTCAGGACAGTTAACTGGTAAGTACCAGGTAGGTTGGGACCAAGCTAAGGCCCTTGGTAAAGAGGCGATAAGGTCTCTGGTAAGGAGCAATTAAATTCCATGTGCGGACAAAGTAGAAGAGACTCCATGAAATTAGAAAAGGAAAGTTCAGAAGAAAGTTCAGAGGAGAGTAGCTCAGAATAAGAAGAGGAACTAGAATTGCTGGTAAAGAAAATGGAGAAGTCATCTTTGCTGAAGCGCTCTGAATCTTGTAAGGTGGAGCCTACCACTCTGGGACAACCTTCTCCTGCATATAATGTAGCTTCCTTCCCGGGAGGTTCTGGGGGGCAGTCCTTTTGCCCAGAAGTATGGAAGGAAGAGAGACATGAATTGTGTTATACTGTTTTTCAGAATAACACAGGGTAATGCTTGTTTAGGAAAGTCCCTGAGGCCTTTAATTTTATTTCAGATTCCAATTTGTTGTTAATTTTGTTAGAGAACTAGAGATGGCAGGGAAGGTAAAAGTACATAGCCCTATTCAGCCATACATAATACAGCTGCAAGAGTTAATTTGGAGGCATTTTACATTTTACCTGATCCTGCTACTGCTGATGGTGATGATGATCAATGAGATGAAAGTGGACCAGCAGTGGGGAATCCCGTGCTGTTCCCAAAGCCCATGCCGATTAGACACTCGGCTCAAATTTTTCCTAGGTTTTTTAGTAGCAATTGGTACTGAATCAAAGCCTTGACCTTGTTCAGGAACAGGTCAATGCTCTGTGGCATTTGGCATAGCTGGGCTGTGAATGGAAGATGACTGGCCTGTGAGTGACCACAGTATCCTACCAGAATTGTTCTTTAGCAGCCAATATGTATAAATAGCTCTCACAGTATCTTTTAGGTAATTGTTCTGGAGACTTCAATAAGTTGATGCACAACCTGAGGCTCTCTATCGTGAATGTGAGTTCCACCCGGGTCAATGTCTCCATTTCTGAGGGAATGTCTACATGGATTACCCAAGCCATGAATCATATGAAAGAATGGGCGGGAATGGGTGCCCTGGGAGGGGTGCTTATCCTAGTCAGTCTCATTGCCTTATGGTATATCTGTAGGATGAGGGTTACCCAGAGGAGAAGTAATGCCACAATTGCACAAGCCTTCACAGCCCTGGAGGCAGGGCAATCACCTCAGGCTTGAAAGGGCTAAGCAGCCATCACACTCAGGATGCGAGGTGAAGTACTGCACTTGAAGCTAGCTTCTTGCAGCTTCATGGAGGGCAAGTCTGATTCCATATGGGTTGGTATCCTAATCTCATCTCTGAGAAAAGATACCAGCACCAGCTTGGCTGATAACTGGGCATGGGGCCACTACAATGTCCCTTGTTCATCAGAGATCAGACCACTACCCTTGCCTGTTGTGTTTAAAACATAAAAGGGGGAACTGTGGGAAGCCACAGCCCCAAGATGGCACCTGGATGGATGCCAGGTAGTTCAAGCTTAGCTGTAAACAAGCCTTATTTGGAAGTGCTTGATGGATCTGGTGTTCTTCCTCCTTCTGTGGCCTATCAGGGATTGTCAGGTGGCATGAGCTGATTGGGTTGTGAGAGCACATTTACTGGCTTGCTGGGGCTGGGAGAAGCAGAAGCTGATGTACAAGGTTCCTGAATAAACTGCTTGAAGAAGAGTTGTGGTCAAGTTTCCTTGCTGGCTGAGGTAGACACGACACATGACTCTTAGCTTTAACTGTCCTCCAGAATGCTTTGCTCCTTCTGTGTCTCCTGGCAACTCCCCTGACTCTTCCCTTACCCCCATCATTATCAGTTTGGCCTTGCTGCCTATATCCCTTCCAAGCTACAGGCCAATTAGTTATTTATTAACCAATGAGAACAATATATATTCATAGTGTACAGGTACAGAAGGATTATGCAACAACAGAACATCTTTGTAATGTTATATTTTTCAGTTTCTTAAGGGTTTCTTATGATCTTTTCATTTTCCTTACAGTATTTATAGTTGACTTGCTTTGCTTCTAGAAAGTCATAAATGCATTCAATATTTGTGTCTGCATGCAAGAATTTTTTGAAAACTTGTATATGTATTAAAAGTTTACTTTTATTAAAAATGTAAAACTTGAAGTCTGTTTTCTCAATTCATACATTCTATTCAAATTATTAATCCCTCATAATTAATTTGAACGTATGCCTTATAAGTTTCCTCTCTGTGACTTAAGTTGCAGAAAAAAAATCCTTTACTACCTACTTAAAGTTTTTTCTAAAGTACAAGATATTAAATAAATAAATATGTAAATAAATATATAAATATAGAAAAGTGATTCATTATAACTAACCTCTGGCCAAAGAGACTCACAGAGACTGAACTAACAACCAGGGAGCCTATAAAGGATAGACTTAGTCCCTCTGCATATATGTTATGGTTGTGTAGCTTGATCTTATTGTGGGAATCCAAAAAGTGGGAGCAGAGGTTATCTCTGCCTCTTTCAAAGGCATTTCAGACCCCTCATAATACTGGTTCACCTTTACTGTCTTAATACATGGGGATGGATTAGTCTTGTTTTGTTGATATTCATAAAAGATCTGAAATTTCCTAAACAGAGAAACAGAGAAGTAGATTGGGGTGTGGGACCTGAGGGTGGATTAGTGAGGGACTGGAAGAAGAGGAGGGAAGGAAAATTGAAGTCAGGATGTAACATAAAATAGTAAATAAATTTATTTTTAAAATGAAAGAAAATTGAAGGTTTTGGAAAGAGAGAGATGAATCAAAATTGTCCTTGTCAGAATAGTAAGTAAGGAATTTAATGGAATGACAAGATTTATAAGTTTAAATTGACACAGAGATTCTCTACTCTTTTTTTATGTAAAGAACTTACTGCTGTAAGGACTGTGAACACATACCAATGATAACATATATATGTACAGAGGAGTAGCATCCATTCTCAAAACAAAGGTATTGTTCAGCTTAAGACACTGAAGTATATGTATACGTGTATAAGTGACATTAAATGTTAAAGTCTTACTGGAAATACATATTTAAAAATAGTGTCTTATATGAACCACCTACTTATTGCTATACCTATTAATATAACACAGTTTAATGAAAACACTGAGGTTTGTTTAACTAAAAAAAAACTATCTTTAAATGGGGTACAATAAGATAAAAACAAAATTCACTTTGTATACATGAACAAATTATAATGGCCTTTAAATATTTGTTCTTCAGAGAAAGTAAAAGTCAAGGTTTCCATAATTTTAAATTTTCTGCATTAATTTTGAAAATTAAACTAATTTAAAATGTGTGGAAACAGGTCTACCTTTATGCATTCATTTTGTCATCCCTAAATGTTAACTTATACTCTTAGACAGTCTTTATAATAAGTTTACAACACACACACACACACACACACACACACACACACACACAAACACACACACAAACACACACACACACACACAAACCTCCACTCTCTTCCTCAGTAGCATGTGTATATGTGTCATTGCATATCATGGTATTTCTTTCTGTGTACATAGTTGAATAAATTTATATGCACGTAAAAGGACACATTGGAGAAACTTTTATTAAGGTGAAAGGATTTTAAAAAGGAAAAAGGGGAGGGACAGAAGCAACAGGAATGAGGAAAGAGAGCTATGTGTGTGTATGGGGGCATTGCACACAGACAGAGCAAGGGAGAGAAAGAAAGGAAGAGAGAAGGATGGAAGGTAGGCAGGGCCCAGTTAAAATAGAACATAGTGAATATGCACAGGTGGTGCTCTTAGTGGGAACAGCTGAGTTTATCTTGTCAGAACTTAAAATCAGGCCAGTAAAATGCCTAAATACTAACATACCCTATAACACATCATCCACGTAATAGAGCTGTCATGAGATTCAAACATTGCCTAAGGAATGAACACATCATCACAAACAGAATACACAGAAATTTTAAAGTACTATATCCTTTTCACTTCCATTTTCAGGATGCTTGACTTTCTATTAAGTGGACTTCTTCATATATATTAAAATTGAATATATATATATATATAATGTTTTATATGTAACTTCCTCTTATGTGGATGTTTAAAATGTCTTAGACCTTATGAACAATTTTGAAATGTCTTATTCTTTCACATGGATTTCAATGGTTCACAAAGTGTGATACTGGAGCTCAAGTTATCATTAGAATTTTCAAGCTTTCTTGACTCATTATTCAATCATTCTTGTCTAGTACATGATGGCATTTTTCTTGTTGATCTGGATTCTAGTTAGTATGGAGCCTGTTCTAGAAGGTGAAGGGGCCAATGGATGGAGATGGCAACACCAGGAAGTCTCCACACTGTCTTCTGAATTTCGATTAATCTGTCAATCTCTTCTTACAAGACTGCCAAACATGCTGGTAGTAATAAAAGCCTCCCAGTCCCAAGGCTGGCCTGACAGCTGCAAAGGTCACATTCCGTATCTGTCGGCATATTCAATTCTCTCTGAGGTCTTCTATTTCACCAAACTGACAAACAAATAGAAAGCCACACTCGGATCAAACATCTCCCAGCACTGTGATCCCACTCAGTAGCCTTGCTATCTGGGCACCACATTGCCTTTGACTGATGCCTTGGACCACTTCCAAGAATCTTCTGATGTTTCTGCCTCAAGGGAGCAAGTACCACTTGTAATAAGCAGCCTTTCTTCACCCTGCCCTGCTCATGTGTGCCTTTTAATTAGCCTTGGGTCACACACTCTGTTAGATAACACAGTGTGTTTCTCACATTATGAGTGTAAAGTCCCAAATTGTCGAATAAGAGAGATTAATGATCTTTGAACTAAACAAGCTGGAATTTTTGTTTTAGAGCGATCTACCACTACCTGTCTGGGGTTATTTTAAAGCCATCAGCTGTCTTCCAAGCAGCTTGAATTTAGGAATATTAATGCTAGCTGGTACTAACTTTAGTTTCAGTTCTATCAACTAAGAGCAAAGGTTAATTTTCTTTCTGGCCTTTGTGCTTTGGCAAGTGAAAATGCTGAATATTAAATGAATAAAAATGACTAATCATTGCTTTTCTTTATATATTTAGAGGAAGTTACCATGAGAACAAATATTATAGCCTTTCTTTTCTTTTCTTTTAATAGAACCATTAATAACACAAGGTAGAAAGAAAGTACACAACAATGTAATGTTTTTGCTTCATAATAATTATGTTGTCAGCTTCTTGTCTGAGGGCATAATTGGCTCTGGCAGCAACCAATATTGTAATTCGTAAATGTTATGTGTTCGGGTTTTATTTTTGGTGGCCCTGAAAAGGACACAACCTTGGTAACTGGATTCATTATTCAGAGAATCTGGTGTAAAAAAGTAATCAATTAAAATCTGTCTAATAGTGGTTAAGTACAGATTTTATAAGCAGGATTATATGCAACAAAGATGCTCTTTTTTTTTTTTTTTAAGGGACCTTGTTTCTTAATTTTTCTGATTTGGAGAAAATAGTTGACCAATTAGTATGTTAGGCCAGTGCTGAAAGGCACTGCAGCAAACATCTAGAGTGTAGCCATATTTAAAAAGTCATTGGTACTTCAAGCAAGCTTCAGTATATTAACAGTATTTCATTCAACATGCACTGTCTATAAGTCTTCAGCTATGCATCGCTTGTGTTTTTGTATGTATTTGTTTGGAATTACAAAATTGAATGAGTGATAGATCCCCTGTCCAACTGCCCCAGAAAATGACAAAGGTGGCCTCAGGCATCTTTCAGTTTGGCAAAAGTTCAGAAGTCTCTCCCTTTGCTCTAACTAAGCACCAAGCATCTTTCTGTGTATCATTTACTTCAGAAATCTTATGCTTCTTAATCTTATCTTTGTTCTCTTACATGTAATCCTTATAAAAAATAAAGATTTTTGTCTCAGGACCTTAGAAATATCATTTAGGTCACTTTACCCAGGAATTATATGAAGGTTAGAAATTTAAACCTAGTCACAGCTGTTAGCATAAACAAGTGGTCTAATGGTATTGACCAACCCCCAAGCCAAGAAATCATTCTGTACTTTCCCATAACCTACCCAGTGTATAAGATTCATTTTCTTTGTATAACAATATCCAAAATAAAATTTCATTCTAAGCTTTGAATTGGTTCAATTTTATTTCAATCTTAATGTCTTGATGCTGACATGTGGTAATCGATATCTTCTAGACAGCTTGTTGATAGATCAATTATCTCGCTTGCCTTAGGTTTTAAATTTGATTCTCAAAACTACAAAAGTAAAATAAAATATTAGTGCAGTCGGGGACACATCTTATTTTTAATGGTTAATTTAGGCATTACATAATGACTTGCCCGTGCCAAGTGCAGACTGTTTTAAGTGATGTGAGATTATGACTACCATGTTAGTAAAGTTTATGTAACATAGTATTTCCCAGTTTTTAACTTCCAGTTCTTATATTATTTTTCTGCCCCTTCTTTCACGATTGTCTGTGAAAATTGGAAGTAGTATACATTTCCTTTCTTGATGGGAGATGTTATTCATACTTGTTAATTAATGAGATAGCAAGATAGGCGGGGCTAGGAGACAAGGAGGAAAGAGGAAGTAGGAGGAGGAGTCAAGATGTAGAACATGGAGGAAGGAAGATGCTTGCCCCGGCTCCCTGATAAGATCACCATGTGGAAATACTTAGATAAGTAGAAATGGGTTAATAATTAAGACAGAGCTAGCCCATAAACAATAATGATCATTGGCCAACAGGATTGTATCAAATACAAAGTCTCTGAGTGTTATTTGGGGCTGGTGTGGGTATGGGCCCAGACTGGCAGCAGGCAGGATGGAGCCAGTGGGTAGGAAAAACCTGTGGTAACATAATGGTGTCAAAACTGGGATTGAGAACTATCACTTAAAACTTAACAAAAGCTTAAAAAATAGTTTTTAGAAACAAGGGAACAGAGACTATCAAGACTTCTTAGTAGCAGCATTTTCTTGGTTGGATTTGTTTTGCTGTAGACAGAGAGTTGCATGGCTCCTTTAAGGGAGGTTTCCAAAATTAGCATAATCCGCAAAAAACCACCTTGCTTTTAAAGAGCTCTGCTAACAAATTATTGGTGTGTACGAGAGCTACAATGAAGGTTTACACTATGTTTAAAAAAATACGCTGGCTTGGGAGAGAAAAAGAAACAGGATACAATGGTTTAAAAAAGAAAAAAGGAATTAAATGGATGGCTATGATGGCACACGCCATTAATCCCAGCACTCGGCAGACAGAGGCAAGCAGATCTCTGTGATTTCAAAGCAAACCTGGTATGCAATGAATTCCAGGACAGATAAAAGTTACACAGAGAAACCCTGTCTCAAAATATGTAAAAATAGAAGTAGAATAAATAGAGTAATAAAAACGCCACATAAAGATGGAAAACACAGAGAAATTTTGGATACTATACGCACTTCTGTTGTCTTTAAATTATTTGATTGCTGAGAAAATAACTACTGATAAAAGAAATGCTGCTGGATTAATTCAATTTATATATTTAAAAAATGCTTTGACTCCAAAATTTAATCCTAAGGACAAGTTACTGGGGAAAATGATTTCTATTTTTGTTTTCACAGAAAATGAAAAGGTGTGGATTCTTTCCAGACTTATGTGGTTTGATCAAGCAAGACCCCCTGAAACAATGTGTATGGGACATTGCAACCTTACAGACCACTACAGCCAGGATTTCTGCATCTTCTTTGAACCCCATGACAGTGCCCTCTACCAGCAGGAAGTAATTTGGAAAGAACGACGCCCAAATTCCCAAATATTGTTTATAAATGTTTGTTTTCATTTAAGTGGGCTTGGTTATAAATGGCTAATGACCACAAACATTCTTTTTAAAGGTAAAAAGGGAATTATGGTATAGATATGAATACTTTGCTTTGGAATAGATTTTCTTTTATTGATACAATTTAAGGTCAATTTTGTGATATGTATATTTCTCCTCTTGTTTAGGTATTTTGTTTATATAGCTCATTGGAAAATGTAATGTATAATTTAATACAGATTAAAGAGTTACCTATGATAGTCAATACTTGGAGTTAAGTTAGTTAGGATTTCTAGATATGCAGAGATGTATTTGAGATGAATAGGCATTCTTCAAAACTTTCAAAGACCTATAGAATATGGCATTTAAAATGGTTTTGGGTTTTTTTTGACAATGAGGCACAACTGCTCCTGGTAACACCACCTGCGTCAGAAAGGAAGATGGATATCAAAGAAACGTGTTATGGAGTTTGCTTCTAATATGGCAAGACTAGCCATTTGGGCAAGATACTGCTCTTCTAGACTGTTTGACATTATGTTGTAGAAACTGGACTTGCAGGACCCACAAAAAGATGACAGCTGATACAAGATGGACATTGCTACAGGATTCCTGCTTCATGGAAGAGGCTGCCTGCCAGATAGTCTACAGGACACAAAGAAAAATGACTGACAAACTGCCATTACAGGTGGACAGTTTAAAGTTTCCAGCCTTGTTGAGGAGACTGGACACACACTATGGCCTATGGGCTGAAGATGGAACATTACAGAAGAACTTCGGGTGACTGACCAGGCAATGCATTGTCTCTGTCATTTTTAGAGTTTATATATTATCCTTATGTGGTCTTTGAAAGAGTTGAAGACAGATAGTTATGGTTATAGTTTTCCTTAGTTAGGATTAACGATAAGTTACATATAGGACTTTAGACTCACAAAGATAGGATAGGTGATATTTTCTTTAAGTCTTACAAAATGTTAATGGACTAAATATTGTTAACTGTAATTCTTATTCAATAACTGTTGTATGATATATTTTACTATGTTAAGGTTTAAACCCTTTTTATTTTAGACAGAAAAGAGGAGATGATTGGAGATGTTATTCTGTATATATATGTTTCTCATACTTGTTAATTAATAAAGCACCATTGAGCCAATGAGATAGCAAGATAGGTGGGGCTAGGAGACAAGGAGGAAAGAGGAAGTAGGAGGAGGAGTCAAGATGTAGAACATGGAGGAAGGAAGTCACCTGCTGCGGCTCCCTGATAAGACTACCACGTGGAAATACTTAGATATGGGTTAATAATTAAGACAGAGCTAGCCCATAAACAATAATTGTAATTGGCCAACAGGATTGTATCAAATACATAGTCTCTGAGTGTTATTTTGGGCTCACATGGTGGTGGGACCATGGTGGCAGAACCGGCTGCAGCCGGCAGGAAAACCTGCTGTAACACTTTCTTTTAAGGCTGAGCATTCAAGTGTCTCTTATTTTTAACACTTTGGACAATCATGCATATGCATGTACCATACTTTGGAAAGAGAATCTTCTCTGATTCAAATCATGATTAGCATTTATCTAAGAGATTAAGTTCCTCCCTTGACTCTTAAGTCATGGACAGCCAAGAATTATTGATTTAGTTTTATTGCAAGGTAGAATTCTGCCTTGTGGAGACATGAGAAGTACAGTCCAACTGTACTTAACTACATCATAGCAAGACAGAATGTTTTGCACCTGAGAGAATATCCTGCTTGGGTGGCCTGTTTTGTCATTCATGGGATTCATGTCAATAAATTTGTTGATGCCTTATCAGAAGCCCATGTATTGTAATGTCTTTTTGCCATTTGAAAGCCAGCTAGCAGTTTCATCTAGATTTATATGTATCTAAGCAAATGAATTTCATATGAAATACAATATATATTAGAAAACTGTATTTTAGTTTTCAAATGGAACTCAAAGAAGTCTGTAAGTTATTTGAAAACTCACATTCTGTTCTATGAATTTCAAATGAATTTTAAGAGATTAAAACTCAAGATCTTGTCACTTAGAAAATATGGAAAAAAATGAGAAAAGACTGAGAGATTTTGGACCCTTCAGTAATGAAAATGATTTCTTCATGAAACTTCTCTACACAGGGCTCGGAGAGGTATGTGAAAATGGAGGCAGAAAGAGTGAAAGAAGCCGTGGTTGATGAAGCACTTGAAGGAAACTTTCTTCCAGATACAACAGCATTGATGTGTATGTGACCGCATGGAGACTGGTAGCATACCCAGATCCTGCACAAGTTCAACCTACACAGGATTCCACCACTGAGAGGAGAAGTGGATACAGGTTAATATCCTTAATGAAACTATCTCCAAATAACACATACTTAAAATGCAATACAGAGTATTCTCCAAGGGAATCTCATTGGGTTTAATAACCACACTGAAGAACATGATACCTGCTCAAAACTCAATGCTAGGAGAAAAGAAGAAAATAATAGATATCAGGGAAACATACCCACACATTTATATACATATATATGTGTGTGTGTGAGTATGTGTGTGTGTGTGACAAAATGCTTACAGTTTTCAGAAATTTTATTAATCTATGTTTTTCACTATGTGAAGCTACTGAAACAATCAACTGAACATATTTTACTTTGAAAATAAGGTTTAATTCTGTAATATTACAAATGAGTTAATGGCTGTATTCATATATTTCTTGACCTTGTGTTGAGAAATTTAAGTACTTTCCCTAACAGCTCTCTTCCTCCCCACTCACCTGTAGAACTCCTGTGCTCTCAAGGTTGATCAAACAAGGTTGTTCTCATAACTTTCCCGTGTCCAGTTCCCATACGTTGGCACCAGGTATTGGTGATGCATGACTTTCTCCTATGCTTAGCCCATAACCTGACTTGGTTATATAAGCCCATTACTCTCTGCAATAAATGGCAGCAGCTTTCTCTTCACTTCTCATGGTGGTCTGTTAAGTGTTTCAATCCCAACACCTTTCGTTAGCTCAGTACTCTGGCCATGTGGTGGGGCAACCCTGCATCTTAAACACAGGATAAATGGAAGAAACCTGGTAACAGAACATTCTCTTCTGTCATCCAAAGCAAGATTTACTCTAGACCTTAATTTATATCAGAATCAGATGTTGAACACATTTTTTTATCTACAATCTAAAAATTATGTTAATTAAGGAAATCTGTGTAGGTCTTGGAAAATATGAGATAAGTTGATAATGTTTGTCATCAATTTATAGTTAGTTAAAACTTTATTCTGCTTTTCAAATCTCAAACGTCATGCATTACTTAGTTCGATGGTGAGAAAACTTGACCACATGTAAATGTTCTTCCACATGTGGTCTGTTGGGAGGGAGATTCTGGGTTGAAAATATAAATTATATTCCATATAAATGGCAAGTTTCAGAAATGCTCGATCAAAGAAAGAGACATAAGAAAATTACAACTACCACCACTTAAAACAATAGGTACCTTAGGACCACATCCAAACTTTTCTTCTTATCACTGCTGTAGGAAAGCTGGGTTTAAGTATAAAATTGGATTCATTTTCTTATATTCCATATTTTTTTATATGAAGTCACATAGAAACATATGCTGCCAATATGACAGTTTAAAGCACCCATAATGTTTACAATACTTAAATATTGCACACACTACTAAAAATTCACAATATTTTATTCAACATTATTCAACAAATTTTATATTAATTTTGGAAAATCCATTAGGTCATATATATATATATGTATATATATATATGTGTGTGTGTGTGTGTGTGTGTGTGTGTGTGTACAAATACACAAGCATTCTCACACAAATATTCTCCATAACTTTCTTCTTTCTCTTTTTTAATCAGTTGCTTATCTCCAGCCTATAAATTAGTGCTGTCCACAAAGGTGTATTTACTCACCTCAGTTATGTGTCCCTGGAAATGTCTTCTCATACACATTCAGATATTTGACTCAAAAATATTTCTAAAAATAGAATAGTTTCTTTAAGATGATTGTAAATACCATCAAATTTGTAGTGAGCTTAATAAAATACAGATATGCTAATTTAGTTATTCTCATAATAGTTCCATAATCTATCATACATACATATCTATGTTTCTATCATATGACAATACGATAAATTCCATAATTTAAACATAGAACTGTTATTTATCAGTGAGTCAGAAAGGAAATAATTCACCAGTGTAAAATTTATTGCATAAGAGAGAGTATTAAAACATGGAAAATAAACAAGAATTTCCCTTTTAAAGTATTTTATCTATTATTTGAAAATGTCATGGGTGTATATAACACATTATGGTCGTATCTACCCTCCCATTTTTATCTGGCATCAAACCTCCTCAATATTCCTCCATTTACAGCTTCCCCTCATCTGTATCTCCCCCCCTCATCTTTTTTATTACATTTCAATGAATTAGTGCTTCCCATATATTCCCATGAAAGTGCATCTTGCTCTAACTGGATCATGGACAGCACACCACTATCCATTTCCACATTCAAATATATAGTAATGGTTTTTTTCCCTTAAGTATGAACACAATCTGAATTTTCACCCTGCTATTTTATTGTAGCTGCATTGTTGTTTAAATGGGAGTATATACTACTAGGGAATGATTTTCACTTTTTTCTTATTGCTCATTTATAATTTTATCATATTTGAAGGGCCCCATCCCATGTGGAATTGTTAGAGGGAAATTACAAATAATTGAGAGGCCACAGAAGGAAAGACTTGTGAAATTAAGACTCAGCATTATTGTGTCCTATGGAAAGGTCACACATGTAAAAGATAAATACCTCTTTTCGTGGAAAGCCCCAAGTCTCTGTGCTGGTTTCTAATGTTCGTTTTCCACGGGATGGCTCTCCCAGGAGCTGGTGTCCTATGCCTGAACTCCAGCACAGTAGTTATCATAATGTTATCTGCTGGCAGATCTTCCCTTATCCTAAACTCAGCCATGGTGTCCTAACTAAGAATTTGCACTCGTTCTTAAACTTCAATTTTTGTGAATAACGAAATTCCAGAGATCCAATTTTCCATTTTCAGAAAGATGACAAGTATTTTTCCTAAGACAAGAAACATTTAAGTAATAACATTTATAACAAAATAAGCTATACATTAATGAGAAGTCTATATAAAAATAAAGCTAGCTATAACAGATGCTGAAAAGAATGTAGAGGATTTAAAAGTCAGTTAAATCAGGCAGAAAAGAAAAAAAATCTAAGCAATATTGTGAATAGATCTAAACATATCAAAGTAATAATGGACAACAAAGATTTGTGAAAAACATTTGCATATTTATGTATTTGCCAATCTGACATTTTAATTAGCCTTGGGTCAATAAGAGAAATGAAAATAAACAATCTTAACAAATATGAAATTGTACTAAAGATTTAGTCCAATTTTTTTTTTAATAAGACGTTCAGGTATGAGATGCTTGCCAATTGCTTCTTACTTTGCTTTGACTGTCCGACGATAACTGTTTTACAAATATACCTACAAATAGGACAGTAATTTTTGCTAATCAAAAACATTTAAATGTAAACAGAAGAGTCTCACTGAAAAAATAAAGCTGTGCATCTATGCCAGACAATTAGCAAGAGATTTTAAAGCTGACCATTTTAGCATGGAGCTGTATTCCTTTCTTCTTAGCAAAAAAGTACTCATTAAAATAGTTCAGTAATCTTAAAATTTACTAGAACATATAGGTAAAATTTATAGTTGATGAATATAAGCTTTATTTCATGGTCGAATTTCAGTTTCTGAATCTCAATAAAATAATACAGTCAATATTAGTATGTTTATGTCAATAATACTGGAATTAGATTCAGTCTTTCTTATTGCCGCATGAGAATTTACTTTTAATATTAACTTTGAAAAAGGAGCCTGTATCAAAAACATAGAATATGAATTCTGTTTCAGACATTTCTGACAAATAATATATTATGGTAATTTTTAGAAAAATAATTAAATATACAAAATTTATAGATACATCCTCTCTCATAATATTCATTTAGAAAATAGTATGCCTTAACGAAGATATAGAACTAATTTCTAATATTGTATTTTACATACAAATCATTCAGATATAAGTTAAAATTACACCTATCTAATTTCACATAAATTAAAAAAAAGAAAATAAATTTTAAAGTTGACTATTAAAACACACTCACTAACTCACACACACAACAGCAAAAAGAAAAAAAAATATTAAGATACAACTCAGATATTAAACTTTCATGATTTTAATGTCTTCATGCCCTATTTGTATATGCACTACATATCTATTCTTATCAAAATCATTGAGCCACTCTCTATTTAATAATTACTTGAACTCTGTCCATGTATTTGTAAATGTGTAGTAGGGGCTGCAGGGATGGTAAAAAAGCTCCTCCATTAAGTTGTTTGTCAAGAAAGCATTGGGTAGATTTGTATGTTTCCCAGAGCTCACAGCAATAATGGGGTAAAGTAGCGTGCATCTGTAATGCCAGAACTGGGGAGACATGTAGATTTCCAGGCTCACTGCTCACCCAGCCTATCAATGTAAGTAAGCCCCTGGTAAGACAGAGACCCTGCTTCATGAAATGAGGAAAAAAATCCAAAATCAACCTCTGGTATCCACACCAATGCACACACACACATTCCTGTGCATGCCCAGGCACCACACACACACACACACACACACACACACACACACACACACACACATAATCAAAAATGCACACAAATTCTGTAGCTACAATGTGTTTTCCAGGCCTGATGGTTGGCACCAATCAGTGGTGAGAAATAGGTTTTTTTTCCTTTTTAAAATTTAAATTAGAGCAAAGGATCACCAGCCTATAATTCCCACTGCCAGAGAATACTACGAGATGCATACAAGGTCCCTCACAAAAGGGGAAAGGAACTAGACCACTGAGCACATTGAGAGTGGGGGAGGCAGTGAGTGGGGAGGGTGTTAGAAGAAAGAGAAGGGGAGGACAGGAAAATATTCAGGAACAAATAAAATAGAGAGAGAGAGAAAAAAGAGAAATTATATAATAACCATAATAGAAGCCATTATAGGTTTGAAGAGAAAACCATCTCTAGAGAAATGTACAGAGTCTTACAAGGATGACCCTAATTAACAATCTGAGCAAAGGTGAAAAGGCTACCTTAAATGCCCTTCCCTGATAATGAGATTGATAACTAACTCAAACAGAAGCAGAAACCCACAGCTAAACACTGAGCCAAACTCCAGTTGCAAAGAGGGAGTAGTGATAAGAAAAGGGGTCAAGCCCAGGCTATAGAAACCCACAGAGACAGCAGACCTGAACAAGTAGAATCTCATGGACCCCCAGACCGATAGCTAGGAAACCAGCATTGTATCTACTCAGACCCCCTGAAAATGGGTTTCAGTTAGAAGGCCTGGGCAGACTAAGGGATCTCTCACAGTGGAACAAGAAGATATCCTTGCTGCAGGAAAGAACTTTGGGAACACATTCCCCATACATTCCCTTAACCTAGATACCGGAGGGAGGGCCTTGGCCTTGCAATAAATGACTTTACAGATTTTGATAATCCCGTTGGAAGGCATCACCCTCCCTGTGTATTTGGGGCGGGGGATGGCACTGGAGAGCGATGGGTGGCATGGGAGAAAGAGAGATGGACTTGGGATCAATGATCAATATGTAAAATAAGAAAACTTATATATGCATATATGTATATATAATTAATTTAATTTAGAAGCCATCTTGCTTTTCATGTCAATCCCAGTTCTCTCTCTCTCCCTTCCTCCCCTGTCCCCCTTCCAACCCCCATCCCATTTCCCCCTCTGTTCCCCAGGGAGGGTGAGGCCTCCTATCTGAGATCTTCAAAGTCTGTCATATTATTTGGTGCAGAGCCTAGGCACTCCTCTGTGAGTCTAGGTTGAGAGAGTATCCTTCTATGAATGGGCTCCCAAGTCCATTCATATACCATGGATAAATACTGATCATTATTAGAGGCATCATAAACTGCCCAGTCCTCCTAATTAACACATACATTCAAGGGGTTCAGGTTGGTCCTATACTGGTTTCCCAGATGACAGACTGCAGTGCATGAGGTCCCCCTTATTCAGGTCAGCTATTTCTGTGGGTTTCTCCAGCCTGGTCTTGACCCCTTTGTTCATCACCCCTCCCTCTCTGTAACTGGATTCCAGGAGTTCAACTCAGTGTTTAGCTGTGTGTGACTGCTTCTACTTCCATCAGCTACTTGATGAAAGCTCTAGGATGGCCATCCTAAGTGAAGTAACCCAGTTACAAAACAAGTGACAAGACAAACATAGTTTGTACTCACTCATGTATGGATTTTAGACATACAGTAAAGAATCACCAGGCTACAATCAATACTTCCATAGAGGATTGAAAACAAGGAGAGCCCTTAGAGCGACATACGTGGTTCCCAAAAAAATAAGAAAGGGACAACATCTCCTGGGATGGGAGGGGAGAGGAAGTTAGGAGAGAGAGAAAAGCAGAAGAGCAGGAGAGAGGAGACATAAGGGAGCAGGAAGATTGACTCAGGGGAAAAATAAGGAGAGCAAGAATAGAGATACAATAATAGAGGGAGACTTTATAGGTTTAAAGTGATACTGGCACTAGGGAAATCTCCAGATATCTACATGGATGAACACAACCAACTAACAATTTAAGCAATAGTGGAGAGGCTACCTTAAATGCCCTCCCCAGACAAATGAGATTGATCACCACCTCATATGGTTAGAAATAGTTTTATCATACAACTCTTTAGTCCTTACTCAGGGGATACTGTGGTTTATGTCAAAACTCTTAACTTGATGATTTTGCCAGTGATAGTCAAAAGCTATAACTCATTTCTCCAAATGCCTTTACTCAGAATCAATTCTGAGGCTCTGTGGAAGCCTCGTGTTAAGAGACTGAAAAAGGAGAATAAACAGTTGAAGTGAGCCTCAGATATTTCAATACATTGTGAATTCAAGAACAACTGATGCATAATGAAATTCTGAATACAAGAAAAGGAAGACCAAAGAAATAAACAGTTGTACATAGAATATTGAAGTTATTTTGGATAAATTCCTTTCTTTACAAACAGAAGTTTTCCATGTTATACAAAACATTACATGAGGAAAATGAAGAGGAAGCTAATTCTTGAGATATGGGATTTTTGGTGGTGAATGAACATGCCCGTCTCTTCAGTTGTGTCTTCCAGATAGTCCCTGTATATATCAATTATATCATTTATGCAAATTTCTTCATACGAGAATTCCACCTGACAATGAGACATCTGCAGAACAACATAGTTTTTATAATTAGTAATTAAATAGAAAGGTTTAACCCCCATGTCAGCCATGGTACATGGATAAATAGCATGCTTTATACTGCCCAGATACAGACAAGTGGTGACATATGTTACCATAAACTACTTACATAATGAAGAAGTATGAAAAAAGGAAAAATGTATCCAAGTGTTTCTATAAGTGAAATCCTGTGTTCACCCATGTTCCAGTCAGAAACATAAGCTCTCCTTAATTAGCAGTAGATTTCAATTCTAGTTGAAGTGACCATTTAACAACCCTGCAGGATGATGCTTTTTTCATGCAAGCAAGTAATGACAATATAAAAACTGCTGTGTAGTTCTTGCAGACACTTAAATAGGTGCTTGGCTTGTATGAGCCTCACTAAGATCTTCCTCAAAGAAGTGTTACTTACAGAGGGTAATGGCAAAAACAAAGATTTATTTTGAGACAAAATTTGAAAATCCAATCACTAGATATTTAAAAAAAGTAACTTTAACAGAAATCATATGTAACTCCTTTAAATTATTAATAACATGTTAAATTACTACATAGATAAGTATAAAAAAGGGGCTACAGTTCAAGTAATTCAATAACCATTGCCACTAGTCACTGATAGATAAATGCATTAATCCACTATGGAGATGAACTATTAATAATGGGATTATACTAACAATCATAATAAGTTAGCTGTTGAACCCTAGGATAGCACTAATATTACAGGGATAGGGCTCAAGTCTTGATGGCATGATGGATGTGGACTGGGAATTTTGGAGCAGTAAGTACTGACTTAGAAGAAGAAAGAATTTCAATATTTTCAAACCAGCATGGCTAAGCCCTTGCTTGCTGGCAAAATATCAGCACTGTACAAAGGATTTTATAAAAATATAATATATCACAGTGTTCCATGAAGATCTGAAATTGAATCTTAGCCGACTGGATGTATTTGCTTGTCTCTTGCTGTCAGGGGCATTTTGAATTCCTAGAAAAGATCTATTTTAGAATACCATTAAACAAACTCAGGAAGTGTCTAGCCTCTCTGCTGAGTGATGCAGGCTAAGCTGAGACTACAGGTTAGAAGAGGAGGACAAAGCCTCAGCAGCTCCCACACACAGTTCCATTCTTCTCCATGATCTCTGTTGCTTTTCATCACATAGCGTGCTCGGATTTACTTGCTCCATAGGACTGCTATATAGAACAAATAAAATCTCTCTTGTGTGAATGACTATCCTAATGTCCTCCTTTTCAGTTAACACTAAATAGCAAATGGTAAAACGTGTTTATTTCCCTCAAAAGAGAAAAATGTCATTAGAATTGATAACAATTGTGTTTGCGATTAATATCTGCCTTGCATCGTTAGTTCTGTCTCTTCAGTTAAGTACAGACTACTTAAATTATGGCACTGAATTCTATTTAAGACAGCAGAGATTCAGTAAAAATGTACATATTTATGCATATCCTTTAATTAGTTTGATAGATACGTAGATGAATACAAAGATAAGATATACTATTCCATTAAGTATATAGCTTATCTGTTTGGTGCCCTGTAAAGGTGTAAATTAGTAAATTAAATAGTATTTAGTAGCTTGTTTACTGAAACTTAAACAAAAGAATACTAGAAGCAAGTTAAAGTCCCGAAAAATCTCAATTGTATAAATACTGAAACTAATCCTGGAAGTGGTGGCTCAATCCTTTAATACAAGACCTACAAAAGCAGACATGTGAATCTCTGAGTTCAAAAACAGCCTAGTATTCAGAGTGAGTTCCAGGACAGCCTGGAATACACAGTGAAAACCTGTCTAAAGAAACAAACCTGTTTAAAGCAAAATATCAATAAATAAATACCAAAAATAAAGTATTTATAAGTGATTAATTTTGCCAAAAAATATTTTTAAAATATTTTATAGCTGGAATTTTATCTTCCTTATAAAATTAAAATTTCACTACTTATGATTCATTTCATAATAGGTCATTAGCTGTAAAATTACTGGGCCTGTAGCCATTTTGTAACTTGTGTATCCTGACAAAATACTTCAAGCTTATTTAATGAATTATTTTTGCAGGGATGGTAATTGAGCCTAAGGTCTCCTGAATGCTAAGCAAGCACTTTACCAGAGAGCTGCAACCTTTGCCCTTCACATTCATTTCAGAAATAAAAGTCTGCAGTCTGCAGATGTTCACTGCAAACAATTCAAATATTCTCAATGGAGTCATTTAGAAAAGAAGGAAACCCATATCTTTCCATCATCCTCTGGACTGAACCATATAAATTCAGAGTGTATAGTTTCTTTTCATTGTTCATTGAAAATGCTCTGTTTCTTTATACCTATAGTAGACAGTTAGGTGATATATGCTAGAGAGACGCATGGATTTATATGGGTAGATCTTATATTCAATACATTATTTTTGGAAAGATTTTATACACAGAAATAGATACAAAATATGCATATATATGGTATTCTTTTGTAAGCAAGACAGAAGAATTTCCAAATGACTCTATCAGTAATAAAAAAATTTGGCTACATAAACACATTTTAAATATGTTTGTATATGTGTGTATATATATATATATATGTATATATATATATATATGTGTGTGTGTGTGTGTATGTGGATCATGTCACTCAAAAGCAATTTAAAATGAAGAATGAAACTATCTAAAAATTAGCAAAAATTAACATGAATGTAAAAAGTTATTTAAATATCAATTAATTAATGAATAATCATGGCGGATAGGAATATGTGCCTAAAAATTGAATTAAAATAAATCATAAAAACCTAGAGATAGATATTGGGGTTCAAGCCAAAGATCAGATCAGTAAAGCAGCCAACCAGTGTCTCTGCTCACCCTCAGATTGAAAGGGTGATCACCACAATTGGAGGTAGTTATTTTCATTCCATATCACAAATGGTAGTGTGCTAATGTGTTTGATGTGAGAGAATTAAAGGAAACCAGAGAAGTCTTAGAGTTATTGGAACCTGGAAGGGCTGTTTCTTGATAAAAGTGATATTTAAATACATGAAACCTTACATCTGCTGTAGGATCACTAATGTATTTCAAATGTGCTTCTGTAGAAGTCTCTATGCTCTAATATCATGACATGCAAGGCATCCGTAGAAGAACAAATTCAGGCATTCACTCCACAAAGTGAGCATATAAGGTGCACTTCAATGTATTAGGACTGGTCTTCTTACAAGAAATGCTTATAGCCATAATCATGTCCAGTCCAAAACTTTTATTTGGCCATGCAAACTTTTATCAAAGAGAGAGGTTTTAGAGCAAAATAACCAGGCTGTACACCAGCCTATTATTCACGCCACCAGAGAAACTAGGAAACAAGGAGGATTCTAAGAGATTCATATAAGGCCCCTCACAGAAGGGGAAAGGGACAAGATCTCTAGTGTGCATGGAGAGCAGGGGCAGTAAGTGGGGAGGGAGCTAGGAGTAAGAGAAGGGGAAGAGAGGAAAGCACATGGGACTAGGAAGATTGAGTCAGGGGAGGAATAGACAAAAGTAAGAGAAGAGAAGAGAGAGAGAGAGAGAGAGAGAGAGAGAGAGAGAGAGAGAGAGAGAGAGAGAGCATAAAAGATGGAGCCATTATAGGTTTGTAGAGAAAACTAACTCTAGAGAAATGTTCAGAGACCTACAAAACTGACTCCAACTAACAATCTGAGCAACAGTGGAAAGGCTACCATAAATGCTCTTCCCTAATAGTGAGATTGATGACTAATGTATCCACCATCATAGAGCCCTCATCTAGGAGCTGATGTAAACAGAAACAGACACCCACAACTAAACACTGAGCCAAACTGGAATCCAGTGCAGAGAGAGAAGACAAGACTAGGCTACAGAAACATATAGAGACAGCTGACCCGAAAAAGGAGGAGCAAATGGGCCACCAGACTGACAGCTGGGAAACCAGCATTGGACTGACTCAGACCCCCGAACATGGGTCTCAGTTAGAAGGCCTGGGCAATCTAAGGGACCTCTGACAGTGGAGCCAGGATGTATCCCTGGTGTACAAAAGAACTTTGCAAATGCATTATCCATGGAGGGATACACCCTTAACCTAGAGGCAGGAGGGAGGGCATAGTCCCTATTCCTAATGACTTGACAGATTTAGATGACCTCTCCTGGAAGGCATCATCCTACATGTGGAGTAGGGGAAGAAATGGGAGGGAGGGTGGTCGGGGGGCATAGGAGGATGAGAGTTAGGAAGGGTGGGAGGAAGGGAGATATACCTGGATGGAGATCAATGTGTAAAATAAGAAAATTAAATTAAAAAAAGAAAAAAATATGTAAAACATTCAAAAAAAGTCATTCTTCTAGAACTACAAGAATGCAAATTTTGTTATTCAAGCCATTCAATATGTAGTGACATCCTGGGGCATTTAATGCTTCCATCTTTAATGAGGTGAGGCTTTCCTTAGTGAAAGAAATCTCCAGGAGGAAAGAATATCTCACATGACTTTTTTTTAAAGAACAGAGTGTGAATTTAATGCAAAACTTCAGAAATGCGGGAAACCAAGAATTTGCTCACATAAACAAATTCTCTATGTGTGTGCCTCTCTCTCTGTGTCTCTGTTTACCTCTGTGCCCCTGTCTCTTTCCAAAAATATTCATTAGTCATTGAAAATTGGGATCTTTTCTTATGTACTTAATTCAAGTCTAGTTCTGAAAAAACTGTGTCTCTAGATTTTCGGTATGTGAGTGCTACCAATAGTACAGAGAGAATGAGCCAATTTTAGAAATGCAAATCACAGGAATCTGATACACATGTTTCACAAATACTTACAAATTAAATATTAAACAAGGAAATTAAAGCAGAGGAAAGATTTAAGGTACAATTTCTATTATAGTACACATTTGTCTAAATATTTGACCACTCACTATAAACTTTCTTATATATGATATATATAAATATAAATTTATGTATATATAAATTTCATATATATATTTTTTTTCTTATTTTACATATCCCTCTCCCTCCCTCCCATGCTCCCTTGATCCCCCCTCTCATCTCACTACTCCTACACCCCACAGGGAGCATGATGCCTTCCAGGAGGGGTCTACATAATCTGTCCAGTCATTTGAAAGATGAACATGAGTCTTCACCAAGTAGCTGATGGAAGAAGAAGCAGAGGTCCTCAGCCAAGTACTGAGCCAAATTCCTGGAATCCAATTGTAGGGATGGAGGGTAATGAACAAAGGGGTCAAGACCATGCTGGAGAAACCTACAGACACCACATATCTTAAGTATATGTTTATAATTAGGAAATAAGTTTCATTTTATGTACAAAATTTCAGATAATGAGCAGTGATAATATAGTTGATAAAACTCAGGAATAAATCAACCAAAAATGAAAATCAATCACTACAACTTAAATAAAATTCACAATGTGTGATTTTTACTGCATGTGAAGTTTTTTATTTTTTATGAGACATGCCAAATCATAAGACATACCAAGTGTCTTTAGATCTCATACTTTATACTTTCTTCGTCTCTATTTTATTTTATACTCAGAAAGACCTGTAAATCCATACTTTTTTCCTGTAATTATATTTGATGTTTCCTTTTGTATACAGGCATGTAGACAGGAGAAATAAGTAACTGTAGTGTTAGGACTTTGGCAATGTGTGTTATAATTTAAAAAGTGGCAAAACTTGCTATCAGGCAGAGCTTATTTGGAATTTTTTCCCATTTCTATTTTTGTTTGTTTGTTTTGTTTTGTTTTTTTAATTAGAGAAAAGGAAAAGGTAAAAAGAGGGAGGTTGAGACTGGCCTCTGGGGACAGGAGCAGTAGAAGAGAATAGAGGCAGGTAGGTGGTAAGACAGACAGGCGGAGAAGAAGAGGTGGGGGGAACAGTGAGGAGAGAAAGATGGGAGGTAGACAGGGCCCTTTTCAAAGGGAACATACAAAATCTGCACAGGTGGTGCTCTTAGTGGCAGCAACTGAGGATATATCCTGTCAGAAACACATGGGCAGGCCAGTACAGATGTCTGAATTAAGTATGAATTAAAATATCAACATAAACTTGTGAATTCTTAAACGCTTTCTTATCTCTATACAGTAAAGAAAAAGTAAAATTTAAGGAACCCAGGATGGCCAGGAAACATCCAAGCTCACACACAGAACTAGAAGAATCAAGGTTCTCGCTAACATGACAGTTAACATATACCTTCCCACTTCCTGTAATTCACACTCATGCTAAGCTCTGAATAGTACATTCTTTCAACAACACTAAAGGATGTTGAAGGGTCATATGCCAGCAAATAAAATCATCAAATAACATGATGTTTTATATTTTGCTCCTGGGAAAGGAGTTCTGTTCACCATGTTCATAAAATGTCAGATAAACCTGCCATCCCTTACTGACCTGGTACAGGAACAATTGCAGCCTCCTTGATGTGGAGGGTTCATTCTGATGTGTATATATTTTGAAATGTTGTCACCAAGATCTTTAGCTTCCTTCCTCCATCATAAAAAATGTGCAGAAGGGACCTTTGGAGCATCTTTGATGCTCCTGTTGCTCACAATTGTAATCAATAACGAGTCAACATAAATCTCTACTTATTTTTCCTGATATTACATAATATATTAATTTTAGAAGACCCTCTTCCTTTAGTTTTCTTCTTTATTTTTCTACCACACACCAGGGTGATTCCAGTATTCCCCCCTTATTTTTTTCTTGTCATGGCTTTTCCAGGATCTATCTGCCTGCTCCATTATTAATATTTCTCTCCTTGAATCATCCCTTGAACACTGAATCCTGTAGCCTAGGAAACTTCCCCTGTTTCAAACAATAAATTCTTACCTCTTATCATTTATTTGCCCTCTTTCTGAATCATTCTAATGTCTCAAGCCAAAATTTGTACTCTAGCTACAGCCACTGTACAGTTAAGACTCTTTTCATATTGCCCATTGGTTATTTGCTTTGTCTCTTTCCTAGGCTAGATTTGACCCCTTATTCAGCTTGCTTGTTTCTAATAATTTTTTGAGTTTCTTTATATTGTTTTGCAATCTGTCCTGGAACTCATTATGTAGTTCAGGCTGGCCTTGAACTCACAGAGATCCACCTGTCTCTGCCTACTGAGTGCTAGGATTAAAGGCATGTGCTATCAATACCTGGCCAGGTCCAGCTTTTTTTAGATCTACAGTAATCACCTTGACATTCAAAAGAAAAGCTTTCAGCATATTCAATGGAAAATATCTGACATTTTTAAACAAGAGCCAAAGTAATACCATCTAGCAAAACACAGGACTAGTTAGCTATGGGATATGGAAATAAGGGGGGCGCTGCCTCCACTTGCCCAGCCAGTCTAGTAGAGGTTGCATTAAACATACTTTGGAAAAGCCTTACAATAGTGACTTTTACAACATTCATTGTGTCAGATTTTATGGACATTTGTTTTTGTTTTGTTTTGTTTTAATAACAGTGCCCTGACCTTCATATGATGACTAATTGAAGAAATAAATGTGTCTTTTAAATTTTCGAAATATGAGAATTGAAGTTTTCACTTGTTGGTCACATTCAGCTTTTGTTTTAAACTCAAGATATAAAGATATAAAGGAGCTTGCATAGAGACCCTCATCTTGCCATCAACCTTTAAGAGCTTATTGGAGGACCTCACTCTCTTAATGACTCCCTGATGGCATTAGAACAACTTAGAATTAGCCTGCATCTTCTGCTCTTTTTTTATAGTTCCCATAGCCTTGTTTCTCATTTCTCTGAATGTCTTATCAGCACATCTGCTACGGCAGTCTGGTCCACTGGAAAGTTTCCAAGCTAATTTCAAGTGTGATATTTAATAGTTGATGTGCTGTCATATGCCAGGCAAGCTGTCCCTCACCTATTGACTGTACCTGAGCTCCAATATATGATACTTGAGTTAATACTTTTCTTACCATTTGGTAGCTTGATACAATATAGTTTTCATTTGTATTAATCTTTGATAATAGACTAGATAGTTGAAGCCCTTCTTCAACTAAAGTTAACTCTGCGGTGAATCTAATGCTTCTAGATGAAGAACGTAATTTTCATGATAGTCTGAGGATTTGTCTAAAATCTTATGTGGAATGAACATCCTGTTTGAAAACCATAATAACTTATATGGAACAACATCTGGAACCTATAGTCAAATACACTCACACACGCAGATAATTTTAATTAGGTATAGTTTCACATATGTATTGGAAATATTTAATGCATTTATATTTGTTTCCTTTTTTAAGAAGGAAGGAATTTATTTCAGCTCACAGTTCAAGGTTTAAGTCCATCATCTTGGGGGAAGTCACATGAGCAGCTACTCATACACCATATACCATCGTCATCAAAGAAGCAAAGAAACAGAAAGCCAGGATGACTCATGCTAGGGATGAATTTATTTTACCCCTTTTCTACTTTTTAGATTCATCTTATTTTTTTTCAATTTATTTTTCTTATTTACATATCAATCCCGGTTACTTCTCCCTGCCTCCATCTCTTCTTCCTTTCCTACCTCCCTCCCTCTCTCCCATCCTCCCATGCCCCCAAAACCCTCCCCCACCCTCACACACACTGCACAGGGAGAGTGAATTCTTCCAGGAGGAGTCACAAAATCTGTCAAGTCTTTTGGAGTAGGGATTAGGCCCTCCTTTCTTTCTCTAATTTAAGGGAGTATCTTTCCATGGGGATTGTACTCCCAAAGTCCTTTTGTGTACCAGGGATACCTTCTGGCTCCATTGTCAGAGGTCCCTTAGACTTCCCAGGCCTTCTAACTGAGACCCATGTTCAGGGGTTCTGAGTCAGTCCAATGCTGGATTCCCAGTTATCAGCCTAGGGGCCCATTAGCTTCTCCTTGTCAGTTGTCTTTGTGAGTTTCTGCAGCCTGGTCTTGTTCTCCCTCTCTGCATCTGGATTCTAGATGGGCTCAGTGTTTAGCAGTGGGTGTTTGTTTCTGTTTCCATTAGCTACTAGATGAGGGTTCCATGTTGGTGGATAAGTTCGTAGTAATGGTTAGGTTATATTCATTTCTTTGGCAGCTAATGACTTTGAAAAATTATGGGTTACATTATAAATAAAATTTAAGCAAAATCTTTATAGAGACCAATGAGTGCATGGACATATACATACTAATTCACTATAAGACTCATTGGAGCAGAATGGTCAATCACTGGAGGATATAATTAGACACATTTGGAAGGTGATAAGAGTATTCTGAGAGTAAGTTAGTAATTAAGGTAAATTGGTGTTTTGAGCTTAATATGAGTAAGCTGTAAGTATGGAGGAAAATTTTTAATGTGTGTAAATTTCTGGAAAATATCTCAAGTGATGTAAAATGCACAATAACGGAATTATCAGTATGTTGACAAAGCAGCCATAAAAATGATGAATGAGAAGAATCTGAAGAAAAAATAAAAACAAGACAATTCATGAAGAAAAGCTTTTTTCTTATTCTCTAATTTGCATTTTTTTTCATTTTACATACCAAACATAGTTCCCTCTCCCTCCTTCTCTAGCTCCCCACCTCATTCTACCACCATCCATTCCTCAGAGGGAGTGTAGAGCCCATTCCCTATGGTGGGATACCTTGCTCAATCTTGATACAAGGTAAGGTACTTGGTCCAGCCTCAACTTGGTATGCAGACCTTTGTTGGAGCAAGCTTTTTAATACTTTGCTCCATTTCAAAGAATGCATAGCTATAGGAAGTGGAAGACATTTTATTGTATAGACAACAATACCATATATATGGATTTCAGTTATGGTACAGTTATGACAAATAATATATCAACTAATTTGGTTACCATTTGCTAGACATTGTTTGTTTTGTTCTGTTTTTCATTCTTTTAAAACAAAATGGGTGGTTAGGAGATTTACAACAGTAGCCTTGAAAGTTTCAAAAGCTCCGAAAATCTTATACATGAAATAAAGGAGTAAACCCATATAGCTTCTTAATCTTTCTTTTGTATTTGGCATGTACCTACCCTCTATTCCATATCAATAAACCTTTGCCTTGATGTCTAACATCCTTGTTGAGGATTAAGTAACTTTTATATAACAAATCTGGGCATCCAGAATATTTATTACCTCTAAAATAAGAGATTGGATGCCACACTATTCTGACAAAGGAATGGGCATTAATATTCTTGTAATTGTACATTAGGTGATTGACAACTACTATAACTCGTTATTAAGTACAAGTCTTCCCACATCTTGAACATTCTGGATAATATACAATTTATTCTATATGTATTGATTTTCTACCTATACAAATGGAAGAATGTTTATCTCTATGCAGCACACAGAGCCTCATCTGCATGTGTTCATGACCCATAAGTCACTTTAATATTTAACATTTAAATGGGCTTTTTGAGGTATTTGGATTTTAGAACCTTTCATTAAGCAATCCTAACATAATGTTATATTATTTCAGCTTATCATTCAACGTTCTCTAGAAAATCATGATTCTAAGTATAATTGCTCTTCCCACTTAAACATCATCCTTTCCTTTTTCAAATTTGGAACTAAAAATGAGGAACTGGAGTTGAACTAAGTTCTCAACTGAGAAAATCCAGGGTATAGATTAACATAAAAATTTGTGAACATCATTTGGATGCAGTGGTACTTCATATCAAACCAAAAAATATCAAATTAATATTTAAAATTTTCTCTATATATTTTCTTAATATTCCTTTAGACCATATTTACTAGGTTGCAGATAATGTTATAGATGAAAGTGCTTTTGGCTAGCTTTCTCATGTAGTTTTACATCAGTATGACTATTTTAATAAGTATTTCTTAGCCCACAATAATTAAATGTAACCATCTTCCCAGATTTTCTATGTTAGGACCATTGGCATACTCATTTCTAAAACCATAGTTTCTATTTTTGTTTTTTAAAGATTATTTTATTAGTTATGAATACAGTATTCTGCCTACATGTATGTGTGCATGCCAGAAGTGGGCACCAGATCTCATTATAGATGGCTGGGAATTAAACTCAGGACCTCTGAAAGAGCAGCCAGTGCTCTTAACCTCTGAGCTATATCTGTACCCCTTAGAGCAAAGATACTTTCACTGTGCAGCAAGGAAATTAAGGCACTAGAGAGTGGAATTGGAGGTATAAAAAGTCATATAATACATTAGAAGTGATGTCTATAATGTGTGATTTCTTGAGTCAGGAAAGCATGTGTAATTTCTTGAGTCAGGAAAGTATTAGGAGTGATGTACAAACAAGTGGCAGAAGCTTCACGTATTCCAAATATTTCAAATTAAGTCCAAGGAGCATATATAATTTTGTATAAACTAAAAATAAAGTTCTGCTGTCAGTAAACACCAACCTGTGAATTTGAATGGAGGGCCAGGTCTTCCTTTTAGGTGAATTGGAAACTTGGCCAAAATCTGCTACAGAAAACTCCTCAACTATAAGTCATGCATCTCATCTGACTCTGAAGTAGTCTATAGTTACTAATGCTCTTATACAGCGATTTCTGCTTTCATAAACATGGTGGCATGAGCCACCCATAACTGCATCTGTTGATTTCTATTGTAAAGGCTAGCAGTGGAGCTCCCTTGAAGAGTAAACTTATATGCACACAAGTAGAAATCAAGTAACTTTACGTAGAAGAGCTGAAGTGTTTTGGTGATCCATGAAGAGTATATTCTATTTTCTATTGTGATAGTAAAACATGTGATATTTAACCAATTCATTGAGAACATAAACCTATTTGGCGAAGTACCTAGTGACTGGAATGTTTGGCTTTGATGGGAGATGTCATTCTGTAAATATGTTTCTCATATCGGTTAATGAATAAAGCACTATTGGCCATTAGGAAAGCAAGCTAGGCGGGATTAGGAGACAAGGAAGATTTCAAAAATGGTAGGGAGAAGATCCAAGATAAAAGAGAAAACAAAACGCCAGGCCCTCTCTCCAGTAAAATGAGACCATGTAAAAATACTTAAATTAATACAAATGTATTAATAGTTAAGACAAAACTAGCCAATAAAAAATGCCAGCCCCTCTCTCTGGTAAGATAAGATCACATGGAAGTACTTAGATTAAAAGAAATGGGTTAATATTTAAGACAGAGCTAGCTGATAAGAAACAAGTAACTGGCCAACTGAATTATATCTAATACAACACCTCTGTTTGTTATTTGGTGGCTGGTGTTGCGGTGGGACCAGATCAGTGGGGAAAAAATAACAATCATAACATGGCTTCTTTTCTGTAAACTAATGGTATTTCAAAACTTATTCTTGAGGAGCAGATAACAAGTTATCAATGAATTGAAAGAAACTTGTAAGAAATGAAAGGAATGAACATATTAATGAAGCCCCAAATGAATTTGTTATACACTTGAACTAATCTATATATGCTAATTTTCAATTTTCTAAGAGATTGTTCCAGGATCATCATAGCATGTGACAAAGTTCACCTTTTCCACTTTGCATCATAAAAACATAAGAAGTCACATGGTGAGGGAGAGAAACCACGTGCCAGAATCATATTTTTAATCAATACATGAGTGTCACATAGGGACCTCACTTTAATGATCTCAATACACTTTACAATGGTTTTATTCCCAAATATCTTTAATCTGTAGACTGGGAAATTAAGTCTTTAACAAATGTATTTTTTTTGCAGACTATAAGGATAACATCAACATTAAATAATATGGAGGAAGATAAAAATGACTTGTATGAGTAATTTAAGTGCACAATTTGGGGGCATCCAAGAGCATTGTCTTAAATCTTTGTTTCCAGACAGCCTAATATTTACACAATTAAAAATGGCAAAGATATGCAATGTCCAAATAAAAGTATTTTCTATAGACTCAGGAATAAAGAACATAATTTATATTATTACAAAGAATATCACTATGGCATGATAATGGAAGTACTAATCCATTAGAGAACATTTTCCTTCTTATTTTATAATCACCAAGTGGATCAAACTCAATCAATTTCTATTATTCAGTAGCCTTTAGATACTTGACGACTTGACGACTTGACCAGGACAACTCTTATGAAAGAAAGTGTAATTGTATAATTTGGGGGTTGCTTACAGTTTCAGAGTGTTAATCCATTATCATCTTGGTGGAGGAAGTCAGGCATGGCATTGGAACAGTTGCAGAGAGATTTGTATCCTGATACACAAGCAATAAGCACACACACATGCAGAGGGAGAGAGACAGAGAGAGAGAGAGAGAGAGAGAGAGAGAGAGAGAGAGAGAGAGAGAGAGAGAAACAGAGAGACAGAGAGACAGAGATAGAGAGAGGCTGAGCCTGAAAAGAGCCTTTGTTAAACTTTAAAGCACCCTCCCTTCCCCCCAAACAACACTCCCTCTCCAAGGACAAACTCCAAAAAGGTGACAACTCCTAATCCCCCCAAACAGTTTCCCATCTGAGAACTAAGCATGCAAATATTTGAGCCTATGTTTAGGAAGAAGGTATCCTCATTGAAGATTTCAAAGACTGTTACACATCTATTGTAAGTGCATAAAGTGTTGGAATAGCACTTAAAAAGTGACTCATATTGTAGCCATTAACTGGTTATTAAAACAGGTGTTTTCTCAAAATGTAGATGTTGCCATGCTTTTTTTTTCATTAACATAATTCCTTTATTGAATCCTTGAAAAGTTTTATATCATGCACCCCAAATCCACAGCAACCCCAAAAGAAAATTAAAAATAAAATATCAAACCAAACTAATTTAAAACAAGGAAACAAACAAAAATTAAAAGAAAAAGCAAACAAACAAAAAACAAAAGCAAATAACAACAAAAACCTTTTCACTCCTTCATCTTTCTCTCCTCTCCAATATCTATCTCTTCATTGGATTTGGTGGCATTGGGAGTGCTATGCTTTTCTTATATCAGTATGTTATTTTGTCTTATTTAACTGATTCCATTTAAAAACTTATACAGTAATAATCAGTAACAAATTACATACACTTTGAAAAACGGTAAAATCTTAGACAATACAAATGAACCAATGAAGAATCTCTAAAAGGATTTGTGATATACTTGCACTTATAGTTGTTAGTTTTGAGTTTTCCTCTGAAATAACTGTTGAACTATCTCAAGATTTTCCCCAATTTCTACAAAGTCAGCTCATGATTGTCTTGTTTTAATTTCTTTAATGATTTATTCAAATAAATGGGGGGACATACTTGAAGGGTAGTTATGAAATCCTGTTACTTTCCAAGAAAAATAAAAGGTGAAACAAAGTATGCTCCTTAAGTTTCAGCCTAGAGCTGGGGAGACGGATCAGAGTGTTTGAATTCTACTGCCCAATAGTACACAATATTTACGCGAAGAAGTTTTTCAATAGTTTTTAGTTTATTGGTGTAACATGAACCAATAAGCAAATGTTTTCTTAATGAATCATAATGGTATAGAATTTTCTGCTATTGTTCATCCATTAAAAGAAATTATAAGCCTGACTTTTTTGTTTATTTGTTTGTTTGTTTGTTTTCGAGGAGGGTTTCTCTGTGGTTTTGACACTGTCCTGAAACTGTCTCTTGTAGATTACCCAGAGAACTGCCTGCCTCTGCCTCCCGATTGTTGGGATTAAAGAAGTGCGCTACCAATGCCCGGTTTAAATGCTTTCAAGGAATTAAATTAATCTACTGTAAAATTGTTACTCACGTTAATAGTGGTATTACTCCAGCACTCTTTGGAAGGTGCCAGTAGATCTGTAAGCACACTTATTTTTTAATGTCTCCTTGAATAACTGATGATTGGTTGTTTTTAGAAAGCATTTTTTCACAGAAATCATGTTAGTTATCCATGTTCTCTACTAAATAAGCATACCTTATCATATAACAAATTATATTGTACCATGTGATACAACATATGCACAGAAGTAGGCTAATTAATGCCTACATTTGTAAAGTTCCCCTTGACATAAGTAGATAAGGTGCTTATAAGGTGATGATAAAGTATTTTCATTTTCTAGAAAAGATAGAATATTAGTCATGAAGTAAACCTAGCCACAGATCCCTAACAGCCATAAAGTTATTGGTCATCTACAAATAAAATTGGTTCCAAGAATTCTAGGTATTATATTTATCTGAGGTAATTCCCCATCCTAATCAATTTTGTTTTAAACAAACCAAACAAATATGTAGAATTTCATGTAAAATAGACATATATTTACTGATTTTCAGTGTATTTTTTTGAATATTATTTATTTTCTTCATTCGTTGAAAAAATATATGTGAAAGACAGAATAAAAAATTAATAGATGACCAATATAGGAAAATTATATATACATGACTATAACATTAAAAAATCTGTATTTTCATGAGTGAAAGAATTATGTCCTCATGAAAAATTCTCATGACTGTATGAAAATAGCTATTTCAACTTTACTATTTTATGTGATAAATAACATTTTCAAACAAATATATAAATTATGACTTGATAATGCCCCCAAAACAAACTTTTCAAGCCTATAAACCTTTCATCAAAATAATTGGATATTCAAGAAATCAATAATTCTCAAATTTGTTTAGAAAACTTATGTTTTTGAAATTGAGTTTTAATAAAGCCATATGTTCTGTAATTTATTCTTATCACCCTAATCAATGTGAATGAGAATAAAGGACCATGTGGTCTCTGCAAAATTGAATGCCATAGAAGAGAGAATGGGTTAGGTATCCCCAAGTTTGTATACAGTTATGAGAATACCAAGCAGTAATTGCATATCACAGACAGGACAGGCATTGTTCACAGAACTAATGACCACATATTGGGGGAATATAAATGAGTCTATGATATATGGTGGTACGGCAATTTGGAATGATGGTAAATCACACTGGGAAATGAACAGTTTTTGATATAAGACAATCTTACCCATGTGTACCTTAGCAGAGTTTGACCTTATCAGAGACTCTGGTGCTTCAATAAATACACAAACTTGCTGAGAGCTGAGAGATGAAAGCTGATCTCAGCTATAAAGAATACTCGAAATATTTGTTCAAAATATTTCTTACCAGAAAATAAAAGTGCTTGGTTGTTGTTACCAAGAGCCAATGTGCTGGCCTTGAGCCAGATAGAAGCACTAGGAAGGTTTAAAACATTAAGGTTTGCTTCTGTAGGACGTGAAAGTTCTATACAATTTCCAAGTGGTGCATTCATTACTTAGCCATTGCAAGAACTTTTGTGTGTTTTTCAAGCACACTTTAAAAAAATAAAAATGGGTTGAAATTTTTAGATAAGAAATACAAGCTGTACATTATAAAGGATTACTGCTTTTTGATCCTGTTAATGACAGTAAAAATAATGATTTAAATATTTGATGCTTAATAATTCAAGATATGTTGTCCCAAGTAATGCAATGATGGCAGAAAAGATTTAAAACTACCATAAAATTGTGCAGAGAAAGAAAGGAAAATATTAGAATCAACTTTGATTTAAGTGAATTTATTTGTCACGATCATTCAATAGCACATTCTGTTTAAGAACTATTATTAACAGCTCTAATCCAGTGTTCCAAATAAAGTAGTCAACAACATGCAATTATTTCCACCATAGGTTGCTTTTATAATGCACTTATTTTTAGTATTTAACAATACATATCAAAAGTCTTAACCTGATGGTGGAATAATAATCCAGAAATTTCTCTTAAGAATAAAGAAAGCAGTTAACCTCCTTACATAAAAACTTTAAAGCATTATAAGTATCTAAAATATCATAAATTTATTGTAAAGGTTAACAGATAAGTTCAGTTTGCAAGAATGGGAAGGATCATGTGAAAATTATATTTGATATATTTATATATTTAAAGTATTAAAATGTATCACAAAATAAAGACAATAACCATAACTATTAGACTATGTTTCACAGTTCTTTGTATAATAACAGTTACTTTTAGAATATGGAAGATGTGCACATGACACAAAGAGTAATTCCAGATGAATTCCTTTGTTTTCAGTAATGACATCTAAATACTTACATTCTAATAATGAAATCTGTTAGTTTTTTCGTTTCTTTATTAAGTTTCTTATTGGTGGTCCAGTGAGAGTAAGGTGTTGAAGTCTCCCACCAAAAGTGTGTGAGGTTTTATGTGAGTTTGAGTTTGAGTAGCTTGACTTTTATAAATGTAGGTGCCTTTGCATTTGTAGCATAGATGGTCAGAATTCAGACTTTGTGCTGATGGATCTCTGTTGTGATGAATAAGAAATGACCATCTTCTTTTTTTTTTTTTTTTTGTTGATTTTAGTTTGAAGTCTTACTTCTTAGAAATTAGAGTAGCCACACCTGCTTGCTTCTTGGGTCTATTGAATAGGAAGATCTTTTCCCAAACTTTTATCATGAGGTGATGTGTCTTTGAAGCTTAAATGTGTTTCTAGTATGCAGCAGCAGAATGGATTCTGTCTTTGTATCAATTCTGTCAGCCTGTATCTTTTATAGGTGAGTTAAGACCATTAATGTTGAGGGAAAGTATGGCCCCTTAATTGTTAATTCTTGTTTGTTTTAGATTTGGTGGTGGTAGTGGTGGTCATGAATATATTTACCCTGCTTTACCCTTGGGTGTTACAGCAGGTTTCCAAACTTACATGCTACACTTGGGTTCTGGTAAAGTAGGATAATCTATTGCCTATATCTTGGTGATAGTAGTTAACTTCCTTGGGTTGGAGTTTTCCTTCCAGAACTTTCTATAGGGCTGGATTTGTAGGTACATACTGTGAAAATCTGGCTTTGTCATTAAATATCTTGTTTTCCCTATCCAGAGAGATTGAAATAATTTCTGTGTGTAGTAGCCTGAGCTGCCAACTGTGGACTAATAGCACATGTAGACCATTTATCCAGGACCTTTTGGCCTTGAGAGTTTCCATGGAGAAGTAGGTGTAATTTTGATAGGTCTGCCTTTATATGTTAGTTACCTGGCCTTTTTCCTTTGCTGCTCTTAATATTCTTTCTTTATTCCGTATGTTAAGTGTTTTGATTATTATGTGAAGAGGGGTCTTTTTTCTTTGGTCCAGTCTATTTGGTGTTTGGTATGCTTCTTGTACTTTCATGGGCATGTCCTTCTTCAGATTAGGAAAGTTTTCCTCAATGATTTTGTTGAATATGTTTTCTGCACCTTTGAGCTGGGCTTCTTCACCTTCCTCTATGCCTGTTTTTCTTAGGTTTGGCCTTTTCACGGTGTCCCACATTTCCTGGATGTTTTGTGTTAAGAATTTGTTGGATTTAAGATTTCCTTTGATAAATCTATTTTCTCTACTCTATCTTCAGTGCCTGAGTTTCTCTCTTTAACTTCTCATATTCTGTTGGTTATGCTTGTGTCTGTAGTTCCTGATCATTTGCCTAATTTTTCCATTTCCAGAATTCCTTCAGTTTGTGCTTTCTTTATTGTCTCTATTTCACTTTTCTAGTCTTGAATTGTTTTCTTCACCTGTTTAATTGTTTTTTTTTCTTGGCTTTTCTTACTTTCTTTAAGAGATTTGTTTATTTCTTCTAATTTTTTGTTTGCTTTTTCTTCCATTTCTTGAAGGGATTTTCTCACATCCTTTTTGAAGGACTCTATGATTTTTATGAAGATATTTTTTAAGCCAATTTCTTCTGCTTCATCTGCTTTTGGGTGTTCAGGTCTAGTTGGTGTACAGTCCCTAGATTCTGGTGTTGTCATGCTTGTCTTTCTAATGTTCATTGTTTTCTTGTATTGCCTTCTTCTCATTACTTTTTCCAGTGGGTGCAGTTGGGGGTATCTCTCTATGCCACTCTCCCGATGGGCTTAGGTGGGTCAGAAGTTCGATGTCTATAGCTCTGGGTGGCCCAAGCTCTTTAAGAGGTCTATCCTTAGGCAGGGGCCTGGTGATGGGAAACAAAGATCGGGCTCCAGCAGAGGACCGGTGATGGGGGTCAATGATCCAGCATGCAAGACTCTAGGATGGTCCTGGGGGATAGGCAGAGCATCTCTGGCTGGAACATGGAGCTTCAGCAGAGGACTGGTTATGGGGGTCAGAGATCAGGTAGCCAAGGACTCAAGGTGACTCTTGTGCTCAGAGCAGCTCCAGGAAGTTCCCCAAAAGTAGAGGAATTGTTGGATCTGCCCTCTCTTTCTGTGCTCAACCAAAGTGTTAGGATAGTTGGGGCTAGGTATGGCATAAAAGTGGGGGGGGCGCAGGCTCTTCACAGGGGCAGGGGTGTGTGTATCAGAGCACCCAGATTGTTCTTGCTGCAGACAGAACACAGAGGGAAATGAGATTTGGGGCCAAACCAGGGAGTTCACAGGGAAGTGTGTGTGTTTGTGTGGGGGGGGATTAAACCTGTACTGGGTCCAGACTCACCTCCAACAGACTATGGCAATGGGGGTCAAAGATCCAGCAGGCAGAAACCCAGCATGATTTTTTGGGGATAGCAAATCTCTGGCATGGGCCCGGGGCTCCCTTTTAGGTTCTTTTCAATTTGTTTTTTCATAAAAGGCATTCTAATTATTTTGTTTTCTTCTTGTAATTTTTTTCATATCTTCAAGACCTGTTTTTATTCCTCCTCTATCAAAATAAAAATGATAATCTAAGCAAGAGTACACACAAATCAAAGAGAAAAACTAAACAAAACAAAAACAACCATAATGTTTGTAATACTCCATATAAAACTGCATTTTCTAAATCTCAGAATTTGATATGTTGTGTTTCCATTATTTCTTCTTTTTTAAACTTTAATTTTTGGGTGTCCTGCTCTGAGCATCTTGAGGACTAAGAACTGCATGCAGGGAAGGCCACCCAAGGGGACCAGCTCATCTACACTCTGCCAGCAACCTGTTCGAGCCTCAGGCCTCAGGAAAAGTTCTATCACCACCCACTGACTAGGACAGCCATCAGATTATTGGAACTTCTTGTACCCATTGGAAGGGAACCTTGATGACGTACCCACCAAAAGAGGTAGGGACCCTCCAGTATGCACTGGATGAGGAGATGTGTAGGCAATGATAAAGAATACAGTCAACAACAGAAACATCAAAATGACCCCACCAGAGTCTAAGGACCCCATAGCAGTAAGACCTGAACATCCAAACACAAAGGAAGCAGAAGAGAATGAACCTAAAACAACTTTACAATGATTATAAAGACCCTCAAAACGGTAAAGAGATACCATAATAGAGGGAGCCATATAGATGTAAGGAGACATCTGGCACTAGGGAAATGCCCATAGATCTGCAAGATCTACAAAGATGAACAGAACTAACAATCTAAGCAATGCTGGGGAGGCAACTTTAAATGTCCTTCCCTGATAACGAGATTGATGGCTACCCTTTTGTTAAAAGTTATTTTTCCACTGACCTAGTCCCATTGCCATATCAGCCCCAAATAACTCACAGAGATGCTGTATTAGTTATAAAGCTGTTGACCAGTTACTGGTATTTCTCATTGGCTAGCTTTGTCTTAAATATTAACACATTTCTATTAATCTAAGTATTTACACATGGTATATCTTACAGAGAGAGGACCCAGATCTCTTTTCTCTCAAGTCCTACATGTACGATCTCCTCTTCCTTTCCCAGAATCTTCCTTGTCTCCTAACCTGTTTGTTTTGCTTTCCTACTGGCCAGCAATGCTTTATTTATTAACCAATAAGAGAAACATATTTACAGAATGACATGTCCCATTACCTTATATGCCATCATAGAGCCTTCGTCTAGTACCTGATGGAAGCAGAAACAGATACCCACAGCTAAACACTATCCCAACTTCTAGAATTCAGTTACAGAGAGGGAGGAGTGGTGATCAAAGGGTCAAGACTAAGCTTGAGATCATTAACTCCAATCTGATAGCTGAAAAACCAGTATAGGACAACCCAGACCTCTTGAATATGTGTGTTAGGATGACTGGGCAATCTACGGAGCTTCTAGTAATGGACCAGTATTTACCTTTAGTATACCAATGGACTTTGGGAGCCCATTCCAAAAAGAGGGATATTTTCTGATCTTAGACATGGGGGAGGGCTTAGACCCTGCCACAAATGATATGACAGATTTTAAAGACTTCCCATGAAAGGCCTCCACCATCCCTGAGGAGCAGAAAGGAAATGGGCTAGGATTTGGTCAGAGAGAATTGTAGGGTGAGGGAACTGGGACTGACATATACAAAAACCTTGTTTCAAATTTAAATAAAATAAAACTTTAATTTTTAAGAACTTTATTTTTCAAACATGAGTATGAATGTATATGTGTTTATAAATTGCCTATGCTAAAAATGGCTACAAAGGTCAAAAGATGTCAGATAGTCTAGTACTGCACCAGTGTTACTCACCTAATTTCACACACAACTATATTCAAGCCCTCTGCTTATGAACTAAGTGCTGCTCAGCACTGAGCAATCTTTCCAGTGCCCATTATCATTTCCTTCGTTACAATTGTTACTTCTTCAGAAACCTATTTCTCACTAAAAAATGCTTTCTTTATTGTGTGTACATGCATTCAACTGCAAAAACATTTGTTTGTTTATTTGTTTTAATATGATTACTGCCAATGCATTTATGTTTGTTTGTTTGTTTGTTTTTATATGATTATATGTACTGGAAGTTTTAGACATAATTAAATGGCTATTATTACTTAGTAAATTTGTTTTATGCAAGTCACCTATAATATTGTAACATTTCATATACTAATCAATAAGTTTATGTAAAGTAGTTATGAGAGAAAAACCATTCAAAGTAGCTGTGAGAAAAATATTTAGTAATAAATTTTATGGAACATCTGAAATTCCTGTTAAATGATAGAAGACTGTTGAAAAGTAGGAATGCCAAAATAATGGAAAGACCTCCTATGTTCACATGTTGAGGGAACTAGTATTTTAAAATGTCCCAACTATCTAAACTGATTTACAGATCCATGATGTCATAAAGAAAATACTACTGATATTCATCATAAAAAAGAAAATAGAAAAATGGACTGCAAATATTGGTCAACAATTAAGAGTGCACACTGCTCTTACAGAGAAAAAGGATTCATTTCCCAGTGCCAATATGATGGCTCACAACCATCTCTAACTCCATTTCCTGAAGATTTGATGGCCTCTCCTGCCTTCATTACCCAGTGAACATGTGATGCACTTCCTCTAAGGCAGGGGAAACATTCATACATATACAAAATAATCAGTGGAAAAAAATAGGAAAATAATCTTTAAAATATGTGAATACATCATTAGTCTGATACCTCATAGGATGACTGACTGATAGGAAAATACCTTCTGTCAGAATGGGTTATCTTCTGGTAACTGCAAATATGCAGAGGGCTTAGGTAAAAGTGTTTTTTTGGGGGGTTATTTTGTTTTGTTTTATTATGGCTGTTCATTTTTCCTTAGTGCAGGTTAGGACATATAAACCAAAATACAGCAACTATTACAGAATTGCACATTGTGTACATTACTTACCAATAAAAATGGTAGTTTAATGACATTTTAAATGTCAATGAATCTGAAATACTAAATATTTATATTTAATATTTGAAATATGACTTTTCTCCCTTTGAACTATGTCTTTGTTCTATCTATTCTGTTCCTATAGATACCTTGAATAATTCAGGTCAAATCTTTTAATCTGCTGGTGCCCTCTCTATCTAGGGTATACATTTGCTTCCTTGGATTTTATCAGCAGACATTACCTTAAATTAGTATTTCTATTTATGTAAATAATGGTCTTTTAAGGTGCTAATCATTCAATTGGTCCTAAAGCTTCTATAGTAAGTTAATCATAATAAAGTCCCCAGAGGCTCAAATCATATGGATGCTTTGATGAATAGCATACTTTTAAATATGATTCTCCAAAAAGTAAACACTGAGGCTCTTGCAGAAGTTGATGCCTGCAGTACTGGAAGAGGAAACAAAAAAAAAAATTTCTGAAGCATTGGAAAATGGGAAAAACTATGACAGACCTACAAAACAACAAACAAGTAAGAAAAACAAGGAAGCCAATAGAAAGTGATTTCAAGAAAATTGAACATTTTAAGAAACAAAAAATGAACATTTGTTTACAACAAAAAAGTTGAAAGTGATGAAGCTATTCTCATGAAATTTTTGAGAAAATAAGTTAGGGGATATAAATAAAGAATTTCTGAGAAATATTCAAAGAATATATGTAGGCATTTTGTCCTCTAGAGACAGGGAATGCAACTTCTCAGTCATTAGGTATAGAGTACAAATGGCCTTTTACTCACTTCTTGACAGGCTCTAATGGGCCAATAAGGGACATTCAGATGTCAAGTATTCCCAAAATGGTAGGTAAAACCCACAAAAATCTTAGCACCAATAATTCCTTCTCCATTAAAGATCATTTGTCCAGAATTTTTTGACAGGAATAACAAGCTGTATTAACACAGTAACAGTCTTCAAAATGTGTAGAAAGAATGATTTACATGGCCTTTCCATACAAAGGAAGATCACAATACTAAAATGTGAAACAAATCTTTTATCCATTTTTCTTTTCTACCGCCTCTTTCAATGCTAACAATCATAACCAATAAAAATAAGATTAATGGATAAATCTCTAATGAAAGTCCATAAGAAACACCTGGTCATTAATTATTCAAGTCAATAAGACAAAAAGTCAGATATATGTTCACATTTGAGGCCTAAGAATGCATAAATATGAAAATAGTGTCATGTGTTGAGTGGTAATCTTAAGCAGAAGAAGGGATTTACCCTAAAACTAAACACATAGAAAATCATGAGAAAAATTCAATACAATGTTTTTCACTAATCTAGATAGATTTAGAGTATCAATTTCACATAGCTATAATAAAAGATATGAGCATACATATGATAGAATATTATGCAATTAATATTTTTAATTAAAATAAAGCTTTTGTAGGACTCACTAATATGTTTTTTATAACAATTCTCCATATGACAATCCTTTAAATACTGTATCATAGCTGGGCCTTTGTGAAACACACCTTTAATCTCAGAACTCTGGAGGCAGATCTCTGTAAATTTGAGGCCAGCCTGATATACAGAGCTTATTCCAAGCAGGCTCCAAAGCAGTACAGAGAAACCTTGTCTCAAAACACACACACACACACACACACACACACACACACACACACACACACACACACACACACAAACCCCAAATACTCTACCATTACATGTCTATTTTAAGGGAATCTGTTATTAGGTTTGCACTTGTATATAACATGTATATTGTACATATAATTCACTTGAATAAATGTGACAAGAAAATATAAACTTAAGTCCAAATCGAACAACAGCCTCTACATAAATCCAGCATACTGAACCTCTTAGAAGAGAATGAATTGGTACAGGAGACTGCTTCATAACATAACACCTGTAGCCCATATACTGATATCAACAATTTAATAAATGGGACCTCTTGAAACTGAAAAACTTCTGAAAGGCAAAGGACACAGTCAACAAGTCATAACAGCACTCCACAGAATGAGATAAGATATTCACCAACTCCACATCTGACAGAGGGCTGATTTCCAAAATGTGGAAAGACTTCAAGAAGCTAATTAAAAAACACCAAATAATCTAATTAAAAAGTGGAGTACGGAACTAAATAGAGAATTCTCAATAGAGGAATCTAAAATTATTGAAAGACACTTAAGAAAGTGCTCAGCATCCTTAGCCATTAGGGAAATGCAAATCAACACAACTCTGAGATATCATCTTACTCCTGTCAGAATGCCTAAAATAAAAACACCAAAGAAAGCTTATGCAGGTGAGGATGTGGAGAAAGGGGCACACTCCTCCACCTTTGGTGAGAGTGCAAACTCATACAGCCTCTTTGGAAATCAGTATGGTGATTCCCCAGAAAAAATGGGAATCAGTCTACCTAAAGATTCAGTAATTCAACTCTTAGGCATATAGCCAAAGGTGCACATTCATACAACAAGGACATATCTTTAACTATGTTCATAGCAGCATTATTTGTAATAGCCAGAATCTGGAAGCAACCTAAATGCCCCTCAACTGAAGAATGGATGGATAAAGTGTGGCACATACACAATGGAGTACTTCTCAGCGTAGAAAAAAATGGAATGTTCAAATTCCAAGGTCAATGGATGGAACTAGAAGAAAACATTCTGAGTGAGGCACCACAGTCACAAAAAGACAGACATGGTATATACTTGTATATGTTTTTTAGACATAGAGCAAAGGATGACCAGCCTACAATCCACCCTGCTTTAAAAGCTAGGAAGCAAGGGGGACCCTGAGAGAGACATACATGGTTCCCTGGAGAAGAGGAAAAGAACAAGATTTCCCAAGCAAATTGGGAGCATGGTGGGGGGGAGGAGAGAGGGAATTATGGGGAACAGGAAGGAAGAGGTGGGCATCAGAAAGCAGCAAGATTGAGTCAGGGAAAGAATAGGGGAGAGCAAGAAAAGATATCTCATAATAAAGGGAGCCGTTATAGATTTTTAAGAGAAATCTGGCACCAGAGATGTACAAGGACAACCCCAACTAACAATAGTGGAGAGTCTATTTTAAATCCCCTTCCCCAAAAATATGATTGATGTCTATTATATATGCCATCCTAGCACCTTCATTTAGTAGCTGATAGAAGTGGAAGCAGAGATCCACTGTTAAGCACTGAGCTGAACTCCAGGAATCCAGATGCAGAGAGGGAGGAGTGATAAGCAAAGGGATCAAGATGAGGCTGGAGAAACATATTGAAACTTCTGACCTAAACAAGGGGTAGCTTATGGATACCAGTCTAATAGCAGGGAAACCAGCATAGGACTGATCCAGATTTTCTGAATGTGGGTATTAGTTAGTAGGGCTATGCAGTCTATGGGGCCTCTGGTAGTGGATCAGTATTTGTCCCAAGTATAGAAATGGACTTTGGGAGCCAGTTCCACATAGAAATATACTGCCTCGGCTTAGACACATGGGGAAGGGCCTGGGCCCTGCTCCAAATGATATGACAGATTTTAAAGAATTCACATGAAAGGCCTCACCCTCCCTGGGGAGCAGAACAGGGATGGGATGGGGTTTGGTCAGGGGAGAAAGGGAAGATGGGATGATGCAGGAAATGGGACTGATATGTTAAACAAGCTTGTTTCAAATTTAAATAAAAGAAATTAAATATAACCCCCCAAAACAAATATTCATAAAAAAAGTTTGACTCACACTCTATCCTACCTTCATTTCTATCAAATATTTATTATTTTTTAATCTATGTTTAGTGTGTGTGTGTGTGTGTGTGTGTGTGTGTGTTCATGTGACTTTGTATTCATATGCAAATCAGAGAAAAACTTTCAGAAGTTGATTCTTTCTTACCATGTTAGTACAGGGATCTAATCAGGCTTTCAAACTTGACAACAGGTATTTTTTTTAAACATGTATTTATTTTATGCTGGACATAATTATACTTGCCTTTTTTAAATGAAAACAAACATTTATAAACAATATTTGGGAATTTGGGCATCATTCTTTCCAAGCTGCTTCCTGCTGGTAGGGGGCACTGTCATGGGGGAATCCTAAGAAGATGCAGAAATCCTGGCTGTAGTAGTCTGCAAGGCTGCATTGTCCCCTTGACAACAACAGGTATTTTAACTTGCAATTCATTAATATTTTTGAGAAAATTCATTTTTCTGATTTTTTAAAATTTGTAGATACTTTCATTTATTTTCTTTTATATGTATGAGTTTTTAACATGCACACATGTATGCTCACAATGTCAGAGCCTGATACAGGATCCAGAAAGGACATCAGATACCCTGGAACTGGTAACACTTGGTTCTGTCTTGTGAGTGTTGGCAAATTAACGTGGGTCATCTACAAGATAAGGTGCTCTTAATCACTGAGCCATTTCACTAGATCCATGTTCTCTAGCTCTCTATGTGTGTCTGCATGGGAAGACAGGTTGTGCAGACATGTATTCAGCACTAGTGCAGGTGTTTTTGGAGGCGAGAATATGAATTTGTATGCCCCAGAGACAAAGTGCAGGTAGTTATACAAGCCGAATATGGATTCAAGAAACTAATCTCAGTCTTCTAAAAGAGCAGAAGTATTCTTTCTTGTTGGTCTTTGTCTTGGCACCTTTATTAGTTGAGCCACCTTGCCTACAACATAAATTCATATCTTTGTCACTATTATTGTCAAAAGCCACAGTTGTCCTTCTGTCAGACTTGCATTCAGTCTTCCGGTTAAGAATAAGCTAATGTTCCTTAAGTGTTGCCTTAAATAAATTTGTAGGAGAGCTAATAAATTTCTATCTTCCCTGGCATTTTACATCCATATTATGCTGAGATTTAGAGTGACTAATTTCCATTAAAAATACTACTAAAAGTTGAGTATTTTTTTTTGAGAGAGGTGGATGCAAATTTTGAGAACACAGTGGAAGTAATGCCAACAAATTGCTCTACATTTATATTAAAATAACATAAAATTCTAATTTTTATATTGAAAATTTAGCAAAACCAGGATAACAATAATTGAGATCATTCAAATTAGTCATCTTTAATGCAAATTATAATGAGTGCAATAAAATTATATCTAGTTTTATAATGACTCCATTAGTAAAAGTATAAAGATATTCATTTCATATTATAATTACTAAAGACTTTGGGACAATTACCAATGCCTATAATGTACTAAATATTTCCCTCTTTATCCATCATCAAAGATAATGTCTTCTATGGCATACATGCAAGACATTAGCAGTGAGTAGACAATTAATATTGTAAGACAACATATGGTTTTACTTTTATTAAAAGTAAGTCAGTCATTGCTATGTTTCATGCAATACAGTGATGGGGATATTTAAGATTCTCCACTTTAATATTTCCATCACATCTCCTATCTAGTTCTAGAAAATTCAAGATTCTATTTTAATACCTTATACATACAATTGTACAAAACTCTGAAAGCTACAAAATATCTAAGGTGAAAAGGGCAACGTTCTAGGTGTTTCCTCTCATTCATGTAAATGTAAAGCATTTCCACTGCTTTAACCATTTATTCTACTTTCTTCCTGGCAAGTGTTCTGGATGTGTCTGAATTCACACAGAATATATACATATGCAGGCACTTTATGTTTTATGTATTCATCTTTTTAAAATTCAGTTGGTCAATCACGGCATCTCATTAGTCAAATTTGTTATTTTATTTGTTCTGCAATATTATTACTCTTTGATCCACTACAACGCTCTTCTAACTTGTTCCAAAGAAGCACGGCCTCAAGTCAGGAAAGTAATAATTGGGCTATTGCTATACTCTGATAGCTATGGTTTTAAATTATGCTGAGTTAAAAATATGTAAATGATGTGTTGTTTCAAAGTGTATGCAAAGCATTTTGGACCAAGATAAGCTAGAAGCTGAAGGTTAACTAAAATGTGTACAACAGCAATAGAGAATCAATCTTGTGCTGACCTCAGCAACCTAGGTGGCCTGAAGCCTTGCCTCTACTAATGCAGAGAAACAGACAGATAAATGGTAAAAATATGATGAAAAGTTAGTAGTAGCAATTACGAAAAATCATGGGTAGTATTCAATATCATAAAAGTAGAAGTGCATATGTTATTCTTTCATTAAATCAAGTGATTATTTCCTGCCCTTGTATGTAAGGAGGTGACATTAGTGTTGTGCTATTTGTGGTTGGGAAATAATTGTGTATATCTAATTACATATGTTGCTTTGGTGGAGATATTTTGTGTGTTTATAGCATAAACAATTACATGTTAGAGGTAATTTAAAAAAAACTGATGGAATATGTGTATCACACACACACACACATATGTAATTTCAGACACAGAAATTATATCAGAGATTTATTAGAGTTGTTTACAGACTGTGTTCCAGGTAGTCAGACAATAGTTGTCTCTTGAATTCAAGGCAAAGAAGTACATATGTTCATTCCAGGAGAGTGGGTGTCTCAGCAGTCCTAATCTAATGCTGGAATCCTTGGGAATACCTAAAGAGCTTCTGCTTTTACTTCTACATTGGATTCTCTAATGGATACTTTCTAAATATGCCAAGACAAAAATTGTTACAAGCGGATCGATGACCTTGCCAGGCAGATTGAGGTCAAGCAGGCATAAAGCAAAAGCCTGCCTCTTTCATGTCTTTTGAGGTGGGCTGCTACAACTAACTGGGTTCCAGATTTAGAATGTAGCTTCCCACATGAGATAATCAAATAAAGGGTGTTTCACACAGGTGTGATGACTTCTTGAGATTGTGTTGAATACTGACAGTCAAATTGACAAACACATATCCATGAAAAGTCTGTTCCTTGTCAACTGGACATACAATCGTTTCAACAGGATTGCTAAATTTTGTTGAGAAGTTTCATTGTTGAACCTTCCTATCATTTTCTTTTTTAGCTCTACAAGCTTCCATATTAAACATACAATCTCCAATCAGAGGACTCATTCAGTAAAGTTAAACTGATTCAATTTCATGTTCTTTCCATAATTGACTCACATCTTTAAAAGGTCATTAAACTTTTTATTAATAAACTCTCTCCTGCAAAGACTTCACTTCCTATCTTTCCTCTGGAAGACTGATTAGCCTTAAGTCCTGTTACAGGTGTAGAGGCAACTACTGTTAGACAATGAAGGATATTGGCTTTGTCTTGCTTGGTACTTCCCTCAGGGAAAGTCACTGCTTGTTTGCCAGACATTCAAAATTAATTTCCTCAAGCAGAGGTGGATAGGGAATTACTGCAGTGGGAGTGGCTTTCCTAAATTGATATTTGCATGTCTATCCATCATTGATGTATTCCTCAGCTAATATTTGGCCAGATGTGTTGCCCAAGTTTATGATTTAACTTCTGACATTACTACGAGAAACAATCTCAGAGCAAGCTCCCTGATATTCTGGCTCTTGCAATATTTTTTGCCCCTTGTCTAAAATGCTCCCTGACCCTATGCTGAAGTAGTGTGATGAGCTTAATGAATCTGAGTTATGATTGGTTCTTGCCTATAGTAGTAGTATTATTCAGCTGCAAAGAGAGTACATTGATAGGTGAGACAAGATGCTATGAGGATAAATGTTTGGATTTTATGATATATATATATATACATATATATATACATATATATATATATGTATATACATATATATGTATATATATATATATCCTCTCAGTAAAGAGTGCTTCTTACCCATCTTACTATCAGGCTAAATATACCCTACTTCCCTCCCCCCTCAATTTTTTCCTCAACACTGCTCTCTTGTCAATGGTTTTGTTTTGCATCCCTGGTTTCAGAAATTATCCCAGACTATGTAGTCACATATGTAGATTTGGAGCTTTGGTACACCAATGAGATATAATGTGATGGTTTTCATTCTGCACTGGGATAACACAGTCATTTAACTCTATTCTATTTCCAACCATTTGCCTGCAAAGTGCATGATTTCATTTTTTTCTTTGCATATAAATAATACTACCTAGTATATTCATAGTACATTTTCATTACCTATTTACTTGTAGAGCATATATAGATTATTTCCTTTTTCTAGTTATTGTATATAAAGCAGAAATCAACATAGATAAGAATGTAAAAACGGAGTAGGATGTCAAATCCATTGGACATATGCTCACAGGTGGGATAACTGATTTATATGATAAATTAGTGTTTAGGTTTTTGAGAATTCTCCACACTGAGCTCACATTTACTACATGAGTTGTTAGTACCTGTTCTCTCATGTCTTCTAGCATTTGCTGTCAGCCATTGAGTTTATTTTGCCATTATGACTGGGGTAAAACAGTGGGAGTACACCATGCTAAGCTGTGTTCCAGCCTTACTGCCACAGTATCTCTGCCTCATGGCCTGCATGATACCGTGAGACTAGGAAGTCCAAAGCGGCTCCATTTCTGTACCTTTAGAATCTTTTTAAGCTTCTGTAAGGTTTTACCTGAAAATTCTTGCCCATGTTTGGGGGCCAAAATGTAAATGGATTTCTTAATTGGTCTAAATAATAAACCTCCAGAATCAGATATAGAGGAAAATGCTGAGAGATCAGACAGAAGGATCAAACCACAGCCACATCTTATCTTCTTAGCATCGCAGCAGACAAGAGATCAATTTCCTGTTTGTCCCTGCTTATATCCTGTTTATGCCCAGCTACCTCATTTCTTCTCCCTGTGTACAGACCTCTTGATTTTTGTGGTTAGCTAGTGGCAAGCTCCATCCTCTGACCTTCAAACCAGCTTTATTTGAACAGGAAAGGTATCACCACATACATTTTTAATGTTTGAAAGACAATAAATGATAATTTGATAATGCAAATTAGAATAGAAAGGAAATTAGGTACAAGACTTTGGACCCATCAAGGAAGAATAGAGAATGAAGTATTTTCTCTGAATTTGTCAAATGCTAATGAACTACACATGTTGGTATACTTAATGACTGTGTATATTATATGTAGTTAATATACATATTGTATATAGTTCTTCTAATATAAGTTATAACATTTTAATTAATTTTAGATAATAAAGGTGGATATGTGGTGATATCTTGCTCTATATAAGATGCATGAAACTACTTATTCTCTCCATTGTTTCTGAACTAATTTATTTCTTCTATTATCTTCACAGTATTTACTTTTTACTTGTAAATTCAATTTATTCTTTACTCTTATACATTTCAGATTTCTCTAAAGGCAAGGTGTGAAGAACTAATACCATTTCTTATACACACTTATTTTTATTAACTGTTGGGTACCTGTCATTACTGAGTAACTAGAAGAAGATTATTAAAGCAAAAGAGCCGCCGACAACTTTAGGCCATTTTCTCTTAGATCTGGCATACTAATAAACACTAATTTATTTCTGAACTACTAAATTGACTTAGAGAAGCTATCATGAGTTGAAAAGAGGAAACTATATATCAGAATGGAAACATATACATTCTAGACTTTTATATTCTACAACAAAATATTTCTCTCATTTCTTTCCCTTTTAGAGTTATCATTTAACACTTAGCGAAAATAAAGGCTTGTATCAAGACATAGCTGACTGTCTTATATTGAAATTTTATCATCATGCAAACATGCACACACACACACACACTCATATATATATATATATATATATATATATATATTGTCTAAATTAAATAAAACATTAGGCTTAGAAACAAGCAGAAGGAATGTTGTGTGGCTTAGAATCCTGTCCTGTCTGTTTACAACTGTCAGGTATGTTTAGGAGAAAAATGCAAGGTCATGTCAAAACTGAGTATGGGTATTGATTTTTGGATGATATATCGACTGGTCATTGGCAAAAGAAAGAACAATGAAAAAAAATGCATAGTCAAGAAAGTAGGAATATTTTAGGACAAAAACATAAACAAAAATGTTTATATTTGAGAAAAAAGGCTTATAAGTGACCTGTTAGTAGGAGAGGGAATAAAAATTCAATTCATTTTCAAACCACAAAAATTTAAATAAGTATATATTAAAATAAAAAATGATGAGATACATGACTTTTAGAAATATAATGACAGATGTCCACATAATTATCCTCATAGTGGGAAAATAATAATTGGTTTAATAGTGCAAGGAAGGGAAAAATCAACTTAAAAATTGCATAAGGGGACTTTGCATGCAGGTTTATGTAAGGCAGAAAAATAAAAGTGTTCTTATATCATTCAAATTATGCAAAAATGTCAGATGCACAGGGATACAGCACTGGGTAGATTGTCTACATTATGGAGTTGCTAATATGTAATTGATGTGGTGATAAATTGTTTTTACTTTAACAAATAAAACTTACCTGAATATTAGAGTGCTATGATAGACACACTAGTCTTGATAGAGGCAAGGCAGTGTTGGCATACACTTTTAATCTTATGGAAACAGGGGCAGAGAAATCTCTGTAAATTCAAGGCCACTCAGGACTACATTAGATTGATCCATTCTAAAAGAGAAATAAAAGTAGGTGATGGTAGCTCACACCTTTAATCCCAGTACTTGGGAGTCATTAGTGATCGGAGACAGGAGTGATATGGCTTCACAGAGAAAGGAATATAAGGCAGGAGGAATGCTCACAGCATTCAGTCTGAGGTTTTATAGAGGCAGCATTTAGTCTAGTCTGATGATTAGGTATGAGGATTCAGTAGCAGTAAGAACTAGTGGTTGGCTTTGCTGCTTCTGTGATCTTTCAACATTTAACCCTGTGTCTAGCTCTGGGTTTTTATTATTAAAACCGATTACAATTCAGCTACAAATTAGAATATTTTTAACATGAATAAGTGATGTTCTAAAGCTAAGACTAAAACGAAATTGAAATCAGTGGCCATGTGAAAATGGAAAACCAATGAGACCTCAATCATACACAACTTACTATAGGCAATTTGGGAATGCTGAGAGTAAAAAAGGTAGTCTTCCACAGGGAATAGCACACCAATTGGCTTTCCAGTGCTAGTGTTTAGCTCTAAAAACATAACATTATACAAACTGAATAATTTATATGTCGAAATATGTATAGACTCAACAACAATAAGTAGAAAAAAATAAGAGGCTATGAATTTGGAGAATTGTGGAATGGGTTTATGGGAAGGTTTCAAGGAAGGAATGAAATGGAGAAATGTAATTATACTGTAATCTCAAAATTAAACAATAAATAAAATGGGTAGAAAAGGCATTAAATTCTAACATATCTCCAGTCTTTGATCTTCAACTCTCAGTTAACCCCTCCAACATGACATTGTCAGTTGTCTATAAAAGCCAAACATTGTGACTTTTAAAATAAAATAAATAGAATCTATACATATGAGCATGCTAAAACTATAATAGAGAATGGAGTCAAAACAAAATATATACTTACATTGCCAATGTTTAAATCTAGTGTGTCCTGTAACTTCTGAATTTAAATCAACTAATGCAACTTTTTTAAAAAATGTGATAGTGAGAATGTCTTAACAGCATAATTATGCATCATGCATAGGCAGCTGAGAAGATTTTTGGAATTATTATGCCAGAGGTGTCTCTTAGAATTGGTTTGTTGTAAAGCTGTTTCTTGTTGACCATAGAATGCATTTGTGATAAGTATAAAAGTGACATAGGTTGTAAATTGTTATCTGTTTAGTATTTTATTTTCCTGTCTGTTTCAGATGGAAATGATATTGGCTTTTCAGTTTTATTGGGAACAATAATATAATGCTGCACCACAGCAGATGTGATGCCAGGAAAGTATCTTTATACCTGGATAATCAGAAGAGCAGACATTGATTGCACCTGGCACCAGTAAAGCTTGGTGTGTTTGAGGTGCACCTGTACTGCAGTCATTCCACAGTGTTTTCCTGATGTGCATTCATAAGCTCATGTAGCACCATCATAAACCACATTGTTTCATAATATTCTATAAATACACATGATGCCATTAATAATGAATATTCACTTCTGTGTTACAGTTAATGTGATTACTACCGGCTATATAATATTTCCAGCTCTAGTTTCCATTAAATTCATGTCATCATGTTCCTAGAATTTCTGCAAATGTCTTTTCTAATTCTTTATAAAATGATTTTTTTTTTTATTTTTAAGCATGAATAGGGGAAAGTGCAGAATTCATATTGTTTTCCTACATTCTTTTTGGGGGTAAAATCCAGAAGAAGGCCATTTCCATCATCTAGTCCAAATCCTCATTTTACCAAATTTTATATGCTTAATGTATGGGAAGTTTTATATGCCTCATAAATTTAAAAACAAACATGAACTACAAAAAGGTATTGGTGAAAAAATATATGGGTCACATTCTTATACAGAGTCTTGGAAGACATAGTACCCTAAAGTTTCCATACTTCAAATATTTTTATTTTTGCTATTTAAAAAGTATGAAGTTTCTGCTGTATCAGTTATACAATACAATTTAAAAGAAGTAAAATAACATGTCCACAGGAAATTTCCAAAGAGTAAGAAGAGAAGGAATAGCAGTTAGGGAATGAACACTTTACAAGTGTTATAGTGCAAAGTTGCCTGTCCTTTATGATTATTCAAAATAGTTAATTTTATTCACTTATTTCATCTTATATTGAAAATTATTCTTGTCTCATATATCTTGATTGCATCTTTTCCTCCCTCTAGTCCTTCTATTTCCTTACCTCTTATCTGCCCCCGCCACTCCCTGTCACTCTTAGAAAATAGCAGGCCTCTAAGAGATAACAACCATACATTATAAAATAAAAATAAATAAAATGCAACAAATAAAAAATCATATCAAAAGTGGGCATGACATCCAACATATGGTAAATTGTCTCGAGAAAGGTACAAGTGTCAGAGGACCACTAGTTCTCACAGTCAGGATTCCCATAAAATACTAAACTAAAGCTGTTATACATGCAAAGAGGACCTGGTGGAGACTAATGTGGGTCCTGTGCCTGATAAGTCATTCTGTGTGAGTTCTTATGTACCTGGATTTGGGGGCTCAGAGGGCCTTGTTCTCCTGGTTTCCCCCATCCACTATGGCTCCTCCAATGTTTTTAACTCCTTTTTCTAGAGATCAACTGAACTCTGAGTGCAGGGATTTGATGAACACCTCCATTCTCTCTCTCTCTCTCTCTCTCTCTCTCTCTCTCTCTCTCTCTCTCTCTCTCTCTCTCTCTCTCTCACACACACACACACACACACACACACACACACACACACACACACACACACACACACACTGCATAATGTCTGGCTGTGGGTTTTTGCATCTGTTCCTATCTGTTGTCTGGGGAAGGCTGTCTGATGATGACTGAGCAAGGCACTGATCTATGAGAATAGTGATTATATTTAGGTGCACCTTTCTTGAGTTTTTGTGCGTTTTTTGTTTTTTGAGGTTTTATTTATTTATTTCTTGTTTTGGCTTTTGTGTTTGTTTGCTTGTTTGTTTTGTTTTGTTTTTGTTTGGTTTGTTTATTTTCACCAGTAGTGTTATGTTTTTTGACGAGTATATGTCTGGGCTATCTAGTCTCTGGTTATTTGTTATTTATGCAATGTCTTTCTCATAGAGTTGGCAAGTTGGCATTAGGTCATATCACACACTGGCTACTTCCACGAGTTCTGTGACACCATTACCTTAACATATTTTTGCAGGCAGGACATATTGTAGGGGGGGGATTTTATTGCTGGATTGATGTCCATATTTCTGTTTTTGGTAGCCTTCAGAAGACTTTTCCACACCAAAGAAACTAGGATGTAGGGGTGAAGGCTCCACACAGGCACTAGGTCGCCTGCTGGACTTCTCCATGTTCTATGAGTTACGTGAGTGTTACCCAAGGCAACGTGACCCTGAGGTCAGTTTGGGAAACCAATCCTTTGTTGTAACAATATCCTGGCTTATTTGTGGATTTCCATGGTAGTGTCTTAGTTAACAATTCAATTGAATCCAACCCAGTGCTACCACTGGAAATCCTTCCCTGGCAACAAGAACTGCCAATTTTAGGATTCCTCAATAAGATGGATGGCCTTTATAGATTCAAGGCAGTTTACCCTGTACTACATTTTAACAACGTACTCCAAAGTCGGCCAGTTCTAGCTGTCTGTGCCTGCAATGTCGTCCTCTACCTCATCTCTACCACCTTCATGACCCCTCCTGTCACTACACATTCTCAGTGTTCCTATAAAGTCTATTCTATTTCCCCTCCAAGCAAGATCCACACCCCTCCCCCAGATCCCACCTCTTTACTTAACTTCTGTGTGTCTATGTTGTAGCTTAGTTATCATTAACTTAACAGCTAATTTTGAAATATAATGAAATTATATATACTGTATGATTATTTCTGGGTCTGGGCTTCCTCATTCATGAAGTTTTTTCTAATTCAGTCTACTCATATGAACATTTTAAGATGTCATTTTCATAAATAGCTGAGTAATGCTCCATTATCTAAATGTATTATTTTATTCATTCATTTTGAGGTACATCTAGGTTGTTTCCAATCCTGGCTGTTATGAATAACTCCAGAATGAACATTGTTGAGCAAGTGTCCTAGTGGTAAGATGGAGCAACTTTTGGATATATACACTAAAGTGGTATAGTTTGGTCTCAAATTAAGTTGATTATCAACTTTCTGAGGAACTACTATATTGATTTTATTCATGACCTTAAATTTTGCATTTCATCATATTCATCTACTGCTATCAGTGTCTCTTCACAGATGTTTCCAAGCAATTCCTTGATGTTATTATAAAGTCCTTTCATGGCTTCATGTTTTGATTTACCGATCTAAATGACAAGAAGGGTAGACAGAACAGCACAACATATAAGATATCCCATAATGCTTCCTTTTCTATGACTGTGTCAACATATAATTAATCATTATTCTTCTGCATTGGAACATGAAACTTTCTGTCTTCTTAAATCTTAAAACAATCTGGTGAGTCTCAGTGTTGTTTCTGTGTATATCATTACATGAATGACACCTAGTTATTGGATCTCCAATTTGGGGCTCATTCCTATGAGAGAAGAAATTCTGTCTCTGAAGGAGTAGTTAGTTGGCATTTGTCCTTTATCAAGTGGGGCTTGGTGAGATAACATTTTCCTCAATGTTATCTTGCAAATATTTGTGTTGGTATATTTGGTATATTTCAGGTCTTCTTTATGAAGCCATTTAAACTATTAAATTCATTAATGGAATACAAATAATATGTATATATTATATATGCATATATATATATATACATATGATCAAATTAAACAGTGTAAGCTCCTCTAAGCATATAATCTGTGAACATAAGGTACACTTTATCAATTCCTATTAGCTAAAATGTTTCAATTATAAGATGTCCTAAATCTTGTTTAAAAAAAAGAGAGAAAAACAAAATACAAGCGTAACTTTAGTTTTGTTGCTATGATATCTAAAAGTGACATATTTTGAGTGATAGCTTTTCCAATTATTGAAACAATCATGAATCCTCCAGACAACGAAATACATTTTATATTTCAAGGATACTGATAGATAGCCATGATATGAAATGTTTCTCCTAACCACATAGGTCACTTGACAATAATATTGCATTGAATTAACTAGTCACCTTCCTGGAGTGAAAACTGTATGTTTCAAACATGAATTTATTAAAGGTCAGTCTTCATAGTAGTAGGTCTCCTGCTTCATCACTATGTTTTAAGTGTATTCACTATTCAGATAATGAAAATTGCAGAGAATTCAGAACATTTTAAATGATTAGTTTATTTTTCCTTTTCTCCATGTATTTGAAATTACATATACTTAAAAAAATATAATCAGTACTATTGTCATGGTCTTTTCTCTATGTCCAAAATGTTTGATTCTGAGTTAAATATTGAAAATACAAACCTCCCATATGTTATATATAATTAGCTTGAGACACTAATATCTCCTGCCCTTACAGATGCATTATAAACAGAACAAAAGTTCCCTCAGAAAATACTCATCCTTTGATATTGGAAGTACAAACTTGTATATCCACTTCGGAAATTAATGGTGTGGTTTCCCAGAAAATTGAAAGTGGGTTTACATTAGGAAATTTTTTTTTGGCATACATCAGAATAATATTCTATCATATGACAAGGAGAATTGTTTAGCAGTGTTATTTGTAATAACCAGAACCTGAAACAACTTAGATGTCCATAAGAAGAAAGAATAAGGAAAAATGTGGTACAATTACATAATGGAATATTACTCAGAGTTAGAAAACAATGGCATATTGAAATTTGCAGGCAAATGGATAGAATTAGTAAAACAAACAAACAAGCAAGCAAACAAACAAACAGAAAGCATTGTGAGTAATGTAGTTCAGAAACAGAAAGACAAACATGGAATGCATTTACTCATGAATAGCTATTAAGTGCAAAGCAAAGGATGACAAGGCTACAATCCACAACCCCAAAAAGCTAGGTAAAAGGGTGGATCCTAAGCAAGCAGGATACAAATGGGGGACCTCAGGATAGAAAAATACTTAAGATATTATAGGTAAAATGGGAGGGAGAGTTAGATGAGAGGGGATGGGGAATGTGAGTGTAAAGGATCAAGACTGCCAAGTTGGGGAAGGGACAGAGGACTTGGTCCTTCTTCAACTTGGTATGCCAAACTTTGTTGAGTACTCAAGGAAGACCTTATCTTCTATTAGGTACCCTACACACAACATGTGTTTTTAAATTTTTCACATTATTAATAAGATTCTATTCATATTCAAATGTAAGTAGTTTCACAGGATAGAAGTTTCATTTTCTTGTAGTGAAAACAGAAGTCAGTTTATTTTTTTTAAATGAAATATTTAGACTTACTATTTTGTTCTCAGAATCAAACATGGTATGATTAATGTTAGGTCTGTTCTGTCAGCTGAGAATGCTGCTTTTCTTCACATATAGAGCAATACTTCATCCAACTTTCTGTAAAAGAGTCATCCTAAATGTTATGAGGTGATGGTTTGCTATAGATTGTATTTCACTTTTGTAATAACAAGTGATGCCCAATATTTCTTACAGTTCCAGTCCTCTCTATATCTTTTCTAATGTAGATGAATAAAAAGATAAATTCCAATCTTAAGATACTTGGGTTTTTTTTGGTTAACTTAATAATATTTGTCATAACATTTCCAAAAGTATTTAAATATTCTGGATAATAACTGGCCATGAGATATGTGTGGAATTTTTGAATAGTCTATAAATTGTCTTTTAATTTGGAGACTAATTGTTAATTCTATGAAGATATTGTTCTGATTCACTGTGGTCCATTTAATTGAATTTTGCTTTGTTGTCTTTGCTTTTAAAGTCAAACTCAAACATTACTTTTGAGATCAATGTATAATAGAATTTTTCTCCTTTCTTTTTGTAAATGTATAGTTTGAAACTCAATATTTAATTCCTTAATCCATTTTGAATTGACTTGGTTGTGGGTATTAATACACTGTCCCAATTTTTATTTCATGAGATAATTTTTTAGAAAGATAATATTTGACAATGACATGAAGAATATATACGTACGTGATAAATAGAAGATAGAGAAAGTAGGAGAGATGATTGATATGATAGGTGGTAGGTAAGTAGATAGACAGGTAGATGATATATAGGTAAATAGATAGATAGATAGATAGATAGATAGATAGATAGATAGATAGATGATAGAGCAGAAGGTGTGCAGAAAGTGTCAGAAAGTTATGAATTCTATTTTGTTCTACTACTTTGAGGTGTAATGATGTTAAAAGTGACTTGAAACAATCTATCCTTATAGTATATACTAGAAAAGAACACTCACAATCTTAAAAAGTATCTTGGAGTAAAAAATATGCCAAAGATTATGATTCAATCACTAAAGTGATTGTTATGCAAGAATGAAGTCCTGATTTAAATTCTCCCAATCCAATATAAGAGTCAGGTGTCATGGCTGCCCATGACCTTACTGGTCAGAAAGCATAATTTGAAGGAATGAAAGGAAATACTAAAACTAACAAGAGAGCCACAAATGTGTATGGGAGATGTCCTTGAATACTACTTTAAACCAGATACTCTTTATGATAGGGATAAATACTATATTAGCTTTGGGTACCAATGCAATATAATTACAAGAAGAATCACATAAATTATAAGGATGATTCATTTTGGCTCACAGGAAAGGAATACAGCAAGACAGTTACATCTGAGTTATGAAGAGCATGAGAGAGTTAAATAATTTGGTAGGCAATCAAGAAATAGAAATATGAGCCTTGTGTACAATATATAAGGCTATAGAACATAAGCTACTTCAAGAACCAATTTCTTGCTATAAAACCTCATATCTTACAATGTATAAATCGAAAACAAGTATATACTTGTATATACAAGTATACTTAGGCCAAGTATAAAAACATAGTCTATGACAGTAACTTAACACTGAATTATATAATTCAGATTAAAAATATGTAGAAATAAATGAAAAGGTTGACATTATGAATAAGGAATTCATAAGTGATTTACAATAATGTCCTGTTGAAGCCAAGTGAAGGAACTGATAACTGGTTGGCTAAATTCAACTGAAAGTTTACATGAATAAATGTGCAAATCTCTCCTAAAATTCCCCGAAGATTTTAATGAAAGTATATACTTTCAAATTTATTAGAAATTTGATTTTCTTAATGTAAAGCCTACCACCACTCTGATGAAAAAAAAATATGTTTGTACAACAATATTTCTAATGAAAGTAAAACTCCATAGCAAAATACCATGAACACAAACTTATTTTTTTCATGAAATATTAGTAAACCTTACTCAAAACAGTCTTAGCTCTGAGATCTTAGCTGAGATTTAAGGATAATTAATTTATCCAAATCAGAAAATGTAATATATTATATGTCTAAACCTGCATGAGGATCTTAGTTTTCATTCTGGAAAAACTATCACAATTTGTAAAGACCACAAATTTCTACACACTAGAAGTTATCATTTTCAACAATAATGTTAATAAAAATATACTCATATCACAAAAAATGATATCTTCTTTTTTCAACTTTCACTAATGTCCTGGAATGTCTAATTATAATGACAAAAAGAGACATAAAATTAAAAAATACTCTGATTTGGAATGAAAGTTATTAAGCTTTTCCATGGTTATGAGATGATATAATATGGAGATCATCAAAGATATCTAGAACAAAGATATCAACAATATTTTACAATAATGACTCAACATAAAATTCCAATTGCAATTTTGATACTGCAGCCTGTGGGACGTCCACTAAGACATTTTCTAGTGACAAAGGGTTACCTTGCCTATTTCATGTTGATGTGTATTCATTAGTCCTACTAATGCAGAAGGCTGAGACATTTTATTTGGATTATCTCTTGAAAAATCATTGTTTCTAGAAATGAGTTGCCTACAATCACTTTTAAATGACCATGTATACCATAACTACAACATCTGACATTTTATTTTTTTTAATTTAGATTTTTTTCTAGATAAATTACTTCTCTTGTCAAAGCAGCATCAGAAGCCTAAGATTTAAAATCTGTTGTATTTCTAATCCATTCATCTCTTGGTGCTGATATTGCCTTTAAAGATCTAATCTCATTTTGCATTCTGAATCAGCATTTTCAAAACCCAAATATTGAATTAATATTTGTCTGATGTATAGATCTTATATTATTCTATTTCAGCTGAAATTAATCTTTGAAAAAAAAACAGTGATGGCTTCTTTTGGTCCTTATATAATTTTTTTTTAAGTGACTCTTTCCTAATTCTTCAATCTTGTCCCAAGAATTGCAGAGTATCTTTGCAATCTAACATATTGACCTTCATGGAAAACTGATCTTGAGGAATAGTGATGCCTTTAGTGTTATTTCATTGTTTTATGGCTGTAGCTTCTTCTTTTCACCATGTCTCTCATTGTACTGAGGACCACGTTCCAATGTAAGTGTATGTAAATCTTCCTGGACTTGAGGAAAAAATCCATTCTGAATTGCCCATGCTTCACCTTGAATGAATGCATACCATAAGAAAAGACTACTTCCTTAAATCTCCTCAAATCTAACATTTCTGTAAGATTCCATTTAACTTCTGCATAACTTCAGGTATTATTCTGCTGGTCTTTCGTGTATAGTAACTGCATGAACTAAGGTTGGTTTTCTTAAAATCTTGGGCCACCCTTTTTCAATTTCATCATGCAGAGGTGTGGTAGTTACTTTTCTCAGTTACTTTGTGTCTGTATAGTTTTATCTTCTGTAGTCTATCTTTCTAAGGCCTGTGTCTTATCAGTAACAAGTCATTCTAAAGCATGCATCTTATTAATCAAATCTCCATATTTGGCAATTATCAAGCCACATTTTAAAGGATAAAATGTGAATCACCAAATTGATAGTAATTACAATCAGCCTTATATTCACTGAATTTTATTTAAAACTCTTTGTTAATTATTGCTATAATGCAACATGATTACCAAAGCAACTTGAGGGGAAATAGCTATGTTGACTTACACTTTCTTATGACTGTTCATCACCAATAAAGTCAGGACTAAAACTCAAAAAGGACAAGAGTCTTGAGGCAGGAACTGATGCTTACTGGCTTACTGGCTTACAGACAATGGCTTACTCAGTTTATTTACTGGTGGATTCCAGAACTTCGAGCCCAGAGATTTTACATACACACACACACACACACACACACACACACACACACACACACACACACTGGGCTTGCACTTCTTACATCTATCACTAATTATGCAGGGATTTTATCCATTGGGCTTTCTTCCTCTCAGCGAACTCTGTCAAACTGATATAAAACCAGCCAGCATAAAAGCTATCCAACTATTTTGCATATGAGCTTTCATTTTAAATTTTGGATTGAATTTAATCACTATTTTGTATCTTTACCTCATTTCCATTTGTTCACCAAAATTTAAGATGATTTCAGAATGTAGAGCATTGAGATACTTCTTCAGCTCTATGGTTCCCTTTGTGCTGCCATGCTTCTTACCATGATGATAATGAACTAAACCTCTGTAACTATAAGCAAGCTCCAATTAAATTACTGATTTTATGAGATTCACTGGGTTCATTGTGTCACTTCACAGCAATAGAACAGTGGATAAGAAAGAATTCGGTACAAGGAATGAGGTTTTGCTGTTACAGGCCTGACAATACATGTGATTTATTGGAATAATATGGAAGACTTTGCCATCCTAGTAGGGTCATAGAAGACAATGCTGAGAATGAATTGAACTTTGAAGACCCAGTTCTAGAAATTCTGGAAATGTAATTGGTCTAGAGATCATTATTGTGATTTTTGGTAAAGTCTCATGATAATGAGGCTGCTTTGAACCTTGTCCTAAAAATCATCCTGAGGTTAACTTGCAGTTTTGGGTTAATGGCATTGGCAAAGGACATTTTAAGACAGTCTAGTATTGGCATTGTCAGATAGTCATTAGTGGTCATTCTTAGGCATATCTACAATGAAATGAGATAACCTGAATAAAGTAAAATGCAAAATGTACAGTTTGAGGAGAAATGGAGCATCACTGGATAGGTTGATGAAATTGATATTGCCTAAATTCATCTGAGAAGAGAGACTCTTAATTAAGAAAATGCCTCCATAATATCTAACTACAGACAAGGTGGTAGAGCATTGTCTTTATTAACGGTAAATGGAAGGCAACCCAGCCTACTGTTAGTGGTGATATTCCTAGGTTGGTGGTCCTATGATGGTGAATCTTGCATATTATTGGAAATCCACAAGGTGTTGGAGATGACTGAACCATGTGACACACACCAAGGAGAATTGCAGATCAGATATGGAACCAGTTCAAGAGAGAGATCAGTGGGCAATCTGATCTGACACATCACACTATTCACAGGATACTTTAAATCACTATACCTGTAAATCTCCAACTCTTCTGTCTTGCTTATTTCATCTTAGAATGTCTACAGACTTAATTTGTAAATCTTCATTTTATTGAAAATATTCAGTGTTCTAAACTTACTAATATATTTTTTTATCTAAAGTATTTCTGTCAATTTATATTATAATAATTTTTCTATAATTTGTTTTAAATATCTATATATACTTAACTTATTTCATTAAATATATTAATATTACCTAAATTTGTTTTAAATCAATAAATAACTGAAACACATTTTATGTTTCTAGGAAGGAATCTCAACACTAAAATTGTATATAGTTTTGCTCTAAGTTAATTTAAATAAAACATTTCCAGCTGTCAGTTTAATGTTTCAAACTAAAGAAACTTATTATTAATTGCATTTATAAGGACTGGTCAATTCAACAGTTAGTAAAACCTAAAGTATGATGTATAAGATCCTATCCCAAAAAGGATCTAAATGCAAAAGAAGAAAACCCCAGTTCAGACAGATACTATGTAGAACAAATTATTGTGAAATAAAGTAACTAGTGAAAAAATATGCCTTATGAAAAATAATTGGAGTTGAGCTGACCAAATACATGGGGAAAAATGTAAAACAGCAATCAATTAATTAACTCAACATCAACATATGTTGCAGGTTTGTAAGATTAAATATACATATGCATAGAAATCAAGTCATCAAATACAAGTGGTAAGTGAATAATTAATAATATACATGCATGGAAATGTATATAATAAATATTCAACATTTAGTAATACTAATGAAAATTTAGTTGATTATGTTAAACAGTCAATCTCAAACAGACCATATGGTAATAACAAATGCAGATGAAACACTGTGGAGAAAAAATATACATAATTTAAAAGAAAGCAATACTTAAACTTATAAATATCCTCTAAAATTGATATGGAAAAATTATACACAAAGAAAACAAAGGAATTGATGATATCAAAATGAAATGCTAAAATAGAAAAATAAAGATATAAAAGAAATGAGCATACACATGTGAATGCAATTTTGCCATCAGTGATGAAGGGAACACAAAATTTTCTAGAAATATTATTCATTCCTTAAACAAGTTATAAAATAATTATAGAAGTTTTATTATATACTCTTATCAAGTTATAATTCAGAGGCATATTTATACATTGTTTAAGCTCAAGTCATTCAGCAAAATATGCAATAGTACTTATTAAAGACCCAGTGCGTTTTGAGGTAACAATTCTTTCTACTTGCAAAAGTTTTGAAATTATTTATAAACAACATTTTCATAGTTTTATTTAAAATAGCAAGTCACCACAAAAAAACCAAAATGTTAATTAAGTGACTATTGGAAACATTATTCTTCTTAAAACAGTGCTTGTGCAGATTGTGAAAAACAATCCATATGTATGTTAAGTTACCAGAAAATAGAACAGACTATACTTTCCTAAGTAGTTTACTCTAAAATCAATGTGAAATAAAGAATAATATTTTTCTGTATTTTGTATATCAATGAAGAAAATGCATAAAAATATGCATTATATGTATTTATAATCAATAAAAGTAATGAAGAATACAATATCAATGAAACAATTATTTTAGGAACATTTGGAAATAATCATTAAAATAATAACATCAGTTTACTGGGCTGTATACCTATAATCCCATCATTTTCTAGGCAGACAAAAGCAGGTCTTTGTGAGTTCAAATCCATCCTGGACAACAAAGTGAGTTCCAGAACAGTCAGGACTGTTACACAGAGAAACCATGTCTTGCAAAACTAAAATTAACAAATAATAACAATAATAATAATAATAATAAGATAATCAATATGGCCACCTAAGTTTTCTAAAGGTCCTATCCTCAAAAACAAAGCAAAAATAGATAAATAAATAATAAAAAACAAAACAAAACAAACTTACCTCCATTAAATTAACAAAGACTACCAGATTACAGACTACAAATATATATTCTGGACAACATATAGATTAAAAATGGTAAAAGGGAAAAGTAAAAGAATGTATTGTTTCCTTCTGCTCAGGAATTCATTGTCATTTTAAATTGGAAAGATGGAAGAGATGGAAAGATGACACAAAGATGTGTCTTTGCCACTTTAATCACAATCACAGATACTTGATGCCTTTCCCACTGTCTAAATATATGGATATGAGTTCCTGAGATAAAGCTGACACACATGGCTTAAGTCCATGGACCTTTGTTTTTTCTATATGCAATGCTCCCACAGGCTAAGCTACTAGAAGTTTTACCATTTGAAATGTAAGCCACAGCCATTTGTTCTCCATACCAAGGAATGACTTGACATTGAACATTTTCACTGTAAAGACTTTGGTAACAACACATTCAAATTGATCCAGTGTCTTCATAAATGGTGTTAGAGTTAACTGTATATCTCATCTCTATAGAAACTATAATAGTGGCCATACTTATGAAATATGGATAGCCAGACCAAGATGACATGAAAATACACTGTCCATATGCAAAGGTTTACTTTCTCAAGTTCTTTTCACAGGCATGAGTTTTTGCCTATCTCCTTCTGCTATATAAGAACATATGCTGGGGTGAAGCTATCATGACCCCTTGCCTCCCAGAAAAAAGAAACAACATGATCAAGGACAAACAGTTACAGCACTTTAACATAGCAGGGTAAATCTTTATCATGTATTTGGTCAGCCAGTTTACTCGAGCCAGAGTTATATATTTGCTCCCTTGTAGCATGTATGTTTCCGACAGCCTGCCTGGTCCCACTACCACACCGGTCCCAAATAACATGCAGAGAATCTGTATTTGATATAAGGCTGTTGGCCAGGTACTAGTTTGTTACCGGCTAGCTCTGTCTTAATGATTAACCCATTTCTACTATTCTAAGTATTTCCACATGGCCCATTTTGCCGGCTAGAATGGCTGGTGTCCTAACTCTCCTGTCCCTCCATGTTGACTCCTCCTTCCTACTTCCTCTTTCCTCCTCCTAGTTTCCTAGTCCCGCCTATCTTGCTTTCCTATTGGCCAACAGGGTTTTATTCATTAACAAATACATATTTACATATTTACAGAATGGCATCTCCCATCACTCCCTATCCTTGGGTTTTTGTTCCTACTTCATCCTGAACCCAAAGCAGGGATGAGTGGAGTTGCAAAATATACCTCTTAAGAATGGTTACTATGAAATTTTGGCATCATGACAGCCCTAGTGAAAATATAGCTAATATATTCCATTTCAAGACCCAATATTATCAATCCAGAACTTTTCCTCTCATGACTATTCTAGTGATCCATCCTGCAATAGATGTTCAGAGTCATTAAATCAACCCTTGTCTTAGAATAACCTAAGTGGATGCATCCCAATATTCTAGACCCAAGGGTGTATACAGTCTAAATTTCCTGTCAGTAAATAAAAGCCAAGGTTCCAGAAATCACAGTATTTATACCAGCTCCAGAGTTCAGGGATCTAAATAGGAACTACTCTGAGTAACTAAAAACAGTGCTCAAAATGGGATACATCCCCTGAAAAAAAAATAATAACACATATAGCTCAAACACAACTCATCAGTAGTAACTCAACTAGCCACATGATTTCCAAATCCTCTTGGAACCCACACAACTGAGGCATCTGCAGTTTATAACCATAATGACTGGAAATTGCAATGCCACATGAAACCATGTATATTGGGCAACCAAAATAAAAAAAAATACTACCATACTACAAACTTTCTGATCAATCTCTAAGGAAATCTTGTCTCTAGAACTAGTTCATAAGGTTTGGAGATAACTGTCTTTGAATTAATATGAGAAGATTATTATTATATATATTACCATAAGAATATGAGAATTACCTGGTGTGGCTAAAACATTTAAATTCACACATGTATAAGTTATTGAAGAGGTAATATAATTTCATATGAGTTAATTTTTGTTTTTAGCAATGTTATATTAATTATTTGAAGCATTCTTACAATAGATTTTTAAAATGTTCACCTGTAACAACTCCTTCTGTCCTATTTTCTTAATTCTCCCATCCTCTGGAAATTTGACAATTTAGTTCTTGGGGCTTTGGATTAATTTGAAGAAATGTGGGGCCTTATTCCTTGTCAACAGGCCTTGGCTACAGGTGAGTTTGTGTCTCATCCCACTGGGGCTGTGGATTCTCCGCTACACCCTCCCTGGGAAATCCCTGGGTGGGTCCTGGATCTCCCTGCCCCTGCATCCTGTCCCCAGCGAGAGTGCTCTTGGAACTCCAATATACCCCCACCCACCCCTACAAAGGGTCTTCCTTCCCCCTGTGCTCTTCCCTACCCTGCATATTGTCCCATTGCTCTAGTTGAGCACTGACCCAGATGGTGGAGCCAACACCCACCTGGAAATTCCTGGAGCCTATCTGAGCACAATAGGCGGCCAGCCTACCCACATGGGATCATCTGTAATATGCATCTGCATCTGCGTGGTCTCTGACCCCCACCACCGGTCTTCTACTGGAGTTCTGGGCACCTCTTAGAGATCCGCCTATCTCTGTGGGTCCACCCTGAGTGCCTACAGGCTGGATCCTTGACCTCCATTGCAGGACCTCTGCTAAAGAGGCCCTACTCAGTTGGAGAGTGTCAGCTAGACCCACCTATCAGTGCTGAAACATCCTGAGTATCAGCCCAGCCTTTGTCCCCAACACCAGACCTTGGCTAGAGGCCTTGGCTAGATCAGTCCCAACTACCCCGGAGAAAACATTCTGCAGGCTAGCCTCTGCCAAATAGGCATCAGCTCTCCTCTTCTGGAGCCTGAACTTTGACCCCCATCCTCGGCCCCTGCCTATGGAGAGACCTCCTGGAGAGCTTGGACCACCCAAAACTATAGGCATCGAAACTTTGACCCACCTAAATTCACAGAGGGAGGGAGAAACCCCACCAACACCTACTGGAAGAAGCTATGGGAAGATGGCAATACAAGAAAAGACCTAACATCAGAAAGACAAGCATAATACCACCAGAATCTAGGAAAGCTATACCAACTACCAGAACACAACAAAGCAAATGAACCAGAAGAGAACAACCTAAAAATTATTGTCATAAAAATGATAGAGGCCCTGAAAGAAGATCTTTCCTGAAAGAAAGAAAATCCCTTCAGGAAATGGAAGATAAAACAAACAAAAAATTGGAAGAAATGAATAAAATTCTTTAAGAATTTACAGAAAGCCAAGAAAAAAACAATTAAGCATGTTCAAGACTTGAAAATGGAAATGGAGAAAATAAAGAAAAGACAAACCAAAGTAATGTTGGAAATAGAAAAACTGGGCAAACGATCAGGAACTGCAGATGCAAGCATAACCAACAGAATTCAAGAGATGGAAGAGAGAATCTCAGGTGCTGAAGATAAACTAGAGAAAATAGATTCATTGACCAAAGAAAACTGTAGATCAAACAAATACTTAACACAAAACACCCAGGAAATGTGGGACACTGTGAAAAGGCCATACCTAAGAATAATAGGCATAGAGGAAGCTGAGGAAGCCAAGCTCAAAGGGGCCAAAAACATATTCAACAAAATCATCGAGTAAAACTTTCCCAATCTGAAGAAGGACATGCCCATGAAAGTACAAGAAGCATACCGAACACCAAATAGGCTGGACCAAAAAAGAAGACGCCTCGACATATAATAATCAAAACACCTAACATACAGAATAAAGAAAGAATATTAAGAGCAGCGAAGGAAAAAGGACAAGTAACATATATAGGCAGACATATCAAAATTACACCTGACTTATCCATGGAAACCCTCAAGGCCACAAGATCCTGGATCGATGTTCTACAAGTACTAAGAGTCCACGGATGCCAGCCCAGGCTACTATATCCAGAAAAACTCTCAATCACTATAGATGGAGAAAAAAAAGAGATGCATGACAAAGCCAGATTTTCACAATATGTATCTACAAATCCAGCCCTATAGAAAGCTTTGGAAGGAAAACTCCAACTTAAGGAAGTTTAGTATGCTCACAAAGACTTAGGCAACAGATCATCCAACTTCACCAGAAACCAAGGGTAAAGAAGGAAAAATAAATCCACAATACCAAATTCCTCCGCGATGGATATGAAATGACCATCTTCATCTCTTTTGATTAATTTTGGTTTGAATGGTCCTTACTCTCCCTCAACATTAATGGTGTAAACTTGCCTATAAAAAGTTGCTAACAGAATGGATACAAAGACAGAATTCATCCTTCTGCTGCATACAAGACACACATGTAAGCTACAAAGATAGACATTATCTCAGAGAAAAGGGCTGGGAAAAGATCTTCCAATCAAATGGACCCAAGAAGCAAGCAGGTGTGGCTATCCTAATATCTAACAAGTTAGACTTCAAACCAAAATTAAGCAAAAGAGATAAAGATGGTCATTTCACAGTCATCACCGTAGAAATCCATCAACAAAAAGTCTCAATTCTGAACATCTATTCCCCAAATACAAAGGCACCCACATTCATAAAAGAAACACTACTAAAAGCCAAAGCACACATAAAACCTCACACACTTAGAGTGGGATACTTGAACACACCACTCTCAACACTAGACAGGACCACCAATCAGAAACTCAACAAAGAAACAAAAGAACTTACAGAAGTTATGTGTCAACTGGATTTAACAGACATCTACAGAACATTCCATCCAAACACAAAAAAATATACCTTCTTCTCTGCTCCACATGGAACCTTCTCTAAAATCGACAACATTCTAGGTGGCATAACAAACCTCAACAGATACAAAACATTGGAATAGTTCCTTGTATCTTATCAGACCACCATGCTTTCAAATTGAAATTCAACAACTACACAAATCACAGAAACCCTACAAACTCATGGAAACTAAACAATGGGCAATTGCACCACACCTGGGTCAAAGAAAAATTAAAGAAAGAAATTAAGGCCTTCTTAACATTCAATGAGAATGAGGACACGACATACCCAAGCTTATGAGACACCTTGAAAGCAGTGTTACAAGGGAAGTTCATTGCACTGAGTGCCCTTATGAAAAAAACAGATGATAGTCACATTAGAGAATTATCAGCACAACTTAAAGCCTTACAACTAAAAGAAGCAAACTCACCCTGGAGGAGTAGACAACAGGAAATAATCAATTTGAGGGCTGAGATCAATAAAATAGAAACCAGGAAAACAATACAAAAATCAATGCAACAAACAATAGGTTTTTGAGAAAATCAGCAAGATAGACAAACCTTTATCCAAACTAACAAAAAAGCAGAGAGAGATCAAACAAATTAACAAAATCTGAAATAAAAAGGGGAACAAAACTACAGACACAGAGGAAATTCAGACTACTTTCAGGTCATATTTGAAAACATGTACTCTACAAAATTATAAAACTCAAAGAAAAAAACAAATTTCTGGACAACTATCACTTCCGAAAATTAAAACAAGAACAGACAAAACAACTTAAATAGACCTACAACCCCAATGAAATCAAAGCAGTATTCAAAAGCCTTACAACCAAAAAAAAAAAAAAAAAAAATCCCAGGGCCAGATGGCTTCAGTGCAGAATTCTACCAAATTCAAGGAATAGTTAATTCCAATACTCCTCAAATTGTTCCACACAATAGACAGAAGGCACATTACCAAACTCTTTCTACTAGGCCACAATCACCTTGGTACCCAATCTTCACAAAGATACAACTAAGAAAGAAAACTACAAACCAATAACCCTGGTGAACATTTGTTATGGAAGGTTTTTCCCTGCCGGCCTCCCGGTCCTGCCACCATGGTCCCGCTGCCACATGAGCCTCAAATAACACACAGATACTCTGTATTTGATACAATCCTGTTGGCCAGTTACCATTATTGTTTATGGGCTAGCTCTGTCTTAATTATTAACCCATTTCTACTTATCTAATTATTTCCATATGGCTCATCTTATCCGGGAGCAGCGGCTGGTGTCTTCCTTCCTCCCTAGTCTACATCTTAACTCCTCCTCACTGCTTCCTCTTCCCTCCTCCTAGTCTCCTAGCCCCGCCTATCTAGTTTTCTATTGGCTACAGTGCTTTATTAACCAGTATGAGAAACATATATACAGAATAACATCTCCCATCAAACATTGATGCAAAATTATTCAATAAAATACTGGCAAATAGAATCAAAGAATACATCAGAGAAATCATCCAACATGACAAAGTAGGCTTCATCCCTGGGTTGCAAGGATGGTTTAACATATGAAAATCTATCAACAATATCCACCATATAAACAAACTGAAAAAGAAAAAACATATGATCATCTCCCTAGATGCTGAAAAGGCCTTTGACAAAATTCAATACCCTTTTATGATAAAGGTCTTGGAGAGATCACGGATAACAGAAACATAACTAAACATAATAAAAGCAATATACAGTAAACCAACAGCCAACACCAAACTGAATTGAGAGATGCTTAAGGCAATTCCTCTAAAATCAGGAACAAGACAAGGCTGTCTTCTCTCTCCATATCTCTTTAATATTGTACTTCAAGTTCTAGCTAAAGCTATAAGACAACAAAAGGAGATCAACTTGATCCAAATTGGAAATGAAGAAGTCAAAGTGTCTCTATTTGCAGATGATATGATATTTTACATGACTGACCCAATGAATTCTAACAGGGAACTCCTACCACTGATAAACATCTTCAGCAAACTAGCAGGATACAAGATAAACTCAAAACAATCAGTAGCCCTACTTTATTCAGACGACAAGGAGGCTGAGGAAGAAATCAGAGAAAGATCACCCTTTACAATAGCCACAAACAACATAATATATCTCAGGGTAACACTTACCAAACATGTGAAAGACCTATACAATAAGAACTTTTTGTCTTTAAAGAAAGAAATTAAGAATATAACAGAAAATGGAAATATCTCCCAGACTCTTGGATTGGAAGGATAAATATAGTAAAAATGGCAATCTTGCCAAAAACAATATATAGATTCAGTGCAATCCCCATTTAATTTCCAGCAAATCTCTTCACTGACCTTGAAAGGATAATAGTCAACTTTATATAGTAAAAAAAAACAAAGACCCAGTACAGCCAAAAACAACCCTCTACAATAACAGAACTTCAGGAGGCATCATCATCCCTGATTGTAGCCTCTACTATAGAGCTATAGTCCTGAAAACAGCCTGGTATTGGCACAAAAATAGACAGGTAGAGCAAAGGAATTGAATCGAAAATTCTGATATTAAGTCACACACCTATGAAAAACTGATTTTTGACAAAACAGCTAAAAAAATAATTGGGGGGAGGAAAGCATCTTCAACAAATTGTGCTGACACAATTGGATGATGGTGTGTAGAAGACTGCAGATAGACCCATGTCTATCGCCATGCACAAAACTCAACTCCAAATGGATCAAAGACTTCAACATAAATCCAGCCACACTGAATCTCTTAGAAGAAAAAGTAGGAGGTACCCTTGAACAAATTGTTATAGGAGACTGCTTCCTGAACATAACTCCAATAGCACAGACATTGAGATCAACAATTAATAAATGGGACTTCCTCAAACTTAGAAGCTTCTGTAAGGCAAAGGACACAGTTGACAAGACCATGGCAGCCCACAGACTGGGAAAAAAATTTTACCAATCCTACATCTGACAAAGGGCTGCTCTCCAAAATATATAAAGAACTCAAGACACTAGTCAAGAAAACACCAATAGCCCTATTAAAAAAAATGGGGTTCAGAATTGAAGAAAGAATTCTCAATGAGGAAATCAAAGTAGCTGAAAGACAATTAAGAAAATGTTCAACATCCTTAGTTATCATGGAAATGTAAATGAAAACAACTTTGAGATACCATCTTATTCATGCCAGAATGACTAAAATTAGAAACACCAATGACAACTTATGCTGGAGAGGATGTGGAGAAAGGGGAACAATGAGAATTATCTTACCACAGGACCCAGCAATTCCACTCTTAGGTATATACCAAAATGACTCACATCCGTGCAACAAAGTCATGTGCTGGGTATAGGGAGGTTTAAATATTGCATAATAATTTTGCAATGTGGGGGTGAAAAAAAATTATAATTTCTTTATTGTAGGTAACTTTTATAGTGTTTGACACAAAAGAATAATATTTAATATTTCTTAAAATTCTGAACTGTAAAAACTTGTTAGAACTGCCTATTTTGTATTGTTTTTGCACATGAAAGATATGTGTCTGAAGCAACGTCAATGGGACAAGCAGCCTTGCAGACCACTACAGGCAGGATTTCTGCGACTTCTTAAGATTTCCCCATGACAGTGCCCCCTGTCAGCAGGAAGCAGTTTGGAAAGAAAGACACCCAAATTCCCAAATATTGTTTATAAATGCTTGTTTTCATTTTAAAAAGGCATGTATAATTATGTCCAGCATAAAATAAATAAATGTTAAAAAAAAAGATATGTGTCTGAAGAAATCAGAAAGTTCTGGACACAATTTAATGGGTTACTGACACCAGACAATGTGTGGCAGGGTAGGAGGCCCTTCAAAGAGACTTAGGGAATCCACAATAAGAATGGTAGAAAGCAAAGATTACCTGAAAACCAGATGCCAGATGCAGGGTATGCCAGAGTCTTGGGGTACTCACTGAGAAGTCATGCATTTATGGATATGACTGAAGAAAGCATATGCACAAAGCAGTAGGAATTGCAGAAAGGCCAGAGCTTCTCAAGACCTTTGGGGCACAGATAATTCCACCAAGAGTCTGCTCTAAAATATGACACTGAGCTTCAGGATGATGGCTTTCCCTTGCTTGTTTCTTGTTAGATTAGAAATTTGTTTTGACATGAGGGTTTGTTCCCAAGATTTTCAGAAATTTTTCAGGCCATGAAAGGCTTGGGATTACTGAAGTTCAAATGCATGGATTTTTGCATTATGAGATGCCCATGAGTCAAAGGAGACAGAAGTTGTAAGGTTTAACTTGACAGAGGTATCTTTCCATGTCAAGGTGACAAGGACTAGATTTGTGTTAGTCCATCTAGTTCTTTTGCTGGACAGGATCTATCATAATGTAGCAAGCAAACCTCTGAGCATGCCTTCATGGGATTTTATAGATTTGTTTAATTGACACAGAATATTGAAACCTCTCTATTAGTTGTACCACTATATTGACTGGGATCACCTGCAGAAGAAAGCAAGTGGAAAACCAGCTTTTCTCCTTCCATGCTTCCTATTGATGTAAAGTAGTCAGTTGCCATATCTCCTGCTTCCATGACTTTACATCCATGCTATAGTGTACCTTTCCTTCCTTAAGTTTCTTTCTTCAGGCATTCTGTCACAGCACTGAGAAATACAATTAATACAGTCATGAATAAAAATATACAAGAGAAAATGTAAAATATAAAGTCATTCATAATTATGTATGAATTATCATTATTAATTAAACAGAAAGAAAACAATAGTGTAATGATATAATAGCCTTCTTAGTATCATTAAAAAAAACACACCAACTGCTGATGAGCATATTCTTCAAACAAAATCATATGTAGTATTTTCAGAAATTAAAATAACACAACAATTATGGAAAATGAGATGGTGTTTCTTTAAATAATCTAAAGTGTATCTTACATATGACTTGGTGACCCTAGTTTTCTGTATATGGCTGAATGAAATGAAATTAATACATTTAGAAGACATTTGAACTCCCAAAATTGTTGCAAGACGATAGAAAGAAAAATTTAGGTAAAAATTGAGTACTATTTAGTCATTAAAAAAGAGGAGAATCTTATCATGTGAGACAGGATGAATAAAACTGTTAAGTCAATTAACCATATACATGAAGACAAGCATTCCATGATTTCACTTATATTATTATTATGATGATGAGAAATCAAAAGAATATTTTTCATTTTGCAGATGACCCACTTGGATGACTCATATGTCTAAGTCAGGAACCAGATAATAATTACCATTTCATCATAAAATTACTTATGAAGACATCACAGTGTTTCATTTGTTATTTCATACCACAAAACCTATTAACATTGGATAATAACAAACAAGTATCAACAGTCTCAAGTACATAGTTTAGCATCTCACAGAGTATATATGTTCTAGCAATTGTAACAAATGTTTTCAGAATAATAATTATACTGCCACTTAAAAATCCTATGGTGGATAAATTAATCATTAATCTCATTATTAGGGAAGGGCATTTATGGTAGCCTTTCCAATATTGCTCAAATTGTTAGTTGGGGTCAGTCTTGTAGGTCTCTGGACATTTCTCTAGGTTCACTTTTCTTTAAACATATAATGGCTCCCTCTTTTATGGTTTCTCTATCTCTTTTCTCTCATCTATTCCTCCCCTGACTCAATCTTCCTAGTCCCACGTGCTTTCTTACTCTCCTCTTCTCTTTCACCTAGTTCCTTCTACATTCAGTGACCCCACCATATTCCCCATATGCTCAGGAGATCTTGTCTCTTTCCCTTTATGTGAGGGAACTTAAATGAATCTCTTAGATTCCTCCTTGTATCCTAGTTCCTCTGGCGGTGTGAATTATAGGCTGGTGATCCTTTGTTCTATGTCTAAAATCCATATATGCATGAGTACATACCATGTTCCTCTTTTTGTGACTGAGTTACCTCATTCAGTTCCATCCATTTGTCGCCCTCATGTTGTAGCTGATGAAAACAGAAGCAAACAGCCACAACTAAACACTGAACCAAACTGGAATCCAGATGCAGAGAGGGAGGACAAGACCAGGCTACGGAAACACATAGAGACAGCTGACCTGAATAAGGAGGAGCTAATGGGCCCCCAGACTGAAAACTGGGAATCTAGCATGGGACTGACTCAGAACCACTGAACTTGGGTCTCAGCTAGAAGGCCTGGGCAGTCTAAGGGACCACTGTCAGTGGAACCAGGATATATCCCCTGGTGTACAAAAGAACTTTGGGAGAACATCCCCCATGGAGGGATACTCCCTTAACCTAGAGACAGGAGTGAAGGCCTAGTCCCTACTCCAAATGACTTGACAGATTTAGATGACTCCTCCTGGAAGGCATCACCCTACATGTATAGTGGGGGTTGGAAGGGGAAGAGGGCATGGGAAGGTGGGAAAGAGGGAAAAAAGGAAAGAGGGAGGGAAGGAGGGAGAGAAGTAGGGTGGTCTGGTGTCATGAGAGGGTGAGAGAGAGGGAAAGTGAGAGAAAAGGAGGAAGGGAGGGGTCAGGGAGGGAGAGGGAACTGGGATCTATATATAAAATAAAAATAAAATATAAAAATTGAAATAAAAGTATCTTATGGTGTTTTTTTTTACGTAGTCTTCATTTGGTGGTATTTTGGTAGACAAAATTAAACCCTAAATGCCATCCGTTCCAGAATAGTGTTGAAAAGATTGATGGAATATTTGAGAATGAGAATTTTCTGAATTTTGGACATTAAGGAATGTTCTAATTTTGGTATTCAATTATATAATATCATTTATTTATTAGAGAAAATTTCTCATTATAGTACATAGCAGTTCTGCTACCCAGATTATGATTTTTTCTGATTATATGACAAGAAACATAATTGGTTATTCATCTGTTCCCACTCCAAGAGGAAGTAGAGCAGACTGTATATCATAAAGTACTATCACATGAAAGACCCACTGCTTTAATTTTATTCAGTAAAATATCAATTTACTATTGTTTGATAAATGTCAACAATAAGCCTGATGCTAGAAAAACTTGTGGCTTAATGGTTACCTAACATATTTTTTTTTCATAATATTTCCCACTGTGAAAGCTGGCCTAATTATTCAAATTTCTCTTTGATATGGTGACTCATTAAAACTCCACAATTTAAATATGGAATGTAAGTATTTCAATTTTCCATTTAAGCAAGCACAGTGAACACATACCTGCAAATCTCTTTTGATGGCTAGTGTTTGTTTATTACTAATTTACATATGAATTGGCTTTATTCAGAGAGTATTTATAACATTTCTAACAGTGTGGAAGTTTTTCAATAATGTGACAAAATTGCATGTATTTCTTATGATAATATTCTAATATAAAGAATGATTTATGTAGTTGAGATTTTTAATGGTCACATTCCTTTAACACTCATCTCTAGTTTTATACAATTTTGCCTATTACAAAAAAGAGAAATGAGTAAACTTTTTTAAGTTCTCTTTTATATATGCATTTGTATTTCCCACTGTGTTTGTTATAAATATTTTGGTTCTATATTATTTGGTGTGAAAACATTCATAACCACTCCACAGTAATGTTTAATATGCCCTTCCTCATTTTTTTGATACAAAACAAGTTATATAATGTGTTTTGACACCAATTCTACTCTGATTATTTGAACTCTCATATTCTCATTGTCTCCTTTTCTGATGACCATTGTCTATCTTGTCATGTTTAAACTTGTTAGGTTACTTTTTTTTTCATCATTGCAGGCAAGATATCACATCATTTATACACTATTAAAATTTATTTTAAGGATATATTTATTTTTTTTGAGTAATACATTGAAACAGATGTACAATTGTCTATCTTTTGATAGTATCATATTGCTTAATTTTTTAGTTGTTTGTTATATTTTTCTCTTTACATGAACAATATACACATTCAAGTTCCATTTTACATCTAACATGTTCACTGTGGACATTCATTTCTCTCTGCACAACAGCTTACTTTTCAAAGATTGATATTAATACATTATAATTATCTTGATAATATAATAATATTAGACTCAGCACACATATTTTTAATTGCATTCCACAATGATTTTATGTTTATTATTTGTGTGTGGGAGGTATATGCACACACACACACACACACACACACACACACACACACACACATATATATATATATATATATATATATATATAATATATATATTACCTAGAGCTATATAATTTTCCAGTTTAATGAATTACTTTTGTTTTTGTGTCTTTTTTAAACATAATTGTTCCTTATTTATAACCCTTTTCCTATGATATACACTCTCATTCAATTTAAATGACTTTCCCTCATACCTGTGTTTTCCATTCATAAACTCTCTATTTTACTAAATTACAAAACTTCACTATTGAAAACTTTCAGACTTAACTCATTTTAGTCATTACTAAATAACAGTAATAGCACTAGAAACTAGGGAATCCATCTCATGTTCTCAATAATGCTTGTGGTGAAAAGAAATGTGTATGACAGTGATAATATCTAAATGACTCTTATCTTTCCTAAAATAATCCTTCATCCAAAATTTGTATTTTCTATTGAAAACAATAAAAAGGACCACTTAATGGAGGTAATCTTACAAACTGTTTAGCATGTATTTTAGCACATACATTTAAAAATAAAAACTTGTAGTTCTTGTAGAATCCTGAAGGTGTTAAAGTTGTTTTAAAGTATACTCCTTATTTTATTACTACCATTATAAATGCTTAATATATGGTAAAATAAATATTCAAAGAAAATATATTTGTGTTTTATTCCATGTGGCGTCTTTAGTATTTTGGAATTTAAAATTTGAGACAGGGAGAAGGAAGAGGAAGTTTTTAGAGTGAGTATGCAGAGGGGCATCTAAAACTAAGGGCTATTTAAGGGACCATGTGGAAACCTAGTACATTTTAAGTTTCTTAAATATAGATACATATAAGAAAAAAAATCTAAATTGAAATCATCAAACAACAGAGGAGACCAGCCTCAACTAGACATCTCATGACTAACTAGACATCTCATGCCACAAAAAGAAACTTTCAGTTCCTGAAATGACTTACATTAAATGGAACTGTAGGTCAGAGGAACCACATGGAAACTCCTAAACACCCCAGGATAATGGCAGGATTTTACTCTCCAAACCGACCTTAAGACCCTATTGCTGAAAACAACACCAATACCTCACTGAACATTGATAAATCAAGCCTATAGATGCCTAGAGTTTTCCCTGCATATTTAGTGCTTATGGCATAAGAAGGTACTGTGCATGCAACCAGAGGAGAAATTGAAATACCAACCCAGCTACATAGCCTGTGATATAAAACAGTGAATCTCTTACAAGATACAATGCCGTAATAGAGGCACAAATCTTGTGGAAATAACTAACTATTCTCTGATTTAAATTAAGTCCTACACCAGGAGACAAAATCTGTATGATATGTTACCTGTGTGGACAGGAACATGGGTCCAAGTAGGACATAATCTTAAGGGAAAACCAAACACTACTATGCTGATAAATAAAAATAATGATACATGAATCTTAATGACATTCTGCTATACTCAGCCATCATCAAAGATAACTTTGCCCTGAAATAGATGAGAACAAACCAAGAAACCCACAACTAGATGATGTGCAGAGACCTCTTCCTAAGTGTGCTATGTCATTAATCCTTCCCCTCAGGGTTCAGACACTTCTGGAAGAAGAGGCAGAAAGATATGAGAGCCAGTAGAGATAGAAAACTACAATGAAAATAAAGTCTTCAGGATACAATAGAACAGATACACATTTGAACTTATTGAGACTTTGGCAGCATGCACATAGCCTGTGTAGACCTATACTAGATGAGGTTCCATTGCAGATAGGGGAAATAGACACAAGCCTCCCTTCTTTAATGAGGAAACTGTCTTCAATTGACAAATGTTCACAAAGAAAACACCAGTTTATTCCAAAGGACAGACTGCATTTCCAGCAGTAGTTGGTCAACACAAGACTAAACTCACTGGTATTTTTGAAGTTTTATTTTTGCACAATGTTTTTTCTAGACATATTTTTAATCTTACAGATTGTTTGCATATATATTATGGTTTCTGATTTTGGTGTTTTGGTTTTTCTGTGCATGTGAATGTGTCTTGTACTTTTATCCTTTTTCTTTTTCTCTTTGTTTTATTTTCCTATTTGGCTTCCTTGTTTTTATTGCATCTTATTTTTAGATGCATTTCTGTATTCTAATGAGAGAAACAAAGAAATGTGAGGATTTTAGTGGTTGGGGAAGTGGGGAGTGGGGACCAACTAGAGAAGTTGGGGAACATAACAGTGTATTCAGAATTTATTTTATTAAACAAACTTTCAACAAAAATATCATTTGAATTTAATCATATTTTATAACTATTGAGGATAACCATGGTGAGTTTGCTTACCCCAATACCACTAAAATAACTCAATGTCAACTAAAATTTCAAATCTAAAATTTTGTCTTCACATAATGTTGAATGGTAATGCCATATCTTTTAGTCTGTTGAAACATTTTATGCTCTTCTCATTTAGGAATCTTGCACAAACTATAATAATATAATTTGAAATATTTTATTCACAACTGGGAATGAATGTTAAGTAGATAAATTCATGTGGAAGTAGTGTGGGGAATAAAGAAACATTTCTGTCCTAGAAGAATTGTCCTGGATTTATGTCTCCCAAGTGGTAAGATTTAATAACTCTTTCATCTGAAAATACTCCATTGTCACCAATTCCTTAAAACCTCATTAATACAGTAGGGGAAATGAATGAACTAAGGAAGAGAATAAATTCTGTTATTCTGGTAACCATTAGGGAAAAAAGAAAAATGTATTAAATTAATATTCTAACAATGTTTAATTCCACTTGTACCTGTTGTAATAGGTCATTAAACCATATAAATATTTTATAATTATAATAAGCATAAGAGGGATAAGTGAAAATTAAATAGAGGTGAAAATGTGTAAATCTTGTGTTTGTTGATTCCCAACCATGTGTGAGAGCTACCAGTGGGTTTTCTCCGCAGTTTAGCCAAAGAAAGTTAAGATGACCTATTTTCAATAATTATCTTGGTTTCTTTTTACAAACAACTCAATTTTTAATCCCTAGAAAATAAAATGGGAAACTCAGATATACAAATATATATGTGGCAGTTTTGGGATTTTTCTCTAATGAGTGATTTGCTCCCTGTTGACAAAATAAGATCACCCTACTTATCCACATAGCTTTGTGCTTGATATTCCAATTCAATAAGTTGTAATTAAATTGAGACTAATTAAAATGGTAAATCAAAAATAAATGAATTAACAAGGTGGATCATTCCCATATGACTCAGAAATGAATGGCTTAAATGTGTTTTCAGACTAGGGGAAAATAATCATTATAAATCATTTACCTAAGGAATTTATTCTGGAGTAGTTTTTGGCTGACAGACAGTGAACATGGGGTACAGCTTGTCAAAGTCAGAATGAAAATTAAATAGTTAGCCAAAATTTAAGCTAAGGCTCTGATTGCTCTAGTTATGTGCATGGAACACATTTATTAACTAACAATCTCTGTGGAGTTGTAAGTCATCTGAAAATGTGGCAGAAATAAAGAACTGATGTTATAGTCAGTCCTTGGATGTTACAAAACTTAATATTGATTTACTGTGTGTGTGTGTGTGTGTGTGTGTGTGTGTGTGTGTGTGTGTGTGTGTGTGTGAAACATATAGGGAAATATGATTGCTTAATTTGTTTTACAGTGAACTCAAATGTAAATGCATACTGTCTTGATATTTGTGTTTTCACCTGTTAAAAATAATGCATTGTTTTAAAACTTAAAATTAGGTGGACAAATGAAGACTGCCTTGTATCAAAGGATAATTTTGTTCTAATATAGACCATTTCATTTCATTGAACTTGTATTTAAAATCTAACTTCTCTAATCTCCAAGTAAGTATGAGAAAAATCGAAAAGTAATGTACAAGTATGCTGTTTCTTATCAGACAAATTTTAAGTAAAACATTGACAAAATAATATTCTTTCATGAACAACCTTACATTTCTAAATATAAAATATATTATGGAGATTTCCAAATAACTAGTCATTTTTTTTTTTACAAAAGACTCTTCATTTAAAATAAGTATACCAGGGCAAATGGAGCTATCAGCCTATCATTTGGCATGGTAACTATAGGGACATATATGTCAGCAGTCCATTATGTAGATCTCACTTCCCATTGTCCCAAACAAGTTTAGTATTATTTTTTCCCTAGGCTTTTTAAAAGTCCTTGATACTGTAAGCTAACTTTCTCAGGTCTCTTTGCAGCTTTAGAAGAACTCACTGAATGTATTGGCTCATCATTCCAATTCACAAAACATATTATGTGTAGACACTCAGTAACTATTATTCTTAGATGTAAATTTTAAGTTTGATATATTGGCTTATAAACTGTCATTATAATTGAAACCACTTAGTCTAGAGGTTTGAATTATACTTCCAAATACATTTAGCTGCCCACTGTAATGAATTCGGATATTCCTTTTACTTTCCTTTTTAATATATTTATTATTTTTCCTTATTATAAATATTGATTCTAGTTCCCTCGCCCTCCTTCCCTCCCATGCCCTCAACTCCCCTCCCATTTCATTCCCCCCACACACTCCACAGTGAGGGTGATACCTTACAGGAGGGATCAACAAAATCTGTCAAGTCATTTGGAGTAGGAACTCGGCCCTTCCTCCTACCTATAGGTTAAGGAAGTATCCCTCTTGCCTATAGGTTAAGGAAGTAACCCTCTATGGGTGAATGGGCTCCCAAAGTCCTTTTGTGAACCGTGGATACATCCTGGTTACACTGTCAGAGGTCCCTTAGACTGCCCATGTCTTCTTAGACCCATGTTCAGGGGTCTGAGTTGGGGCAATGTTGGTTTCCCTGTTACCAGTCTGGGGGTCTGTGAGCTCCTCTTTGTTCAGGTCAGCTGTCTCTGGTGTGTTTCTGAAGTATGGTCTTGACCCCCCCTTTTTTTTTTTTTTTTTTTTTTTTTTTTTACCACTTTTCCCTCTCTGCATCTGGATTCCAGGAGTTCAGCTCAGTGTTTAGCTGTGGGTGTCTTCTTCTATTTCCATCAGCTGCCAGCTGAGGTTATATGATGGCATGTAAGTTAGTCATCAATCTCATTATCAGCGAAGGGCATTTAAGGTAGCCTTTCCACTGTTGCTCAAATTGTTACTTAGGGTCATCCTTGTAGGTCTTTGAAAATTTCTCTAGCGTCAGTTTCTCTTCAAACCTATAATAGCTGCTTTTATTATGGTATCCCTTTTTTGCTATTGTCTATTCATCCCCCAACTCAATCATCTTGGTCCCACATGTTGTCTTCTCCTCCCCTTCTCTTTCTCCTAACTCCCTCTCCACTCACCACCCTCCCCCTACTCCCAATATGCTCAGGAGATCTTGTTCCTTTCCCCTTCTGTGAGGGACCTTGTATGAATCTCTTAGGTTCCTCCTTGTATCCTAGTTTCTCTGGCAGTGTGAATTATACACATATAGCCACATTTTTTTAGAGGGTATTTTGCATCTCATCTCTGGTTGTCAACTGTGTGACACTTTCACAGGACCACTGAATTGCAGGCATTGAATATCACACTAACTCCCTCAAGTACAATTCACAGAATCAGCCTACCCATTCATTTTAGTGTGTCTTTGTTGTCTTGAACAAAATAAATGTGGAAAAAAATAATTACAATGTGATTATAAATTAAAAGCCTCAGTTTCCTGTGGATATTTCAGAAAGATGACCATATAACAAAGAGACACCAAATTTCTTCTGTGAGCATGTTTAGAGTATGGATTATGGTCTGCTCAATTTCATTACTGGCTTCTTTAATCTGTATAAGGGATTATGCATTTTTTATTATTGCTATACTTCATATTAGACTCTTTAAATAGAACTTACATTTTTAAAATTAGTTTCCCTTCTTTGTATCTCATTTTCTGTCTTCTTTCAATTTCCAATTCCCTTGTTACATAATCAGAAATGGAAAATAAATTGTTATAAGCAGATACATTCTAAAATATGTAGGGAGAAAAAACATATATTATTGTAATTCTTACATACTCTGAACAGAATTGCATGCCCTAGTTTACTGAGGTCAAGGCAGGTGCAGTTACATTTTCACATTCTTTTTACAGCTCAGTAGGTCTTGCTTTCACTGACAAAAGCAGTGCTTAAATATATATTGGATGGTAGATTCTGAATTATCAAGATTATAATATCCACATATGATAAACAATATCCTAATGTACTTTCTTTAATTTCATTTCTACAAAAGCTTAGTGGATACAACACCACTAAGGAAGAAATACACATCTTTAAATTTAATGTGTAATTATTAAGCTTCAACTTTAGGATATTTTTCATTCTACATATATAAGTTAAGATTTATCATATCATTTGGAGCAAGTGCCAAGCCCTCCCCCACAAACACTCCCCATGGAAGGCCTCACCCTCCCTGGGGAGCAGAAAGGAAAAGAGATGGGGGTTGGTGGGAGAAACAGGGGAGAAAGAGAGGGTGCAGGACCTGGGATTGACATGTACAAAAAAGCTTGTTTCAATTTAAATAAAAAATAGAGCCCATCTTGTTGATTTTCTCAAAAAACCAACTCTTTGTTATATTGATTATTTGTATTGTTTTCCTGATTTCTACTTTATTGATTTCAGCCCTCAAATTTATTATTTCCTGGCATCTACTCCTCCCTCCAGAGTGATTTTGCTTCTTTTTGTTCTATGGGATCTCTGACAGTGAAATCAGGATGTATCCCTTGTGCACAAAAGGACTTTGGGAGCACATTCCCCATGGAGTAATACTCCCTTAACCTAGTGACAGGAGGGAGGGCCTAGTCCCTACTCCAAATGACTTGACAGATTTTGTTGATTCCACCTGTAAGGCATCATCCTCTCTGTGGATTGTGGGGGGATGAAATGGGAGGGTGGTCAGAAGAGCAAGAGAAGGTGGAAAAGAGGAAGGGAGGGAGAGGGAACTGGGATAGATATGTAAAACAAGAAAAATAAATCAATTAATTAAAAAATAGCACCATAACAACAATTTCAAAATAAAATAAAAATAAGATTGATCTTGATCAAGAAAATGAATATTTTCTCAAAATAGATATGCATAAAACAAAACGTGAAATAACAGATTTTGATGAGACAGTTCATGGTTTTTTTGTAATTTTCTTTTTTCTTTTTATTTAATATTTTAATGTTCCTGCAGTTTTGTAAAATTATTATTACAGAATGACAAACTACACTTTGAGCAGTTAATTTGTTCATTAATTACCTTACTTATTTCTTACAATAGTTGGAATTTAGTAATTTTATTTAGTGAACTTTTCAAACTACAGAAACATAAGCTTAGTTTGTCATACAGTTGTAGAACATACTTTAGTCAATGCTGCATTAAAACCTAGGAATGTAATAGGTCATTACCTCAATTACAGTCAGAAAGCAACAATAAATCACATATGAAACTATGTTTGAATTGAGAGATTTAAAATTATTCCAGGATTTATGTGTCTAAATTCATCATTTCTTGATTTTTAATTTTTCTTTTCCTTTTCATATAGGTATTTCACTTTGCATAGTGGCTGTTCTAATCCCTAAATCCTAATATTATGTCTTCCTTCTACCTTCTCAATAAATCTCTCTCTGTGTTCATGTCCACATATTCATGCTTATCTCTCCCTCCCTCCCTCCCTCCCTCCCTCCCTCCCTCCCTCCCTTCCTCCCTCTCTCTCTTTCTCTCTCTTTCTCTCTCTCTCTCTCTCTCTCTCTCTCTCTCTCTCTCTCTCTCTCTCTGTGTGTGTGTGTGTGTGTGTGTGTGTGCATGTGTGTGTGTTACAAGATTAACCAGAGATATCTTATGATCATGTGTTTTGAGCCATCTGTTAGATTGTTCAACAGATTAAACAATGAACATCAATAACAAATAGAAGAGAGTGATTCCCTCTCTTAATCTTTCAACAGCCAGTATCTCATGAGTAAAGATAAACCCACATAAATTCTCCTCTTTCCTTCATTGATTCATCATAGCATCAGGCTTGTCTAGGTCCAGTGGAGGTAACTTAATGATCACTGTAGTTGTATGGAACATACAGAATAGCATTTTGTAGCCCCTTATTCTATATTCTGTCCTTACTTCCAATTTCCTATTACAAAATTCTTTCTAAGACATTGAAGGTGTGGAATCAAGACTTATTTTAGAATGGGCCAGCTTCTATGGCTTATTTTCTTTACCTTGAGTGGACATAAGTCTATATTCACCATTGTTTGTCTCATGAAGATACTTCTTTGATTATGGCTGGGGACTACATTTGTCTGTGAGTATGAGCACAGTTGTTTCAGAGGCAGTATGCTTCTATGTCAACTTAGCAATCCTCATAAATATAGTATTCCCAGGGCTCTCTCCATGTTATTCATGAAGGCATTGGTGTTAACAACCTCCATGAAATTGGTCTTGAGACCCTCCAAGATTCTTTGTTAAAAAACTCATCTTTTGGTGCTTCAAATAAGTAGCAACTGACCTGTAAACTTAACAATTCATCAAAGTTATGATTCCTTTATATTTGAAAATAATCTGCTTAATGGATCATTTCCACACATTAAGAGAGAGACAGAATAGGAGAGAAGAGTTTCTAGTTCCCTACACAGCATCCTTCATTTTCCTATAGTTATGAATATTCCTTATAGAAGAAGTATTCTTCTCTTATATCATGATGTGAAACAATGTGTGGAACTCCATCTTCCTCTTTCTAAATAGTGGGTACAGAGTCCTCTTCCTCTCAGTGAACAAGTGTATTTTCCATCATGATCATGAAGTTGAGGTTAGTTTGGATGTGGAAATAGAATAAAAATTTATCCAGAAAGAATCATCTGAACAGCATTTGATAGAATTTGAATAACAATATTTCTGTTTCTTGTGATATTAGATGTACCATTTATGTTATAATATTACATAGTCAAGGCCAAAGAAATCACTGTATGAACAGCAGTAGAAGAGAAACAGATACTGATGAATCATCTGGTTGAGACTTTTTTTTGAAGAAAATAGAAACTCAAGTTTTCATTTTGTGTCTATAGTTTGCTTTTATTCCTTAAGCCATTTATTTTCTCCATGAGAAGCATCTATTTAGCACATGTAATATAATGTGGTCATCTTAATGACACAGGAATTTGTCACAAGTTATGAGTTGTCTGAATTATGGAACAGAGGGTTAAATGGCATTCATTATTCTAGCCAGGAAAATTAATTTCACTATGTGACTGCCTGTCTTGGCTATTGTGAGGTGGACATTTGTGAACTAGAGACACCCTATAGAGCATACATGAGGAACATACTTTTGTAAACATGCTGAACTTGTAAAGAAATAGACTATCCAGATGATCATTTCAAGAGTTTGGTATTTTCTCTATTCATGCATTATATGTCTGTTCCCTTTGCTTTGAGAAAATGCTTGCAGCTACTTTCTCCTATCTTTCCAGACTTTGTGGTACAAGGAAGTGCTGGGTTAGTTTCTGAGAAGAAGCATTAAGCAGTTCTGACCAAATTAGCAACTGAAATTATACTGAATCAGAAATCAGGGTTCTGAATCATTCATTTCACAGTGCAAATACCATCTCTTCTGCAGTATCAGCTAACTGTTACCCTTGCAAATGAATATCTCTCAATTCTGTGTTAGTGCTGAAGATTCTGACATGGAAGAGGAAATTTCATTCAATTTTCAGTAACTCATGGATGATTACAGTTGAAAAGACTTTATGTAACTCAATTGGAACATTTCCGTTTACAGAAGAATGCTGGATGAAATGTAATCCTTTACCTTAGTGAAGTGCAGAGAGCTACTAGTAAATTCTTGTCTAAGAAAAATACAGATGAGCTGTTCCAGTGATCACTTCCATGCTTCTCTCCAACCTCTCACAATACAGGCCTTAAATTTCTAATATCTCATCATATATTCTGATAAATACAAAAGAATATAGCACTTTATTAAATACAATCTTAAACAATTTAAGATGAAAACTAGGTAAATTTTTAAACTTTTGCTGTATCCATTATTTAGAGAAAATATGAAATCAAATTGTTTTGTGAAGTATGAAAATTCACTTCAGAGAAACTGCTAGATCAATTTGTGCAGGAACTAAATTTTTTTCCACAAAAAGAGGAATATAAATGACCACATAGTCACAGTGCGTGAGAATAAAAGAGAGGAGTACTTGAATAACTTCAAAACAATAAACACAATATGATTATTTTTGTCAGTTGTCATCCAATATCTATTTCCTTAATAGATATCATGTAATAATTCTTTGTATTAGGCTTTGTCAGAAAGTCCTTTCTGCTTCAAGATGCTCTACCACCAAATAAGTCTTTTATTTACTGTACCATGATGGTTACTCTTGGTTGAGAACTTGTCCAAATTCAGAATAAACTAGGCCTATGAGGGGTGTTCTTAAATAAATCACTTGAAGTAGGATGACACACCTTGATCTGGAACAATCCACCTAAAATCTGGATCACACCTTCTAGTTGGATTACCCATAAGAGGAAACAGAAGAAGGAAATTGATTACTGTCGCAGCCCGCGCAGATGTCTGCCAGCAAGAACACACATGGACAACAGGATCCTTCTGCAGCAAGCTTTATTGCATCCAAGCCATGAAAGGAGGAAGACCCCAAGCCCAAGAGTGGTGCTGCTTTTATAAGCCCTAGCAGCACCAGGATGGTACGAGGTGGCTTATCGCCTTCTGGTTGGCTGCTCACTCATCACCCTATGTGACGACCTGGGCTGGGCAGAGACTTGGCATGTTCTAGAAATTGGCACATGCGCTCCAGAACTTGTTTACTGACTGCAGGCCGGATGTCAGTGCCATCTTGTAATGGCTACTGCAGTATTTCTTTTTGCCTTGTTTTCCTCAATATGTCTGGAAAGTTTATCCCTTTACTGACATTGAAGCCTAATTCTTTGAAGCCTAATTAATTTTGAGATGGTACTAAGTGTCAGCTGAGACATCCAGCCTCATGGATTGAACAATTACTAGATTCTTAGACTTTCTGTTTGTAGCTAGCCATTTTTAGTCGAGCTGGAACACACACACACACACACACACACACACACACACACACACACACACACACACAAACACATATATATTCTATCAGTCCTGTCCCTCAAGAGAATCCTAATCTATTACCACTCCTTTATTAAGACTTCTCAAGCCACTCAATCAGATTTTATTTCTGGCTCCGGAACGAAGAAAAACTTCACTTCATTTTTCTATTTTTTTTTTCTCAATGAAAATGCTGTGGATAGTGTACATTTAGCTTTTATTTGTCTTCTCTACAATAACACCTGCAACTGGGTTAAACTTAGAAATTCATTTCTCTTCCACAACACAGTGCTCTTCCTGGATACACCTCAGCAAATATGTGCAAACTGAGTAACAAAGCAGCATGAATTTTGAAATGGGAAGTTTCAGAATAATCTCTAGACACTTTCAATTTATTCATCTACATAATTTTAAGGTCTCAAAACTTTTTTCTCATTTCCTTTAATGCTAGTCAAGAGAAACACCGGTAAAGCAATACGCAAAGCTATACTTACATAGACTGTAAATAAGAAAACTGTGATTAGTAAACAGTACAATGACATAGTTCATTATGTTTTCTTTGAAGACAAAATGTTAAATTTAATCAGTTATCAATCCAAGAATCTGCTCTTATATTTTTATCATTAACATACAACTGCTAGAACATTTATTATGCAATTTATTCCAAAAAATTGTCTAGAATCAATTATTACCATGGTTGTACCAGAAAATGATTGAATACAACTCAAAACACAGCTTATTAAAGTACACATTGGTCAACATAGTGCACTCAAATATTTATAATTATTGTCTGTGCCTTCAAGTGAAACTTTGATACATAATTTTGAAATCAGTTTCTTCCCAAATTACAGACTATATTACCTCTGTCATTTCCAGAACAATAATTTCATCTGTCTATATGTAAAGATAATCAGAAAAAACACATCCACATTTGAAAGTTCATAGTTCTTAGCAGTAAACCTAAGTCATATTTCCTCATTTATTATATTTTCATTTAAACTAAGATTATCTTTTTTGATACACATAAGATGTATTGTTATACTTTGAAATTATGAGGAAATCAAGTTAGTTTTACATGACTTTAATCTCAGTCATCTTGAGGCAGAAGCAAAGAGAATTCTGAATTTGAAGATCTATACCTGATCTATAGAGTGAATTAAGGAAAGGTGTGGTTACACAAAGAAATTGTCTAAAAAATTAATTAAAAGAAGTAAAAAGTGAAACAGCATGTTTTGTAAGATAATAAATACTATATATTACATATGAAAACTATGTATTTATATATACATATGTATATATACATAGACTTTATATACATTAGAGTATGTTTATATATACATGTATAATATGCATATATATACATGTAGATATGCATATGTACATATACATAGTAGGCATATGTATTTTTTGAATAATTGCTGTTTTTGTTCCTAAAGTACAGTAGGTTTGAAGTATATATATATATATATTTATATATATATATATATATAAATATATATATTTTCTATACAAAATTGATACAATAACTAAAAAAATCAAAAGTCTTAGATCCTCTGTTTATAAGAACTAGGAAACGGGAAAAGCTAAGGAATATATCAACTGACAAATAGATAATGAAAAATGGTACACATATGCAATACATTTTATTCAGCTATTTAAAAAGGCAATTATGCAATTTTCAAGAAAAGAATGGAGGTGAAATGTTGTAGGGAAACTCAATATTTTCAAAGCTTCCTGAATATATGTATTTACAAGACATAAAAAAATTAAGACACTACTGATCTAAAAATTCAATCCTTAACTACAAGATTTTATAGAACCACATGGCAGTTTCTAAATTCTGGGGGAGAAAAGTCAACACCAGTCTTTGTCAGCTCTGGATCATTAATCTGTAACAATTAGCCTGGAAAATAAGTCCATTGGTCAGTCATGACATAAATGCTACAGGATTAAGACACTACTTTCTGATTCAACATAAACCTGTCCCATAAGAGACTCAGGCCTGGCATTAATATATATATTTCTTATTTTACATATCGAACCCAGTTCACTCTCCCTCCATCCCTGCCCCCTCTCCTCTCCCATTCCACCCCACACACACACACACACTACACAGATTATCAAAATCTGTCAAGTCATTTGGAACATGGTCTAGGCCTTCCCTCCTGCCTATAGTCTAAGGAAGTATCCCTCCATGGGGAATGTGCTACCAAAGTCCTTTTGTGCACCAGGGATGCAACCTGGTTCCACTGTCAGAGTTCCCTTAGACTGCACAGGCCTTCTAAATGAAATCCATGTTCAAGGGGTCTGAGTCGGTGCATTGCTGGTTTCCCAGCTATCAGTCTGGGAGTCCATGAGCTCCCCCTTGTTCAGATCAGTGCTCTCTGAGGATTTCTGTAACCTGGTCTTGCTCCCATTTTCTTATTACTCCACTTTCTCTGCAACTGGATACTAGGAATTAGGCTCAGTGTTTAGCTGTGGATGTCTGCCTCTGTTGCCTTCAGCTACTAGATGCCATAATAAGGGAGCCATTACAGATTTGAAGGCCTGTAATTATTAACTGAGCCAGGAACCTGTGTCTGGATAGTGCATGGCTATAGGGTAGAAAGTACTACTACCATTTTACTAAAAGTATATGTTATTAAATCACCTTCTACAAATAGACTAACAAATCTCTCAAACCTCATTAGATAAAGTTTTATTGTATTAATTTTTGATTAAAGAAGGGACTTGGAAATGTCAAATTGAAGAAAATAAGAGGCTGTAGAGTGCACAATCCTAAGTGGCATATCCACATCACACCTTTCTCAGTAAGGCTCAGTTGTCAACACAGTAATGAGCAGAGTAATTACTAACAGCCAGAAATTGCAGATGTTAGAAATTTATATATGATGTACAAATAAAAAATTCAGTGTTACTAATTCATGACACTTTATCCTGTTTTGAGTCTCAGTATTAATCATTATCCACTACAAAAAGAAGGTATTTTTAAAATGAACAAACATTTGATTTGCAGGGAACAGTTTCAATGACCAGATACAATTATAAATTTGTGATGTTCAGCCTTACAATTATACTTCTACCAAAAATTGAATTGATCTTAATGACCTTTAATTATTGTTAGATTCTTATATCAATATCATTTTACTGGAGTAATTAATAAAAAATTAAATAGGTGCCAATGGTGTGAATGGGACAATATATGAGGCCACTGACAATGGGTCCAACTGACTTAGTGGAGCCCATTCTATATGGAGAGGTATCTTGCTCAGCCTAGATACAGAGGTGTTGGGGTGGAGAGGTGCCTTTGATAAGAGAGACTCAGTAGACTTCCTAGGGGAGGCTTTACCCTCTCCAAGGAGCAGATGAGAGATGCAGTGTGGGGAGAAGTAGGGGGAGTGGGAAGAAAAGAGAGAGGGGAAACAGGAATTGTAATGTAAAAAAATAAATTAATAAAAATGTTAGAATTTAATTTTCTATATTTAAAATTGATAGGAAAATATTCAGTAGAGAGATGAATGATAATATAGAATAGAAATAAAACTTTGGTTTGATTTACATCCATTTATCTTTATGTATGATACTAAGATCAATTACTTACAGTTAAAAAATTTGGTTTATCCCAGTTGATTGACACACAAATTCTAAAAATTTGGTTTATCCCTGTTGATTGACACACAAATTCGGTAACCAAATTCATACAAGACAGTATAGGCAGCTTAGAATGCTTGGGATTAAAACCACATACTACTTATCATTAGCATGGGAAGAGTCATTAGCATATGAAGAGTCACTTTCTACTACAGGAAAAAAAATCTATTACATTTTAAAAGTATCTTTAATTAAAAGTACAAGAAAGAACTTTTAATCTCTCTACCAGGGGACATTTTCTTTCTCAAATATACATTGTAAACTTTACATATTACTATTATAATGAACAAGTGACAAAAGCATGGAAGATCATAATGTAAAGTGATATTTTGAACAAGTCTTTCAAAACACACCACCTATTTATAAAGAAAAGTAACATGAAAGAGAAAAGGATGCCATTGTAATTAGATGCTAGAAATCCACGAGAACACTGAATGCAAACTGTGATGGTAGATTTGAATCTAAACATCAAATTTATTGCCCTGTGATTTTCTGTTAATCTTTTTCTTAGACTTTGAAAGTTAACATTTTGGTTCTTCACCACAGAAGGAAGAAATGAGCAAATGAAACCTCCAGGGAATGCCTCTTTGATTCTCTGCCTTAGATCTTGCCTCAGTGTTTGGAATCTATATTGCATATTCTTACTTTGATTTATGCTAGAGGAAACCATTGACAACAGACACAAACTTTTGTATGAAAAGAATCAGGTGGTCACATACAAAAGTTAAAATTCAGTGTAGAATCATACAGGTAATTTGAACTATTATTATCATACTAATACCTCTTTAAATGACAGAGTACTCAAAGAATAATTATAAAATAAAATGTTTATTTTGTCTCTCCTATTAGAAGTCAGTGTAATAGCACATTATGTAGTGATACCATACTGATGTCAATACTGAGTCTCCATACATGCACATGTCTACATTCACATGCACCCATATGTATTTCCACACACATGAAAAAATGTATATTTTGATATATTCATGCTACACAGATACACACACACACACACACACACACACACACACACACACACACACACACAGAGGTAAATATGCCTGACTGTTCATTGTCAGCATATTTAAAACACAATGTAGTTTGGGAAAAAGAAGTCCAGCCAACACTCACTCCAGTAGGTCCAACTCCAGGTACAGAATAAAGCTTATGGTATGACTACATAGATGTCTTTTACAAAGTACATGTACCCATGAGGTTGGGTTCTATAGCTAAACGGCCTAGAATCTGTTGTGGTCTTTGACACATAGCATTGAGGTCAGCAGGCTATAAAGTACATGTGACATCTCCCTTTATAATAAAATGGTCTAGGAACAGAAGCATCTTCTACAATCAGTCTAGGGAATTTGGGTGTGGTCTAACTCTAGAGCATAAAGTGCATGAAGTCTGCCTCATCAGACAGCAAAAGGATCACCAAGTTATTAGCAACACCAACTCAGAGATTTCTGATGGAATGTAGGTATTTGATTTTTATCTCTTTCCTGGGGTGATATGACTGCATAATTAACATTCCTGTTTCTCTTAGATTAGCTGTTCTATGAGCACAAGAAACTCCATGCCTCAAAGAAAAATTAGAAAACAAATCTTACTGTATGCATTCTCAACAAATATATATTCTGAAGATGAAAATCAGAGAAGCAAAGCAGCCAAGCTAGTAGATCTTACCTCTACCCAGCAGAAATGGCAATCCTTTCTCCAAGAATCCTCAGAAGCAAAAGCTCTCAGTTCCGGTCTCCTCCTCCTTTTATTCCGTTCTCTGACAAGCCATACCACTCGTCTCCCCTTCCATAGTACTTGAATTAAAGGTATGAGCTCTGTTATTCTTTAGACTGATTCACTCTTGTATAGCTCAAGGTGGCCTTGGACTCAAAAAGATCCATATGCCTCTGTCTCCTGAGTTCGGGGATTAAAGGTGTGAACCACCACTGCCTGGATAGCTCGTATGGCTGCTGGGATTAAAAGTATGTACCACCACTGCCTGACTGCTTTCTGAATCCTCAGGCAAGCTTTAATAAGTCATAAATAACATATTTATTTATGATTTTTTTCTATGTTTAGATAACAGCACTAAGTAAACCAGAATTGGATGATAATTTATACATCCTAATAAAAGGTCCATAGAGATAACCCATTGAACATCGGGTTTACTAGTGAAAAACTTATGGTTTCTCTCATGGGGAATATAGTAAATATTTCTGTAGGCATGAACAAAATTTTACTCTATTATTGGACAAGGCCCTAAGCAAGAAAATGAAAGATATGAAAATTGCAGTTTAAAAATGAATCAGAAAAATCATTAATATTGATGAGTAACATAAATTTTCAGAAAAATCAAGTAAACTTTTAAGAATGTAAGTACTAAAACTCTTTAACAGGGTATCATAAATTATAGACTATAAAGTTAGCATGCAAAACTCAATTTTATATCCACAATCCAGAGTGGAAAATTCTAAAACTAAAGATTAATCTCATGACCGCAACATAAGAATGAAGTCTCTTAACTATATAAATTGGAATAAAGTACATGTAATTGCTTTAAGTTAAGAAAAAATGTGTGAAACAAAACTCTTGAAGAGTTACTAAGAAAAAAAGATTTATACAGTTTGTATGATATTACATAATGATTGTTAAGAACAAGCAATTTTGTTACAAAATAATATTCTTCAAGTTGACCTAAAATCTAATATGGTCTCTATCAAAAATTACTAGCTATTTTTTATAGAAATTATCATGATGATCTATCTTATCTGATAAAATGCAGTGATAAACATAAGTAATCTTGAAAGTATTCAAAGTTGAACACTCATTTTTTATATTAAAATTAGAGTAAGCAATGTGATATATTATGTGATAAAGAAATATTTGAATAACTTAAAGCTTACATAAATAATAATAAATTTGATTTTGTACCTCAGATTATAGAAAAGCAATTCAACATGAAGTAAAGATCTAAATATGAACATTACATAAATGTTCTAAAAAATTAATATAATACTTTCAAATATTTGAGTAGGATACAATCATATATTTATTTCAAATGCATGCAGGATTTCTGCAAGCTTGCAAATGTTCATCATTCAAACTACAATGTTAAGAATAAACTTTAACTCATAACTTTAAATAAGTCTTCTCAACCACATAGCTAATAAATGACATTATATGGAGTATACAAATGATACATATAAAATACATTCATTTAAAATATTGCAATATTTTTATAGCCATTTGTTCCTCATGTATGTACAAGTATTAAATAACCACATTAACTGTGTCAAGAGGCTCTAGGAAGCTTATACTTCAAAACATGGCTACCAATGGCAAGACTATTGTGAATATAAGACCAACTTGTTGGTATAGGAAGGTCTTGGCCAGCTAGTGTCTATGCAACAAACAACCCAAATTCTAATAACGACTATTTGAAGACCAATCAACTAAGCAAACAAATAAATAGAAATACAAAACAAAAACAATAAAACCCACAGTCAATCAATGCAATCGGTAACTGAGAAATATAAATGAAATTCATAGTAGTACAAGATGGTATATTACCTTTCTTGTGGCTGGATGAAAGTACTAGGATAAAAGGAGACTGGACCTTATTTTGTCTGACAATCTGAAAGAATATGATCCATCATGACGTAGAAGCCACGATAGTACAAGTTATTCTCATTTCATGTAAAGTCAGAATATTAGAGCAATGGATGGTGGTCCTCAGATGGACTTCTCCTGTTTTACTTTTTAAAAATTCAGATTGAACCTTAGCCCTGTAGAGTGGTATCAACCATATTCACAGTTCATAGCCCCAGTTAACAGTTAACTTTTCTGGAAACTACCTTCCATACATAACTGGTATTTTACCTCCTAAAAGATTCCAAACCCAGGGAAGTTAGCAATCAAAATCACAGATGAATTTATATTAAAACAACAAGTAATAACAAGTTCTTCAGTTGTTGATATATACATAAGAATGTGTGAGGTTTTTTTTTTTTTCTTTGCTATTACAATTGTGGAATGACAGAGCCACTGGGGAGCCATAGAGTTTTTTCAATTGTAGATCAAAATGAAAATGGTAGAGCTAACACATTATTGTGTAATATTACTCATAAGTACACTTAGGAGAGAAAAAAGCAAATGCCACATACATATTTACAGTTACACCCAGAAGTTGTTTATAGCAGAATAACGCATAGTAATCACTAAATGGAAACAAGCTGACTGAAACCTGCTAAGTGAATCAAATCACCAAAGCACCTGCTATTTAGGTGATAGGATATATATGTTAATTAGATTTATTCTACCATTTCAATATATATATACATATATATACATACACATATACATATATATAACATCAATTTAACAAAATTTCAGACACCTAGGATAAATATGCAAAGCTTGATTTTATTTACAGTTCAATATTTTTTAATAAATTATTGATATACATTCTCCTCATAGCTGTATCTTGTATTACATTAAGTAAAACAATCCAGTCACAAAATTTCATATTGTATGAACAATTTATATGAAAATATAATATTAGGTAAATAAATGTATTAACAATCAGGAATAAGGCACAGGAAAAAAATAGGAATGGTTTTAATAAATCATTCAGAATGTAACAAAATGGTAGGAAATGAGACACTGGTATTGTTTGTATAATTATAAATTACAAACATTAAATGAGTGATTTATATGATAAGTTATATTTCAATAAAACTAAAATCAAAATATATTACTTCTATTAGTTTTTTCTACTTAGAGGTTTTAACAGCATTAAATACCAATTTTCTATAATCACTTCTCAGCCATCAAATAGTAGGCAACACTCTATTTATCTTAAATGGTCACATACTTTTATTGTCCTTAATTTGTAGCTGAATTAGTTCATAGTAAAGAGTTATAGAGTAGATATTATATGAAAACTAAGGAAATGTTGCTATTATCCCAGTGAATTCATCATTATTACCTGAGTCCTCATAGCTAGGAATATTTCTATTCAGGGTCAGAATATGGGAATCCACATTTACAGGAAAATGGTCAAAGAAGTGTGAAAATTCAAAATCTTTTATTGTAGTCCTCAAAGTGACCAATCCACTTGTGGTTTTCTCCCCAAATATTTAAATTGTGAAAACTACTGAGAATCACTGTTGGGTAAAATGAGGTGCATAGTAGTAGTGGTTCAGTATGCTTAGAAATTTATAGGCCAGTCAAACTGCCCAGAAGAGGCCCAAAGAAAGCCACCTGCAAGGGACACTTTCCAACCTACTTACCTGTTGTCAGATAGTACAGTAGGTCCCAAATATCAGATTTGTGAACTATTATATAGCTTGGGTGGGCTATTACCGCAATTTTTTGCCTCTGTAATACTCCCTCAACCTGCATTCAATTGGTAAAAGGAGTTCCATAGGGGTACCAGGTAAAATTTGAATCAATTGTTGAAATTTTAACTTTCGGTTTTGATAATTTTGGTTGTACTTTTATTGTATAAGTTAGTCTGCTTCAGCTGGGTAACAAGGATGACCCTAAGAGGGACACATGGATTGGTCAAGTTGTAGGCAGAAAGGAGGAGAGAGAGTAAAGAAAGTGATATCTTTTTTTCCTTTATTTTAAAGTTATACAATGGGGGTATATATATTTTTTTAATTTAAAGACACAAAACTTTATGCATGACAAGTAATGATAATAGAAAAAAAACCATCAAACAATATTTTTTTAAAGAATCTGGGCTCTAGAACATGTTTCTTTTAAAAATGTGTGTCCTGGTTATTGAACAGTGGCCTTGCAAATGCTAAGTATGGGATCTGCCACTCAACAATACCCCAGCATGTTCTTACCTAAGTTTCTAGTATACTTCTTCTTCTTCTTTTTTAAATATATATATGACGGGCAACTTGCAGTAAAGTCTCCCCCCAGCTCCCCGACTAAGTCATGGGGTCGCGAGGTCCAGGAGAACTGGGTAAGGGGTGGCACACCCTGCACGACCTAAGGCAGGGATCTCTCATAGAAAATAAAAAAGGGAGAATTGTAGGAATCAAGACCTTCGCTAATAATTCACTTTCCCCTGCTGCCCTCTGGGAAGGCAGTTGTAACTGCAGGAAAACAAGAGACATGTTTTCTATTTTTAAAAAGTGATATCTTGATAGAGCCCTTTGTGGAGTTTGGGAGAAACCTGATACCAAAGAAACTGCCAGGGATTCACAAGGATGACCCTATCAGAGACCACTAGCAACAGTGGTGAGGCTATCAGAACTGGCATTCTCTTATAATCAGATTGGTGACTTCCAGGATGTCATCATGGAGCATGCATCCTGAAACTGGTGGAAGCAGATGAAGAGATCCTACGGCAAGCATTGGGCAGACCTGTGGAAGAGAAAGGGGAGTGATGGGAGATGTTATTCTGTATATATGTTTCTCATACTGGTTAATAAAGCACTGTGGCCAATAGAAAACTAGATAGGCAGGGCTAGGAGACCAGGAGGAGGAGTCAAGATGTAGACCAGGGAGAAAGGAAGATGCCAGCCACGGCGGCTCCCGGATAAGATGAGCCACGTGGAAATACTTAGATAATTAAGACAGAGCTAGCCCATTAACAATAATGGTAATTGGCCAACAGGATTGTATCAAATACAGAGTCTCTGAGTGTTACTGAGGGCTGGTGCGGCTGTGGGCCCAGACTGACGTCAGGCAGTGGAGTGGGGGCGGGGGGACGGGGACGGACTTGCTGTAACAGGGGTGCCAAGATCATAATGGGAGTAACTAGAAACAGTAGACCTGAGCAAGTGTGAGCTCATGGGCCCTGGCCCAACAGCTAGGGAGACTGCATGGGACCAACCTAGGCCCACAGCATGTGTGTAACAGCTGTTTAGATTAATTTGTTCCTGGGTCCCCCTAGCACAGGCATCAAGACCTGTCCCTGACACAGGAGCTGACTTTCTGGAACCTATTCCCCATGAGGGCCCAACTTTGTTGAAGGGGGAAGAGCTGGATCCTGCCTCAACTTGATATGCCATACTTATTGAGTGGAAAGGGAGGACTGTCCCTTTTTGAATGGAGAAAGGGTAGATAATAGGAGGTGGCAGGGACAACTGGAAGAGAGGAAGGGAAACTGTGGTTGATATGTAAATCAAATGAAAAAAAAAACAAAAATGAAAAATATGTTTGTTTGAAAATGTAATTTGCAATAAGTACATAGAATCCACATTTGCCATGCTACTTTTGAATACTTACAGTGAAAGAAGTATTGCTGAAATTTCTGGAAAACTATTGACAATCAGTTTTCTAAGGGAAAATTTTATTATGCTCTTGGCCCAAATGAGTTAGCTACTTGAATGACTAGCATAGTGTACCTTGGTCTAGTTGCCTTCTATTACAGCAGAGATAGGAGAAAAGTAAGAATTTTGGGGAAGTACCACAACAGAAAAAGTTCTTTGATTTTTTTTTTTTACTAGACCATGTTGAGAGCAGCCAGGCTTTCTTAGTCCAAAAATTTTTATGTCAGTTTAATTAATATACAAAAGAATGTTGTGAAAATGTACTTTGTACATTTTGAATAAATGCTCATTTAATATTCAATACACACACTCTTAATATTTTTATAATTTTTTTTTTGTGCGGGGGCTAACCAGGCCAGTGGAGCTGCAGTCAGAAATAGAACTTATGGAGTAGAGCTTACCTATTAGCACAGCCAAAATGAGATCACCATGCAGAGGCAAAGTCATGCGTGCCTGTTTGTGTGGCAAAACATTGTGTGTGTGCCGGTATTGTCTCCAGAATGCCGCTTGCTTCTGCTGACCCTTTTCCTGCTTGCTGCTGTAGCAATCTTACTGAATTTGGCATAGTGAAATTGCTGAGTGGAAGAATCTGACTAAATATATTGTTTCATGGAAAAATCCCACTTCTCCCTGTGCCATTTACTTACGTATCATAACAAAGATGGTTTTTATAGAGCAATGACCTTTGTTGGATCTCTGATTCATAGATCAGGCAGTAAAGTCAATTAGTGAAGATGATTATGGAAATTTTTAGGCTGCTCTGTCAATTGTTCCAATGAGAGATACAAAAAGTAGAAATAGGTTTACAACCCATTTTCCATTTTGCTAGATGTAAGAATTCCAGAGGAAGGAAAACGAAAACAAGGGTCTTTCAGGAATTATAGACACGAGATTTCTGCCTGTGGAAAACCGGCTGAGGATCAAAGAGGGCAATTATATCCTTATACCCCAGGTTAGGTCTGAGTTCCTTGGTCATGTAGCTTACATTATTTATTAACCACAGGTTTTTTTCGCGTGCACACTGAAAAAACAAAGTTGTGAAAGGAAATTAAATGACCTTACTGTGTAAAGAAAAAACAAAAGCAGATGGTTAGCTGGACCACTTGAAAAAGATCCTGTAGAGTAGAATAAGGATACAAATTTGCTACATAGTAACAGTAAGCCGGTGCCAGCCAGTAGAAAGGAATTGGCTGAAATTGCTTAACACTATGTAATCAATAATAAAAGAATCATTGCTTTGAGGTAAAGATTTTATGGTGGAAAAATTAATCCAAAGGAAAATATTTAACTACATGAGAGCATCTAAGAAAAACATGTAACTTGTAACGATGATGTGATTTCTTCTTGTATAATTTTAATTCGTTTTTGGAAAATATGTAACATGGTTGTGAGGTGGATTGTTTTTGTGTAGAATTTTTTGTCTTAGGTGATTTTAAAAGGATAAGAATAACATAAAGACCGAGGATTAAGTTTTGCTCCCTCATGAAAGGTTTCCATGTATGTGTGTTTAGCAGCCAACTCAACATCTCTCTAAATCCTCTGATCAACTGATGTTGAACTCTGGCATTGTTATTGTTTTGATATTAAAATATGCTGGAGTTCCTGAAAATGCACTGCCAAGCAGAAAATCAATCCAGGAGAGACAAGAAGAACTTGTTCCCCAGAAGTTTTGCATTCTGGTTCAGACTTCTAGAGCCTGACCCCTAGTGGTTAATTTTGTGCATATTTAACACAAGAAAACTTTGAGGAAAAATTTCCTTGTGGCACTTACCACAACAACGCTTGAGGCGTAACTACATCAAACTCCCTTGAAAAACACAAATCTTTTCCAAAGCACCTGTGACCCCTTCTACAAGAATGGGTGCTAGTGACAAAGAAACAATGTCTGGGTAAGGACCTAGCGTGGGTAGGTTTGTAATAGCCATAATAGCAAACACTGGCAAAATATGTGGGACCGCTTTCAGGAGAATGAAAAGATTGCAAGGTTATTGAAATATCCATTCCCAACTTCAGGACAAAAAACCAACATGCCCACACCCTCCATTGAAGAGAAAACCTGCATGTTTAACAGTCTTGGTTTCTCTATTGCTTTTTGTAAATGTGGACATGTAGGCCTCCACACCAATATAATTACATCATTTATCCTTCCCATCCTTTCTCCAAATATCTTTACAGGTACTGCCTATATTTCTTTTGTTTATTTGTTGGTTTTGTATTTTTGAGACAGGGTTTCTCTGTATTGCTTTGGAGCCTGTCCTGGAACTAGCTCTGTTGACCAGGCTAGCATTGAACTCACAGAGATCTGCCTGCCTCTGCCTCCTGACTGCTGGGATTAAAGGCAAGCACCACCAATGCCCAGCTCCTATATTTCTTTTAAACTTATTTTTATTGTGCATTTTGTTATTAAGAAGAAACTTTATAAAATCTAAAGTAAATTTAAAATATTGATAAAATGAAAAGGCAAAAATTAATTGATGAAAATCACATATATTCCAAAGTTCAGTTGCACATGTATTCCATAGTTCATTTGCTTTATACTAACTTTATTTTGAAATAGTATTTGAAGTGACCAGAAATTCTCTTTGAATACACAATGAAGGGCTATATAGTCTTCGTACTTTTTAATGGGGCTAATGATTTATGGATATAAAAGTAACATATATTCACCACATATGCAAAGCTGACTGTTTTCTTAATGCAAATGTGTTACATCAACCTGTAATATCTACCCCCTGTCCATTTCCAAATCAGTATTCTCTGCTTGAGATTATTATATGAAAAATAGAATTGATAAATTGGTATGTTCTTAACTGAGGTGAAATTACAGATAATAAAGGAGTTGTGGTTGTATTTGAAACTTTTTTGAACAGACAATTTTAAAATGCAATTTTATATTTGCTATTCATATATTAACATCATAATTAAGCACAAATTCTATTCATATTTTTACAAGTCAGCATGGGTAATATACTTAAATTTTGACATTTTATTATATTAGTATGTAATAGTTATCAAATTTGCATGCATTCAATATAGAGAAATTTTACATACTTTGAAAAAGTGATTTTCAATTTAATAATGAAAATGAAGGTAAAATTTAATCTAATATAATTGCTTAACCTTTGTGATAAAATAATAATTTAGCTTTTACAATATGATTGTACAAATTATATTTTTCTTTAAAATTACCCAAGACTTTAACAATTAGGAAAACTTGTGATTAATGGCTTATATTGAACACAATGAACAGGCAGTAGGAAAGTTTAACTGAATAGTTTGATGAGGCACATAGAAACAAAGTGAACAGAATGACTGTCAGTTCTGTTCCAAGGAATCCTGATCTTCAACCATTCTTTTGTCTCAGGGACAATTTGTTACTTTAGAGATAGTCTGATCGGAGGCTAAACCCTTCAGTAGCACATAAGGCACACTATTAGCAAAATTACAAACACATTCTCTTCTTCTCTTTTTATTTTCCTTTGTTTGATTAACAATACAATAATTTCTGGTTATATTTGTTACCATTAAATCCTTTCACATTCTAAAAAAAATTAAAAAAACAAGTCTACTTGTATAGTAAACAAAACTAGAAACTAATAATTCAACAAAATTATAGGATTTAGCATTTTTGATTCTTTAGGGATTACATTATAACAAACTGCAGTCTTTGATGCAGAATAGTAGTCATTGCAAAACACTGAAGTTTGGTTTTTGATATTTCAGAAGATTCTTTACAGGGATGTTTCATAACATTTATTGAATATTTTCACATATATTTTCATTTTTATTACACACAAACCAAGATATGATTTGTATTTATCTAGAATTTTCTAACCTTATTAAAGTTGTTTGTTTATGCTAATACATACAAAAGTAATTATAGAATGTTTTTTAGTACTTCTCTCCAGTCATTTATCTGAGAACAAGATACTTTTCATATAATTACATTTCTTTGGAATGACACATAACTATGATTTATTCTGCTATCCTGACTGTGTAGACAAGCAATTTGTATAATCACATGATACTGGCAAACAATATGCTGTTGACACCTCCTTCTTTCAAGAATTCAAAAGTAAAATATGCTGTCTTCTCATCTTATATTAAAGACGATCACTTGATGTCTGAATATTTTAATAATATATTGGCAATGGGAAGAAGTTGTATTAGCAAAGCGCTTGCCATCTGCACATGAATGCCAGTGTTTTTCTGCACAAAACCTACATAAAGAGCCGGAGCAGTTATCGCAACACATCTGTTGTCCCAATGCTGGGAAAGCGAAACAAAAAGAGTCCCATGAGCTCTCAGGTCAGCCATTCTAGCTGAATAGGTCACTGAGGTTATCAAGGTCTCTCAAAAATTGATGATTAGAGCAATTGGAAAATACATTGAACATCAATTTTTAGCCATCAAATTCAAACACCACCCCCCCAAACACACACAACTCACACACACACACAGCTGCATATAAGAGTTGACACAAATACACACACACACACACACACACACACATATATATATATATATATACACACACATAGAGGTAGAATTTTAAAAATACAACTACTTATTGAGATTACATAAAATTGGAGATATTAGTATAATTCCATTTACTTATAGTAATCTTTAATTGATCAAGGCAGTGAACTTTGGTAAGCCATTGAATATTTCATTAGATTAATTAACAATGCTCATTATATGTTTGTCATTTTGCATATGGTTTGAATTGGGAATAATAATACCTTTGGGGAGATGTTTCTTCTGTTCTCAAAATTAGTTTCTCCCCATGAAATTGCACAAGTTTACATTATCTTCAGAAATGAGGTCATTAGTCTCATACAATTCAAAGTACTAGCTATTATTAGTGTTGTTAGTTCTGAGCAACACTTGCTTTACCACATCTTTAATACCTTTCACCTAGGAGCACTTTTGTAACTTATTTCAACTTCTTTACAATACTTAGTTGTAAATTAAAATATTTTATTGGAATTTTTCTATGCATCCATGTCTTTCAAAAATATTCCAGAAATTAGTAGGATAGTCTTTCAATCTCTTTTCTATATACCTGTTGTGTATTGATTGCATTTCTCTTTATGATTCTACTTATCTATCACTTCCATTTGCAGATGTGTGTATATGCTTCTGTGTATGCATTTAATAACATATGACTGAATATTACAGTCTACGAGTGTCATTATCAGTGTTAATTTTGAAATAAAGAAGTTTTCGATTTCTACACTATTTTCTTCCATGATACTTTCCCAAATTTCTGAATTTAATAACTTTTCTTAATCAGGAAGAGGTGGGAGAAATGATAACTATAATTAAAATGTGTTCTGTGAAATCCATAAAGAACTGATAAATTATTAAAAACAAGTAAATCATTTTTCTACCATCCAAAATACACTCTAAATCTTGTAGCTGAGGTTATTGCAACTCATGTGATTTTTTTTTGTCAGAATATTTCATTAATTTCTCCACTTTCAACGGTTGTGGTTAATGAACACACAGGCTAGGTTTCTTTCAGTACATGGAAATGTTCATTTTTACTAACTTCTGAAATGCAATTTCTTTTGGTCTTGCAGAGAAATCACCTGAAACACATTTTTATTTGGAATAATGTTGTCTACTTTATGGATTGTGAGTTCACCAAACCAGCTATCATCTTCAAGGTCTTGTCCCATCTTCTGAAGGTCTATCAGTATCACATCAAATGTGACAGCTGAAGCTTAAGAACTATTAGCAAAAGGTAAATAGTAACTTTTAGGTCATGTCATGTGAATGCAGATTTTTACTTGTTCCTAAGTAATGTATTTAGGCGAATGAGTCCACGGAGCAAAAGTATTGTTGTCCCAAGTTAACCAGTTAATTCCAGTACAAATTATTTGCATTTGGTATATATAGATCTCTGATGAACATTCAGAAATAATATTTTCTAGATCCTGGAAAGACAGAAAGAGTAATGGAGGGACGTGGAAAAGGTAAAATGAATGGCTATTGTAGTGGAGCAATTAACATCCTAATTAGATATTAATGGTAAAGACAAGAATTACACATTATAGACATTAACCTATGATTTTTAATCTTTGAAAAATAGGAATATTGACTTTGAAATGAATTTTTCAAAATATGCACAAGTACAACACTTTAAATAATGATATTGTGAGGTATTTATTTTCCTCTTTGATTAATTAACTATTAATCTGACTGAGTTCCTGGAAGAGTTGCAGTCTCTTAGAACATAACAGATGTTCTCAAATAGCACCACAACATCTTTACTACAGTTAGAAGGCCACTGGTTATAACTAAGCTATGTTTCCCATTACTGCACTCAGGATTATGATACCATGCTAGTTATTGTGACTGTGTTTAGGTTCATAGGCATCAGAGCTAGGTAGGACTGATGATTGATTTTTCTTCTTTAAATGCTTACATTCAAAACACTTAAATTCAAGAAAGTTATTTTGGAAAAAAGGACATTCAGTTCCGTTCCAACTCAGGAACCCCTGACCTCCTTCTGAAGTGTATGTTTAAAGTTAGAGCTCAGTAGAGACTAACATACTACCTTTTAGGTCAACCAAGAATTAAAAAAGAAGACTGGGTAGGTTTTGGGAATCTCTAGCACAACCCTGACACACAATTGGAAGTATTTTTTTTCTCATTGATAGAGTTGGTTCCTTTTAAAGATAGACTTTGGTTCTTAGAATATTGTGAGCACAAATGAGAAATAGCTCCTTTTTCTTTCCTTACATTTTCCCAATTATATACTACTCTAAAATCATTGTAATGAAGACATTAGACAGAGTGTGAAAATATCTTGGAAATATATTATCTGTCAGATTTTAATGGGGATTAAAAAATGAATGGGAAGGAGCAAGCAACAACAACAACAAAAAGAAAATATTTAGCCTCATATCACTTTTTAAAATATCTTGAATCTCACTGAATGCACACTTGCCAACACAGGCTAATTTGGGGACCTTTAAATACCATTGTCCACCCTTTATTCAGATCCCTCTCATTGAATATTTTGGAGTATCTGTCAGCTTTATTACGTGTGATACATGCTCTCTTTCCCCGTTTGCTTCTTCTGAAAATGTTCTTTTTGCAGGCATTTCAAGACTTCAAAACTGTTAAGTGTTCTGAAGTTGCACTGAGGATACATTTATTTCTCCAGATTCTTTTGTGAAATGAGATCAGCACAGCCATGTAACTGGATTTGTTTTATCACTCAATCAATACTGCTTTCAGAGAAAAGTGGCAAGAGGAATCTCAGGGAAAGAAAGGACCTTAAGGGAAATGAGTTTGAATGGAAATGGACACACAAGGGCAGAAAGGAGATTTCTTTCTAGAGTAATATGGAGAAATAAAGACTTAAAAGATGAGACTCATTGCACACAAAACTTATCTGTTTTCTATTCCTTATAGTCCTCTTTGTCCTTCATCACTCTGTGTACTTTCCTTTATGTTTCTCACTTCTGTTCCCAATCTTTTTCCACCTAGATTTTTCCTGCTGTTTTATTTTATTGCAAAATTGAACAGAAAGATTGTTGATTTTATCCTCTTCCCTGCCTTCATTTTCTTTACTCTCCTTTGCCAACTACTGAAAATTAGAAGCAAAGAATCAAATTCAATAAAAAATAACCACTGATATAATTGTTTTCAAAATAGTGATCCAAATATATGTAGGCTATTCAACATTCTTTGGAATAATCCTGGTTATTGTGAGGAATTTATTAACATTATCAACTATATTACTATATTAGTAGTTCTACTTCTTCAAAGAAGAAAAAGAACAAAGAAAAGTAATTCTCCAAAATGAAAAGGCAAATGAAGAAAATCTGAGAAATTAATATTTAAATATTTAAATGTAAAAATATTTGGTGTCATTAATTTTCCAGGTTATGGAATTCTTTTTTCTTTTGAATGCAGAAGTCAGAAAGATGACTAAAAGTATAAATATTCTGTTTCAAGTCTGACAATTTGAGTTTCATCACTTGGAACAAACTCTTTAAATTTCCACATTTACAACAAGAAAAAAAAAAGTAATTTTTTCTACATATCCATTTCATTAACTTTTGAGGAATTTTCTCCTGTGGAATAATCCCTTTGCACACTGAAAATTTGTGTCTGTGATTGGTTTAATAAAGAATCTGACTGGCCATTAGCCAGGCAGGAAGTACACCAAACTAAGGATTCTGGGATAAAGAACACAGAAATCAGAGAAGACACCAGAAAATGCAGTGGAAGCAAAACTTTAGAAAATGGCAGAGGGTAGATTTAAAAATGGAGGTTAATTTATAAGGAAAGAATTAGCTAGTAATAAGCCTGTGCTATTTGCTGAGCATTTACAATTAATATTAAGTTTCTGAGTAATTATTTAGAAACTTCTGCCAGCTTAGGAAAACTCTACCTACAAATGACATTCCAAGTAGGACTTAGATTTCCACATGAAACCTAACACATCTTTCAAACAGTAAAGATTCTGAGCACTTGAAAATAGAGCTAAATATAATTTCCGAGCCTCGTACGTCTCATGCCACTATCACTACACAGACACCTCTCTTGGAAGAATGCCATGAATTAATCCATATGGCTGTATTATGAAGTCTTTCACCTGGACTAAAGTACAGAGAGGCTTTCCCCAGCCACTGCCTGTGAATTTGAGTTACTAGAGTCAGCTGAAGTAGCATTCTGTGTGTTGGGTTTGGGGTTTTTCTCATGCATACAGAAAAGGTTACATATACAGAGTAAAGAGATTCAGACTGAAAAAAAAAAAGCAAAATAAAAAACTCCACCTCTATATGTTTACATTTTGCTTAAAAATATGCATAGGAATGGACAGGAAAAAAGAATCTATAAACAATCATAAAGAGAATTATGAGAAATATTATGAAAACAAATAAGCCAAATAAAAATGACAAATACACAGTCTGGATCCTATATGTTCTTGTTTTTTCTTTGTATTTTTGGCTGCTAAGAAACATGGATTATGTGAGTTGCTAGATTAAACTAACCTATATATCTTAACTTCAAAATTTAAATAAAAACTTATATTTCTTTCTGGGAGATGTTATGCATTTATATTACAAGAAACGAGTAGTTACAGATTCGTTCTAGATTGCTATGGATTGGGTTTGTTCTTGGAAAAACACCTGAAAATACTGGCTACAGACATAAACTGTGAAGCATACATATTTTACCTACTCAAACATAAAACAAAAAAGTCAGTTTTGGCAGACTTGTACAATGCACAGTCTATACTTATATTAATGCAATTATTATGTTATCATTAAAATTTTATGTATTTTCAGAACAACGGGAACAGATGACAAAAAATAGATGGCCCAATTGATCCAGGATCAAAAATAGTTTCAAGGATTCTGTCTGAGATCATCCAGCCTCACAGAATACACCAGTAACAACCCAAAAATTGTACCAATTTTTATCAAGGTTTCCCCAAATATAACAATGAACACGAGCAACAGGAAGTCTAGAGAATGACACCCATATTCCCAAAATATTTGTTACAGATGTTATCATTTAAATGGGGTTTTGTTACAAGTTGTTTTTGATCATACTTAAAAAAAAGTCTAAAAAAAAAGAGTTAAAATCAAAAACCTCTTTCCAAAGAAAAAATGGGGGATGGAATATAAATGATAGAATGAAAAGGTATACTATTGAATCTACTTTTAAACCAACAAAGGCAACCACTAGTCTTAAATATTTTATATTGGTATGTATTTTTGTATATTAATTGAAATTTAAGAGTATTTTTTCCATGCTGTGTATTTGTTTCTAATTTTGTATAAGATATTTTTGTATATTGATACAACCTTGAGGTTATTTTTGTTTTACTGTACATATATCTCTACCTTTGTTTAAGATATAGTTACATAATTTCAGAAAGCCTACAACCTCATGGAAATTGAACAATGTTCAAATTCATTACATCTTGGTCAAGGAAAAAATAAAGAAAGAAATTAAAGACTTCCTAGAATTCCATGAAACTGAAGGAACAACATACCCAAACTAATGGGACACTTTGAAAGCAGTGCTAAGAGGAAAGTTCATAGCATTAAATACCAACAACATAATGAAACTGGAGAATAGTCATACTAGAGACTTAACATCACACCCGAATACTCTAGAACAAAAAGAAGCAAACTCACCCAGAAGTAGACTCGAGAAAATAATCAATTGATTGGTTCTTTGAGAAAATCAACAGGATAGACAAACCTTTATTCAAACTAACCAAAAGGCAGAAAGAGAATTTGCAAATTATCAAAATCAGAAATAAAAAGGGGATATAATAATGAACACAGAAGAAATTCAGAGAATCATCAGGTCATACTTTGAAAATTTGTACTTCACACAATTTGAAAATTTAAGGTGAGGCAGTAGTGGTGCACACCTTTAATGCCAGCACTTGCAAGGTATAGTCAGGCAGATATCAGTGAGTTCAAGACCAGTCTGGTTTTCAAAAGCTAGGTCCAGGACAGGCTCCAAAGCCACAGAGAAACCATGTCTCAAAAAAGCAAAAACTAAAACTAAAAAACAATAAAATAAAAATTGGAAAATTTATAGGAAATGGACCATTTTCTGAATAGATATTACTTAACAATACTAAATCAAGAACAGATAAGCAATTTAAATAGACTCATAACCCCCTAATTAAATAGAAGCAATCATTAAAAGTCTCCCACCCAAAAAATCCCAAGGCCAGATGGCTTACTCTGAAATATGGATAATAGACCCCATGAGATTCCATTGGAGAAAAATGAATACTTCCTTTGCATGTAGTTATCATTCACAGATGGCTTCTTCTTTAGGGTTTCCATGTTCATTTTCCACTCTTTGTTAGGGCCCCTGTCTTGATGGAACCATCTTTAAAAAAGAAACTATGGAGTGGAATCTTCAAATATAAATATTTATTTATTATTAGATCAAATTTAATTTAAAAGGCATACATGAATACAAATAACACTTAATCCTTCAAACACAAAAAGCTGATTTTTTAATGAACATTTAAAGTAAAATGTTTCAAAAATAAGTGTTCAACTACCTAATATCAATAAAATTACCATAAATCTTATATTCCATTTCCAATTACCCTAATATTAACACTTATTTCATATTTGCCTAGTGCTTAAGTGTTAAATGGTCTTACAGGAGACAGAACATGACATGACATATATGCATATTTCATGTATGATAAATATAATGTATATATATATATATTGTGTGTTTTAGTATAATATATATGTGTGTGTACCTAAGATGATACATATTGTTTGTACATATATATATATATATATATATATATATATATATATATATATTTGGATAATACATAAATTGATGAAAGTATAATTCATGATAGACAAATGAAAAACAGATTCTGGCTGGCACAGAGATAATAGATAAATAGTCAATAGATGATATAGAAATTGTAGCTATACAAATAATATAGAAATAAGCAGATACATAAAGATGGATTAATTTTATAAGGTACTTATGGCTACTGTGTTTTTCAATTTAATAAAATACCTTGATCCACTATTGGAAAAATATAAAATAAGAAGAGCAGCCATACAGTTTACCCTGATTTTGAAAGTGTGAATCCCAGGACTGTTAACGTGCAAGGGTAGGAAAAGGTAAGTGTCTTCCACATGATATATATGGTATTTCATTAGATGCCAGTAATATCTGTCATCTCTTTTCTGGGTGGATGGGGCATATAAGTAGAAAAAAGAGAGAATTAGCTAGAATATAGGCATACTACATGGAGAATAACCAGCAGCTCAGTGCTGGACACAACCCAGCTCTTCTTATGCAAACATACTATTCTTTAGTGAATGTATGTGATAATGTGTTATATTTCATTTGAAATTATACTAATGAATTTGCTCATTTTTAAAGTAACAATACAATGAGGTAAACTAAATCATCACTATTTTAGTGTGCACTTAGCTTTTCCTGTTTTCACATAGGAAATGTATAGAGACTGTTGTAGGACAGTGATGCTGAGGCATCCCATTATAAGTAGCCTTCTTAATTTATAGATTCAGTGCATATTCTGTCAAAATTACAACACAATTCCTTACAGAACATGAATGAACCATACTCAGTTACATATAAAAAATAAAGGGCAAGATAGATAAACAGTCCTGGGCAATAAAAGAACTTGCTGGGTATAACCATCCCTAATTTTAAGCTGTGTTATAGAGCTGTAGTAATTTTCATAGCCCTTCAAATCTTATATCTCATGCTATGATAACTTGTCCAGCCTAATACAAGGCAAAGTACTTCTTCTTATTAAAATTTCACAGGCTACTCACTGTTGATATCCATGGGAGGCTTGTTCTTTTCTGAATAGAAATGGGGCTAGGTAGATTGTGGTGCAAAGGGAAGGTACTGGAGAGGACTGGCATGATAAGAAGAAGGGCAAACTATGGAATGCATGAAAAATAAATAAATAAAATATTAAAATATCAAAAATCACTAAAATACACTAAAACAGGCATAATATTGGCATAAAATAGATTGAATAATGGAAATAAATGGAATACTCACACATAAATCTACGTGCCTATTGACACCTGATTTTTTATAAAGAAGCAAGAAACATACAGTGGAATAAAAGAAAGCATCTCCAACAAACAGTGCTGGTCTAACGATGTTAGTTTTTCTAATACAAACTGATTCATATTCATCACCCTAGGCAAAGCTCAAGTCCAAGTGAAACAATGATCTCAACATAAAACCAAGTACATGAGACCTGAAAGAGAGAAAGTAGGGAATAACTTTAAATGCACTGTCATAGGAAACAAGTTACTGAACAGAACACCAAACACATATACACTAAAGTCAAGAATTGAAATTTGGGACTATTGACACTATAAAGCTTCTGTAAGGCAAAGGATACTTCAATAGGCAAAATGGTAGCCCAGAGAATGGGAAAAGATTTTTTACCAACTCCACATCTGACAGAGGCTCGATTTCCAAAATGTATGAGAAGCCAAGAAACTAGACATCAACAAAATAGATATTCCATTTAAAAATGGAATTCATATATGAAGACAGATTTCTCACCAGAGGAATCTCAAATGGCTGAGAAATACTTATAGAAATGTCAACATCCATAGCCATCAGGAAAATTAAAATTAAAATGACTCTGTGATTCTCTCTTATACATGTCAGAATGGCTATAATCAAAAGCTTAAGTGACAGCCTATGCTGGCAAGGGTATGGAGAAAGAAGAATGATGTTCTATTGCTGATGGGAGTGAAATTTGTACAGCCACTTTGGATATCAATATGGCAGTTTCTCAGAAAATTGAGAATTGACCTACCTCCTGATCCAGCTATACCAAACTCCTGAGCATCTACCAAAAGGATGGCCAATCATACCACAATGACACTTGCTCAACTATGTTCATAGCAGCTTTATTCATAATTGGATACATAATTGGAAACAATATAGATGTACCTCAACTTGAAGAATAGATAAAGAAAATGTGGTACATTTACATAATGTAGTAATATACATCTGTTAAAACATGACATCATGAAATTTGCAGGCAAATGGATGGAAATGGATAAAAATCATTCTGAGTAAATAATCTAGACTAGGAAGACAAACATGGTATATACTCCCTTATAAGTGGTTATTATTTGAAATGAATGATCATGCCAAAATCCAAATACCCAAGGAAGCTAAGTAACATGGAAGACTAAAGGAGAGGGCCAGTGAAACTCGTTGTGAAGGGTAAGTAAAATATTTCCAACCCAGTTGGACAGAGTGGGAAGGGGAACTTGATGAAGGGGTGAACAAAGAGGGACAGGAGGGATTGGAAGGTTGGAAAGAGGGAGAGTACTGGGAAAGACAAATGGAACAAAACACCTTTAGTATTAAGCTGGAGAACTAGTACAATTGAAACTCCCAGGAATCTAAGTGAGTGATTCCAGCTAAGAATCCTATCAATGGAAGAAATAAGCCTGAAACAGCCATCTTTCATCACCAGGCAAGTCTTCCAGAGGACCACTTGGGACCCCAACCCAGCCATATAATGTCTGACCTATAACTTGCTGTGCTTACAAAACAGGCTGAGAAAAAGATAGCAAAGAAATTATGGGAGTGAACAACAAATGACTGCTCCAGCTTGAGATTCACACATCAAGAGTCCACCCTTAACACAGAGTAGAGGGCCAACACCCAGCAGCTGAACAGACAGCCAGAGACCTAGGATAGAACCAAATATGACTGGCAAGAAAGAAAACAACAGTAAAGATCATGATGGAGAAATCTAAATAGTCAGCTGAACCAAGCTCTGGGAAATTCATGAAATCTAGAGGAACATCTGTGTGGACTCCTGGGGAATGACCTGGGCCCTCCATCTGTTGAAGATAGTTGCAAAGCTTGGACTATCTGAGTTGCTCCTGGAAGAAAGACCATGATACAAACCTAGTGCATGAGCTAGCTTGTTGGAGCTCATTTCCTATGGTGGGATGCCATGCTCAGCCTTAATGCATGGGGAAGGGGATTGACCCTGCCCCAACCTATTGTGCCATATTTTGTTGAAAAAGTCAATAAGTTTCCAACTGATATTATGCTACACTCATAGATTGTTTCCTACATAATTCAATTTTCATCAGAGAGGATTCATCAAGCAGGTGATGGAAACTGATGCAGGGTCCCAGAGCCAAATATCAGGTGGAACTTGGGGAATCCTGTGGAAAAGGAAAATCAAGGATTATAGGAGTCAGAGGGGCCAACAACAGCAGAAGAAAATCCACATAATCAGCAAACTTATGCTCATAGAAACTTACAGAGACTGACCCACCAATAAGGACAGAACTAGGGCCTCTTCACATCTTGTATCTTGGTTTTCTTCTGAAACTCCTAACTTAGCAGAAGGACCAGGGTCTGTCTGTGATTCTGTTACCTTCTTTGGGAACCTTTTTCTCCTACTGGGTTACCTCTATAGCTTTAATAAAAGAGGAGGTGCCTAGTCTTACTGCAACTTGATATGGCATAGATGGTTGATATCCCTGGAAAGCCTGCCATTTGCTGAAGAAAAAGGAGGAGGGATGAGGAAAAGGAAGAGAGGGAGAGGAAATTGATAGGGCTGGGAAATATAACTAAATAATAAAAAATCACATGCACTAAAATTGTAATAATGAAGACACATACAGCAGAACATAGGGAATGTGTCTATGAATATAGCTGTTGTTTTGAAAGAATAAGAGGAGGAAGAGAAAAAGAGAAAGAAAGAAGATGTATAGGGGAAGAGAAAGGACAAATGGAATAAGCTTTCAGAATTCAATTTTCCTCCTGAAACTTTATTATGTAAATCCTCTTAGCAAAGGGAAATAAATAAATCATTGAGTGGAAAAACAATGCAAATGAACTCCTTAGAAACAGGAAAGAGCAGTGATTCTTTCTCATGAGATTTCTGTATGTCCCCAAATCAACTTTTCTTTCTATTGGGTTGTCCTTCAGACTATCACTGTTTAAATACTTACAAACTGTTGAACTACCCACTTGGAAGCTACCATAGTGTGTTCTCAGTCAAAGCACTCTTCAAACAAAATTGCTCTACTTGTGTAAATAAGATGAGATTCAGCTATAAAATTCTCTGTTGTAAAATTGTTTGTACAGTATCAGAAAGCAAAAATAAATCCACAAAGGATCAGAAAGGGGCACTTGAAGAAGTCAGAAAAAAGGGTGTAATTTTCCTCTAACTGTGGAATAACTGATAAACCATTGTCTCTAAATGGTGCTATGTCTAAATGGTGGCATGTACAGACATCACTTTTGTCCAACTCCCCACCTCCAGGAAGGAATATAGGAAGAACTTTGCTTCTTGTTCTCTCATATTTATGTCATCATCTGTAATTAGTTATTATCACAATAAAATTCTGTATCTTATCCACAAGATTTAAGTGTATACTGATGCTTCTATGTTTAGAAATGTGTGGGAGAAATTTATAGTAGGGATGAAGATAAAGTAATCCAGAAGGAGGTCTCTTCTGCATAATGGGAATGATGTGGAATATATTACCAGTCAAGGATATAACGAAAACTGAAAAATCAATGCAACTCAAAAGAGTGATTATTTAGTAATCAAAATAGAATAGTCAGAAGTAAGTTTAGTCCATTCTCTAGTACCACATAAACTAATAACAATACTATATAATTAAAGATAATTTCTCTTAGCATATAAGGTTGATAAGTATAGTTACACCTTGGAATAACAGAATCAGAATATTTTGGTACACACTAAAGTAACTCTTGACTTTTGTAAATTCACCAAATATTCTGTCTAAGGGTACCTTTGAGAAGCCATCACTACAGGAAATACACTAAAGCAGTGCTACACAGTGAATAGAGCATGGTATAGACAATGTCCTAGTTCAATCTCCATTATTAGAGAAGCACATCCAACTTTATTTCAGTAATTCCTCATAGCTTATTTTTCTTTCAAAGGTTTGCAACTGTTGAAGTAGGGCTCTGTGTTTTCTCAAAGTTAATGTATTTCTATGACTGATGTATAGCCAATGGCTTAAACTTGGTTTCCAATCTGATAGATTGTGGTGCAGAAGTTCTTCTCATGGAATCAGACAGAGACTTGATCCAGCTGTGATGTCATTCTTGTGTAATTCTATTATCTGACTTATTATTACTCTCTCCTATCATGAATATAAAGACTTTTAAACAAATCAGGAGCACCTATCATTTTCCTCTAGCCTCTGTTTCCAAAGACATAATCTATAATGGTTATTTTACTTTTATTTTAATTTTTGTGATCAAATATAATTTATGGGAGGAAATATTTATTATGGCTCACAAATTTATTTGATGGAGTACAATTTATCATAATAAGAAAGGCAGCTATCAGCATTAAGTTTGAACATGCTATCTAAGTTGAATTTCCATAAAATTCTTATAAATGATAGACTACTTCCAATTAGAGAGTTTATCTTTACTGCCAACTTATGAATGCCAGTATTTCTTCTGGAGGTTATTTTGGGATTCCCTGGTGGTTCTTGTGGTATATGAATAATAGCTTGGAGGAACTGATGGTTGCTTCCATTCTTTGGAAACTTGCAGAGGTGCCTTGAGAAATAATCTGTCCACAACATAACTCACCAATTGGTTATTCAATAGCAAATGGTCAGCTCTGTAATCATACATACAAGTAACATTATAAAGACTGAGAACGTAGTACTTAATTTATGAATTTGAAAGTATGAATGTATGTAAAAATAGTTTATGAAAAGATATGATATTTCAATACACCAAAGCATTCCCATGTACATATTCTTCTCACATTTACTTCATTAATGTAAACATTATTTGGAAAAAGCATATCTATATTTTAAAATAGATATGACCTTATTTCCTTTGAAATATATATTTTTTGTTTAGTAATGGTTACTAAACTCAGTGTATGTACTATTTCAGTGTATTCTTTTCATATGAATTGTAACACCTCTGTTTTGTCTCATATGAGAACCTTTTTAATATTCCACTTACTTGCTCTTGTAAATTCTTAATTAAAATGCTAAACAGGATGTTAAATTGGATGGAGGCAAAGAGTGACCTCCGTAACAGATCATAAGACAAGTTACTTGATATATTGTATTTCTATTTATCATGTTTCTTGATATATATCCCTTAAATGGTTTCTGTGACTGTGAAATCAATTTGACATATTATTAAAATAGAGTTTCCGTTTTTAGATCTAAAGGTCATTACTGTAATTTTTTAAAGAAGTCTTCCATTTTGCAAAACCATTCAAGTATTTCACAATGAAACTTTGTCTTAGGATATGATTTAATAACTGTCTTCCTTCTGGAAATGCCATAGTAAGAAACAATTAATATTGCAAACAAGTAGTTGTTTGTATTTTATAAAAGTATAAATAAATTGCAACATGTTCCTCAATTCTATAAAGTAGCTTTACAGTACATTTCACATCCAACTAATTTCCTGTGCTTCCAATAGCTCCTAATTGACAATCACAGACTTGACATTTTGAAGTATATGCCAGCATGTTTCCTGCCTGCCAAAGCCTTTTAGTTCACACCCATGCCACCCCAAACCTTTCTGGCCAGTCAGAAACTTTACAACGTTCACCAGGGTCTAAAAGAATGAGTCTGTCTGAAGCCTTCCCTCCATATAACCTCCACAAAGGCCCAGGTAAAGCTCTGCTTCCAATTCTAGTGTGTGTTTCCCTAGTGTTATTTCCCACAACCCCTAGAGTTACACCAGGACTTCCACCCCGATTCCTCCTAGCATAGGGACCTATTTGGTCACATTCAATTTCTCCACACTGCTGGATCCTGCAAATACTGTGTCAGTGTCTGGCCAAGAGAATTCACTTAATTCTGCTCTCCACATATCTTCCCAATCCCCAGATCTACCATCAAACTCCATACTTTGTTCAGAGCCCATGCCCTGTATACCAGGAAAGTTCCCCCCTGTGTCTACCTGACCTCTTTCCACTTTAATCATATCCAACTGATAAGATCCAATCAGATAATACATCCTGTATTCTAAATGTATCAGTCCATATGAGACATGGAAGTAACAAAACATGTTCACAGTTCTAGATCTCAATTCAAAGATACAAAAAAAATATAAAGCAAAGGAAGTAACACTCCCTATTAAAACAAAA